>JAPQWV010000043.1:4536932-5185065 GCA_027422505.1 Craterostigma plantagineum | reverse complement strand
TTAAGAAGGCCAAAGAGATTCATATGCAAGATCGATGGCGGAGCCACCGTTGGGTCAGTGGGGTGCACGGACTCCACTTGAATTTATTTTTCCTTTATAAGTTAATAAATAAATAACAAAAATTCAAAAGAATTCCACTATCACATATTATTTTCCCTTAGGTTTTCGATCTGCAACCAATCCTCTACACGCACTTGAGGTTTCAGCTCCACCATTGGACCCAACCATAGCTGCAGCCACCTCAATATCATCGCAAACCGCAGCCGTTCGAACATCGCCTCCGAACTTCGTCGTTTGCCTTCGATGTGGACATAACCTCTGAATGCGGCCTTCCTCGTGGCAATGGTAACACCTCAGAGGCCTCATGAGCTTCTTTTCGACAGCCTTCTTCGAGTCATTCGCATTCCTACTCAACCATTTCCTCCTCACACACTTCAACTCTTTCGACGAACTCGAAACCTACTCAGTTCTATCATCGAGCAGTTGTGAAATGATCTCCGAAGGAACGCTCTTCGACTTCTGAGGCTTCTTCATGTACAGCTCATCCAATCGCCTCCAAATTTCGTCCGTCGTGGTCTGCTCCAACACGTTTTTCAGAACATCGTCGCCTAGACTCAAAATCAACAAGCTTCGAGCCTTCGTTCAGATGATTTCCTTCTTCGTTGCACTTGAATTCGCAGGTAGCAACTCCTCCTCAAGGTCGTACTCAATCAGACGAGCCTTCATCTTCAACTTCCAGGCATTGAAATCCTTCGATCCATTGAAGACATCCAATTCCAGTCGCATCGCAGCCATAATGCGAAGATCGAGCTCGTCGTCAACGCTCACTGCACCAATTGTTGATCTACAACCGCCGATCGAGTCGGAATTGACCTGTGTTTATGCGTGTGCAAATTGATCTAACCTAATCGAGCAATCGCAGCTCAATTCAACGTCCGCAGCTGGAAAAACACAAAAAACGAAAACAGCATTTTACGTGGTTCAGCAATCTTCGCCTACGTCCACGGACCAACAGAGCCACCGATTGTATTAATCATCAACTAGAGCTTTACGGACCTCCGTGTCTACTACAAAACCCTGGTTTACAACTCTCTCTAATTCGCACTCTAGAGAAAGTTATGAGCTCTCAAAGTCGATCGTCTAACACTGAAAATCTGGTATTTATATGAGCTGCTTCAGGTGTTTTATGCAGCGATCATCTCCAGCCGTCGGATCTGATTTAGGTCCATCAACGGTCTGCATCTTGTCTGGAGAACACTAAAAGTGCTGTTTCACTTATAAAGTTGCAAAGCAACTTTTCCCTACATTGAATCTCTTAACTGTTAGAGTTGTAATCGGCGTTGCGTAATTGTGTAAATAGGGTCAATTTAGGAAGGTAGTGATTATCATATAGTATTTTCTAGAGCAATATGTGAAAGGGCGGACAGAGTAATATAGGTTGCAAGCCATTACTAGCAGCCTCCGTATATAGTATTTAGATGGAACGTAATGCGAATTGTTACGAGAAATATTATGGATGGTAATACAATGACTTCAATTTGACTGAAGGTGATATATAATTTAAGGCATTGTGCCGATTATGGAAAGTACGATGGTAGAATCTTGATAGCAAGCGTAACCTTGAATATGTCATGATCCGACAACTTTGCCTATTCCTTGTTGGACATTTTTTTGTCCAAATTTTAGAGAATTTTCTTTTTTTGTTGTTGTAACATATATATTTTTAGCATGTTTAAAGCCGTTTATAGCGACTAATGCACCGCCTTTTGGTGATGGTGTGTCCTTGAGGCCAAGACCAGCAAACAGAATGTGGATCAGAAATTATATAAAAATTAAAATGTCATATGTGTAACCGCGTATGGTATAAAATTGTGCGTGTTTAATAAAATTAAGTTGTGGAAATTTTATAATATGGAGCAAAGATCTCAGTAAAATGCAAGGAAATTGGCGAGATTGCTTTAAGGGCATTTGATTCTTTTATATTTTAATGTCATATATTATATATTATTAGCTATGATTATTTCATGTTATACCTAACCACCACCATCACTGTGTTTTTATGTCTTTGGGTAGGTTTGTCATTAGACGTTTATATATTAAAGCAATTCAATTCTGATCTTCATGGCTATATATATATATGTGTATATATATACGGACGAGATCATCTGTCCCAATACGTGTACCATTATATATACCATTAATAAAGTTTGGGTATTTATTTTTAATTAAATAAAAAATACTAAGTAACATATTTTGCTTATGTGTCATTAAATAAAGAAATTTAGAACGGTGATTATTTTATAAACTTTTTTAATTTATGGAACCCATATAAACATTTCTATATAATAGATCTTATCTTTCACATGTTTTTGTTAATTTACACCCACATCTCATTAAAATATTGAATACGCCATTTTTTAACAGAAGGAGAAAGATTTGTGGATCAATTATTGCCCAATTAGGATATCGCCTCTACTTTTTTGCTCGTCATTACACTTTCATTACAAATTAAAAGATAATTGAATTTTGTTTTAGAGGCTTGTTATAAATTGATCCGAGTTTGTTAGTTTTCTTGGTAAGTTGATTGCTTTTATTTGGGTGCAGCCCTCTCTGGGCTTTATATAGGTTTGGGCATTAGCCCATTTCCGTCGATAAAAAAAAAAAAAAAAAAAGAGACCCGCAACAACATTAATTTTTTTGCTTTTTTTTTCCTTAATTTCGGATTGATTTACATTTTTCTTAATATTATTTGGTTTTCAATATTATCTTTAGCAACTTATATATGAAAATGAGCCAAAAATAAATATAGGGAAGAGTTTCAAAAACAAGTGATGTGATTGTGACCTAAACTATAATTAGTAAGTAGACGAAGTCCAACGAAAATGTCGGAATCTGTTTCTGACAATTTACTTTTATATATATAATCCACACACTCCTTAGTTAGAGTAGAGTAGAGCGCAGTAGACCAACTAAAAAGGATGAATGACGGAGAACGCCCCTATTATATTGAAAATGGATGCTTTTGCCTGCCATTGAAATCCTTCATGCTCGTTTTTGTTTTCTTGACTGGTGTTTTGTTTGGACTCGACTTTGGATACGCAGGTGAATTAGTGAGGAACAACCATATTCAACTCATCATTGTTGCAAATTAAACGCCCACCGTAAAACACACACACATACACGAACACACATATATAAATATATATAATATATATTATATGGGCCATGATAACACTGGATTGCAGGTTGCCTGTTTTCAACGCCCGTATATTTGAAATACTACTTTCCAAAAGCATACGAGGTGATGAGCTCAGATTCATGCTTGCTATTTGGCGATTTTGTTTCGAATTTTTGTCGCTCGTCGTTCTACCTTGTGGCCTCTATTTCGGCATCCACAATCACAATATTTCGCGTTCAGACACACTTAAAAATGATGCATGGTGGAATTCCCATGCTCTGTGGTACGTTTTGTTTCCATTGGTTAAGCATTTGGCTTCTTACCGGGGTAGAAACTTGTCTGCCATCACCTTTGGCATCTTCATACAAGTAATCATCAATCTATATAGAACTAATCGTATATATATATATATATAGATATTATATTATATTAGTATTTTCTTTTATTTTTATATTTTTGTTATGGGGATTGTAGGTGGTTGCTGCCCATGCATCGGAGATGGCTCCAGTCACATATTGCAGAAAAGTTATGTCATTATTTCCACAAGGAATCAGTTTCGGAATTCTTTTGGCCAATTTGTCGTTTTATGTGATTAGTCTTACTGCAGCTGCAAATACCGGAATCAATGTGGCATTTATTGGCTGGAATATTGTTTTCGTTGTGACGCTGTTTAGTGTCCTTTTGATGTCCGATTACGGCGAACATCTTAAGCAAATGATAGAAGGCAATTCAAAACTCGAAGAAGTATACAAGAAAGCTTGCGGTCCTGATAGCTACGAGGATGCGAGATCTCTTGTTCAACAAATCGCGCCGAATAGTATCATCTTCGAAAGAGAACATTTTCCCCCAATAGTTATGGCTGCTTGCATTTCTATTTTTCAACAACTCACTGGTGTATATGGGTTCATGATCTACGCTCCCGTTCTATTCAAGGCCAGCGGTCTGAGCGAGAACGCTTCGTTAGTATGCTCTAACATCATTTATGGTGTCAATTTCGTAGTCGCGTTTCTGTCGTCCAAAGCAGTCAATAAGATTGAAAGGAAGAGAGTATTGATGCAAGGCGGAATTGTGATGATGCTATGCCAGGTAAAAAAAAATTGAAATACTCCATTTCAATGTTGTTATGGTTATTGTACTTTTACTAGGTTGCTCTTTTTTGTAGGTAATTATCATATACGTCCTTGGAATCAACGAAAATCTTGATGTGATTCTGCCTACTAAGCGGAATATGCTATCTTGTTGGTTGTGGTAATGAACATTTACGTGGGGGGATTTGCATGGTCGTGGGGCACGTTAGGATGGCTGCTGCCGAGCGAGATTCTGCCCGCAAAAGTTCGATCACTCGGCTGTAGCCTATGCGTCAGCTTGAACATGTTATCCATGTTTTTCGTCGCCCAATTCTTCCCCGCGGGGCTTTGCAGGATGAGGTTTACCATCCATTTGCTCACTTTTGGCTCGATACTTTTCATGACTTTCTTTACGTGCCTTTTCCTGCCCGAGACGAAAGGCCTACAAGTCGATAACGACGTGTCCAAGATTTGGAGCACGCACTGGTTTTGGAAGAAATTCAACCAAGAACAAGAAGTTATTAAGAGCTAGTGCAGTTTCCTCGGGCTATTGATCATTTCAAATGTATAAATTCCTTCCCTGCTTGCTTTCAAACTCGTTATCATTCTATTGGTTTCAGTATATAAGGAGATAACTATTGATCATGTCTCCTTTTTATTTTGATTTTTCTTTTACTTTTCTGGATGGATCATGCAATTTTCTTTCATTTTCTATTTATTTTTAAGATTCATTAAATATTAAAGCCTATCTTCTTGTTTTTTTTTTGTACACGAAGATGTAGTCTTTCATTACTTAAAAATGAATTTACTAGGAGTTAAGAAGGCCAAAGAGATTCATATGCAAGATCGATGGCGGAGCCACCGTTGGGCCAGTGGGGTGCATGGACTCCACTGGAATTTATTTTTCCTTTATAAGTTAATAAATAAATAATAAAAATTCAAAAGAATTCCACTATCACATATTAATTCCACAATACAACCCACTATTAAATATAAATTTAAATAACTATAATATGTAATACCATGAATTGCACCGATAATTATCGTGCAAACCATTAGAATATATATGTGTGTGTGGAATGAGTAATCAGTGTCTTCGGTTTCCTACGTGTCTCAAAACGATTATTTGTAGCAGGCTGTAGGTAGCTAGTATAAGAATTTTTTTTGAAGGAAAACAAATAAACTTGCAATTCCATTAAAAAATGACAAGAACAATACCATTCATAAAAAGTTTTCCTTTTGCATAAATAATGCGGCAAACACCCGCCCTTAATATTGTTAAGAGTACAATAGCTAGGTCAAATTTGAGTGCCGTTATAATAATCATACTTGAGTCGAATTATCTAAAGCTCTCTCTCACTGCAAAACTCTCATGATTGCAAACAAAATAACAACCGGCCAATAAAGAATTAGCCCCGGCGGCAGAAAGAGCGCACCACGACCGCAATCAATATAATCAGCGCCGCTAAAGCACCCGGCCGGCCTCGTCGTGGCGGCGACCGACGACGATAATCCGCTTTCGAAAACGAAACTATCATTTGAAGTGGCGTTGCTGAAAAGGACACACCAGAAAGAAGGTCGTCCACAGCTTCCCAAAACGATACCCGCACCAACTTCCACGTGGCCTATGCTCTTAACAGTCTCGGGGCCATTTCTTTCCTTCAACAGTACGTGCGAGAATGCCTTGTCCGGCTTGACGTAATTGGTTTGGCAACCGAACAAGCGCCCTGTTATTGGTCCGAGGCTCGAGACTTGGACGCCGCACTTTGGTGCAAAAACTGTGGAAAACATTATATCTGCCGGTTTCTTGTCCTTGGGGCACCCAGGGTAGCACAAGCCTTTGTGGGCTTTTATGTATTGATACGCGATGCATCCAAGCCCTGGGTTGCTGTATAACGGCTTCAGGTTATTTGCTATTCTGTAGTCGTTCACCGAAGCTACTAGCTCGTTGGGTGCTCGGTTGTTAGTATTATTGTTAGTGGTGCCGCTGTTGCTGGAGTTGTCTGCAATGCATGCATGCAATTGTTATTCATAAACCGACTGATGATGACGATTGATAATATTAGCGATGATTTATTAATATAGCAGCAAATTCTTTTTCTTTTCCTCAATGCATCATCAAATGCGCACGGTAGGTTTGGTAGTAATCAGGAGGAGCTGCAATGAGCTAGAAGCAGATAATAAAAGACCACATAATTCTTTCTGAAGAAGATGTTTGCAGAAATTTTTTTTATTAATTATATCATAAAGAAAAGTAACGTGAATGTTTTACTCTGAGCGGCGGTGGAAGCTGAAATCAGCATAGTGCAACAGCAAATAGCAACCGTGAGCAATAGTATGTCCTCCTTCATTGTTGTGATTTGTTGCTTGAGCTATACCATTGAAGGAAAAATACAGTTGTTATATAATCAACATATAATATATATATATATATATATATATATATATATATATATACATATATATAGCACAAACATCACAACATGAATTGCTAATACATAAACGTGATTAGTTAATATTAATTTTTCATAAACGAGTGCCTGGAAGATGGACACGGATGTTAGGTTGGCAGATATGGTGGCGGCGCTGGAGTGGGAGAAAAATAACTGCAATTGCGTACTCAACCATAACAAACCTATATATATATATAATGTATACATAGTCGCGAATATCACAATTACATTTCAAACCTACCCCATGACATGTAAAAGTGGTGATGGTGAGGTGATAAAAGTGATGGTGTGGTGGTTAGGTAGGTATAACATGAAATAACCATAGCTGAACAAATATAATCTATGCATTTAAAAAAAGAAAATAACAAAGACTTAAATGATGATGAAGGCATTGCATTTTGCCGCACAAAGATCTTTTGATCAATATTGTAAAACTCCACAACAGAATTTTTTAGTAAACACACACAATTTTATACTACACGCAGTCATACATACGACATTTCAATTTTCTAAACATTTTTATGTATCTTTTTTTTAATGACCGATTTCTGATCCATCTTTCCGCCAAGTGTTATGTATTGTGTAAGTAGGACAAATGTTAAAGCTCAATTCTTTTGGTGGCTCAAGGACATCTCATCTCTTAAATGCAGGCATGTAGTGCATTAGTCATTAATAACTACTTTAAAAATGCTAAAAGAAATATATGTTACAACAAAAAAGAAAATTCTCTCATATTTGAAAAAAACCAACAACAGGCAATAGGTAAAGTTGTGGGATCATGACATATTCATGGTCACCTTTGCTATCAAAATTCTACCATCATATTTTCCATAATGGGCACAATGCCTACAATTATATATTATCTTCAGTCAAATGAAGTCATTGGATTACCATCCATATTCCATAATATCTTGCGTAACATTCGCATTACGTTCCATCAAAATATTGAGACATTCTACATGCACCCCCAAATTTATTGCAAAAAGTTCAATTTTCAGTTTTCAAGACTCAAATGGCCGTTCTTTTTTAATCCAATCATAACGTAAGAAGAAATTAAAATGGGCTTTATAAGTATATTGTCCGTAAATCAGCCCATCAGCCCAAACCTTAACTCCTTCGGCCATGTTGTTACAATTACTACCCAACCCACCATGGTCGATCGTCGTTCTCCTTTCTTACGGTGAGTGGGTTCATGACACACCACCATTAGAAGAGGCGCAATGGCACTAGCTCGATCGATATTCCGTCATACACTTCACCATGCCCAAACATCTCTTGCGGTTCCGTCAATTGGATGCGCCGCCCTGCGATTCGCCTCCTCGAAGTCCGTCGGCAAGGGAGACAAGAAATCTTCAGCTCAGATGGCTGAGGTTCACAGATTTCTCTACCAAGCCGAGGAGCGTTACAAGTCTTTCGGCGGCGGTATCGAGCACATACCTAGAATCACTCTCGGTATAGTTCTCCTTATGCTATCTGATTGAGCTGTATCTATTGAGGTCTCTACTTGTGTGCCTTTTAATGTAGTATTTAGGAAGACAGGTTTTCTAGGGCTACGATTTCAAGGGAATGAAATGTGTGATTCTGAGTTGATGCTAGAAGATGAGTCTGATTGGAATTGACATCACTAATTTAATTACTGTTCTAGGGCACCTTTGTGTTGTGAATGTCCTAACTAGAGAGACGATGATTCACTAGCAATTGAGTTTTCTTTTCTGCAGATCATGTCATGATAAGCTACGGTGGGAGCGGTGGACCTGGTGGTCAAACTGCCAACAAAGGTGCTCGATGATAACATTTTCGATATGTGCTTTGTTGTGTTGTTACCCTATGCTCGCCTGGCTTATCGACATTTTTCTTTTCGATTCTGCAGTTGATATGCGATTCAATGTAAAAAATGCAACTTGGCTGAACGAGAAAGTGAGGGAGAGGATAATGCAAATGGTGCGTTTTTTGGTCGATAGAGAGCATCTATCCTATGAAATCAAGAAAGTTGTTTTGAACTTCGCATCGTAGTAGCAATGCGCTGGTGCTAAAAAAAATTCCCGATACTCCTTTACTCTGTTTACATACAGGAGAAGCATCGAATCAATAAGGATGGAGAGCTCGTAGTTTCCTCTATGAAGATGAAACCTCAAAAGTTGCACTCTTTCTCTGCTCTATTGTGATGCATCCCTTCCTATTGCTGGCTAAAACTGCTGTGAATTGATTGATATTCTGCTTTATTCTTTCTAGGGGTACTGTCGAGGCTTCGACAAAGCTCAATGCGTTCACTTACCTGAAAAAGAAACTACAGGTACTTGTAGGGAGAAGATGTAATAATTACTATTTCGAGCTTGTATTTGTACTTAACTGCCATGTTTCGAAAGCATTTCTATGTGTAGTACATTTTTCAATCTCATCTTGAAATACCTGAAACAGAATATCATCGATGCTGCTTCATATGCCCCGCCTCCTCCTTCAGAAGAAACGTCTAAAAAGATTGCGAATCTGTAAGATTTTAAGAAGATCCATTTCTCCATGGCATATATCTTTTCGAATAGTTTATGAAAATGGTTATTCGTGCGACATATTGTGATCTGCGATTTTTTCGCTCTGCCACCTCTTCACAGAGCGGCTCTTGCCAAGCAAAAACGGATGGAGAAGAAGAAAGACCAGCAGCAAATGAAAATTTGAGGAGTTGATTTATTGGTGTGAAATTCGACTTATTTTGTCCTGACAATTAGTTTGATGGTTCATGGTGTCATAAAAAACAAATTGCAATGAATCATTGTCCGCTTACTCTGTATTATCAAGTTGCACATTATTTCTGATCTTAATTACAAATGACAATTAACAGCAATATCTGAATTCTGACTAAACCAATCATTCACTGAGATCATACAACGTTGTTGGAGTGGCCATTGTTCTTCTAAATAACATACCACTTCTCAGACAAATTCAACCCATCCCGTTATTGAACAATGCATATATACTAATAGGCCCATCAATGTGTAAACACACACACACACACAGAGAGAGAGAGAGATAACGTCATTGCATGATGATGAACAATGCATATATACTAATAGGCCCATCAATGTGTAAACACACACACACACACACACACACACACACACACACAGAGAGAGAGAGAGATAACGTCATTGCATGATGATGGGTAGACCACAAAAAGAAGATCAAATGATTTAACATTCCACTCGAACAACTAATTAAGTTAATAGCAAAAGACTAATTATGATATATTGCTCCACCACCAGCAACTGCACTCTGATGGTTTTGTTAGTGACGCTGAGAATCTTGGAGTGGGGTCTCTTCTTTAACATCACGCTCGAAGCATTGAACAACTATTATGGCTTTGGACCATATAAAATCCCTTTCGCTTTGTTTCTTGATTAGAACAACGCCAAGTGGTAGCTTATTAATACTCTCTTGTTTTTTTTTTATGGCAATTTCATTATTGGGGGTGGGAATTAGACCTACATTTATCAACACATATGCATAAAGGATGTAACTTCATAACTATATTGCCCACGAACTTGATTGAGTTGAGATAGGTTTCCAATGACAAATATATATTAATGGCAACGATCCAACTCTTGTCGATAAACTTGTTAGGTGTCATAGAGGACGTTATCTTTTCTCACTAACATGTTCTTCTATAAGCAACTCGTAAAATCGTACTCATATCGTGATTTTTTATTGATCTATACCTACACATGGAATTAGTGAACCCGTCGTGGGTGATTTGGCATGTTGACGTGGCACAAAAAAATACCACACAACAGGTGCCCACGGATGGTGCTCACGCAAGTGAGCACCATAACATTTCTATATATATAGTACAAACATAAAAAGAACAATCATAAGGAGTATATATACACACACATATATATATATATATATATATATATATATGTGACACGATGTCGTACAAACGAAAAGTTTGTAAATATAAGACGACATTAGACAACATACATGTAACTTTTCAAATCATGATGAACCCTATCTATTAATTACGACACTGCGTTAATCTACCCACTTTCCACTAATTAATGAGTCGTCTTTCGTCAACTTTTCCAAAATCTACTATAGTATCGAAATACTATAAATTATTTATCTATGTGCATTTATTTTTCACAAGGTATCATATTGTATATACCATGGTCGTCGTGGATTATTATTTCGGTTCCACATAATCCAATGACTTCAAAGCAGCATCAATATCCATGTCGTCTTCGTCGAAACCAAAAAAGTCGCCGCCGTCATAATCTGACAACAGCCATGATGTGTAATAGTCGTCATCCACCGTGGTATTCTCGCCGTACTCTACGTCGTCTTTAAATAGATAGCTGATCAAAGGGTCGTTCTCATACATGTTCGAACTAATACTATAATCAGATGAACTGCTTTGAAGATCATTTGGAGAAGACGACGACTTATGCTCTGAGACTCCATTATTATTATTATTATTATTATTATTATTATTATTATTATTATTATTATTATTACTGACATTATCAGATTCATGAGATCTTTTGTCTTGTTCTTGAATACCTTCAGTTTCTGCTTGAGATTTCTCCGAAGGGTGTTGCTTATTAGCACGACGATCATCATCGTCTTTGTTGAGCGACTCGTGTGTGATGGGATCGATTCCCATTCTGAGAAGCTTTTTCTTGATATGTGTGTTCCAATGATTCTTGATTTCATTGTCTGTTCTTCCCGGCAAGTTTGCAGCAATCTTCGACCACCTTTTAGTCATCATGGTATATCGTAATAAAAAAAAAAATCAAGTGTTAAATAATCAAAGAAGACTTGAAAGGACGATATTGCTATTTGGATTTCGTTATATTAATAAAAATGGTTGCGCAAATTATTATTTTCAAAGGTGGTTCCGTGTGGGAATTTCATTATTACGTCAATAATGAAATTTGAATATATATATATATGTGTGTGTGTGTGTGTGTGTGTGTGTGTGTGTGTGTGTGTAAGAAAGTTCGACAAACAACGGCGTGCATGGGCTAATAATTAATTCACTACCTATTTCCAAGACGTGCGTGAAGGTTAATGACCATTTTCTCCTCATCTTCATTAAGAAGGCCCCTCTTCAAATCTGGCCGGAGATAGTTGGTCCACCGTAGGCGGCAGCTTTTGCCGCAGCGGCGGAGCCCGGCCAGCCTCGGCAAAGCCCTCCAACAACATTGACCGTTAGTCAATATAAAGTTGATCAACTTCTTATCTTCCTCGGCCGTCCATGGACCTTTCTTCACACCTAGCTTGTCACAACATGGTTGCCTTCCCATTTTCAACAAATAAATCAAAATGTATTACCGCAATGTTTATAACACGCAAATGATATTAATAATTACTGAAAAATCTCTGTGGTTTGGTGCATATGATATTATGTTTGGTGGAGATCAAATGTCCCTTCCTTACCCACCTATATATATACTACCAAACACAATGACATTAAGGTCTTTCTCCGAGATTATAATAGTCTTGCTGTTTGTTTTAGTGTGTGCATTTTGAGGCCCCACCAATTTGTATAGTGAAAGCTACTTATCAACTAAAGAATAGACATTTAATTAGTATTGTTCAAGATAGCCTTTTATATCGTGTCACACATAGGGGGTATACATACATGATACCACCTCCATTTTTACTGAACATTTAATTTTTATTAGATTCAATATGTGTTAGCAAAAAAAACTAATGAGATTAATGATCGAATGTGTACACGATCTCGAGAGAAGGGAAAAAGAGAAGAAAGGACTAAATACTTTATTACACGATATAGTAGAAAATGAAATCCCAAGTCATTCGTTACGTAACAATGACGTCATCATGGCTCTGTATCTCAGTCACTATGTTGGGGAGTGTTTTCTGTTTGCGATTCAAATATAATATCCATATCTTCATTGCCCACAAACTTGTCATTATCTAGATTGTTCCATGGCATAATATTTGTTAATTTTTGTAAGGTTGCCCGATTTTACAGAGAACTAAAAACATATCAACGAAGATACACATAATTTCGTGAATTGGAGATGTCCTACGTGTCATCACCACAGAGATTACTTATGATAATAAAATATCTATTTTTCATCTCCGAAACATCTGAGCCATCAGTTTCTGAGCAGGTAAGTTCTTCCACTGCTAAGCCTCTTTGACTTGCAATCAAATGTGGGTCCCATTTCACAATAATACCAAAGAAATTGGGATTGGAATCAAATGTGGGGATGTAATTGTTTATTTCTTACATTGTTTTCATTTTTCTTTCACAATACGTGTGACACGATGTTTCTCAAAATCGATATCTAAGTTTTAATTGGGAGCAAAGATCTACAAGTAATCGAATTCAATCAAAATGCACAGCTTCAACAAGAAGCAATTGTAAAACTGGTGCTAATAAACTAATGTTAAATTAAACTATGTTGTAATCAAAATAGGAAGCAAGAGATGCTATTTGTCTCCTCTACACGTGCAGAAAATCTACAACGGCTATCCTACGATCTCCGGTCTTAATTGCACACGTGTGAACTAGTGAATGCATGCATGCAATCATTTTTTTACTTTCCCCATAAGGAGTGTTCAATTGACAAAACCCTAATTTTGATTATGTTTATTCTAATGTCTCCATCGTTATATACATATGCTATTAGCCTCAATCTCTCAACGATCAGATACGGTTAGCGTTTAACCACGTATGGAGATTCTATTAATTACATCATTAGTCAGCATATCCGACGAGGTATTAAATATTACCTATGTATATAGACATTTGATTGCCATGTTTTGTTCTGTGAATATTTGGAGGGCTCGTGGAGTTATATTAGAAGTCATTCTTGAAAAAAATAATGTTTATTATTTGTTACTAGTAACTTTGTAATAATTAATTGCGAAGTCATCAAACCACAGTGGGATACTTATGGACCGAGCACCAGCTATAGAACACGTATATCTTTTGTAATAATAATTGTAGTTATGGATTGAATAAAAGATTAGTTGGTATATATATATATATATATATATATATATATATATATATATTATAACAATGACGAAATTTACACATAGTGCAACCGTCATTAATGTAAACTATTAATTAATATGGATTTTCCAATCTCTAAATTAGTCACTACCAACCCTTAAACTTTCAATTGATCCATCATCTTCTTGCAATGTATCTGGTAATAATTCTATAAGGTTGTTGTCCCACTTAGGAACTTAAGCTATGGTTAGAAGTACCTAATAAAAAAGTGTTAACATCGATGACGCCCATAATAAAGGCAATCAATCACAAGGTAATTAAAGAAAGAGTATTGGGTTTGTTGGGGTATGGTGCATGTATGCTTTTCACTAGATAATGGGTCCCCCAAAATGTTTCTTTTTTTCCTTTAAATATATAGTAGAAGATGGGTTTGGTGAAGAAATAAATGTCTGAAAAAGCTATTTTCGAACGCAATTATCAATAGAATCAACTTTTTTCAGAGCGAAGTTGGTAAGCTTTTTGAGAAAAAAAAATATAAAACATATGACCCATTTTCTCACATCTTGTATCATGATGACATGCTATTGAGTTATAACATTTTAATAACATCTTAAATCTTCTAATGGAATATAAACATTGAAGTCCAAGAACGGTGTGGCTAAAAACCACTTATGACAGTACGACAGTTATCATATTAAATGGAGGGTAATAGTCGAATGTAGCATTATTATTTTAAACTGAATCTTTTCAATTTAAAATACTAATTGCGAAACGTTCGTTCAACGATTTTAATAAAAACTAAAATTTACAATCAAGTAGTCGAAGTCTTGTAACCTTCCTGGACTGTTTTGAAAAGAGAAAAATTTAATTGGAGGTTTCAACCCTTTGACAGTTAGGAATCAGGCCCATTAGTTGTTGGCCCAATACTCGGTTGGGCTTAATCACATTGAAATACTTAAAAATTGAGAATAACTATACAATCACTTCACAAGCTCTTGACTTGATAAAAGACAACGACCATCTCTATATGACTATGATTTAATCCACACGATTTAGAAAAACTAAGGGACACCCTTTCTACTAGAGCATCTTTAACGGCCCTATAAACAGTGCGTTGGAAGCCAATAATAGCGTTGGAGTTGGAACTGAAAACGCCACCGTAAACCCAGAGGAGTGCACAATGTCCTGCTATGTGAAGCGAAGCACTGTTCACCCCTATATTGTTTCTTCTTTATTTTTTGAGTTTCTTTTATTATGTAACTGAAGTTTAATTTGGGGTTTTAATATTGAGATTTTTAATTTGGAATCTGATTTTACATGGAAGACGACGAAGGAATAGTGTGTTCCATTTCCAATGAAGAAAACGATGAATAGTGCAAGGAGAGAATTTTTTTTTTTGGAATAGAGAAAGTATTTCATCTTTTTTATCTTCTGTTTTTATTTAGTTTTTTTCAACATTTATCTTAAGTTATCTATCGGCCTTTTAATATTTCTTAATTTGGAAAGAACAATAATAATAGTTAGATAAATCATATTATAATTTTTATCGTAGTAGCTCTATTCGTATGGTATTAATATGTTTAAATTTAAATTGTGGAATATAAAGATATATATTATAATTTTTTTTCAATAATTTTCAGAAATTTATTTAATTATATAGAAAATAAATATTGTAATTTATTGAATAATTTTTTGTGAAAAATAAATAAAATAATGATATTATTCGTTCTAGAGATAAATATTTTATTTTATAAGTATTAAACTCTAAAACAATAATATAAATTTTTATAATTCAAAAAATAATGGAATATTTTGAGAATATTCTGTATAGAGTAAAATATAGAGGAGATGATTTAAGTATTAAACTCTAAAACAATAATATAAATTTTTATAATTCAAAAAATAATGGAATATTTTGAGAATATTCTGTATAGAGTAAAATATAGAGGAGATGATTGGAGTTTGTTGATACTGTTCAAACTTTTTTTTCGATCCCGAGGTATCCCCACACTGCCCGGCTATGGGCTAATCGCCACACACTCCAGAGGTGGGACTAATCCCCGGGGTCAGATGGATACATCCCAAACCCACCCAACAACGATAGTCATGGGCCTAAACCCATGGGGACTTTCCAAAGTCATGTGGGAGGTGGGGTTCGAACCCCTGACCTCGTAATCACATGAACTTTGGATGCCTCAAGTTGGCCACTAGAGCCAAACTCTATATCTGGAGAAATGATACTATAATAACTGTACATATAGAGTAATGGTTGGAGATGGCCTCCAAGTGAGGTAAGAAACAACAAATTTTCTAATATTGAGGGTTAGAATAATAACAAAATGAAACCATAATAAGCCTAACAAAACAGAAAAGTATGAGACAGACAATTAGCTTCCAATCTTCCTATAAATAGGACCACATTGTAATATGAATAAATATCAAGAAAAAAACTCTCATTCATCCCCTTCCATCGATTGATGACGATGTTGATGATGATGAGAAATTCTCACCAGAGACTCGAGAAACTCTTGAACCTGACAGAAGAACGTGAAGAATTCTATCACATTAATATTATGAAAATTGCCACAAGTTTTCATCCCTGATTTGAGTTATATATATATTAATTATATGGTAGTTTTATACCTCTGAGGTGTCTCGAAGAGAGAACGTGGCATCGGTCTCTTTCGCAATGGCAGAAACAAGAATGCCGTAGCCATGGTTTCTCCTCCTCAGAACCTAAATCAAGATAAAGATTTTTTTATTAATTATTACTAATTTATCCTAAGTGGGATTTTATCAAACTTGTTTTTAGCTGTTGTAATGCATTATAATATCATCTATACCTTAAATGCATCTTCATCAGTTCTGTCGTCTCCAATGTAGATTGGAAGCACGTCTCTACGGTTACTAAATCCTGCGGTGTTCACCATATATATGGTTATAAAAATATATTATCACAAACTTTTTTTTATTATGATTCTTTCTTGGAACAAAACGTTACCTAGAGATTCAAGAAGAAATTCAACTGCTTTCCCTTTATTCCAATCAATCACGGGACGAACCTCTAAAACCTGTGAAAAAACAAATGGACCACTTTAAATTACAATTTTCGTATAAACATCTTATCCAAAGGATTATTAAGCTAATTTTAACTACCTTTCGCCCGTGAGTCAGATGAAGACGAGGATAATCTTTCAAGATATCGTGGACATGTTGAGCAATAACATGCCAGCTCTGCGATTTTCAAAAGGATTATTTCGGCGCTTTTCGACGAGTTATAAGTTTAAGAAATCTTACATTCTCGTCGACATTGCGATAATGTACAGAAATGCAGAATTTATGGTTCTCCACTTTCGAGCCCTTTATGTCTTTGGTGATCTCAACTATGGTTCGGAAAACCTAAGATATTGCATATCGAGATTGAATATGAGCGCGTTTTTATTCCTCGTATAATAGTAATAATAACGTCGCTTACCTCGTCTATCATAGGCAAAAATTCACTGGCGGGCTGGAACAAATTGACCTCCTTGCCCTGTAAAAAATAAAAAAAAATGGGACAAATTAATAATTTTAAGAAGAAAAAAACGACAGAAATTCAGCAATTTGATCACCTCTGCGTCGCTTTTTTTTACGCAATCTGAATTGTTTTTCGAGGCCAGCGCTTCTTCGACGACTGGAAACATAATGTCCATTCCGTGACTCCCGGCGTAGTATAGCTCTTTCAATCCCACCAATTCAAAAACCTGAAGAAAAAAATATACGCGTAAGATATATAGTTTATTATAAAATCATTAATTATTAGGACTGCATTATTCATAACAACCTTATCACGGCTTCTTCCGCTGATAATGGCCGTCGGAAAGTGCTTTGCGACATTCCTCACAGCACTTCGCATCTGCGCCAGAAATACACACACACATATATATTATATGTAACTTTTATGAGATGAATCATTAGGAAAGAAATTTAACCATATATTCACTTCTTACAAGACTAGGCATAAAAGCTTTATCAGGATCATCAACGATCGGCGAAAGCGTTCCATCGTAATCCAAGAAAATAACCAACTCTCCATTCCTCGCACGATCCTCTATCGTAGGTAAAGACTTCAACGCCGAAGGATACGTAATCTGCAATAAGAACCTTAGAATTTCTTTTTTTTTTTTAAAACAAAATTTAACAACATTCGAAAAAATAATCGTGTAGTTAAAAAAAACCGCACCATCCAAGTTTGGTAAGCTATGTCAGTTTCATCGTAAGCTGTGTCAACGGCGTTGAAGTCCCTTACAACCTTTTTGCGCGGAGGAGACGAAGATTTCATCGCATCGAGCCAACCGTTCGACCTTACATCGTCAAGCTTCGAGGGTTTCTTTCTCGGCGTAGTTAGGGCATTATTAGAGGCAAAAAGTCCTAATCTCGACTTGTTCATAAGCGATGGATTATCGGTAAGAATTGGAGAAGCTTTCTTTGGCTTTAAATCCATTGAATTTTTGCGTTCGAGGTGCTTAATTCTTTTCTGTAAAAGTCAAAGCCTGTGATTCTAATTTTGTTTTTAACCTACTCTTTTGTCAATGAAGAACCAGCGCTTTAGTGTTGTATTGTCGCTGCTGCTCGGCGAGCGTTCCATTAATTTGATGAAAATCTGATGAAAAATGTGAGATGAATAGATAAGCAAAAGGAAATGATGCCAAAATTTTGAATTTTGATACCTCATGGCTAAAGTCCCGGCGCATTTAATTTATACCGAGAAAGTTTCCATCTTCGCCACAAAAAAAGGAAATTACCGCTATTGCGCGACTTGATACGTCTTTCTCTCCTGCGATTTGAAAGACAAAGAAATACTCGGCGAGTAAATAAACACCTCCTTCGACATTCTAAGCTAGCGCACCGTACCAAGTAACGAAGAGAAGTACAACGCAAATATAATCTGCTATAGTCTATAGTATAGTTACTAAGATATATGTAAGGACAATGCGCTAATACATGTTGAGATCTTCGAACTTCTCATGTAATAGCAGTGAGAATCACTAGCTTGCGCGGTATATATCTAAATCGAATACACGAATAATAATAAACCCGAGTCAGTTGATGATCAAATAAAACAACTCCATCTCTTAATTGATTTTACAATGAAAAACGCAAGGCATTGCTATAAGCTCATGTGGATAACTTGTTCATACGGGGATGACAAGGAAGCTAGAGCAAACATGAACTAAAAGATTCAAACAACCTCAAAATAGGTAACATAGTCAATGCCACATATCATTAAACTATACCCGACATTCTAAACATAGATGCAACAATTTATAGGCGGGAGAGTCACATTCAAGTCCCACTTATAAGTACAAATTGCTCGTTCTTTTGCGTGACAACCCATGTAAGAAGAGGAGCCAAAAGCAAGAAGAATATGCAAGGAAAAGTATGAACTATATATATATTTATATAGAGAAGAAATAAAAAAACATCATTGGAATAAATAATACGATTAACACGTATATACTGGTAAAGGATTGGGCTAAGCTGGACAAATAATAAATATATACTTTTATCTGTGTGGTGTAGAAGTGTGTGTTTGTGTGAGGCGGGTGTCCGTTCATAACCACATGATTAAACTAAAATAGACAAGACTACCTGAAGGGGGCCTTTGCAAATAAAAAATATGTTTCCACTTCCCTAATAATTTATTAGGAAAAAAATCAAATATTTTGACATCTAACAGCAACAGACAAAATCATACAATTCAGAAATCAAACCGTCGGGTCAGAAAAAAAATAGTTGTTTTCTGTCAAATCAAGGAACGCAGATAGAATAGATCGGTGCAAACGCTCGATTTACACATTCATGGATTTAAAGGGAATTCAGAACAAGAAAAAAAAACGATTCCGGCAAAATCCCATAAAAGCAAAAAGAAAATAAAATGATAAAGCTTGGGGCTTTATGCGATTAAAAGCTTTTTCACGTATAAAGATTGGATTTTTAGATGAAACGTATGGATCCCAAAAACTCTTTTCTGAGATTCAAAAGGTCAAGAAATAGTGTATGTAAGATAAAACAGCCCATAATGATCATACATTTACACATAAATCATCTGAAGAAACACCTAAATTAACGTGAATTCAAATCTCAGCATATCACAAATTCAAGAAAAGAAAGGGACTTGACCTATAAAACGAATGGAGAAGAGGAACATAACAGAAAATTACGCACCTTCATACGACAGTCAAAGCAACGCCTCTTTAAATTAAAGAACCCTAGCAAATCAGAAAAATAAATATCGATAATAAATAATGAATATTTTGCGAAAGAAGGAAGGGGAAATGGAAGGTGAAGTGTATTGTATTTATAGCCGCTATTGGTGCGTGTATGTATGTGTGTTGCTGCGAAAAAGACGTGCCAAGTAAGGCAACCTTAACGCCTTCCGATTTCGGTCGTTGAATTGGAAACAAATATTTATTTATTTTTTCCACATAATAACAATTTTATGGAACGCAAAAAAATTTATAAATCCTTCTCAAGCTAAATATAAAAGTGCAACCATCACGTTATCGCCTTTGCTACCGAAAACATATCAAATAACCATTTTTAGTCTCACGTGTATAGTTCTCATTGAAAAAAAAAAATGCAGCGATAGTGTATTGTGTTTTTTTTACAGATATATTCAGAATGACATAGTAGATTTGAAAGTAATAATAGTACATGAGAGTCGATAGCCCATGATAATCATAGGAAACTAGCGTATGTATGAGTCGATGTTTAATATTTACTATATCATTAAATAAATATTTAATGGCTCCACTCCACCAAATTAAAATTGAATAGGCTTCACATGTTTGTTTAAATCTAACTTTAATTCGATTAGATGACACTCTTAAAACTTTCAAAATTATTTTATAAATGCTTTGTAATAGCATCCGTCATCAGCAATGTGGCGATCAGTGACCTGCATGCTTGACACGTGCCAGTCGGCTGACTCGGACTAACTTAGAATTTTCGGCTATTTTGTTTTTTATTAATTTCTGTTGGTCATTTAAAGAGGGTAGGTCTAGGGTGAGCAAAACCGGATATCCGGATGTTCGGATATCCGATTCTGATATCCGGATATCAAAAAATGATATCCGTATTCGCTCCGATTTTAATCGGATATCCGAAAATCGGATATCCGCTTTATTCAGATATTTAAATCGGATATCCGCATCCCGTTTTTATATTTATATTTTTTATATTTTTAATATTTTCTTTTCAAATCATTTTTTTTATTTCTTATCAAAATAAAAAATATATTTTTCATATCACATAGTAATTAACACAATATGTGAATTTTATGATTCAAAATTACATAATAAATAATTAACACAATACCACAAATTCACATTAATTTTTTAACTTGCATTTAGATGTTTTTGTTTTTCTTTTTTATTTACAAAGGTTTTGGCAATAATAAAATAATATGAATATAAATATTTCCAATTGGACGATTTTTTTTCCTTTTTTGACCTTCATTTTTCATTTTGAGCTATTTTTCTTATTTTTTTATTATTTTTTTAAATATGAAATCGGATACCGAATATCCGGATTTTAGACAAATCACTATCCGTATCCGATCCGGTTTTTAAAACCAAATATCCATTTTTTCGAGTTTGAAAATCGGATACCGGATCAGAATTCGGTTTTCGGATCAGCCCTAGAGTATGGTCTATAGACAGAAAATTCACGGTTATATATGTTGATAAAATGGTCCGAAAGTCTCTTGATTCACGTGGGACTTGTCACGTGACCCACACCTAGCCTTTTTCATCAAACTTAATTTTTCTTTTCTTTTTTCTCTTGTCTTTTCTTTTTCTTCTATTTTTTTAGTTATATCTATTTCAAAACTTGAGTTTGAAAAACATCTGAATCTTACACATATATACACGTTAACACTCTATTATATGATGATAAATTCAACAAAAATTACTTTACTTGCAAGCAACAACGTTTCATATTTGATAGACTAAGTCAGATAATATTATTTGCATAAAGAAAAATGCACGTAGTCTCGCCCACATGATATGCTTGTTCAATTTCTTGTGATAATGTTCTTTAACTATATGTTTGGAAATCATTTGCTGTTATTTGCAAATATTAGGCGGTGCCCAACTTTTTCAATTATTTGAAAGTGATTGTTTAGGTGATTTACTTCGTCAAAGTTGGATTTAATCTGTAGGCTTCATGGCATAATATTCAAAAAATTTCATAATTATATAGATGAAACATCTATATCATATTAAATAAGATTAGCAAATATTTCTACTTTGAGAGTGAACATGTTCAGAATTCAGATATATTGGCAATATAATATCAAGTGGATGACCTAGGAGTAATAAGGCGAATCCCACAAATTATGGAGTGATAAGGGGGATTAGGTCAATCCACTAATTATGGAGAAATAAGGCAATATCAATCAGAAGATTTAGTCAAAGGTTATAGATGGTATCAAGGATCCCAAATAGTAATATATTCTCTTACATATGGTAGTCTGGTCAATAAGGAAAAAAATATCTCTCTATTTAGTGCTCATTATTATGATTGATTGTGATTGATTCTGCTACGATGTACTCTATATATATGCTCATCGATTGTAATAGTTTTAAGCAACCAGTCAATAAAATATTCATTAGTCTTTTCTCGATTTCAGTTTTTCTCTTGGTATCAGAGCCTCTTCACCATGGCTTCCCTATCTCTAAACGTTGGTAACTTCGTCACGCTAAAACTCACCCCAACCAACTATCCATTGTGGAGAGAACAAGTATTAGGCTTGGCAGAAAGTCAAGACCTAGTTCATCACCTCGAAAAAGCCAACCCAGTTCCATCCAAATTCACTACACAAAATCCACAAGCCTCAAGCTCAGAAACAACACCCATCAACACAGAAACAACACCAACTCCAACAAAAGAATTCATTGCATGGCAAAAGTCTGATCGTCTCCTTCGTGGCTGGATTATTGGAACTCTGTCCGAAGAGGCCCTTGGACTTGTCATAGGGTTAGACACATCAATTGCAGTCTGGACTGCACTCAAAGAAGCCTACGCGCAAGACTCTCAAGAGCGAGAATTCACACTACGACAACAATTAACCTATTTGCGCAAAGATGAAAGCAAATCTGTTGCGGAACACATACGGACCTTCAAAGGGTTATGCGACAATCTTGCCGCAATCGGAAAGCCAATCCCAGATCAAGAAAAAGTATTTTGTCTTCTAACAAGCCTTGGACCTCAATATGAAACCTTCACAACAACAATGCTGAAACCCCCACGACCGACGTATGCTGAAGTTGTTTCACAGTTGCAGAGCCTAGATCAACGCCGAAGCTGGTTCTCAAATCAACATGATACTTCGCTCACAACACTCACACCGCATCTAGCCTTTTACGGACATCAACAGACGACCAACTTCAAGCCAAAAAATCCAACTAACCAGTTCAATTCTGTGGGCCGTGGTTTCCAAGCACAGCAATCTCGTAGCCAACCCCAAGGATATCCCAACACACAACGCAAGCCGCCTCCACCTGGACAACGTCGAATGACTACTGCAGAGAGAGAACTATACCGTGATGCAATTTGTCAATATTGCGATAAGCCAGGTCACGTTGCAAAAATCTGTTGGTGGTTACTGAAGAAAGAAAATCAGAATAAGGAAATCCCACAGGCACTAGCGGCGCTCACACTCGACAACTCCGTAATTGATACAGAATGGACATCAGATACCGGCGCTTCTAATCATATGACCGGAGAACCAGGTATGTTAAAGAATATCCATAAATATAAGGGATGTGACTCGATCGTTATTGGTGATGGATCCTCGTTACCCATAACAGGTATTGGTAATTCCTTAGTTAAGCAAAAAGATAAAACTTTACCGCTTCATAATGTTCTTTTTGTTCCAGATCTTAAGAAAAATTTGCTTTCCATCAGTCAACTTACATCTGAGTTCCCTGTTAATTGCGAATTCTCTAACACTAATTTTTGTGTAAAGTCACGGAGCACAGGTCAACCACTCATAACAGGGACACGCAAGGGTAATTTATACGTCCTGTCTAATGAGCCAGAAGCACATTTTTCTTATCGTTTCAAATCTGGCACATCAGACATCTGGCATCAACGTTTGGGTCATCCGCAATCATCTGCTGTTCATTTATTAAAGAATAAAGGTCTTATCGATGTCGTAGGATCTTCGAAAAAAAATCATTTGTGTGATAGTTGTCAATTAGGAAAGTTAAGCAAACTACCATTTAGTTCATCTGAGCACTCAACTTCTGATATTTTTAATAAAATACATTGTGATCTTTGGGGTCCCGCTCCTGTTTTATCTATTGGAAAATTTCGTTATTATGCATGTCTAGTCGATGATTTTTCAAAGTATACTTGGATTATTCCTTTAAAAAATAAATCTAATTTTTTTACTGCTTATTTAATGTTTGAAAAATACGTTGAGCGACAATTTAATAAGAAAATCAAGGTCTTCCACTCAGATGGCGGGGGTGAATTTGTTAATTCTCAATTATCATCTCACTTTCTTACCACAGGAATTGTTCATCAAATCTCATGCCCCTATACACCAGAACAAACAGGTATGGTTGAACGACGACATCGTATTATACGAGAACTAGGTATGACGATGTTATTTCACAGTCATGTTCCACTGTCTTTATGGGTAGAAGCCTTTTCAACAGCTGTTTTTCTTATTAATCGTCTTCCTTCATCGTCTCTTATGTCTGAAACACCATATTTCAAATTACATGGAACTCATCCTGACTATAGTTCTCTTCGAGTATTCGGTTGCAAATGTTTTCCATACACATGGGACACGAAAAATAATAAGTTTGATCCTAAATCTGTTTTATGTGTTTTTGCAGGATACAGCGAAAAACATAAAGGATATAAGTGTTTTCATCTCTCTAGTCGCAAGTTTATTATTTCTCGACATGTTGCCTTTGATGAAAATGATTTTCCTTTCAAATATCATAAAAAGTCTCCTACGAACTCCCACGTTCATAATTTGTTTGACTCATGGCTAACCTCTCATGTTAGTTCTGAATCAGGTATGACCTCGCAGGATAATATCTCACATCCTAACTCTAATATCCCGCTCCCAGTGATTGTCACAGATGTTTCACAAGGTGACCCAACGCCATCCTCCGACGATACTATTGCTGCAGCCACACCTGAATCTGGCGAGTCCTTAGCACCTGATCTAACAACTCCTTCAGATATGCATGTGACCGATTCCACAACTATATTGTCTGAGCCGCATCCCAGCCCTCCACATCAACAGCATCATATGACGACCCGCTCTCATCATGGTATTTTTAAACCAAATCCTAAATATGCATTGAACGTTTTTGTTTCTAGCAGCGTACCTCGTGAACCCAAGACAGTTAAGTCAGCATTATCACATCCGGGATGGAAAGCTGCGATGCTTGACGAACTTACAGCCCTTCATCAAAATAAAACATGGCGACTTGTTCCACGAACATCCAACATGCATGTGATTGGATCAAAATGGGTCTTTAAGACTAAGCTGCGACCTGATGGTACACTGGATCGCCTCAAAGCTCGCCTGGTGGCGAAAGGTTACCATCAAATTAATGGGCTTGATTATACAGAAACGTTTTCACCTGTCATCCGTCCAGGTACAATTCGCCTAGTTTTAACTGTTGCTCTTGTCAAACACTGGCCAATCCGACAATTAGATGTCAAAAATGCGTTTTTACATGGCTATATCAATGAAGCTATTTACATGCAACAACCGCCAGGTATGTCTGATTCTCACTTTCCAAATTATGTTTGCAAACTTGAACGTGCTTTATATGGACTTAAACAAGCACCTCGTGCTTGGTTCGATAGGCTTAGTAAATTTTTGCTTTCATGTGGCTTCTTTTGTAGCCTCGCTGACCCTTCCCTTTTTATCTGTCACTCTAGTAAAGGTGTTCTTGTCTTATTATTATACGTTGACGATATGCTTCTTACAGGATCTTCTAATGATATTGTCACTTCTTTTATTAAAACATTAAGCTATGAATTCTCGATGAAGGACCTTGGACCAGTTCATCATTTTCTAGGAGTTGAGATATCTTCCACGTCTAATGGGTTGCATCTTTCTCAATCACACTATGCGCTTACCATCCTGGAGCGGTCCAACATGTTAGACTGCAAACCCATGCCAACTCCGCTCGACGTCAAGTTACAACCCTCGACCGATGCGCCTCCTCTCGAAGATCCCAGCCATTATCGTGGGATCGTGGGAGCACTTCAGTATTTGACTCTCACGCGTCCGGATTTGTCTTACTGTGTTAACTATGTCTCTCAGTTTATGCATGCACCGACGATCGCTCACATGAAACTCGTCCATCGGATCCTTCGCTACCTAAAGGGCACGATCTCCACTGGTTTACATCTCACTTCTACAACTACTCTCACATTGTCAGCTTTCTCTGATGCTGATTGGGCAGGATGTCCCACGACACGACGCTCGACTACTGGCTATTGCACATTTCTCGGCTCCAATATTATTTCTTGGTGTGCTAAGAAGCAACATACTATCTCGCGCTCCAGTACCGAAGCAGAATATCGTGCTATGGCTCATACAGCAGCCGAGCTTACCTGGCTTACCTACATTCTCAATGATCTTCGCATCCCCGTTCAACCGCCACCAACGATCTACTGTGACAATATCAGTGCTTTGTACATGACAGTCAATCCAGTCTTTCATGCACGCAGTAAACATATAGAACTGGACTACCATTTTGTACGTGAACGTGTTGCTATTGGGCTACTTGTTACTAAACATATTCCTTCGACGGATCAAATTGCCGACCTCTTCACCAAATCGGTCTCGAAAGCTACACTGGCTTCGTTTCGCGCCAAACTGTGCCTTCAACCTCGGCTCAGTTTGCGGGAGGGTATTGGCAATATAATATCAAGTGGATGACCTAGGAGTAATAAGGCGAATCCCACAAATTATGGAGTGATAAGGGGGATTAGGTCAATCCACTAATTATGGAGAAATAAGGCAATATCAATCAGAAGATTTAGTCAAAGGTTATGGATGGTATCAAGGATCCCAAATAGTAATATATTCTCTTACATATGGTAGTCTGGTCAATAAGGAAAAAAATATCTCTCTATTTAGTGCTCATTATTATGATTGATTGTGATTGATTCTGCTACGATGTACTCTATATATATGCTCATCGATTGTAATAGTTTTAAGCAATCAGTCAATAAAATATTCATTAGTCTTTTCTCGATTTCAGTTTTTCTCTAGATAAACACTTCAGGCCCTGAGTTCATAACAAACCAGAAAAAGGAAACAAGAATGCAGAGGAATCTAACATTAAACAATGCCAAAAAGGATACAAAATCACAGTACTGTCAGAAGAAGTTAGGCAAGAAAAAGAAAATTATCATATATATGTATATGATGAAGAAAGATGTGTATCGATAGAAAAAAAAAACGATTTCTTTTATTTCATAACATATATATTCGATGCTATCTGAATCTGATCCATGCTGTGCAGGTTGCAACTACATTTTTTTTTTAATTACTGTATTTCAATAATCTAACATTGTAATCCTGGATGAGGCTTATCGATCGTTGTTTCTATATTCTTAAGCATCAAAATCCCAATACATCAGGGGAAAAAGGATAACTTTCTCAATTATTGTTCTTGTCTCATATTGAAATTAGTTATTAATCTTATCCATTAATTCACTCGTTTTTTAATTGTGCAATCTGTTTAATTTATATAACCCAACGAATAATTATCTTGGATTAGATAAGCGGGCCTTGTAATGATTTAATTGGGCCGAAAATCGGCCCACTTAAGAAGCAAACGTTCAGAATATATCTGAATTACCGACTAATATTGTTTCGTGGGAAGGTATGATTCTGTTTTCTTTTTTTTTTTTTTAAAATACGATTCGTTCAAGAATCAAGGAACGGATGATTAGGATATTATAATTAGTATTTTGAGCAAGCCAAGCCAAGCCAAGAGAATAGGATCTGTATTTGACGATTTAGCTATAAAACAACCCCCCCCCCCCCCCCCCCCCCACCAACACACACACATATATATAATATACTATATTATTATATATGATGTAACGTGTGCGAACGAACACTCTTAGGCTGTGTTTACTTTGTTACACGAGATAATTAAGTTTAAAAAAGCCCAAGTTAAAATGTGAGATAATAATCTTGTACATGAATCATTATATCTTGTTTAGTTTCCAACATAATAAAAACTTTGTCTTCATATTATTGGTAAATTTACAAAAGTAGCCTTTATTTCATCATATATAGTTTAAAAAATAATTATTCTTATGAATATCGAAAAATATAAGATATGGATGTCAATGTGATCGCCATGAAATAAAGAATAAATTAGCGTTGTTTATTTATTTTTACCATATAACCTACATGAAATAAAAATGATTTTATGATTGGGTGGAAAATGATATTTTGGTCCTTTTGCAATTAATGGGGATTTGATTAATTATCTTGGTCTCATCCGTTGGATAAATTGTAGTGGGCTTGCAGTTTTATAAAACGGGCCTTGGATTTATTGCGGGCTATATAGTAGCGCTCATATTTAAAGTGAACAAGATTAGTAAGGATAAAAAAAACACTTATCTTGAGATATCCAGCATAGTGAACGCAGCGTTAGTGAAAACATAAGTAACAAGGATGGATGATAAAGAACCATTGGCATCCACAATGCTCTTATTTGTTTTCGTGACTGGTTTTATGTTTGGATGCGACTTTGGAATTTGGATACACAGGTGAACGAAGAACAGCAGCATTGTTTATAATAGAAATTATCTTTGGAAGCACACATATGTATACAAATACTATGGATTAATATATGTGATACAATTGCATTTCAGGTGACAAGTTATTGCTGCCTGATTTCTTGCAAGTCTACTTTCCCACGGCATACAAGAACATGGAGGCATCGTCTTTTTCTTCTTGCGTGTTATTTGGAGATTTTCTGTTACACTTTTTCGCTTGTCGTTCTATCTGGGTGCGTTTATGTCGGCATATGCAATCACAATATTTCGCGTACGAACACATATAAAAATGGTAGAGGGTGGACTTCTCGTGCTTATTGGTCTTCACTTCGATCTTTATGCGACAAACATTTGGCTGCTTAATAGTAGCAGAATCTTCTATGGGATGAGCATGGGCATTCTCCTCCTAACCAACAATCTCTATGATAATTGACCCCACACCATATTATATCTTTATTTATTTTGTTTTTTTTTGGTTTAGGTTGTAGCTACACATGCATTGGAGGAGGCTCCGCTGAGATACTACAGACGGGTTATGACATTATTTCCCCAAGCAATCAGTTGGGGAATTTTTACGGGCCATTTGTTCTCTTCAGTAATTAGACTTGTTTCAAAAAAGAATCGTGATATGGCAATTGCGATCTCGGAATTAATTTTGATCCTCGGGACCGTGTTTTGTGGGTGTAACTCGATAGGTACAAGCCAACTACTCCTGGATCTGAGTCGTGGCTGGTCGGAAATGACCAAAAATTATATTAGATCCAAAGGTCATGGGAGCTACGTGGCCGTAGTATCTCTAACAGAACAAGTCTCGCCGAGTAATATCATCTTCGAAAGAAAAAAATACTTACCCCCAATATTTATGGCCGCATGCATATTCGTCTTCAGCAACTCACCGGCGTATATGCGTTGATGATCTACGCTCCCTTTTTATTCAAAAACAGCGGATTTAGCGAAAACCACTCTTCGATGTTGTGTTGTGGTGTTGTTCACGCCGTTAACCTTATATTCGCGTTTCTGTCATCCAAAGCAATCATCCATAGGAATATTCAACGGAAGAGCTTATTAATGCAAGGGGGATCGCAATGATGCTATTCCAGGTACTAGTTAGAAATTCATAATAATAATCATAATAATAGTAAATACTCTTTCTTCTTATATTGTTATTATTATTATTATTATTTTTATTATTATCATGGTTGTTGGTTGGTATGGGCTTCGACAGATAATTATCATATGCATCGTCGTTGGAGTTGGCGAAAACCTCGATGGTGGCGCAATGACCAACAAGTGGAATGCTATCTTGTTGCTTGTTGTAGTGAGCGGTTACGTGGGGGGGTTTGCGTGGTCGTGGGGTACGCTAGGGTGGCTGCTGCCGAGCGAGATTCTGCCCGTTAAAGTTCGATCGCTCGGTTATAGCCTATGCGTCAGCTTGAACATCTTATCCATGTTTTTTGTCACCCAATTCTTCACGACGGGGCTTTGCATGACGAAGTTTACCATCCATTTACTCACTTTAGGCTCGGTGCTTTTCATTACTATCTTTACATACTTTTTCTTACCCGAGACCAAAGGCCTACAAGTCGACAATGACGACGTGTCCAAGATTTGGAGTACCCATTGGTTTTGGAAGAGACTCAGCCAACAACAAGGAGAAGAAGAGGATAATAAGAGCGCAGAGAAATCATTTCAAAATCTATAAATCATTACAAGAAGAAATCGTAGCTAATAATATATATACTATATGCATTTAAAAAATTAAAAAAGAAATAAATGGTCACGAAGCAATCTCTTGAAAAACTTACTTGTATTTTGCCATTCGCACAGACATCTTTTACTCCATATTAAAAATCTACACAAGTTAATGTTTATTAAATAAATACACGCAATTTTATACTATAGTCTTTAGAAAGCGTGAATTTAAATAATTCAGATTAACAGTTTTGCTGATTGCCTAAACTCGACTGAGTATACCGGTTAGACAAAAACACAAGACCGGATACCGGCCAGCAGATCAACCAGCGCGACCAGCAACTAGACTGCTACCAGAAGGATGAAGATTCAAAAATATTCAAGGCGCGGGATGCTGAAGACTTCTGATGAAGCATTTAAGGCAACGCTGCAAGGACGAGTCAAGTTGGAGTCAAGCCAAGCTTAAAGAGGAAAAAAGCAAATGGCTCAACACGAACTGCAACGAAGATCGGATGGTATCCATTTCGGGTAATAAGCATTTTCCCGTGAGAAGAGCTCTCTCACAACAGTATTCTTCAACAAAGCCCAGCTATAAATAGCAGAGAAGAGGCTGAAGACCAACATGACACTTATTCACGAGAAGTCAAATCTGAGAGAAAGCTCAAAGCATTCAAAGCAAAGAACAAGAGTTCTAGTAAGTGAGTTCTCTCAAGAGACCTCACTGTACTTCTAGTAAGTGAGTTTTCTCAAGGGACTGTAAAAAGCTCTTGAAAGATACGGACTATAAAAAGTTGTCTGGTTGTGGTTGTCTAGGAGTTTAGTTAGCAAGTGTAGCGGGGGGGTTATACGTGTGAGTCTAGCTAAGAAGGTTATGCGACGGGAGTTGTATCGAAACCAAATCTTCTATATAGCATTTCTTGCGGGAAAGGAGGAGATGTAGGAGATCTTTTTTGTTCCGAACTTCCATAATAAATCACTGTGTTCTTTACAAACAATCACACAAACAACACATTGGCGAAATCGGTTTTAGTGACTACTGACCGGTCACACTTCCGCACAAGTCGCACTCAGAATATCAAACACCGGTATCTAACCTTAACCGGTTAAGAACCGAAAAGAGCAAAAAACAGCGAGTGTTTATTCACCCCCTCTAAACACGCAAACCGATCCTAACATACTCAGTTATACATTTTAGTTCTATATAACTAGTTTTTTGCCCGTGCATTGCACAGGTCTTAACTATATACTCCCTCCGTCCCGGTAATATATGGACATTTGGGATTGGGTCGGTTTTTAAGAAATATAAAATTTTAATAGTATAGAGAAAGAAAAGTGTATGTGTGTGGCACGTCTAGAATATTTAATGTTATTATGTTGATTGTGTGTGATAGTTTTTTACTAAATATGGAAATGTATAAAAGATAGTGGGACGCCCGACTTGGTAAAATATACAAAAGTTACCGGGACGGAGGTAGTATTATAATGGGGCATTTTCATTTCAGGCCCCTACATAAGTATCATTTAGGATTAGGGCTGTTAAAAATCGACCCAACCCGCCAACCCGACACGAATCGCATCCGAAAATAGCAGGTTCGGGTTAACATTTTGACCTGTTTACGTAAATGGGTAAACCCGAACCCAACCCAATTATTAAGTGGGTTAGATTAGGGTTCGGATTTTCAACCCGAAATCAACCCGGAATCAACCCAAAATCAACCGATTTAACCCGAATAATATATATTATTAAGATATTATTAATATAAATAAAATAAAAGGATTAACCATAATTCTCTATCCACTCTCACGCTCACACATGATGTTTTTATAAAAAAAACTGCATTAGCTCATTTTTTTGTTTAACTTGGATTTATAATTCTGTCAATTTTGTTTTTTTTTTTCTTTTTTCTTTTTTAATTTTAAACGGGTTGGCGGGTTGGCGGGTTGGGTTAGGGTTAAAGCAGGTTGGGTTTGATTTTTCAACCTGTTTAAATAAACAGGTCAGGTCAGGGTTGAAGTTTTCAACCCGTTTATTAAACGGATTGAACCCGAAGGTGAGCCAACCCGACCTGTTTACCACCCCTATTTAGGATTCAGACCCTCTTGGGAAAAAAATTTAGTTTTAAGGACTCATTTTATGCAGTACCACTTTATTGCTCTTGCATACCAGTATGTTGAAATTCTATACCACAAAACCATAATTCGGTACCAGTTTATTTTCTGCAGTACCACTTTATTGCTCTGACATACCAGTACGTTGAATGTTTGTAACACAAAACGATCATTCTATACCAGATCATATATCTTTCATATCAGTTTCTTACACCACATAAAATGGGTCCTTTAACCTAAAAAATTCTCAAATTGGGCCTGAGTTCGAAACCAAACCCTTAATAGGGCCTGATTTCGAATTGACCCCATTACAATATGTGATATCTACACATAATACCTAGTTGAATAAAATTTTCACGGAAATGTACCTATGTCAGAAATTTTTATAGATAGGTACTCAATTTAATGTTTACCAGTTTCTTCAGTCACGACGTACCTTTCTGTGTGTATATGGCGCACCATAACACGTTGATATAGGGTACTTAAATGTGTTTATACGGCGTACCTATGCGTTATAGATGGCGTACCTAAATGTGCTAATACGGTGTACCATTTTCTCAACGTATGACGTACAACAGTACGTTGATATAGGGTACCTAAATGTGTTGTATGGCGTACCTGCGGCAGATCAGATACCTATCTATAAAAAATTTATTCTACTAAGGTACCTACATATAAAAAAATCTGACAAGGTACTAAATTACAAGTTTTTTTTCAAATGAGTATTTATGTGTAAAGACCCCTATAATAATAATAATAATAATAAGGAAACATGATTACTGAAAAATATAATATTATTTTATAATTCTGAATCTGTAATATGTAAAATTGATGATTATTGTTAAGATCTTACAATGTCCGGATGAAAGTCTGGACGTGGCGGTGATCTTTTTATAATATATATAAAAGTTTATAAAGAAAAAATTCTTGTAAACAAAAAATTGTTGAATCGAATAATTGAATAGCTACAACGAACAATCTCGTTAGCAAAAAACAATGGGGCACTTAACCTAAAAATCATAAACAAAACAGTAAGGTTACTAAATTATTTCAAGTATTTAGCTTCCTCTATGACTCTCTAGTTCAATATACATCTTAAAGATAATAAATTGTTAAATAAAAAATAAATATATAATGGAAAATCCTATTTGAACACCCCCAATTGTACTATACAAACCCCCTAGTTAATTATAACACCAAATTTATTACAAAAAGTAAAAAGTTCAATTTTCAATATCGGCAGATGTCATTCTTTCAATCAAAATATTTATTACTTATAATTATTAGTTATTATGCCTAATTACTTCCTCTCCATTATTTACTATTATTTTGTAGATAATTTTGAAGGCTTTATAAGTATCTATTAAATTTTTTGTTATTTCACGTCACCTTATAACTATTATTTAATTCTATACATTTATTAAATAAATTTATGTTTAGGTTTTTAATCTTTGTTTTTATTTTATTTCAACCTATTTGTCTAGGTTAATATGAAATGTTTATGGTATAAGAAGATTTTAAAAATAAACCAAAGAATAATATTTATAATTTATAAGTTTTGTTTATTTATAAGTGGAAAAGAGTAGAATTAACTTCAACCATAAATTATAAAGTTAACTTAACCAAAGCATTAAATAAAATAAAATCTAATATTTAAAACTTACATTATTATTTATAGAGAACTAAATTTTAAGAAAATTGTACAATTTCCAAGTTTTTTCCCTCCCCTAAAGGGGAACCAGTAGTAGCACTCATATTTTGAAATTTATGTTTTTTATTAAATATAAAGATAAATACTCAAATATAATCCTTATTCAGTATTCGAATACGATACAAATCAATTTTATGATTCGATCAAATATTCGAGTATTAGTATTCGTATCCGATTATCATCCGAATACGACTAGAATATTGTGGTATTCGAATCGATTCGATTCGTTTGTAACCCTACATCGAACGACATGTTATCGAACCAATGTTGACTCTTCTCGTGATTCTTCGAGCATTCAGCTATAAATTTGAATATAAAATAAAATTCGTACATCAATGAACACATAGCAGACCTTGATGGGATAGTAGGTTGAGTGGGTTGGTGAACCAACCCACTTCAACTACTCTATTAATAATATAATATTATATTAATATTATAATGATTATTAGTATGTAGTTTTGCCTATAGGAAGGCAACGAGTGATTCATTAGAAAACACACCAAAAACCAAAATAGAAACGCAAATTCTTTATTAGAGCATAAAAGATATGATCATTAGAAAACACACCAAAAGCCTTGAATGGGCTCACCCATTAACAAGTTAATGAGCAGCTCACCTGTCACTTGCGACGTTTCGTTGGCGAACACGATAGACCTGCAAATATACGCCAAATAAACGCAAATTCTTTATTAGAGCATAAAAGATATGATCAATTACAACTTACGTAAAATCTGTTTGGTCAAAAAAAATCATCAACCAAATTCCTCTGATCCCCGTCCAAGCAGTTTCTGCCTGGATAATCCCTCGACATATAAAACTTCTGCATTAATGCAGCTTTCTTGGCTTCGTGACGCACTTTTTCAATTGCCACGTTCGCCTCATCTTCTTCAAACTGAACCTCAATCACTTTGTCCTGTGAGAATGAAGTTGCCATTATACAAAGTTCAAGTAAATTAATCGTCAAAGCATACAATAATCGATTATACCTTTGCCTTATACGTACGCCTCGGCTTCTTTGTAGGTGTAGCCGAACCAGGAGGTGTCACGAACAACGAATCCTTTCTTGGCTTTCTGTTTCTCTTTCCTACGATCTCTTCGACTACGGAGCTATCTCGATTGCTTGCTCTCTTGCTCTTTCGTTCGAAGACTACACCAAAGCGACGGTCGCTCTGATCTACCTCGTGCTCCGCGCATTCTCCTCCCACACGTTCTTCACACATATGATCTCCTGCAACTCCTTGCCCTCCAACAACTTCTTCGGGCCTTACGTCACGACTACCTTGTCCTCCAACGCCTACTTCGGTGCTCCCGTCATATCTATCTTCCCCTCCTATATCTGGGGACATGGAAATGAATACTCCCTCAGACTCTATTCGAACATCGGTTAAATTAGCTAAGTCGAGCACCTCATCTTCTTCACCCCAATTCTCGTCTTCGTCCATCACTCCATACACCTTACCAACACTACTTAACTCCTCAATTCTGACTTCCAACTCCGCATTCCTCGCCCTCAACTGTTCTATTTCTCGTAAAAACACTGAAGCATCGGTGTGCCTTTGTGCAACTATGTCTTCCACAGTCAGTGGCATCGTCAAAAAGACTTGTTCTTCGCTTGATGGATATATGTCGACGTTTTGATGCGGCTCTATTTCGACGTCCTCTACCTTCGGCCGGGTCAACGGATCTTGCCAACGTATACAACGGGGTACCTCGTTCAGTCCGCATTTCTTCCCAAGCGATGGACAATGTTCGTATATCCAAATCTGCAATATTGATAATAAATCAACATAATTATCAACAACTTTATATTCAAATCTACATCTCTTCAATAAAAGTAAAAGCAACGCCCGCAACTTACTAACAAACCATACGTACATCCTTCCACGTACGTTTTATCGATCGGAGGGACTTCAACAAAAACTGATGCACAGCAGCACCCCATGCAAAAACTCCAACCTCCCTCAAATTGTCGACATACGGGATGAGGAACGACGGCGAGTTGTACGTCGTTGTCGGAAATAAAATACAGCTAAATACCTATAATATGTACAGACGAACGAAATCATCAACTACCAATCTTCCACCTACAGAATTGCTACTTAATGAACGTTGTATGTCCGACCTACTAAGGGTGTATGTCTTTCTCTCCCCGAAACAATGTCTAAGGAAAGGCATACCCTTACTGCACACTAATATACGACAGGTTGTCCTTCGCTTTTCAACCCAAGAAACATAGAAAATGCTTGTTTTCTAAATGGAATGGTATGATCCATTCCAAACCTAAACTGTGAAAAATCCTCACTAAACTTGGCTAGCACCCCTTCTAAGCGGCCATGGGGTATTTCCATTCGCGGTACACTCAAAAATTGAGAAAAGGGACACTATCTTATAGCCCTTTTATGTTCTTGACTGGCTGTCATCAGCACCTTGTCAATCTGATCTCTAAAACAGCCCACATGACAGCGTGTACGTCTAGAAGCCACAACGTCCTCGTTGGATGTCGCCGGCACTTTGTTCTTCCTAGGCATTTCGTAACTGATCTGTACCCAATCTACCAAATCGTCAATAGATTAACTGAAATCAACAACAAATTAAACCAAAAGCAATCACAATACCAAATGGACGAAATAAACCCCAACCAATCGAATGTCGAATTCGCGCTCCAATGACAAGTCGATTGTCGAGCTCTAAAATCGTGGGTTCTTGGTATAATATCGATTTTGTGATATGGGTAAATTAGGGTTGATGCGTTTTAAATAAGTCCTTGTTGGTAAAATCGATAGCGGATAAAATTAAAAGACCTGGTATAATTTTGGCCTTTGTTGGTAAAATCGATCGCGGATAAAATTAAAGGCCTGGTATACTGTCGTTCCAGTTTAGAACTAAAGCACTTGGTATAATAGGGGCTTTTGTTGGTAAAATAATACCTTGATTTGGTGTAATATATCTCTTCCGTGGTATACTTTAGCTCGCAGGTATACCTTAAACGATTTCGTATAATTCCTACGTTTGTTGGTAGAATGTTTCCTTTTATTGGTATAAGAACTATAACAGTTGGTATAATATCGGCCTTTATTGGTATATAGAAATTGGATAGAAATATAGAATTATATTAAATGAGTTTGTTGGTACAATATTTCCTTTTGTTAGTATAATAACTACCTTTCGTTATATAATGCACATCGAGTAGAATAACCAAAATAGTTGGTATAATGTCCTCGTTTATTCGTATAACTGTTAGAATATAGATGGAAATATTAATTTAATAAATTATTTTGGTGGTATAATAGGCCCTTTTATTGGTATAATGTTTGTCTTCTGTGATATAGTAAATCCAGTAGAATAACTCAAACTGTTGGTATAATGTCGGCGTTTATTGGTATAACGGTCAGAATTTGGATGGAAATAATTATATAATAAATGATTTTGTTGGTACGATAGTTCCTTTTGTTGGAACAAGTTAGTATAATTTCTAATTTTGTTGGTATATTAGGAAATTTTCTGCCCGCGGCACGATGTGCTTGGCCCTCAAAGCCCGTGGGCCAGCCCGCTCCAGAATAACACTATTTCGGGCCGGAAAATAATAGCACGGCCCGACGGGCCTAAAACTCAAGGTTATTTCGCTTACGGCCCGGCCCGCCCCGGCGCGACATCGGGCCCGACGTGCCTCAAAAATTCGAGCCCGGCCCGATGTCCGACCCAATGGGCCTTAAAATTCCAAGCCCGGCCCGCAGGACACGAGTCTTTTAACAACCGAGATAATTAGGTTAATTATTTGTAAAATAGGCTTGTGTTGGTATAGATGGAAATATTAATTTAATAAATGACTTTGATGGTATAATAAACCCGTTTGTCTTTTGTGGTATAGCAATTCGAGTAGAATAACTGAAACTATTGGTATAATGTTGGCGTTTATTGGTATAACGGTCGGAATTGGGGTTTTTAATTAAATAATAATAAAAAAAAACAATCATTAACAAAATAAACATCAAATGAAAACTATTGGTAAAACAGCCATTTTCGTACTCTGGGAGTACGAGTTACTAACTCGTATTCCAGGATTACGAGTTATTACTCCACGCTGGCCTGCTGACTATGACATGGCTTTTCAAGTAACTCGTATTCCTGGAATACGAGTTACTCTTTTATTTTTATTTTTTTTAAATTTTAACTTATTTTATATTATTAATAATAAAATCTACCAAATCATAAAATCATCGTTATCTCATGTAACATACATAATAAAAATCCATAAACGCATCTAAATTACTGTTTGTTTCGCGACGATTACAATGACATGCATATCTTATATTTTTCGAATATCGGAAATATATTTTTTATTTTTATTTATTTTATGTAGATATAGTGGTGTATTATTTTATCTAGTTTTGCTCTGTTTTAGTACGAGCCTCTCTTTAAAGTTTTCTTCCATAATATGTAGTTTTTGCGGGTCCCTTTCTTGTTGTATGTGTCTGTTACAGTTCTGCTTTGCCAAACAAAATGAAGATGATGAATTACAGTCCAATAAATTATTATCGGAAAATAAAAAATATATTTCCGATATTCGAAAAATATAAGATACGCATGTCATTTTAATCGTCGCGAAACAAACAGTAATTTAGATGCGTTTATGGATTTCTATTATGTATGTTACATGAGATAACGATGATTTTATGATTTGGTGGATTTTATTATTAATAATATAAAATAAGTTAAAATTAAAAAAAAAAAAAGAAAAGAGTAACTCGTATTCCAGGAATACGAGTTACTTGAAAAGCCATGTCATGGTGAGCAGGCCAGCGTGGAGTAGTAACTCGTAATCCTGGAATACGATTTAGTAACTCGTACTCCCAGAGTACGAAAATTGCTGTTTTATCAATAGTTTTCATTTGATGTTTATTTTGTTAATGATTGTTTTTTTTATTATTATTTAATTAAAAACCCCGTCGGAATTTGGATGGAAATAATTATATAATAAATGATTTTGTTGGTATAATAGTTCGTTTTGTTGGTATAATATTTGTCTTTCGTGGTATAGCAATTCGAGTAGAATAACGGAAACTGTTGGTATAATGTGGGCCTTTATTGGTATAACAGTTAGAATTTGGATGGAAAATAATAATATAATAAATGACTTTGTTGGTATAATGGTTCCTTTTATTGGTATTATATTTGTCTTTCTTGGTATATTAACTACAGTAGAATACCTGCAACTGTTGGTATAATGTCGACGTTTATTGGTATGACTTTTAGAAATTGGAAGAAAATCATAATATACTAAATGACTTTGTTGGTATAATATTTCCCTCTGTTGGTTTAGCTTTATCTTTGGTATTTTTCTTCGACAAGAATAACTAAGACAGTTGGTATAATGTCGAAGTTGACTGAAAATTTATTAATATAATAAATAACTTTGTTGGTATAATGTTTCTTTTTGTTGGCATAATGTGGTTTATTGTGCATATCTTAATTCGTATATAAAATAATAATAACACTATTCGTTGGTATAATACTGATAACAATTGGTATAATAATCTTAAATTTGACTTTGTATAATAAAGAGAACAATTGGTCTAATCTCCGTTTTTATTGGTAGAATTACATCTTTGACATTGAGTATTATTACTGGTTGTGGTGGTATGATTTTGACGACATGTGATATAATAATCTGGAAGTTTTTTAAATCGTTGAAGAAGGGTTATTATCGTCATTTTAGACAATTGGGGATATTAAACAGGAAACTTTTCGTAGATGGTACTGATCAGGAATAAATAACTTCAGGGGTATTTAAGAAGAATTCTAATCTTTGAAAGGTACTAAAGCCAATTTACCAAAAAAAAAAAGCCGTGCGATACACTTACTCGTTTTTTTGGCGACAATACTGCGAGTCTCGTACTCCTTATTTCACCAGAAAAAACAAAAGAAGTCGTCGATACACATACTCGTTTTTTGGCGACAATACTTCTGGGATTCTGGTACTCCTTCATTGGATTGATTGAACCCTAGGCGACATTACATCTGCGAGAGTGTCGTGTACTCCTTTTTTTTGGAGCGATTGAACCAACCAAACATCCAATAATTTTAATGCTTTGCAATTGCACGTGGCTCACCTGCATGCTTGACACGTGTCGATTAGTTAGTATACATTAATTCATCACTATTTTTTAATTGTGCAACCTGTTTATATAATCCCAACGGTAATTTTCTTGGATTAGATAAGTGGGCCTTGTTATGTTGAATTGGGCCAAAATTTGGCCCACTTAAGAAGCAAACATTTAAAATATATCTGAATTGCCACTGCCATGGATCAATGGCTGTAATCAGATCCACGGTAATAGAAAAGAAACCAACCACCACGACGAAACTCCGTCATGCCACCGCCGTCTATCATCCCCATCTCCGCCGCCGTCCTCCTCCTGCTCCTCAATTTCTCCACCGTCTCCTCCGCGTACGCGACGAACTGCACCAACCGCTACATCCACATCCGCCGCCTACCTCCCCAATTCAACGTCGGCCTCCTCGATAACTGCACTTCCTACCCCGTATTCGTCGACGATTTCTGTCCGTACGCCGCCAATCACGGTCTAGGGCACAAGACGCACAATTCCTCCCACAGTTGGTACCGTACGGACCCTTTCATGCTCGAGCTCGTGTTCCACCGCAGGATGCTCGAGTATCCGTGCCTCACCGACGACCCACGCTCGGCGGACGCTGTTTATTTGCCCTACTACGCTGGGATCGATAGCTTGAGGTACCTGTTTGGGCCTGAGCAGAATGATAGCTTCAGGCACGGATTGGATTTGTTTCACTACCTGGTAATTGACCTAAGTTTCAGTAGCTTATCTACCTGGAAATCGATCAAAGCTTTGAATTTCAGTTGAAATTGCGTACTTTCTTGGCTAGATCGTCTGATTTCGTTGATGAAAATCGAGCATTTGATGAGAAAAAGCTACTGATTTTGGCTCCAGCAATTCGATAGTGAAGTTGCTTATCTCAGCTTGTTTAGAACTGTCATTACAGTTGATTACCACTTGGGCATTTGCCGATTGTGTTTAACGTTATAGAGCGTTCCTTTTTGGTGAAATGGTGATTACAATCTGTTATACTTCTTCATTTTGGTCACTTTTGAAATTGTAAAGAAGTTGCATTCTCTCCCTTTGTGCCAAGTTTCGAGTTCATTCGACTGATTAATATCTGCTCCGAACCTTTCAGAGTGTGGACAACCCAAGTATATGGACAAGAAACAACGGACACGACCACTTCTTAGTCATGGCCAGGCCCGCCTGGGACTTCAGCCAACCCTTAGCCAACAACCCACCAATCTTCGGCACATCATTCCTCGAACTGCCCGAGTTCTTCAACGTAACCGCACTAACCCTAGAATCCCGAGCCTACCCATGGCAAGAACAAGCAATCCCATACCCCACCTCATTCCACCCACCAAATCTAGCATTCCTCGACTCATGGCTCAATCGAGTGAGACGGTCAAGACGAACCACTCTAATGCTGTTTGCTGCTGGCGGGGGGATATCAGCGAACCCAAACATAAGGAGGAGCATTAGGCTCGAATGCAATAACATCACAGCTACGAGCCCCAACGACACTTTGTACGACAGCCTCTGCGAATTCGTGGACTGCTCGAATGGGATCTGCGAGCACGACCCAATTAGGTACACGAAGCCCATGTTGAAGGCCAGCTTCTGCTTGCAGCCACCTGGCGATACGCCAACTAGGCGGTCGACCTTCGACGGGATCATCGCTGGGTGCATCCCTGTGTTCTTCGAGGAGATGACTGCCAAGAAGCAATTTGGCTGGCACTTGCTGGAAAATGAGTATGATGAATTTTCGGTTTTTATACCGAAGGAGGACGTGGTTTTCAAAGGGGTGAGTATATTGGATGTGCTCACTAGGATTCCGAGGGGCGAAGTGAGGAGGATGAGGGAGAAGGTTATTGAGATGATACCTAGGGTTATGTACAGAAGGCATGGGAGTTCTTTGGGGCTGAGGAGTAAGAAAGATGCTTTCGACGTTGCTGTTGAGGAGACTCTGAGGAAGATTGAGTCGAGGGTTGAAGAATTTGCAGGCCGATGAAATGCTTGCTATTTGGTGATTCATTTATTTATTTATTAGTCAAGCAGTTTTTTTTTTCTGTAGTTTCTGCCTGGAAGAGGTTGAAGATTCAGTTTTGCTGTTGCTCTGTCTGTAAATTACGATGTTGTAAGGGGGTCGTCTCTGTTCTTGCATGTTCTTCTTACCTCTCACCTAACATTCCAAGAATGATGTTTTATATTGCAATTGTGTAAAAAATTTTAAATTAAACTACAGTTGTACAACTCAAAATCAATTACAATAAGTTATATGAAACAACAAACAGGAAAGCATGGGTTAACCAACCTTTATAAAAGCGAGTTGAGTCGAATTATTACTTGCAATTAGAGCATCAAATCAAAGTCGTAAAGATCTGATTTTTAATATGCGATCCTTTGGCTTATCGATTAGTACTAGTAGCGGATCTTGTTGCCTCTCTCTTTATTATGGAGGAGAGACGACGCACTCACAGCAGCCCCAAACGCACGCACTCGTTTGTCCCTTTGCTATAAATAATTCGCAGGGCCGTTCGCCTATTTCCCTCCCAAAACACACACAGGGAGGGCTCTACAGCCAAGTGGTAGAAAGAAAAGGACGAAAACATTCTTTCAAGAAATCGAAGCTTAGCTCGGCGCAGGTGACAATGTCTGCTATGGAAGCTACTGATCCACGTGTTCCAGCTATTCAGTCAACCATCCGCGTTGTTCCTGACTTTCCAAAACCAGGTTTTTGGACATCTATTACCTATCTATATACCCTTGTTTTTGTCTGTTCTCCTCGTTCTTCTTGGGTTCTTTTTTGTGTCTGGCTGTAGTAAATTGACTGGGAAATTTGTGAATCAGATGGGTTTTCATGTTCTTGTTTTGTTTCTTAATGGATCTTCTTTCTGACTCAAGATTCAATTTTTTTTCCTTATGTGGGTTCTTAAAATGTTGCTTCCATGTTTTTTCTTTTTATTGCTATGCTATTAGCCACGATGTTTCAAGAGATGAATACAGCTTTAGGGCTGTCTTGATTTGTGCAGTACAGTGGAAATTTGAAGCTAATTTGTTTCTTCGAATGCTGAGGATGTAATTTTCCTTTGCTGGTTTTTTTTACTCAGGGATACTGTTTCAAGACATTACTACGCTGTTGCTCGACCCAAAGGCCTTCAAAGACACCATTGACTTGTTTGTTGAGCGTTACAAAAGCAAGAATATATCTGTCGTTGCTGGTACATTTTCTTCGTTTTTTTTTGTCCTTTTCTATTATTAATGCTCACCTTTATGTTCTATTGGCCTCTTTTTTTGTGTGGGTGTCTGCCTCTAATTGTGTTTATCATTGTGGTCCCTTTTCAACTCACATTCATGACAGCTTCTTTTGGTGGATTTTTAAATTTCCATTCTGAACCAAATTAATTCACACATTGATTTTCTTCATCCACTCTGTATGAAGACCATCATTCCGATGCAAAATGCAAACGTTGTCTGATAGAAATAAAGGTTGCAACTTGCAAGATATTTCTTTCTCTAGATTTGGTCACAGTATTGATTGGGACATTTATTATTCTTAAAGTTGGAGCTGTCCTAAGCTTCCTTCCATCTCTCTATTAAGTATGTGAAAGAAAAGAAGAAAAAAATTAAATAAGTGGTTCATAGTGATGTATTGTGACATGTGCTTCTGTAATACCATTCGTGGTGTCATATTTAGGTGTAAATGGTGGTGGTTGGTTATGGGCTCCCACTATCCAAATTGTAAGGCTGTAGGTCCCATCAACCTTTAATTATGTGTTCTTTTTCTTACATTGTATCTTCTTACTTTCACAGAGAGTTTTAATTGTGGGCTTGTATTTTGATGCACCTTTTTAACTCTCTTGCGAGCTACACGACAAGGACTTTACTGCACATCATGATTCTTGAAAAGAAAAAAAAAATGATCTTTTTGAGTGGATTTGTGGTTTTCTGATAGGCAATGATGAGCAATAATTGTAAGGAGGATTATACTATTCTGTGATGTACATAGTCCACTGTAAATCCTCTTTTAACTGGTTTATAGTTAGTGTTATAGTTTATAATATGTGGTTAATGCAGCATTATCTTATTAGAATTGATAAAGTGGGAATGAGTAAACTATTCTCTGCTTTGTCTTTTTTGTTTATTTGGGATTTTCCTAAGCTTGGTACTGCTGTAAAGTGAATAAGAAAAGAAGCCAATTATATTATCCATTTGCCTAACAATGCCAAGACCAGACAACTGTCAACTATTATCTTAACTTAGTTGATGTAATGTGCTTACATTGGATATTATATTTGCTAATTTGTCTGCTTGACATGTTTGTATTGTGCCACAGCTGTTGCCATGTTGATCTCAAATTTGTAAACTCTCATTACATTATTTTTTTTAATGATGCATTGTGTTGCTTTTGAATTATATCTGTCTTTCTTTTTGTGTTGCATAGTCTTTTAATCATAAAGACTCCATAAAGAAGGCTCAACTTGTAGTTAGCGATTACAACATTCTTTCATTCTGACATGAAATGGTCAAAAACATATATCCTTTGTAACTAAGCTACGAACAAGATTGAGGTATATGTTCCCAAGCAAATCCATTGATTATTTCTTACTTGCTTCATGTTAATTAAGGGATTTCAATGCAAAATAAAAGTCTGCATGGAAAAAAGTTTGCTTTAGTGGATTGTTCAATCTGACCTAAGTTTAAAAATGCTTCAAAATAACTTCGGAAACCCTATTAAAAAATGTGAGTCCAATGTAACTTTCGTCGCCTTTTTTTTTTCAAATTCTCAGGTATAGAGGCTCGTGGCTTTATATTCGGTCCTCCTATTGCATTAGCGATTGGCGCAAAGTTCGTGCCTTTAAGGAAACCTAAGAAACTCCCAGGTATTAATAATAATCTTTTCTTCTAAAATTATACTATTATTATTACACATTGTCTTAGGGCTTAATGATCTTTCAGACGAAAAACGACTTTTGTCATCTGCAGGCGAAGTTATCAGACAAGAGTACGACTTAGAATATGGAAGCGATTGCATTGAAATGCACGTCGGTGCTGTGGGTCCCGGCGAACGCGCTTTGGTAGTCGACGATCTAATTGCTACGGGTGGGACCCTCCATGCAGCCATGGAATTACTAGGTATTTATTTCTATTTTATTTTAATTCTCAATCTGTGATCTTTTTCTTTTTTTCACGAAACGAAATATACGTACGCAGAAAGGGCTGGGGCTGAGGTTGTTGAATGCGCTTGTGTCATTGAGATTCCGGCCTTGAAGGTAAAAAAATCGATAGAATTTCTAGTTCGTTTTTTTTTTAAAAGAGATTTACACTTTGTTTTGTAGGGAAGGGAGCGTTTGAAGGGGAAGCCATTGTTTGTCCTTGTGGATGCTCAAGAGTAACTTAACTCTCCTCAGATCAGATGCCATTTTATCTGCTCTGTCTTTACTATTCTACCTTAATTATTTTCCTGGAAATTTTAAACAATCTACAATGTCTTTTTATGTTTCATTGTGTTCATGTTTCACTGACATCTTTATGTTGTGAGCCTATGTTTCTCAGATGCCCGAAATTACTCATTCTCGACATTGAATCTCCATTTTTCTTTTGATTCCAAAAGATTGTCTTTTTTTTTTCATTTTAGTGCCCGCAAAAAAGAAATTATAATGCTATTTTGCCAATATAAAAAGAGAGTAACGAGATGAGATTATACGGCATGACGTTTTCTGGTGGAATGTTCATACTCAACTTAATCGAGACTATGTACAATATGCAAGTAAATAAACCTATAAAAACAACACATGCTGCAAGTAAATAAACCTATAAAAGCTAGCGTCAATTTCATGAAAACGATCATACGTAACTCTCATGAATTCTTCTTTCTATTTTTTTTTTCTGAAAAAAAATGAGAGAGATGAAATTCTTGATTGGGACTAATTGTTATTTGCCTTGGCTTCAACGCATATATTTCCTTCCAAACTAAAGTATAGGTAGGTAAACTTAAGAAAACTTATTAATGGGTATAACGTCTTATCGGAATGTTGGTTGTAACTATTTGATAATTACACTATTTTCCTTTCAAAATCATCCAATGATACTTCGACTCATGATGTTGTCAATTGTCATACTCCCATTTGTATTCAAGAAATGAGATGTAATGAATATTAATTAAGTAGCGATGGACTTAGCTAGTTAAGTTGCCAGTGTTAAGTTTGCTCGCTTTTCTCATTGATAATCCATGCAATTAGTCAAATGTATATATAGCCACAGTAGTTTCTACAGTTCTGATAAATCAAAATATATGATCCCTTGATCTCCTGCCAATTAATTTTAATTTCCTTTATCTTTATTCGATAAATGCTACATAATGGTCAACTCATTTATTTTTTATTCAATAAATGCTATTTCGAATAAATTCTCAGTAGGCGAGCAGTGCAGCATAGCAGAGACGTTGAAGTTATAGCTGATTGATTATATAACCATCAAACGAAATCAGAGGAACTGATTATAACAAAACAATACGAGAGTTAAAAAAATAAAGTCAAGGAAAATGTAAATTATTTACATTTTATATATAATAAGAAAACACGGCAACAACGCGCGCGGGTCAAATATCAGAAGCTCACCACTCTCCCCACCCATCGAATCGTAACCGACCCGACTTCTGACGAACGAGCCGATCTTAAGCCCCAAACAAACCCGACCCGCAATAACCCGACAAACGACCATCGCCCTCCTTCCATTACCGCCGCCGGCCATCTCGTGGGCCACGCCGCTCTCGGAGTACGTGCAGACGCTCGCGGTCGCCCCCTTGCTGAATGCCCACGCGCCGCCCACCGACCCGTAATCGCCCTCAGATCCGTGTTCCGCCGCCGTGGGTCCCAGGCAATAGAGCCTCAGGACCTCATTTCCGTCTGCCACGCACCGCGCGTGGTCCTCGAAATCTTCAGCCGTGGCGGCTTCGCTCTTTCCCACTCGCGATTTCACCGACTCTCTGTATTCCTCGAATCGGGTCACGGTTCGAGTCGGATTCTCAACCTTGAACACCGCCTCGACCCGCCCCGGAAAAACCCTCCTCTCCTCGTCCCAACTCGTGTGGAAGATTATCTCGACCACGTTGCGAGATGGGTGACCCGCCGGCAGCTCGGTGAGCGAAGGGAAGAACGATGACTCGTCGTCGGCGCTGGTTGACCGGGTTCGGATCTGTCCGTTGGATCCTGGGACGGGTCTTAATGCAGGCTCGCCGGCCTTCGGTGGTTGGGGATTTCTGGTGCAGGCCCGTAGCTGAGGTGCTTGGGACCTGAGGCGAAAATCAAATTTCGGGCCCCTAATCATTCTTAAGTTTTTTTTCAAATAAGATATGTATAACGTAATTTTAAACCGTCGATGTAACTAAATAAATAAATAAAATACTATATATTATAGTAGAATGTTCAATAAATACTTAAACTGATTACATAAATACTACTCGTCTAGATGTTTTAGAGGCAAAAATATTGATCAAATCTGCATAATCTAGTTGTCCGACCATTTCCTTTTCAATCGACAACATCGCTAGTCCATTCAGCCGATCTTGTGACATTGTTGATCGAAGATAATTCTTGATCAACTTTAACTTAGAAAAGCTCCTTTCTGCTGATGCAACTGTTACAGGTATCGTTAGCAAAATCTTGTATGCAATATAAGTATTTGGAAATAAACCATCCAGTTTCACCAAACGCCGTAGAATATCAATTGCTCTCTTTTCATTTCTCAAGTAGCACTTCAAAACCTTCAACTCGGAGCATAGTTCATCGCCACTGATGTCTGAACTTCCATCACGACTCAGGAATTTTTCAAGCTTCTTACAAGACTCCATTAAGCTAGCAGACGAATCACTCTTCAACTTTTCCAAGTTTAACAAAAATCCAAAAATCTCTTGATATTGTTTAAATTGCTCAAATCTAACTTGGAGAGAAATTCGAGCTCGATCAATTATAAATAAAAAGTATTCAACTCTGAAAGATTCTTCACCTGATTGTGCAACGTCAACAGTCCCGCTGTCACTTTCATCAAATTGTTTCTTTCGGCGAATAGTGCGCCTTTCTCTAAATTTTGGCTCGATTCCCATCTCAGATGCCATCCCCGTAGCTTCTTCTATAGCACTAGAGAATCCATATTCTCTATACTCATCAAGAAACTGAACTAGACCTTGCAAGAGATTGATTGCAATATCGATATCCATATCTTCTGATTGAAGAAACTTACTCACATTATTTATTGCTTGCAACAACTTATGCCAGATTACCATTCCAAGCAAGAACTCAAAGCTCTCAAGATCATATAATGCCAAGGCCTCAGCTTCACTTTTCGTTTTTGAATCTTCAGCAACTTCTGCCAACTCAAGTAAAGCGTCTCGTATATCAACAACTTGCTCTTTGATCGCCTTTACACTATCGATGTGGCTTTCCCAACGAGTATGCGATAATGGCTTAACAGTTAAATAAGACACTTTATCTCTAAAAATTTTCCATCTCTTTGTTGAGGATGAGAACAACGTGTAGATACGTTGCACAACTCCGAAGAAAGACTTTGCTTTAGCACAACATTCCACCATATCAACTAATGCCAAGTTAAGACTATGACAACCACACGGTGTATAGAAAGCTCTAGGATTTACTTCAAGCAATCGTTTCTGAACGCCTTTGTGTCTTCCGCTCATGTTAGCTCCATTATCATATCCCTGTCCTCTCACATCATCAATGTCAAGCCCAACTCTAATAAGCGCATCTAGAAGTTCATTGGTCAATCCATGACCGGACGTGTTGTCTACCTTTAAAAACTCGATCCAATATTCTTCTACTTTTGGTATGTCTATAGAGTCATCCACGCATCGCAGCACTAGAGACATTTGCTCTTGATGACTTGCATCTGGAGTGCAGTCAAGTATAACTGAAAAATATTTTGCTTTCTTCACTTTAGCAATTATCGCCATTTTCACTTCATTCGCCAATGTCGATATCCATTCATTTTGAATCTGTGGACTCAAGTATGTATACCTAGATTCTTTTGTTTCACATCTTCGAACATGCTCTTCCATCACCGGATCAAACTCAGCAACCATTTCTATCATTTGCAAGAAAAGCCCATTATTCGCAGCATAAAATCTTTCATTGTCTCCCCGAAAGGCAAAGTTGTTTCCAGCAAGTCTTTTCACAATCGAGATTATTCTCGTCAGCACTTGTCTCCAATGGTGCTTTTCTTTGTTTATACGAAGCTGCATACCCTCATCAATTGTTTTACCTTTCTTCAATCTTTTCTCTAATTCGACCCAAGCAATCATACAAGTCATATGATCCATACTATGCTCATGACTTTTAAGACATCGATGCATATTGCGCCAGTCTTTATATCCATCAACTCCAAGATTACTCATTCTACTCATCATTTCATTAGTCTTGAACAATTTGCAACAAAAACAAAAGATTCGATCCAGTGAAAGAGAATATACCAGCCATCTTCTATCGATTTCTTCGCCGTTTGCCATTACTCGTGTAAAATGAATCGAATCGAAATGTCTGTTGTTGTCGTCTTTCGGAAACGAAATACCCTCCACTCTTTTCGGACCCATTTCTACTAAATAATCTCTCATTTTCTGAGAGATGTTATTCCAATTTCCCGGATCCTCCAAATTCAAATTCGACTTCAATTCTTCTTCTTCTTCATTATGAAATTCATCTTGTTGTTGCTCATTTGAATGTCCCAAATTGATCTCTTCATTCTCTTCTATAATACCCTCAAGTACTTGTTCATTCACATCTTGATTCTGTGGTTCATCGACGATTAAATCATCAGCCACTTCATCTTTATCCACTGCACTGCTTGTACTAAAATATTTCATTATATCTCCTGCTTGACTTTGAGTTAGTGCTTCCGCCTTTCGTTTCTTTTTTCTCTTGTAATACCCCGATGTAGTAGACATTTATTATTTCTGTTTCCTGTACCTAACAACAAAAACATAAACGGTAAGTAACTTTTCTCACAACACAGTTAATAGAAATGCCTCATGAATTAACTACTAAATTAGTAGACTCCGACCAGATATTGCAAAATAGTATAACCTAGCAGAATTTTGGTTTGCATATCGTATCGCAATTTACACACATGGTTTATTTGATAACATTTTCGAAGAAGTAAAAAAATTGCCTTCGTTCACTTCGCCGCCAATCAAATCAATCAATAAGAAAAGACAGCATAAATATACGTAAGCACAGTCCATACCTAAGCTCAGTCCCAGATGAAAGCAGCGAGATTTTATCAGATAAAAACCTTTTGAAACAGAAGCCCTTCGTCTGAAACTTTTTCCCCCACCACGTTTTCCTCTTTCTCTAAATTGAAAGCTTTAATATATTTTTCTTGGGCTGAACTTTTTATTAAATAAAGTTTGAGCTGCTTTTGTTCCAACTCAAGGCCCATCTATTAATAAACACTCCACTTACGTTTTCACCCATTTACATTTATCTACTTTGCTTTTTTTTTAACTATATAAAACTATATATATATATATATATATATATATAAATTTGGGCCCCTTCCCACGTCGGGCCTGAGGCGGCCGCCTCATCGGCCTTATATAAGCTACGGGCCTGTTCTGGTGTTTCCGACGACGTCTTGGAGGTTTTGAACGCTGTTTCTGCAGCTTGAGGAGTGTAGGTGGTGGCGGCGGCGACGGTGGTGGCCGTGAACGACGTCGTTTGCTTCGATTGACTTGCATTGTAAAGATCTAAACCAACCGTACGTCATTTTTCCTGGAAAAAAGGATGTAAATTGGAGGAGATTGGCGCGATATAGGAAAATGATGGAAGTATATATGCACGTGTGTATATATAATCAGTTTAAAGGACTAAATTACCCTTCCAACATTAATAGATTAGGAAACAAAACATCGTTAAACTAGGGTTTCTTGGAAGAATACGACATTTGTTAGGTCAGTCCAGCCACCTTAGAGGACTTGGAAAAGTCATGAATGAGGCCAATTTTTCTTACGCATGCCATTACGTTTTTGAGCTCATAATTGCCTATATAAAGGCATGCACTACTCTCTTGTAAGCTACCTCAAAACAGCAACGAGAGCGAGGGAGAGTAACAAAAGAAAAAAAAGAACTTATCGGGTGGATAAGGGTGAGAGCAGATTTTAGTTTTATTAGGGTAGTTGGGAATAGGTACAAATATATTACCCGGGTGGGTACGGGGTCTCGAGTTTGGGTTTAAACACGAGTGTTAAATTTGTACGCTGTAATATTCTCAATATAGTAAAGCTGGTGCTCTCCGTGGAGGTAGGCGGTATTGGCCGAACCACGTAAAAATCTTATGTTCTCTTTCGGCGTCATTTCGGTTTTATATTGTCCAAATAAATCGTCGCGGATCCAAAATAAATATTCCGCTGGGCCCGAAATATTACCGCTCAACCCCAACAAGTGGTATCAGAGCCAAGCCTAATTGATATTCTGAGTATGCTCTGTGGTTGCAGCTTTGTCTGATCTTCCACATCAGAAAAGATATTAAGAAGGTTCGTTACGGGGGAGCCAGTGTCGGGCCAAAGCTGTTGAATCTCTGCAAGGATAATGGCGACAGAAAGCAGTTTCAAAGTACGGCAATTTGATGGTACGGGGAGTTTCACTCTGTGGCAGAGACGAGTGATGGATATCCTTGTTCACCAAGGTTTGGCTAAGGCTTTGAAAGGGGAAAAGGGAAAGCCGGAGAAAATGACGAAAGAAGACTGGGAGGATTTGGGGTCAAGATGTGTCAGCACAATCCGTCTGTACATTGCGGATAACATTATTAATAATGTTGTGAATGAGGATTCTGCACCAGACTTGTGGGCGAAGTTGGAGGAGTTGCATCTCGGGAAAAACTTAACCACAAAGTTAGATCTGAAGCGGGAGCTGTACCGGCTGAAGATGGAGGAAGGTGGGAATCTCATGGATCACATTAGCGTGTTCAACGGACTTGTGGATCAACTTATAAAAGTTGATGTAAAGTTGGAGGAAGAAGATAAAGCCCTTTTACTTCTTACCTCGCTTCCTGATTCTTATGATAATTTGGTCACAACCATCTTGTACGGAAAGACGACGGTGAAGATGGTGGATGTGCAGTCAACTCTTTTGGCGCACAAAAAGAGGAGACGATCAAATTATGGAGATAGCCAAAATTCAGCGTTGGCTATTCATGGGGAGAATCGTAGAGGAAGGTTTCACGCCAGGGAATTTGGAGGTAGCAGCAGGTTCAAATCAAAGGATGGCGGGAAGGGCATCGTGTGCTACAAGTGTGGTGAGCCGTGACACATCAATAGGAATTGTCCGACTTGGAGGAAGGACAAGAACGGCGAGAAAAATTCCACAACCATGATAGCACAGGATACAGATGATGTTGTAGATGTTCTCACAGTCTACAACGATGACGCTCGTTCTCAGGATGAATGGATATTGGATTCAGGGTCGAAGTATCATATCTGCTCCGAAAGAAAATATTTTGATACGTTCCAGAAGATACGAAGAGATTCGGTTTCCATGGCTGATGGATACCGTCAGGCGGTTCGTGGTGTCGGAACTGTGAAGATCAAAATGACTGACGGAGCGGTTCGAGCTTTGGGTGGTGTGATCTTTGTCCCAGAGTTACGGAAGAATTTAATATCCTTGAGCCAGTTAGATTCCAAGGGCTATGGGAGTTTCATAGCAGGGGGAGTCTGTAAAATTACACATGACTTCGATGGGTTCACGAAAATCGCGCGCGCGTGGTGGAAAGGCAGACGATCGTGAGAAGGGAAGTCCTGCTGGAGAAGGGGTTGCGTCGAAGTCCCTCTTCAGAATTGACGGGTAGAGTCGGTTCGGCAGCTGCACATAGGATTGGTCGCGGGTGAATCAAGTTGGTAGGACATGAATTCTTGATTTGGATATGTGTAGCTGGTACAAGGAAGGCCAATGGACGTTCGTGGTAATTACGAACGAGTTACTCTCAGACAGACTCGCTGGGATGAGTGCTTGACGGTGCTCTGGTAGGTGTCAAATGCGGCTGGAGGGGGAGAATTGTTAGGTCAGTCCAGCCACCTTAGGGACTTGGAAAAGTCATGAATGGGGCCAATTTTTCTTACGCATGCCATTACGTTTTTGAGCTCAATTGCCTATATAAAGGCATGCACTACTCTCTTGTAAGGTACCTCAAAACAGCAACGAGAGCGAGGGAGAGTAACAAAAGAAAAAAAAAGAACTTATCCGTGTGGATATGGGTGAGAGCAGGTTTTAGTTTTATTAGGGTAGTTGGGAATAGGTACAAATATATTATCCGGGTGGGTAAGGGGTCTCGAGTTTGGGTTTAAACACGAGTGTTAAATTTGTACGATGTAATATTCTCAATATAGTAAAGCTGGTGCTCTCCGTGGAGGTAGGCGGTATTGGCCGAACCACGTAAAAATCTTGTGTTCTCTTTCGGCGTCATTTCGGTTTTATATTGTCCAAACAAATCGTCGCGGATCCAAAATAAATATTTCGCTGGGCCCGAAATATTACCGCTCAACCCCAACAACATTAAGGTGGTTAATGAGTACTCTGAGTGGGAAAAGTAAAAAGATAAAGATGTCGACGACAACATTCTAGGATGAGAAAGAATTTCGATCGGACCTACCTAAATTAAATACAGTGGCCAGTACATTATTTTTATTGCGATTTATTTCTCACAAGAATAACATAGCAATTACCGTATCGTGTTTGATTGGATGAAATTACTAACATGGCATGATCATGTATGCGTTATTTGTTAATATTGCGATTTTTATACGATTGATTATTCATTGGTATATTGATAATTTGATATCTTAGCTTAGAGAGTTACTTTCATTATCATGCTATGTATGATACGTTAATCATCCAGGGTCTCTTATTTTTTGCATTTAATTCACTTTTCACGTTACGATTTAAGAACAATAAGCTTGTCCTACATATAGATGTGTATTTAATATTGTTGTCCCCCTAGTGTTTGGTTGTGGTAAGAATAACATATGTTACGTCTATAATGAGTTTTGTTTCATCTTAAATGCTCCTTTTTTTGTTGGATTTCATTTAACCACTAACCACTAACCGATAGTTGCATCTCCTAATACGTTTGCTTATGAATAAAGCGATTACACCACTGAAAGCAAGATTAAAATAAGAAAAGATAAAAATGGCTGAATATAGATATACGAATAATTTCTAATTCAGAAGGAAACCATAATACGATGCTATATATGTCTCTTCAATACAAGTTCCAGTTTCTTCCGTTACTCCATAAGTTTCAGAAATAAAACTATAAGTCTTCGAGCCCCCATGTTTTCGTTCTCATTATATGCATTCATAGAAAAGAAAAACATAATGGACCAATTGTTGACGACATGAATAACGTGAGACAAAATATCATAGTAAAATCACCATCATATATGTCTCCGATCCATCGTCTGTGTCAGAAAATTGAACCCCTTTATTTGACGTCCTATTACTACTCTACGACCAAAAAGATGCACATGTTTCAATTTTATTTCCTTTTATACGTATATTATGTTAGACAGTTGCAACCCCTGAAGTACATGAGCGACTATCCATCCTAAACATCGATATCGATAAATCGTATTATAATTAGAGTTAATTTCAATTCAGGTCCCGTCAGAAGTTAATTTAAGATTCAGCCAATGTCAGAAAAAACTTCAGTATAAAGGACCAAATTTCTGTAAATTTTATAAGGACCTAATTAAAAAAGTGGTATAAAAGTTATATGAACTTATATAGGATGATCGGTTTGTGTTACAAATTTTCAACATATTTTTATGTCAGAACAACTGCTTAAATGAACTGATATCGGATGATCCTTAACTGATACCGGATGATCGTTTTATGTTACAAAATTTCAACATATTTTATTTCAAAGCACTGAAATGCTACTAGAAATCGAGTCCTTAAAACTAAATTTTTTCTTGACTGGGGCTGAATCCTAAATGAAAATTCTGACAAGGACCTGAATAAAAATTGCCCATTATCATACAAACTTACGTAGCATAGGTACAAAATCTGCATATATATATATATATATATATATATATATATATAGCATACTTTCTAATTAATGCTTCAATTAAAAATATTGCTTTTCCTCCATTTAAATGGCTAATTGTAGCCCAAAACAGAAGCCCAATACGTGGGCCTAATTAGCCCAAAACCAATGGACTCATAGCCCATTTAAATTTCATATATATTTAATTTAGCTCGGAACTTATTGCATTGCATGCATGGAGGTAACCGAATGGATACAGTAGAAGAGCAAGTCACATCCCCACGTACTTTCGAGAACTTTTTCTTTTTCCTTTTTTAAGGTGACGTGTACGTTATCATGGCTAGAAATAGTACTCATATTATTACATCAAACGTGAAGCTTCTTTTCTCTTTTTCCTTTATGATGAACTAAGATGGGGAGAGAATAGATGTATGAATCACGGGCCAGATGAGATATGATATCATATCAGCCCATATGATGTATGTAAAAGAAGAGTGAAGGCAATTTTCTTGCCTATGACTAAGATATAATATTACACGAAAGGAAGTTTTTATCACGGAGTACATTTGATGGCCACAAAATATATGCCCATATAACAATTTGGCCAACAAAGCAACATGAATGGAATACTTTAGTGCAACTCTCTTTATTTTCCGTGGGAATAGCCTAGTGATCGAGGGAACTATTGTGTTAATCCTTTTAGTTACAGTTAAAACTCAGTTGAATGCAATTGAGATTTTTTTTCACCTGTCTAGGGGATTAGTCTCATCCTTTGTATGACAACATCTTGAGTAAGAAATGCCTTTATGTGAAATAGAAAAATAACTTTTCCCAATGGAGAAGACTTGTAGCACTTCGACCTTTCTCAATGAAGGGAAAATTTATGCATTGGACTTTAATCACACAATACAATATATCTCACAATTTATATAATAAAATAAAGATAGTATATGCATTTATTAAGCTTTCTTGTTAATTGGCTAAATTTAATTTACATCCAAAATAGAAAAAGAGAAAAAGAGACGGATTCCTTTCATTTTCACGACCCTTCATTATTTTCCTACGTAGAGTACATATTAGTACTATACTGAACTTCATAGTATAACAAAAGAGGTCCTAAACTTCACACTAATTGCAAGAAGGTCCTTTTTCTCCTCCTCCCAGCTCAATCTCGGCGAGCCTCTTCTCCTTGTACACATACTTCCTCGCGCCGACCAAAAACACCACCAAATTCAAGGCGCTCAAGCCCGCCAGCAGCCAATAGAAGTTATAAAGCTTCCCTTCGTTCAAATTATCCGCCAGCCACGGCGCCGCCGCCGTCGCCCTATGCACCAAGCTCACCAATATCGAGCTCACGAAAAACCCCAAGGACAACGTGCTCAAGAACAGCCCAGTGCTGATCGTCTTCATCCCCTTAGGACACTCTCTCAGAAAGAAATCGAGCTGCCCACTGTAAGTAAACGCCTCGCCTGAACCCACGAACAGAAACTGAGGAACTATCCAGAAAACGCTGAGCGGCACCGTTCCGCCGCGGGAGTGCTTCAGGCCGTGGGATTCGGCGACGCCCAGCCTCTTGATTTCGGACAGGGCGGCGACGGCCATGGCGATTATGGAGAGGAAGAGACCCACGCCGATTCGCTGTAGAGGGGTTAGGCCGTGGGGGTTTTTCAGGATTCTACGGCAGATTGGGACTATGAGTCGGTCGTAGATTGGGATTGTGAGCAAGATGGCGGCGACGAAGAAGGCGGTGAGTGAGGCGGCGGGGATCTCGAAGCGGTTGGTTATGCGGCGGTCCATGGTGGTTGCCTGGGAAACGGAGAAGGTGGTCATTTGCGCGTATACTGTCCAGAACATAACGGTGGTGGCCCACGTTGGGAGCATTCTTATTACAAGCTTCACTTCTTCCACGTCGGTTAGCGTCGATAGGGACCATTTGCTCGGCGGTGCTGTGGTTTGATCGTCGTTTTCTCTGATGGCCGCCTTGTCCAAGAATCTGCGCAATAATTAAAGAAATGGAAGTTATCATCCATGTCCGAAAAGATTCTCCCAATGTTAGGTAAGGAAGTCTTTCAGCAGATTCTGTAACCTGACAATTTGAATGCAGAATATGTTAATGGCCCCTACTGCCCATAATTTCTTGATTCTTTTCATAGACGTGAGATGGCATTTCTACTTTTCCTCTATAGTAATTCACGTGATGTATTCATTCATATAAACAAATTACAAATATGAAATTAGTTATGTGATCATAACATGATTTGGTTTGAGATATGGGGCCACAGCAAAAAGGCGATGAAGTTTCCAGGTTGAATCTATTCTATTCCCAAAAAAATGGTATTTCTTTTTACACGACTAATATCAAACACATAATGTGCATGTCTTAAATTCAAGAACAAAGAACAACTCACCGAAACTCCTTGCTATGGGGCAACCTCTGCTTGTTCTTCTTCGCCGTCTCATCGCCGATCAAATCGTCGACGTTATACAGAAGGCTCGAGTCCGAAGGCAGATCGAGCTTCCTCTTCCTCCACGCCGCCACCAGCACCGCCGCAATCTGAGTCAGCGGACTTCCGACGAGCTTCTTATACCTGTACCTCCTCGAACCCGCCAGGAAAACGCACAGCCCAGTAAGAATCGCGCCGACGCAGATCCCATAGCCCCACGGCCGTCCGAGGTTGTCCTGAATGTAGACGAGCACCGTCACGGCGGCAAACGCGCCTATGCTGATGAAGAAGAAGAACCAGTTGAAGAACTTTATCATATGCTTCCTCTCCCCTTTGTGGGCTTCGTCGAATTGGTCCGACCCGAACCCGGAAACGCTCGATTTTAGCCCGCCCGTGCCTAAGGCGGTGAGGTAGAGAGCTGAGTAGAGGACTAGGAGCTGTTTGGTGTCCGCTGGGACGCACGCCGGCGAGCTCCCCGGCGAGCATCGCGGTGGTCGGAGGTCAGGAAGTATCGTCGAGATTGTTAAGATCGACACGCCCTAATAAATTATTACACGATCAGCCTTGAGAAGCTTAAATGGTTAGAAAGAAGCTAATCTAAAAACATCATCTTTAACGGCAAACTCACCGTGGCTTGAACAGTGGCGAATATCGCAATGGTCAAGTACCTGACAAGAAAGAAACAGAGAGACACCTCAAAAAATGGGTCGTACGCCATTACTGAAAAGAAAAGAACACATCACTCTCACCTCCCCAAGAAAGTGTCGGCTATGAAGCCGCCGAGCAAGGACAGCATAAAGGAAGTGCCGAGGAAGTTGGTGACGGTGTTGGCCGACGTGGCATTCCCCAGGTGCATAGTCGCCGTTAGGTACGTCACGAGGTTCACAGCTATGCCCAAAGTCGTCAGTCGCTCGCACGTTTCTACGCCGAGGATCATCGCAGCGCTTATCCAACCGCCGGTGGAGGATCTCAACGCCGGCCGGCCTTTGAAGTCCCATGCGTCAGTTAGCGTTTCTTCGGCTTCATGGTTTGTTTTGGGAAGTGATGATGAAGCCATCTTATGTAAAGTAGTTCTTATGTTTCCTTTTTCTTGTTACGTTATTTTGTTTTCTTATTGGTTATTTTTTTGGCTTGTCTTCGTGGAGGTATATATAGAGGAAAGGAGTGGTGTTGCTTCTTTATGGTTGGTCGTAGTTAAGACCAGTCAGTGTCATGATGTAATAGAAAGGAGCTCTTTCTTTTTGCGGATTATAGTTCGTAAATCGTAGGTGAATGAAATTAATTTTTCCTTGATGCATGTGAAGCAGGGATTATCGAGAATTATCTTGAACTTGCATGTATATATAGTGTATGATGTCTTTCTATATGTGACAGTTCGTGTAACTGCATTTCATTTATATTTTTAGATGAAAGAGACCGAAAATGTCCACATGCATATGAATATATGATGGGTCCGTGTGATACGATTCGCATGAAAGAAAGTGTATTTCTTGTTTGTTTCTAACTTTCATGTCCTAGAATTATTACCGTGCGTTTTTTTCCTTTTAAGTTCGTAATTATTTATTTATTCCTCATTTCATTGCGCTATTCTTAGTTAAAGAACAATCAACCAAGAACATGGTTCTCTAAAAGAAGTTTTACGGAATAAATTGTCGATATAAATAATTGATATGGGCCCCTCAACGTAACCCAAATAAGCGTAGGCCCAACTAAAGATATGGCCCAATAATAACCCAAATAATAACATATATTTTTATCATGATATATATATATATATATATATATATTTATATAACATATTTTTTTGCAGGTTCGTTTGACTTCATCAAGATTAAGTTAACAATTTCATTATATATAGAATAAATTATTCCATCGACAAAGTTTTAGACATGTGTCCACCAGAATGCACATGCGACAAGTTTCTTGCACCGCAACAAGATATTATTATTATTATTACTATTAACTAATTCTTTAAAACTTACGATGCATGAAAAAGTCTAAGCGTAAGATTACAGATGAATATCATTTCTATCTTAAGTTTCAATTAACTGTGTTATTCAAACGGCAGTGCAGTAATGACACGTATCAATGAAAGCAAGGAAAAAAAGAAGATTGAGGAGCCATGCAAGCTCTCATCTCATACCGGAAGATTGAGATATGTATTCAAATAATTTTATAAAATAAAATCAGTTATATCATTTGCACAAGTGTAACAGTTTGTATGTTACACCGTAGATAATACTTAACACCCCATACTTTATAATTCATTTAAATAAAGATAAATCTCACTTCGAGCATGAACATAGCGAATTGCACCCAATATTTCCACAAGCATCCAAATCTTCGAGTCACCTCAACTCACAACCCCCCCTTTGCCAGCCAAATTACTCAATTCTTTTCATTATCCTCGTTACAATATTTTATACAAACTCACCCCCATTTCACCTCTATATAAACTCCCCCCATCCCCACCAATCCAAACATCCACAAACACAAAGAAAAGAAAAGAAAAAGAGAAAAACTCTTCTCACTAATAATATCGTCACAACTAGGGTTTCTTTCCTTCGTAGGAAACAAATGGATTCCAAGAAAACCAAATCCTCCATAGCTCTCCTCCTTGTAATAAACCTTATCCTCTTCACTCTCACTAATGCGTGTCAAACATGCACTAGCCCATCGGGCCCCGCCGCGTCGTGCCCTATAGATGCGCTGAAGCTAGGCATTTGCGCTAATTTGCTCGGAGGATTGATTGGTGTAACCGTTGGTACGCCTCCGAAAGCGCCTTGCTGTACTCTCATCGAAGGGTTGGCCGACCTCGAAGCAGCGGTTTGCCTATGCACTGCGCTCAAGGCGAACGTTCTTGGGATTAATTTGAACGTTCCTCTTTCTTTAACCTTGCTCCTCAACGTTTGCTCCAAGAAAGTTCCTCCTGGCTTCATATGTGCTTAGATAAATTGATCGGCGATGGCTTTGTTTGGGGATGATATTACATATAATCGAATAAATGATCTTTTACGTGTAATCGTATAATAATGCATGTTTAAGTACGCAGTTTGAATAATGATATTGTATCGTGTTGGAGTATGTTATGTATAACTCTAGTGTATCCTTGTTATTTTAATGTTGGGTGTGTTTTGTCTTGCTCGCCTCTCTCTCTCTCTCTCTCTCTCTCTCTCTCTCTCTCTCTCTCTCTCTCTCTCTCTCTCTCTCTCTCTCTCTCTCTCTCTCAATGTTGGTTTGTGTCTCGTTCAACTCTAATGTAATTTTTAACGGATTGTTTACGTTTGCGTATTATTAATCGCGATTGATCTCTTACGTGTGTGTGTGTGTGTATTAATGATGTATATTATTTGTTTGAGCCCTAATTAGCAACAAGTCTGAAAGCATTACAGACATGCAATATTTAAATTTGAAGTGTACCCTTTTCTTGCACATCTTTAATTTTACATTCTCGAACGCGACTTCATAAAATTGTTCCATTTAAATAAAAGATTCCTACAGAAATCTCCGTCATGATATTATGAGTTATGCCTTTGGAAGTAAATGATAACGTTATATTACGCGTAATTTTCGTATTAATCATTATTGCATTTGAGACTATATGGTTGGTCGCAGTCAGTGTCGCTATGTAATAAAAAGGAGGCCTTCTTTCTGCGGATTATAGTTCGTAGGTGAATAAAATAGAAAAAAAAAAAAAAAAAAACATGATGAAACTATATTCATTCATATGAGTGATTATCTTTTCCTTAGTGCGCGTGAAGAAGGATTGCGAGAATTATCTCGAACTGCATATATATGTGACAGTTCGCGTAACTGCATTTCATTTATATTTAGATAAAAGAGTCCGACAATGTCTACTCACATGCATATGACTTATGAATGATATTATACGATGGGGTTCGTTTGATACGATTCGCACGAAAGAACGGGTATATTTTTTCTTTTTCTTAACTTTCATAGTCCTAGAATCATTACCGTGTGTTAGTTCCGTTTTGAGTTTGTATTTATTTATTTATTTATCCCTCCTTTCTTTCATTGCGTTATTCTTGCTGTTAGTTAAAGAACAATCAAAACCATAGAACATGGATTCTCTATAAGAAGTTCAATGGATTATAAAATGTCAATAATAGATATGGGCCCTTAAAACATGAACCCAAATAAGAAAAGGGTTGATTGAAGATATGGCCCTCGTGACATGACCCACTATGCCAACTTACTCGGTTTCCGCCGAAGCCTATGATATATTTTTATTATATGATATATATAATTATTTGTTCATTGATTTCATCAAGCTTAACTTTACAATTTCATTATATATATATATTCAACCCACAGCTTCCATCGAGAAATTTTCAGACATCTGTCCAAAATTAAAAGACCAGAGTGCACATGGGACCAGTTTCTTGCACTGCACCAAGATATTATTGTTAACTTTATTATTTAAAACTTACGATGTATGTAGAAAGTCTAAGCATAACATTACGACTATAATATCATCTCTATCTTAAATTTCAATTAACTGTTGGCATTCAAAGGACAGTAATGACACCTATCAATCAAAGCAATAACAAAAGGAGAAGATTGAGGAGCCATGCTGTTAGGAATTATTTATTGTGTTCAATTAAAGTAGGTTATCTTAATCTTGTAGTTTATTCTAAGCTAGGACCTAATTGTAAATATACCCGACTTGTGGGTATATTAGATATATTGGGCCCAATAAGCCCATTAGGGCTTTGTATAAATACCCTAAACACATTAGTGTTTAGGGTTGCTGAATCATATTTGAGTTGACGACTTTTCTGAAGAACTCGCGCGCTCTCGTTCCAACTCTACTATTCGTTTATCGGTATTACTTCTTTATTGCTTCCGTAATTCATCGTACAGGTAATACTAATCCATTGATTCAGTACAAGGTTGGATAAAATCGGCCTAACAAGTGGTATCAGAGCAGAAATCGTGGATCAAACTCATCGAAATCTTCTGATATTCTGCTCCGTTTGATTTCTGATTTTTCGCTCTTTATTTCCAAAAACGATCAATTCCTTCTCGTTCAAACTCTCAGATCTATCCCGGCTCCTGGAAAAACGCATAGGTGCATATCTGATCTTTCATAATTTTTAATCGAAATCTGTGAGTTTTATTTTTCAGCCGGATATCAGCGACGAACAGGATTTTTTTGAAGAACAGATTGTGAAGACGAACATATTTTTTTTGGTCTCGAGATTTTTTTTAAAGCTGCTCATCTCGATATCTATTTCGACATTTTACATCACTGCCTCGACATCCTACTGTCTCGACTTTTTATATATCATCAGGACTCGACATCTTGCTTGAAAGATAGAAGGATCTCGACATTTAGCTCAAAATTCCGCTCGACATTGATCTCTAAATCAGCCTCAAATCTCGGAAAGTTTGATTTTGTCGACATTTTAAGTTCTTTGAGGCCTCGACATTGTTCATTATTTCTCGAGTCTCGACAATTAGATGTCGACATCTCATTAACCTTCGACATCTTCTCATTCGACATCTTCTCATTCGACATCTTCTCAGTCAAAGCATTAATAATATCTCGACATTCCTATCTAAATTCCACCTCTCGACATTTTAGGGCCACTCGACATTTTATTTGACTTGGGAGTCTGCGTATTACACGAGTCTTAGGGCCTCTCGACATTTTAGGGCCACTCGACATTTTAGTTGGCCTCTCGACATTTTCTTTTAGGGCCTCTCGATATTACACGAGTCTGCGTAGGTTTTAGGAGTAACATTGATCATTATACTATCATTACCTAATCATTGTTTCTCTACATCTTTTATTATTATTATTATTATTATTATTATTATTATTATTTCTCTACATATTAAAATAAATCTTAAACAAATAATCATCCGTCGAAAGTTGCACCTCCCTGTGTTTTATTATTTTGTGATTATCTTATTTCCTATATATATCCTCTAACATTATTTAATTTTTTAGTAAGAGATCTAAGATTTAGCTGATCAACACGATTAAGATCCATATCCAACCAAAATAATTCTAGAACTGAACTTTCAATATCCATTTTCAATATGTCATATATGCCGTATCAGTGGGAACAGAAAGTGAACAAACAAGCTAAAGAAATTGAGGAATTAAAAGCTCGCTTAGAGAATAATCATAAATGCCTCCTTGCCAGCTTAAGTGAAAAAGCGCATCTCAATTGCAAGCTTGAAGCAATGCAAATGAGAGTCGATGATCGTGACAAAGAAATAGAAAGACTGAAAGTGAAAATTAGTGAGTCAACTACTAGTTTGAAAAAGAGCGAAGACGAGATACTCACTAAGACTTGTCAATATAACTTCATATATAGCGAGCGTAACGAGTTACACTCTAAAATTAGGAGTTTAGAGGACATTCTAACAAAAAGAGGGCAAGCGGATCAAAATTCCTCTAAGAACCTAGCGTCAAACGGGGAAAATATTTCACCTTCTAACAAATCTACTTCTTGTTGGAACGCAACTTTGGCAGTATTCATGGCAGAACAGGAATCATGGCTCAAGGATACCTCTGAAAGTGAAGACGAAAACCTGGCTCTCATGGCAAACGTCGAAGCTGACTCTGAAGATGAAGCACATACCACTGCAGCTACTGTCCCAACTGACTCATCTTCTGAGACTGAGATTGCCGCTCAAGTGGAAAAAGACGTACTTCTGACAATTATATCTTCACTCGAAAAACAAGTCAATAACTCCATAGATCTCTCTCCACAACTGCATCTGGCTAAGCCTAAGATAGAAGCATCACTCCACAAGAAAATAAAAGGGAAGGAGATAGCCAAAAGAGAAGATTTATTATTTGAAAAATACACTTCTCCTTCAAATCATTACTATTCCTACGATGATGCACTTGCCCTAAATTCTCGTTTCAGACTAACAAGTGCCAGCACAATCAAGAACGATGCACGCTTCTTTGCTAAGTCAGGCTTGCAAACTCAACCAGACAAGACACAAACAAAAGGAACGACTGACTTTCTAGCTGAAATCTCGCATCTCCAGAACATCAATAAATTACAAGCAAAGGAACACCAAAATCAAATTGAAATCTTCAAGTTCGAAAAAGAGAAACTACTAAGTGAAATTTTCCTCCTAAGAAATCTCAACGATCATTCATCTGAAGTTGGTTCTTCTTCGACTTATGATTTAACTCCTAGTAATGTGTCAAATTTAGCAACAGGCAAGAAACTAACCAAGAAGACGAAGACGATGGACTGGGCCAGGAAATCAAAATCTAAACCCTCTCCTACCAAGGCTTTCTACTCTACAAACTATGCTTCTGATGAACATAACTTCATTTCATCGAAGACTATTAAGCATTGTGATGTTTCCCGTTTTAATAAATCTAATATTTATAAGATGCATCATTCTTCTACTCGACAGCCATCATCTCATGCAAGCCACGTCTCGAACACACCTGTATTCAATCGATTGATGCATAAGAACTCAACAGGGTATAGTCCTAATGTTAAACAAATTTGGGTGCCCAAGCAAAAACATCACTCCACATCCCCTCAACACCCAAAACAAGGATTGAAGCTATGGATTCCTAAATCACAAATTAAATTGATTAGGACTTTAAAGGATGACTTAGGATCAATATCTGAACCTTATGTGCTTAACTTGTTTTCTGCTAACAAGGGAGGACCCATCCAAAAATGGGTACCAAAGGCCCGATAATATTTTGCAGACATCCCAGCATGAGTAGGTACTATGAGAGCTGCTCCACACTCATGACTGGTATGCGACGAGGGCAGCTAAATATCCCAGCGTGTATGGCATCTCGGGTTGCTCCACAGACACGACTGGTTAGCGATGCGAGCAACTAAACGTAGGTAAATTCTATATATGCATTCCATAGTTAAACTTTTGGCATGCGTATCGAACTGACTATATACCTATTTTGAAACTAAAGGGTACATTATAGTTATGCATGCTTCAAAAAGACTTTCAATTCTAAATTTTTGCATGCATACATGAGCTGAAATGCATTAAATACCATGTTATAGGTACATTTTCATTATGCATGCATCTTAAAAATTTCGAGCTTAAATTTTCTGTATGCATATGAGCTGAAGTGCAAAATACCTATTCTAACTTAGAGCGATAAAAACGTACATTCTAATGCAATTTTAAAGAATAATAATTCTTAGTTTGCATCTGCTTTGAAAATAAATAAATACGTTCACGCTTAATTAATTGGGAGAGAACTTATAATTTTAAACGTGCATGCATTGAGGGGGAGTATCACTTCATATTTACGAGGAAGAGTAAAATTTTAGGGGAAGTACATCTTAGGTGCATCATTTGAGGGGGAGGAATAAAAAAAAAAATATATATATATATTTATATATCTATATTATATACATATATAAATAATATAATATATAGTTACTATTACATTACTAATAAGATAATACATATATATATATAAAAAGTTATTATATATCTATTTATATATATAATAAAAAAAAAACAAAAGCAAAAAAAAAAAATAAAAAAAAAAGAAAAAGAAAATCCTCTCAGGCGTTTCCACCTCCCAAGACGCACTTCAACTGAAAACTCAACCTTCAAGATTTCAAGAATTCCAAAAGGAGTGACAATCATACACTATCACGAAGATGATATCAACCGACCTGCTTCGACTTGCTGATCAAGTAGCACTCACCAAAGTTGACGGACGCATGGATTCTAAGTTCCCATGGTTCAGTCAGACCAAACTGAACCTAACCCCGGAACGTAGCCGAGTGTTGGTGACGATTTCAAGTTCATAAAAGTCACATTGGCAATTCTTGACAAAACCGAAGAGCGGAAGATAACAAAATCCCTTGCCTCACAAAATATTCGGGCCATCCCATATAGGTGCAGGAGCTGATTTTTATCAGCTCCCGGGTAGAAGACGCCTCATTTGGTCCAACGGCGCATGCACAACCGAGCCTTACCCACTCATTGATCTCCCAACAGACCGATGTTTCACTAAATCACGGGGAGCCGCATAATCTATCACTGCTTCACTTGGAAGCAGGAGATATTGAACTAAGTGGTAGTCAGCCCCACACCACTGAATTTTATTGAACACATCGAGTCTAGTGTGTCCTCACCATCCAAATATTTTTACATCTTTTTAGGACACATACACTTTTTTCTTATCTGGACTTTGTGACCAGATCAGAACTTTCGTAGACATGTCCTACTACGACATGCTTCGATGATCGGAAGGAAGTCCTACCGTTGCAACGTCAAAACAACAACGGTTTCAGGCCATCATCTATGAGCTATGCTCCTAGATTGATGTTAACGGGACGCCTATGTGGCCCCGGTTTATAAAGCCCTGTCCTCACAGGCCACGTCTCAGTTAACTCTGAGTCGTGTCGACGAACTGCCTTTGTGGCTCCGTCAGGTTATTACCCAACCTGAGCACCCACCATTTCCGCCGCGCGTACCACTGTGAAGATAGGCTCTCTTGTAATTGATGAAAAAATCCGAAGGAGCCCATACACATTTTCGGAAAATACACACTACGTACACCTTCTTCTTGTTCCGACGACGCGATCTCTTTTGCCAAAGACGATGCCCCATTTTGACCTATCGCATGACGATCTCCCAGCTCGATCTTCATGAGGGGGAGGAGTACTAAAGCAAAATGGGAGTGACACCACGACGAGAGTGCAATATAGATCAGAAAATGCCAAATCTCAAGCGTCGCCAAGATCAAGCGAAGACCACAGAGTCCAGATTGAAGTTGTCGCCTCATGTACGACTCTCCGATTTTAAAAGAAACTCCCCAATAACAACGCAAGGTTGAACAAACGTAGGGGGAGTTGAGCTGCAATCGAACGGAGATATCGGACTCAAATGACAAGATACGGCCAACAACTTCAGCATGGACTTCAAGAATCAAAGCTGCAGACTCGTGTACAGCTCTTCGAGTTTAAAGAATACTCCCAACCCCAACACAAGGTTGAACAAATGTAGGGGGAGTTGCGACAAGTGAAGGAAGAGTTGGAACACCTAAAGAGAAGATTCGACTTGTGTATGTCTCTCCAAATTTAAAGAGAACTCCTCAATCCAACAAAAGGTTAAACAAGCGTAGGGGGTGGTGACTATCCAGGGGAGAGATCGAACACAAAAAGAGGCGATCCAACAAGCAGCTTCAAGAAGAGAAGTTCAGAACATGGTGAGCTTGGATCTCCTAAAGAAGAGGTCACAAGACAAGATAAAGGAGGAGGTGAATAAAGAAGAACATGCATGCAAATGCATTCACGTACACAACTCTGATACGTGTTCTTTGAGGACACAGGACGAGTACAAGACGAAGATAACCAGCGCTGAATTGCAAATTGAACACAAAGGGGGAGATTGTTAGGAATTATTTATTGTGTTCAATTAAAGTAGGTTATCTTAATCTTGTAGTTTATTCTAAGCTAGGACCTAATTGTAAATATACCCGACTTGTGGGTATATTAGATATATTGGGCCCAATAAGCCCATTAGGGCTTTGTATAAATACCCTAAACACATTAGTGTTTAGGGTTGCTGAATCATATTTGAGTTGACGACTTTTCTGAAGAACTCGCGCGCTCTCGTTCCAACTCTACTATTCGTTTATCGGTATTACTTCTTTATTGCTTCCGTAATTCATCGTACAGGTAATACTAATCCATTGATTCAGTACAAGGTTGGATAAAATCGGCCTAACACATGCAACGCAAAACTCTCATACCGGATTTCTAGCGAGAGGATATTCAAATTATTTAATAAATTCAGTTATCATTTGCACAAGTGTAACAATTTGTATGTTACACCGTAGAAAATAATCAACACAATAAATCATTTAAATAAAGATAAATTTCACTTCGAGCATATGAACATGGCGAATTGCACCCCTATTTAGTATTTCCACAAGCATCCAAATCTTCGAGTCATCTCAAATCACAACACCTTGCCAGCCAAAAAAAAGCTCAATTTTTTTTCATTATCCTCATAAAATATTTTATTAGACAAACTCACCACCATTTCACCTCTATATAAACTCCCTTTCCCCACCAATCCAAAACACCACAAAAACAAAACAAGAAGAGAAAAAGCCCTTCTTCACAACTAGGGTTTTCATTCCTTCGCAAAAAAGAACGCAAATGGATTCCAAGAAAACCAAATCCTCCATAGCTCTTCTTCTTGTAATAAACCTTATGCTCTTCACTCTCACTAACGCATGTGGAACATGCCCTAGCCCACCCAAGCCTAAGCCAAAGCCTAAGCCCAAGCCAGAGTGTCCCCCGCCCCCGAGCCCGGCGAACCCCGGGCCGGGCCCAGCCACGTCGTGCCCTAGAGATGCACTGAAGCTGGGCGTTTGCGCTAATTTGCTCGGAGGATTAATTGGCGTGACCATTGGTACGCCGCCGAAAACGCCTTGCTGTACGCTCATCGAAGGGTTGGCCGACCTCGAAGCAGCGATTTGCCTATGCACTGCGCTTAAGGCGAACGTTCTTGGGATTAATTTGAACGTTCCTCTTTCTCTGAGCTTGCTCCTCAACGTTTGCTCCAAGAATGTTCCTCCTGGCTTTCAATGTGCTTAAGATTCGTCGATCGTTTTGGCTATGGTTTAATTAATAATAATGTTTGACGCTTTTAATATTGGATATCTGAATTGATTTCTGTTTGTTGGTTCTGCGTGGGTTTTTTTTTTCCTCGTTTTCGGATTGTGTTGTACAATATATCCATGTCTTTTGTGTGTCTTTTGTGCAACTCTAATAACGGGTTGTTTGTGTTTTGCGTGTCGTTAATCGCGATTGGCTCTCATCTTTATCCTATACATTCAATGAAATGTAGCACTTTTTTAGTTCGGTTTTCCCATTATTTTTTTATCTGTTTAATATAATAAAAGTGGACACAAATAGAAACACTTATTTTCACGTTACACCATTTAACTTATAGTATTATTATTATTATTGTTGTTGTTATACAAGACTGTTATATTAATCACACATTACACCCATGAAATGGAAGGGCATAAAATTAGTATATAATATATTTATGTATCATCACGAACGATTTGTTCGAGCTCTATATAGCAAGTCGGAAGCATTGCTTATGCGAATATTTAATAATTCGAAATATGATGTGACTTAGATATCTTTATTTTACATTCTATTATAAGGGGACTTCATAAATTGGTTCTCTTGAAAAAATTAGTAGCGACGAAAATCTCAATCATATATCAAGTAATCCCTTGTGTGTGTTTACGTAATTTTCATGTTAATGCCTAAAAATGCATTTGAGATGTTACATGCAAAAGAAAAATAAGTTAAATTAACAGACACAATATAAGGGTGTTATTTATCAATTCATAGAACCGGAAAAAAATGAAATATTTTAAATATGTGTGCCATCGAATAGATGAATAACGACAAACATAAGTGAAAGAAAATAACTTTTCTAGAGCAACTGGAGGAGGTTCGGGACCTTACTACCTACGAAAGGACCATTAAATGAAAGATACCAAACCGGAAATAATTTCACGGTTTCATATCGTTAATTCTAATACATATATTGTTCGTCACACACCTTTGTAAAGGAGATTTAAATACTTTCTATATATTCATCACCGTCTTCAACCAACATATCAATTTAGATCTTTTTGTTAGTTAAAAACTGTAACTTGTAGAAAATTCTAGTATAGGAGAAGAAAAAAAATGCTTTCGATCTCTTTTATCTATTTCTTTTTACGACCCATACACCATACATAATACACCTTGTAAAATTGCAGTAAAGAAAGTATTAATGGTGATTTTGCGTATACTTCTCCTCTATGAGTGCGTACTCGACGTAAAACAAAATGTGATTTTATCAAATCAAGTGAAAATTTTGTGATAATATAATAGTAATACATATTTGTATTTTGATATATTATATATATATATATAAATTACTGTTATTAGTTTCAAGATTGAACCAAAATGGTTTCACGTGACTGAACGCATCCCATAATGTCTCTCAAATCTTAGTACAATTATATTACGACACGTATATGCATATACCTGTAAGAGGATGACAAATAAAGCCAGTGCTCAATTGCTCATCCTCGGCTGTAAATAAAATTTCACTTTGGCCTTACCTATGAAATGTATTTTTATCGCAGAAACTAGTGTAACGCGTCACACATTTAATGTTACACTACCATGCAATGATTCACGGACTAGCGTTGGAGTTCGCAATCGCAAACTATCAGCAAAACATTCCAAAATTCCCAATTCCATCCTCCAGAGATATACATTGACGACGAATATCGATCAGTATTCAGTGCAGCTAATTAATATGATTTGTATATTGTAACGCCATCATCTATAAATCCCTCCAAGAAATCAAACTCAAATCTCAGAAAAAGCAACTCAAAATGAAGGGTTTTTATTCAAAGAGCTCTCTGGCCATAATCTACGCATGCATGCTTTGCATGCTAATCACTCTCCCACCATGCTATGCATCGCAGCAAAACTGCGCCTGCCCACCACCTTACCCACCTTACGGCGGCCGCCCTAGCCCACCGTCCACGCCACGGCGGCCCCACCCTTCTCCACGGCCCCACCCACCACCCCACCACCGCCCACGTCCTCCTTCTCCGCCTGGGCGCGGCGGAGGAGGCGGAGGAGGAGGAGGAAGAGCACAGCCACCAAGAGTCCTCCCACCCATAGTAAACCCTCCAAGAATCCTACCGCCCATCACAAACCCACCAAGGATTCTCCCTCCGATCACAAACCCGCCGGGAATTCTGCCCCCGATCACTAATCCGCCGGGAATTCTGCCTCCGATTATAAACCCACCTGGGATTGTGCCTCCGATTATAAACCCACCTGGGATCGTGCCTCCGATCAGAAACCCTCCTCCATTTGTGCGGCCGCCGCCGTCCTCTCAGTATCCTCCGTACACGCCTCCCGGAGGCGGCGGTGGTGGCGGAGGAGGAGGAGGCGGAGGGGGTGGTCGTGGGCCGCCGGGAGTGAGTCCGCGGCCGCCTGCCACGTGTCCAATAGATGCGCTGAAATTGGGGCTTTGCTTGGATGTTTTGGGAGGGTTGATACACGTCGGAATTGGGAACCCAGTGGAGAACATATGTTGTCCAGTGATTCAGGGTTTGCTCGAGCTTGAAGCTGCTCTTTGTCTGTGTACGGCGATTAGGCTGAAGCTTCTTAATCTGAACATTTTCTTGCCGATTGCTCTCTCTGTGTTGGCCACGTGTGGGCTGTCTCCACCCCCTGGTTTTGTTTGTCCACCTGTTAGTTAAGCGGTTGCAATTTCTTGGAGTACTTTATATGATGTTTCTGTGTTCTGATGTTGGGGTTTTTTTCTCTGTTAGACTTAAGCAAGCGTTTGTTCTTTAGTGGATAATATCTGTGTTGCTTTGTAGTGTTCGACTCTAATGAGTATGTACTTTGCTAATGCTGAAAAAGTGTAATATCAATGCTGATTTTGGATGAAGATTTGAGCAGTTTAGTACGACTGTTGTACTTGTTGACGGAAGAATCTCTTTTCTTTCTTTTTCATTAATATTATAAAGCACCATCAAGACTCTAATTATTCCTCCGATTTTTCTCCAAAATCCACTTTCAAAGAATGTATATTTACATCAAATAATTTCATTAGAATTCCCGAGAAGGTAAGTTAAATAAAAATGTGGCGGAGAAAGTTTACTCGAAAATATAGGAAAGGGCCGAGAGAAGAACTAGGATATGCCGTTTGGTTTCTATACTTATTCCTAGTTTTCTTTCCCTTACATAACGAAGCCCAAGTTGTATCATACATATCGCGTCTATGATCTTTCATGTCTCCAACGCAGTTCCAGCTACATGATTAACTAGAAAAAATCCAAACAAGAGAACAAACACGTGTATATATATATCTTTATTATTTCGCAACAACAACTCCATAGCATGCCCAAGAAGCTACAATGACCCCAGAAAAAAGGTTGTAAGAAACCTTCGTCCGATGATTCAAGAACACATTATACATATACGCTGAAACCAATTCATAAGACACAGTAAAAAATAACCCACAAATCCCATCGAACAGATTTGGCACAGAACCACTGTTTTTTTCCTCATCATCAAGCACATTGGAACCCATAAGGAACTTTCTTGCCACAGTAGTTCAAAAGCAAGCTAAGGGAGATAGGGACATTAAGGTTAATCCCCAAGACATTAGCTTTAATGGCAGTGCAAAGGCAAAGAGCTGCTTCAAGATCGGCCAATCCATCGATGAGCGTACAGCATGGAGTCTTGGGCGGCGTACCAACCACAATGTGTACTAAGTCGTTGAGCAAATCTGCGCAAACTCCTAGTTTTAGGGTATCTTTAGGACACTTAGCCTTCGACGATGGCCCATGTCCTCCGTGCCCCTTGTTATGACTTCCTCCATGGCTAGGTTTTGTTGGTGGGCATGGAACGTAGGTTGAGCTAACCAATGTGAAGAAGAGAATGTTAAGGAGGATTAAAAGGGACGTTGTTGAAGCAACTTTTGATGAAGCCATTGATGAAAAATGTGTAGAGTGAGTGAGTTAAGAGAATTAGTGTTTTTTTTTATTAGGTGCTGTGTGATGGAGAATGTGGAGTGGTAATGAGGGGTTTTTATAGTTGAAAAAAAATGGGAATATTGTAATATTCTATGGGTATTTTATAATCTGGCAATATCGGGGCTTGGAATTGGAAAATTTGAGTTGCATGTCATAATTATGTGTGTGATTGATTTATGTTGATAAAGTTTGTAATTCTAACACATCGATGTTATGTCATTTATGACCGTAGGAAATCGGCAGCTGCCATCTGTCTCTATTAAGCCAATCCAGAATACTGGAAATAAATAAATAGATAAGAGTGAGAAAAAGAAAAGGAGGGAAGAAGCCAGAATTGATATTTTTGAAGGAAGACAATGATATCTTGTGGTTAAGAAAATGTATTTTTATTGGGAATAGAAGTAAATAGTAGGGCTGTTAAAAATCGATCCGACTCGCCAACCCGACACTAACCGCACCCGAAAATAGCAGATTCGGGTTAGCACTTTTGACATGTTTACGTAAATAGGTAAACCCGATCCCAACCCAATTATTAAGTGGGTCAGGTTAGGGTTCAGATTTCAATACGAAATCAACCTGAAATCAACCCGAAATCAACTCGTTTATCAATCCTTTTTAACCCGAATAATATAAATTGGTAAAATATTATTAATATAAACAAAATAAAAGGATTAACCCCAATTCTCTATCCTCTCTCACGCTCACACATGCTCCCAAGCCATCTGGGTTCTTCATCGTCGACTATAACATCGTCAAAAAGGTAGAAATCACTCCTTGATTGATCGATATCGTTGTTGATTTAGATAATAATCTGCTCGGTAGCTCAGGCTTCGTTGATTGCGTTATGGTTCTCTTCATGCGAAGATGTCATGAACATAAGGGTGATAGATCGAATAGAAGAGTGTATGGTTGAGAGCTCGAGTCAAATATGGATTCGGTTAATACTTGATGATCATGAAATAATTTGCCTGGTACTTAATTATTGAAATTTTTGTTATTTGGAACTTTAATTGTTTCTAATTATGATTTATGATGTTTTTAGAAAAAAATTGCATTAGTTCTCCTTTTTTGTTTAATTTGAATTTATAATTTTGTCAATTTTGTTATTTTCTTTTTTCTTTTTTAATTTTAAACGGGTTGGCGGTTTGGGTTATGGTTAAAGCAGGTTGGATTTTGGTTTGATTTTTCAACTTGTTTCAGTAAAAAGGTCAGATCAGGGTTAAAGTTTTCAACCCGTTTATTAAACGGGTTGAACCCAAAGACCACCCCTTGTAAATAGGGCCTCGATCTTGAATAAATAAGAAATGGATTATGGAACATATATTCGCTGATAATCAATATGATTAGGTTATAACGCAAAACATTTCGGATGAAGTCGCTAATCATCTCATGACAACACATATGAAGTCACCAATCGTGTAGTATATGTATAGGCCATTATTCGGAAAAAGAAAATAAAAGTTGAGCTTATTGGATTCACTAATATGTAAAAGAATAATAAGTCCCAATCATGCAAGAATCTCCTAACAATAGAAAAACGACGTATAGATTGATTGTGTATTATCATATTTTACAAGAATATGACATGGTCGTGGATTTCGGTACCCACATATTCTGATTACTGAATATTTTCCAACAAAGACCAAAACATCACATGCATGAAAGTTTCCTAAGGTCCACAAAGGCATATGAAATCGAGCTGCATGTCCGATCATCACTTTCGATTATTACTATTTGCTACCATAAAATTATTATCATCGTTTTAGCGCATATGTGGTTCCAAAACACTTATTTGCAATGAGATAGAATCAGATTTGGATGTTTTCACATATATATAATTAATGCAATGTACAATGTGACAAAATATAACAACTCAAGTCACATAAATATATATGTATATATATTGGTCCTGCTGATGCGCTAGCAAGTTTCTAACTTGAACATAAAATATTCCTACTTTCACTATGGACCAGCGTCCCGCTTATAGATTTGTGCCACTACGCCATATCTAGTTAAATGCGTCAACTATGATATTTTTTACTAATATATTATTTTCCTCGACTAACAAAAATTCTAAATTAGAATAAAATAGTTATATATATCGTTAATATCGACTTGACGTGACTATATCATCATCTCTATGCCGACATGAAGCTGAGAACTGATTGCTATATCTCGAAGTCTCTGAATAACGAAGGAAAGCAAAACGAAAATATAGACAAAGTTTCATAAATAATGCAACCAAAACTTGCAAACGCACACGTCTATGTGAAGACGAACAAACATTAATTCGATCCAATCCATGAATTGAATATATGTCGTAATCGCATCATCACTGGATTTTATAAGTATCATACTTGCATGAATATCGGATTTTTTTCATAATTTCTAATTATTTTAGGATGGACCCTTAAATCCCGTGAGCCAAATAATGCATGGTTTACTAATGCATATTATCAAAACAGAAAAGTAAATCTGTCAATTGGGCCCGTGGCCCGCGGGCAGGCTTGAACGGGCCACCCCGCGTTGATTGGCGGGGCGGACTGGCCCAGTTTTATTAAATTATATATATTATATATTATATTTAAAATATATTAATTTAATAGTTAATTATTCATTAATTATACCATAATTAATAACACATATATTTATAAATATATAATTTATACATTGCTTATCCATAAATTATTATTAAATATCTTAATTAAGTAAACTAATTAATTAATTAAATTATAAAATAAAAATAAAAATATTTAAGAATTTTTCTAGGCGGCGGGCCCCGGTCCCCCATTTTTGAGGCCCGCCACCTGCCCCGCCCCGCCAAGTGGTGGGCCTTTGCGGGCGGCGGGCCAACCCGCCCCGCCCCGCCATTTTGACTGTTCTACGAATCATGCATATGGAAACAGCTAGCAAGAACGATTGCAATAAAATGAAATGTGATGAGTATATTTTGTCTGAGTTTTTAAGTTCTTTTAATACTATCTGTCGGTATCAAACTCAATCTCACATCGAATAGTTAAAGTAATTGAATATGCATATAAGCTTGTCGGGTTATTTTCTTTATTACGAAATTGAGTGGAATGAAATTATATGCAAGACCTTCCCGATAAAAGGAGATCTTATTCTCTACACTATTCGAAATACATGATTTATTTTCTTACACTTTCATGGTGTGTTTGGTCTGCGGAATTCGATGCGGAAAAAAAGAAGTCTGGTCATATCCATTAAATCATTGTGCCTTACGCTTCACGTGTCGAACCATTCCACTTTTCCTTTTCTTTTCCACGTCGGAATCTGTAAACCAAAACGGAGCCTTAATGATTAAGAAGAACCAATCGATCATTCATTTTCATCGGTTAAACGGTCTTCGCTACCAAATATGCAAACTTGTTATTATCTATTATTTTTATTGATGAATATTTCAAATAAAAAATATTTTATCCGTTCCACACATAATCAATGCTCTAATGACTTAATATTAAATGACTATCCATGTTAATTGGGTTAGCCATGATAAGTGCAAATATATTGAGCCGCCTATTGGTCCAGTACTCAACAGTAGGCCCATTAAGCAAAAACCCAGCAATCCATTGACAGATTGAGTTGAACAATCAAAACAAGTTCATATTTTCCTTTTCTTTTTTGGCCCTTTTTTCTTGATTTTGAGAAGATGGAGAGCTCGGCGGAGCTAGAGAGAATCCAAACAAGCATACTTGACCGCATATCCGACCTCGAGCGCTCCATCTTCCACACTCACCGCTCTCAGTCATCCGCCGGCGACGGCGATTCGACCGCCACCACCGAAGGGAGGCTCTCCGCCGTGCTCCGCGGCGGCGGCGTGCGTGACTTTGCGTTCAAGCGTGTCCCATCGGATTACTACGACTGGCCACTCGAATCTCGAAGAGACGTACTAGGTGCGGCCTCGGTTCATCATCTCTGCAAGAGCATTGTCTTGGTAAGCGAGTCCGTGTTTTCTGAACTGCCAATTTAGTATCTCCGCTTTTCAAACGTTGTTATATCGTTCTCTCGATGAGCTGATTTAGGGATTTGGTGATTGGTTAGCAGGGTTTAGGATCTAAAAGCTATCTGCAATAATGGTATGTTTTTTGGCTCCATTTTTGCTGGAGAAATTGGGAGATTGGTTGTTACTTGTTGCATTATGGTGTGTATATGAAATCTTGAGCTTAGCTGTTACATGGATTTTCAATCTAGTGAGATCTTCACCGTAGCATTGCATTTGAGATAAATCTATGGGACTTGAGATAAATCTTTCTTGGCTATATTATCTTACTTATCGAATAGAGAAGCCATGACGAACAGACGAATCAAGCCACGTTGATTTTCCAAGATAATTTTATAAAAATGGAATCTTTATTGGACCCAATTATGCTTTTCTGTGATATCTTAGTGCTAAGTATAACTCCCTATATGGATAACGTGCAGGTCAATACCCAAGCTCCATCTACGGTGACCGACTGCAGCGATCGAAATTATTCCAAGTACTATGTCGTCGTAGTTCAGGTCATTTCGATTGATTTCTTTTTTCTTACTTTAGTCCCATGAATAAATGATGTTTATTTCCTTTTGTTTCATTTCCCCTTCGATGCATGCAGTACACTGCCCGCTTTAACGCTGAGGCGGTCAAGAATTTTCTGTACGCACTCAACGATGGCAAGATTTCGAAAAAGAAAATCAACAGTGAGTATTTCACAATATATTTTCCTTCGATGATCATAGGTAATCGTAAAATCTGCAGTGAGGCTAGCCCCAGAGGACATATCAGGACATCTAACTGGCTATGAACACAATGGAGTCACCTGCATTGGAATGAAAACTGAAATACCTGTAATTTGACCCTTCAACTGTTTATTATTCTTTCTGTTCTTCTTAGCTTAGTTGATTATTAACTCGAGTTAAATACGTAAATAGGTGATTTTGGATGAAGCAATTGTGAAGCTTAACCCAAATTTCTTCTGGCTTGGGGGCGGAGAGGTTGATCTTAAACTGGGAATCAGAACTTCGGAATTCATCGATTTTGTGAAGCCATTCGTCGTCAACTGCAGCAATAGCAACTGATTTTGGAGTTTTTTTTTTCTTTTTTTTTTTATTACAGCTATGGTGAAGGAATGTTAGTTATTTGGGACCATGGATAAGCAACGACTTCTGTGAACATATAACTGAAATGGAAAAACACACAAGTGCTCATAATTATGGCTCTCTTCTTACAACGTAGACATTTGCTTGTCTGTTCATACAGTTCAAATTCTTGATTCTCAGACGCACATGAATTATTAATTGCAGTAACACAGAGTTGGTAAGAGGACCATTCATTCCATCACATTCTCCCTTCAGCTTCAACTTGTTAGTCTACAGCATTCAATATGTAAACCGAACACAGATGGCAAAGTTGCTGCTTTCGAAAGGTATTATCCAAGACTTGTCGTTGTTCGTCACATGGTATATGTGTATCATTGCACTAACTGATAATAACCTTTGAAATACGTGTCGCTACGATACATTATTTTGCTTAAGTTTAACCAAAAGGTGAAGGGGAACGAGTGAAAAATTTACATAACGAAAAGCGATCAAATGTTCGATGATATCATGTTCAAGTTCCACGGTTATGGATTGGTGGCTTTCGATGGGGTTGGGCATAATCCATGACCTCAATGTCTTCGGTTGTGTTTTTCTCTTTAGAATTCTTCACTGTGTTCTCAGCATTTTCGGGTACTGATGAATCGAACATTAATGACCTTTCTGCCCTCTTCTGCGCCTGCATGAAATTTTTATGTTTCTCTGTGTTAGTATAATATATTTCTTGAATTTCATCAGTTCCATGGTAAGTCTTCTGTATAATCTTCCTAACTTCTTGTCGAACTGAAGCAACGATTTCCTTGTCTTTGTCCTTAATATCTTCTGTTATTACAAGCTTAACAGATTCAAGAACCCTAGTATCCTGCAAAAATAATAACAAAACATTCGTTAGCTCTCCGAATAATAACATCTACACTTATCGAAACCTTACTAATTGTTGGCTGATTTTAGAAAACCTGAAGCTTTGCAGCAATATACTCGTTATTACGAACATCGAGCATTCGACCGCCACTGGTCCAGCCATGCAAGAAGAGACAGAATAAAACCAAGAAAACATTAAGGAATAAAGCCATTTTAGTATATGTGTTATACGGTCTTAATTATCAGAGCTCAAAATAGAACAAACAGGTAACTGAGACAAAAGCTCGAATGAAAGTCCAATGCATGCATACACTACATATATATATATGGCTGAAATAATCAGTGCTGGGAATTAAATTAAAAAACGTGGCATTAAATGCAGGAGCTAGTATTGTGATTTCTGAAGAAAGAACATGGACAGGTGCTTGAGGGATGAAACAATGAAAATAAAACTCGAAGATATATCAGAGCCCCACCTTGTCTGTAGAAGTTAGCACTGTTGTAATAAGAAAGTCATATGTAATAAATTTAAGTTGAGGACATTCCCATGTGTTGGAGAGTGAATTCTCCATAACCAATATCCCTTTGGAGGTAGTTTCATGATAATCATTTTTTAAAACAAATAATTGACTCTTATGAATATGATAATGTTTATATACACAAGAAAGTCATGTGGGAATTGCAATCGAAGCATTTAATTCAAAAGGGGATAGGGACCAAAGTGGAATGGAGAAAGGGTCCCACCTAAAGCTTCAACGGACATTGTTTCATGGCATAACCGCCAATTTCAACTGTCGGCCCTCGACATTAAGCCGACCCTTTTAGATACATGTATATATATTATATTTAATGGAGACATTTTTATAATTATATAAGATTCACTTTTCAGAGAACATTTCCATGATTATATAAGATTTCACTTTTCAGTATTCTTATACATATTACTTATAAATACTTACAAAATATTTTTAGTTATCTATTCTATTATATTACGGGTGATAGCTAGGATAAACATTGGTCTTTACACCAATCATATATTTTCTACATCTATTAATAAAATAAAAAATACATATTACTTTATACTTACAAAATATTTTTAATTATCTATTCTATTATATTACGGGTGATGGCTAGGATAAACATTGGTCTGAACCAATCATATATTTTCTACATCTATTAATAGAATAAAAAAAAAACTTGTTAAACCAGATACCTTCCATAACCTCATAATAACTACCAAATGCTACTTTTAGTATATTACTAATTAAAACTCTTTAATATTAACTTTATTTTATTGCACATACGTAGGATATACCAAAAATACTAGTATACAATATTTCATATAGAAAAGATATATATATATATATATATATATATATAAATTTATATTCTTGTACTATTTGAGGCAAGAAGGGAGAAAGGCAGACAATGCAATGATCATTGAATTGAAACCAAAAGGAGTATCATAGCATCTTCTCCCACGACTTGGAAACTATACAGAAATATATATTCACGATACTATACATAATTTCGAGCAGTAGGGAAAGATTATCATATTTATTGATAACCAATAAAGCAGAGTTTTGTTATCATTCATCAGAAGCTTATCTTCTTCGTCACATTCTCAGTCGGACAGAACGGAGCTGCCAAAAGTGTTTTCCCCGCTGTAAGTTACGTAGAGAAAACCATCTTCGTCTTTCTTTTCTTCATATATAGCAGACATTATCGCACCTTCAGAGAGCAAAGATGGTAATATAAAACATCACATTTGCTAGTAAGTAAAAGTGTGTGTGTGTGATTACTCGAGTTAAGCTATCAATTGATGCTTCTTTACCAGTTGGTGGAAGGACATTGTCAATAAATACGAAGATGGCCTTCTCTGCGCTGAGCTGAATTCTTTTGCGAATCACATAGACAAATTGTCCAACGGTTAAATCAGCAGGTACAAGATACCTATTCGAGGAAGATGAGATGATCAAGTTGAAATTCTTGGATAAAGTTCATTACAGCTCGTAAATGAACGAGATTATAGGCAGATCGATAAGAGCAGATTATCTGAAAGATGAAATCCCACAGAAAGGAATGTTAAAGAAAACGACGTAAACAGAGACGATTAGTGGAGAAAGAGAAACAGTACTTTTTCTTGTCAATGTTTGGGATGTCGCTCCTTTCAGCTTTCTCGACAATCACCTGAAACCCATAGTAAGGAGACATTTGCTTATATCATCAAGAGACTTGAAACTTTTAGGACACTATGCATATTTCTTTAGAGATAACCAGCAGGACAAACAATCATAGGAAAAAAATCCTTTCCTTTCTTTACAAAATCAATATTTAGGATCAGATAGGATTGATGTTATACCAAAAATAACAACCACCATAAGTTCTCATACTCAGCCAAGAATCCAAATACAGATAGAGGTAATCAAGGAATCTAATAATAGAGGTTAATCAATAATCAAATACAAAGAAAAATTGACAAGTGTGTATCATCTTACTGGGATTCGATCGGGGTACTTCTCCCTAATCCTCGCAGCCTCAGCACGTCTTTTCTCTTTAAAAAGAAACAAGATATCCCAAAAATAAGTATCGGCCAAGAAAAAAAAAGGGAAAATGAAACAAAGGAGCTGAATTATACCAAGATCGTGTTCTTGCTTGAATAAGCTTTTTGCCATTCAATCTGAATCAGTACAACAGCTTCGATTAGTACGCTTTAAAGGGGTGATAAAAAATCTGACCTTTTACCCAGAAATTGTCAGCTACAATTCACCGAGAATATCTGTAATTTCTATTGCTTGAAGATAAGGAATTCATAGCAACAATACAGATACAGAAGAAACATCTGTAGTCTACTACGCAAACAAAACCTACCAAGTAATTAGCAAACAAAAAGAAGAACTGGCAATCAAGAAACGTATCACAGAGACGTGACGAAGTAACAAAGATTATAAAAAGGAATAGCACTAAAGAAAAGAAAAGCCTGCCTTTTTCTTGTGATGGACGGTGAACAAAGAATGAAGAGGGGACTCCCAAGAGAAAGCAATCGGTGGGTGGTATATTGATCTTCAATGAATGATAGCTTTGCCTTTCAACTTTCCCCAACCTTATTTTAGCTCTATTACACTATTAAATATACATTATCGCCTCCTTTTTGTATATAAAATAAGACGAGCACAATCGGTTACCCAATTTCTAGTCATTATCCAAACTCTTCACAAATCCAAAAGAGAAAGAGAAAATTGTGTAGGAGGTTAGTCAGAGTTGTGTTCAGCAGTCCACGCTGCTAGGGGCATTCTCGTCCTATCGAAACCAAAATTGATCACAAGGATCAAATTGATACACAATCAAATAGTCAAGGACTAATCTTTACACTAAGCTCAAATACAGTGTCTATTATGTTATTCCAACACACATAGAAAAGATTCCAAGGACTCTCGAGGCAAGTTGTTCTTGACAACCTTAAATATAGCACATTCATACCTAGGCCTAGGCGACGAACCGCGCCTCGTCTCTATCGGGCACTATAATGTCGAGCCTCATCATGGGCTTGTACTTGTTTGGGACCCACGCGCCCGCCTGGGCACACACCTCAACCACGGCTGGAGCCTTACCGTAGAACCTCTTCAGACCATTCTTCAGCGCGGGCCCCTTTGGTTCTCTTACGTGCCAAACATAGTTCGGAGGAAAAACCTCGTCCACCGTGGCATCTTGCCACCCATGTTTCCCGTCCCTCCACTGATGCTTAAACTCGCCGCAGAGCTTTGCGTTGTGTCCCCACGGGCCCACGTGGACCTCGGAGCAGTAACCGCATGCCTTCACCCCGTACTTCTTCATCAATTTCGACACGCCCCACCTCACCTTTTCGTAAGCTTTCAGCGTATTTTGTGCGATAGTGGGAAGTTGGCCCTCGTCTGGGATGGGGAATCGTTCTGAGGCTCGATAAGTGTCGATTTCTGTAATGGATGAATTGACGCCAAAGCTTGGCCTGGGTTCTGGGATGGGCCCGCCTATGTCGATCTTTTTCTTACCGAGCATTCTTATAGGGGCTGTCCTCCTTCGTGAGGGATATTCGGGCAGGTCGACGCCCGCCTGAATGCAGAGTTCGACCACTGCTGGGATTCTGTCGTAGTTGAATCTTGTCTCGTGCTTGATTCTCGGTCCAAAGGGATCGAACATGTGGTAAGATTCAATAGGGATGAGAACGTCGTTGATCGAACCATTTATCCACGAGTGGTAGCCATTTCGGGTCCCGCTTTTCGGGCCACGACAGTCTTGGATGTTATGGCCCAACCGAGCAATGTGAACCTCCGAGCATTCGCTGGTAGAGAAAACAGAGCATTCAACCCAAAGTCAAGAAATGCACTAGTAAACAGTACAGTTATTGAAAGGAAATATGTTGTTACCTACAAGCATGGACGGGGATAACGTGCATAAGCTGGGCGAGTCCTTCGATTAAGGATTTCCAAGAATCGAGGACATCATGAGCAATGGGGATTAGGTCGGGAGCTAGCATACCGTTCTTGCCAGGTTCGAGGGGCTTTTCGATGCCCATTTCTGCAAGCTTCTTATCGGCCCTTGCGGCGCGCTGAATCTCTTTAATAGGTATGGGATAGGGCTTTTTCTTGTTCTTTGGAGGTAACGTTGGAAGATCGATATTCTGAGGCGAGTTTTCATGTTTCCTCGCATTGTTACGGCGGAATGATTTTCCATATGTACAGCAAGTGATTACGCCTCCTCTTGACTTCGTAACATCTATATACGAACGGCCACGCTTCAGCTGTAAAAATAGGGATTATCTTTCAGACTTGACTATGTATCATATATGTTAGAAACAGAGTCCGTTACAGAAAATGTTAAAGAATAGTTCACCTTTAGCTCATGCTCATGGAAACATGAACATGGAAGAGGAAGCTGAGTAACCATCATATATTCACTTTCTCCAACTGAAGAACACGAAATAAAAACAATAATTTATACTGCACAAAATCAATTTTTTTTTTTGTCTAACTTGACATATTGAAATATATCTTATACCTTTGTTCAGCGAAATACATGAAGCAAAAGCAACAGTTGGCAACTGTTGGAGTTGGAGCATCTGCCTTCAAACTTAGAACGATTCCTCGCTGAAAAACTGACAACACAAGAAAAAAAACGACGGATTAGATCAACCACTCAGAAATAGTAAACAATTCGAACACTTTGAGTCAGCACAGAAAGAAAAGATTATACTTTGAGTCAGCACAAAACTGAAAAGATACCGGCCGAAATCCGCTCGGTTTCTTACCTTTTAATCGAACAGCTGGTGTGCACGCTATTATATCCCAGAAAAATAGCGATCGAAGGACGATCGAGAGACAAGAGAATGAGATATAAAGTGCTGGGAAAGTAAGCTAGAGAGACGATAGAATGTGAAGAACTACGAAATTGTGAGGCAAAGGGGAGAGATTAGATGTGAGCAGAAGAAGAATTAAGAGTGAGTTGAAAATGATCTTTCGCAGTTTGCACAATGAAGTCCCCCAAATACAGTATATCGGGGCAAATAATAAAGTTAATATATTAATTTGCCAAATAAATGGGCTAGTGGCCCAACTGGTTCTATGATATTTTGGATTGCTTTCTTACATTACGATTGTTTTGGAACAGATTTCACTATCTATTTTCACTTTGAGTGTAAGTGATATATCTATGTAATAAACAAAATGGAACAACACGAAGTGACATATTTTATTATTACACCGTTACATTTTACATATTAATCTTAATCTCTCTCTCTCTCTTTATGTATATCTATAGACATAAATCGGTGTGTATATTAAAATTGTATCAACAAAGTTTTCGTTGTTGGAATCTCTAACATAGCATCAGAAAAAAAAGGCAAATTGACCGTCTTCATTATCACATAGGCGTTTGCATTTCTTTCCTTTTCGTATCATTATCATGGATGTGACGTCTTCGAGGTAATTTATCTGCGCCAACACTTCCTAACATCAGTCTCGGATCTTGTTACGTTTTTCGCCTGTATTTGACCTAAAGATTATTCCTAAATGGGTTTGGTTTTCCCCTGCATTTTGAAAATACGATCTTTCGTTTGAGGGGAAAAAAAGATCGATTCAATACCTATGTTGATAGCTGGAGATACCCCCCCTGTTCCTCCGTACGCTTAAGTGCTTATCCATTTTCCCGTTTTGACTTTGGTGCGTAATGATGGAAACAAGCCATTTCTGGAATTAATAGTTTTTTTTCTTTGTAATTGGGTATGTCAAACAGCTGCAGGTGATGGGACATTGGTAGTTCTTGGTTTGTCAGAAGAAGGGAACTAGATTTGAATTAGGGATGTCTGAAGGTGAATCGCCCCACTCGCCCTCGTTCGAAGGGGATCCTTCGGTTCGACAAGTTGTTTGTAATGGGGTTTGTATGAGAACAAACGTAGTTGAAGCGAAGCTCGACGAGGGCAATATTCAAGAGGCAGAATCTGCCTTGCGCGATGGTCTCTCCCTCAACTTCGAGGTATTATATTATTATTATATGGTCTTTTGGATTGTATTGTTTGTTCTATGGTTCTTGTATATGCTTACTTTGATGGATGAGTATTTTAACAGTGTGTTTTCTATGTTTGAAATAACAATTGAGTGTTGGTAGTTAGTCTGAATCGACGTGCTTTAGTCTCCTCTTTGTCATTGCTTCTATCTTGTGATAATGTTTCATATCATTCTGTGTGTATCGTTCTGGGCACAACTTTACTAGTTGTTTTTATGATTTACGTGAAGGTACGTGTCAAAAATGACACTTTATCAAATTATTTTCAGGAAGCAAGAGCTCTTCTCGGAAAGTTAGAATATCAGCGAGGTAACGTTGAAGGTGCGTCACGGGTTTTCGAGGGCATCGATCTTCAAGCTGCCACACAACGTATGCAGCACTCGTTGGGCGAAAAGCAGAATTCGAAGAAGGGCCGTTCTCGCAGTGAATCGGTGACTGCTGTCTCACAACACGCCACTAACCTCGTACTTGAAGCCGTATATTTGAAAGCCAAGTCCCTTCAGAAGATGGGAAAATTCATCGGTAATAACATACTTAAACAATCTGAGAAAGATCATCCTAGTACCAAATACCAATCTTATTAAGACAGTACTGATCTGATACTCTTTTGCATGATGTCTGCAGATGCTGCCCAAGAGTGTAAGAGCGTGCTTGATGCAGTAGAAAAGATATTCTCTGACGGTATACCTGATGTAATGGTGGAAAATAAGCTTCAAGAAACTGTTAGCCGTGCCGTAGAACTTCTCCCAGAGTTGTGGAAGCAAGGAGGGAACTACTCTGAAGCAATGTCTGCGTATAAGCGGGCCTTAGTAAGCTAGAGAGACGATAGAATGTGAAGAACGACGAAATTGTGAGGCAAAGAGGAGAGATTAGAGGTGAGCAGAAGAATTAAGAATGAGTTGAAAATGATCTTTGCAGTTTGCACAATGAAGTCCCAAATACAGTATATCGTAATGCATATTGGGCAAAATAATAAAGTTAATATATTAATTTGCCAAATTAATGGGCAAGTGGCCCAACTGGTTTTGTGATATTTTGGATTGCTTTCTAACATTATATTTGGATTGGAACAGATTTCACTATATATTTCACTTTGGGTGTTATGTTATATGTTGCTACGTAATAAACAAATGGAACAACACGAAGTGACATATTGTCTTCATTACATTTTACGTATTAATCTCTCTCTCTCTCTCTCTCTCTCTCTCTCTCTCCCTATCTATATATGTATATATATAGACATAAATCGGTGTTTATATTAAAATTGTATGTTGAAGAGAGTTTTCGTTGTTGGAATCTCTAACATCGCATCATAAAAAGGTAAATTGACCGCCTTCATTATCATATAGGCTTTTGCATTTCTTTCCTTTTCGTATCATTATCATGGATGTGACGTCTTCGAGGTAATATATCTGCGCAAACACTTCCTAACGTTAGCCCTAGATCTTGTCTTGTGAGTCGTTCTTTGCATGTATTTGACCTAAATGTTGCTCCTAAATGGGTTTGACTTTCCCCTGCATTTTGAAAAATATGAACTTTAGTTTTAGGGGGGAAATGATCGATTCAATACCTAAGTTCATAGCTGGCGATGCCCCCCTTTCTTCATACGCTTAACTGATGCTGATGCTTATCTATTTTTCCCGTTTTGATTTTGACGGAACCAAGCCATTTCTGGAATTAATTGGGTTTTTTTTTTCGCTTTGTAATTGGGTATATCAAACAGCTGCAGGTTGAGCTGATAAGTGATAGGACATTGGTAGTTTCTTGGTTTGTTAGAAGAAGGGAACTAGATTTGAATTAGGGATGTCTGAAGGTGAATCGCCCCACTTGCCCTCGTTCGAAGGGGATCCTTCGATTCGACAAGTTGTTTGTAATGGGATTTGTATGAGAACAAGCGTAGTTGAAGCGAGGCTCGAGTACAAGTTTGCTAGCCCATGCCAAACCTCGAATTCATCTACTCTGTCATCTTCAGTCTGTTCTTCCACACAAAGGTGGGAAATAATCAATTTGCTAATTCTTATGATTTGTAAGAAAGTCACGAGTGGACAGAAATTCGACCAGTAATGAAGTCCCAAATACAGTATATCGGAATGCAATGGGCAAAATAATAAAGTTAATATATTAATTTGCCAAATAAATGGGCTAGTGGCCCAACTGGTTTTGTGATATTTTGGATTGCTTTCTTACATTGCAATTGGATTGGAAACAATATCATTCACTATGTATTTCACTTTGGCTGTGATGTATGTTGATATGTAATAAACAAAATGGAACAACATGATGTGACATATTGTATTGTATTATTATACCGTTACATTTTACTTATTAATCTCTCTCTCTCTCTATATATATATATGTATATATGTAGACATAAATCGGTGCGTATATTAAAATTGTATATCGATCAAGAGAGTTTTTGCTGTTGGAATCTCTAACATCGCATCGGAAAAAAGGATAATTGACCGTCTTCATTATCACATAGGCTTTTGCATTTCTTTCCTTTTCGTATCATTATCATGGATGTGATGTCTTCGAGGTAATATATATGCTCCAACACTTCCTAATATTAGTCTCGGATCTTGATTCGTTCTTTGCTGTATTTGACCTAAAGCTTGCTCCTAAATGAGTTTGATATTTCCCTGCATTTTGGAAAATATGGTCTTAGTTTGAGGGGAAAAATGATCGATTCAACACCTATGTTGATAGCTGGCGATACCCCACCCCCACCCCGTTTCGTACGCTTAAGTAATGCTTGTCCTTTTTTCCCGTTTTGTAATTGGGTATATCAAACTGCCGCAGGTTGAGCTGATAAGTGATGGGACATTGGTGGTTCTTGGTTTATCTGAAGAAGGGAACTAGATTCGAATTAGAGATGTCTGAAGGTGAATCGCCCACCTCGCCCTCGTTCGAAGGGGATCCTTCGGTTCGACAAGTTGTTTGTAATGGGTTTGTATGGGAACAAATGTAGTTGAAGCGAAGCTCGACGAGGGCAATATTCAAGAGGCAGAATCTGCCTTGCGCGATGGTCTCTCCCTCAACTTCGAGGTATTATATTACTAACATCTGGTCGTTTGGGTTGTATTGTTCTATGGTTCTTTTATATGCTTAGTTTGAGGGATGGGTATTTTAACATTGTGTTTTCTGTGTTTGAAATAATATTGAATAGTAAAGTTGTGCCGATTGAACTATGAGTAACGTTATTGTTCAATTTTTCAAATCCAACCAGTTACATGTAAGGCAGTGAATTCTACGTAGCGTCTTGTGTAACAAAGAAGATTTCATTTGAAAGACTGAAGCTCTAAAAAGGTAGCTGTGTGAAGGCAAACTATCATTGTAAGAAATTGATCTTGACTCCTTGAACGCATGAACGAACATTCAAGCCATATGATATGAATTATTATCACAAGATAGAAGTAAGACAAAGAGGAGACTAAAGCACGTAGATTCAGACTAAAGCCACATTCAGGCTTGTTTCCATCATTACACACCAAAATCAAAACGGGAAAAAAGGATAAGCATTACATAAGCGTACGAAACGGGGTGGGGGGGTATCGCTAGCTATCAACATAGGTGTTGAATCGATCATTTTTCCCATCAAACTAAGACCATATTTTCCAAATTGCAGGGGAAAATCAAACCCATTTAGGAGCAATTTTAGGTCAAATACAGGCAAAGAACGAATCAAGATCCGAGACTAATGTTAGGAAGTGTTGGCGCAGATATATTACCTCGAAGACGTCACATCCATGAGATGCAAAAGCCTATGTGATAATGAAGACGGTCAATTTATCTTTTTTCTGATGCGATGCTAGAGATTCCAACAGCAAAAACTCTCTTGATCGATATACAATTTTAATATACGTAGCGATTTATGTCTATATATACATATATATATATATATATATAGAAAGAGAGAGAGAGAGAGAGATATATATTAATATGTAAAATGTAACGGTTTAATAATACAATATGTCACTTCGTGTTGTTTCGTTTTGTTTATTACATAGCAACATACATCACAACCAAAGTGAAATACATAGTGAATGATATCGTTTCCAGTCCAATTGTAATGTAAGAAAGCAATCCAAATTATCACAAAACCAGTTGGGCCACTAGCTCATTTATTTGGCAAATTTATTATATTAACTTTATTATTTTGCCCATTATGCATTCCGATATAGTGTATTTGGGACCTCATTGTGCACACTGCAAACTGCAAAAGATCATTTTCAACTATTTCTTATTTCTTCTTCTGCTGACCTCTAATCTCTCTAGACATTTTGTTAAATATGATTACTTTTGTGTGAAATTAAAAAAGGGAGGCTAGGGTTTTTAATTTAAAAAATGGGATTTGGTGTTTTAAAAAAAAATCGAAGTGTTTGATTATCATTTTGATCCGCTCGACTGAAATTTCATGTCGAAATGAGGTGTTAATCGATAGGTTACTGAGCCTGAAATCGACGTTTTCGAACAGAAATCGGTTTATTCGAGTTATTCGACCTCGGATTGAGTTACTCGAATAAAATTCTGGTAGAAAATAGTATTTACTCCGTCCCATTTATTTCTTCCCATCTTTCTATTTCGGGCGTCCCACATAATTCTTCTCATTTTCATTTTTGGTAAGAAATTATCCTACTAATTAAACTAATTACACAATTAATATTAAAAAAAGTCTTCTTGATTTGCATGTCCACTAATAACTTTCTCTCTCCATACCTCAAAAGGTGTACTATAGTATTAAAATAATGTGGTCTCTTAATCTTCGTGCCCACTAATCTTTGGGAAGATTTAAATGGGACGGAGGAACTATTATTCGGGTGAAAAAAAAATCGCATTAAAATTGAATTTATTCGAGTTTTTTTACTCGAATATGTTACTCGAAAAAAACCAATTTAAATTTGGGTATTTTGGTAACTTTCGGTCCACTCCCTTTTTTCAATAAAAATAGGGGACGCTCCTTCAAGTAACCCCTAATCTCTCCTCTTTGCCTCACAATTAGACATGGCTATCGGGCCGGTTCGGCCCGGAACCGGTTACCGGTTCCGGTTAGGAACCGGAACCGGTTCAACCGGTTAGAAACCGGAACCAATCCGGTAATTATCGTTACCGGATTGGTTCCGGAAAAATAGAACCGGCCGTTACCGGTACCGGTTCCGGTTCCGGAACCGGTAATCCGGTAACGGCTATATATAAGCCGGAACCGGCACCGGATCCATTAAGATCCGGTAAGGCAAAAAAAATTAAAAAAAAATATGTATTGTAGTATTTTAATAGTATTATTTTTCTGTTTCTTTTATTTTTTGTATTTTATCTTCGTTTTTTTTTTCATTTTTTTTTTCTTATGTCGTTTGTATATTTTTTTTCCAATTTTATGGGTAAAAAAAAAAAACAAAAACGGGTGAACCGGTACGGAACCGGTTCGGAACCGGTAAGATCCAATGGATCCACTAGCGGTTCCGAATTGGTTCCGGGATATCAGTCCCGAAACCGGAACCGGAACCGGTCTGGTACCATACCAGTTCGAACCGGAACCGGTATTTTATGTCCGGAACCGGTACGGAACCGGACCGGAACGGACCATTACCCATGTCTACTAGAAAGTCACAATTTCGTCGTTCTTCGCATTCGAGCTTACTTTCCCAGCTCTATATCTCATTCTCTTGTCTCTCGATCGTCCTCGATCGCTATTTTTCCGGGGTATAATAGCGCGCACACCAGCTGTTCGATAAGCACAGCTAAGAAACCAAGCGGATTTCGGCCGGTATCTTTTCAGTTTTTCAGCGAGGAATCGTTCTAAATTTGAAGGCAGATGCTCCAACTCCAACAGTTGCCAACTGTTGCTTTTGCTTCATGTATTTCGCCGAACAAAGGTATAAGATATATTTCAATATGTCAAGTTAGACAAGAAAAAATTGATTTTGTGCAGTATAAATTACTGTTTTTATTTCATGTTCTTCAGTTGGACAAAGTGAAAATATGATGGGTACTCAACTTCCTCTTCCAAGTTCATGTTTCCATGAGCATGAGCTAAAGGTGAACTAATCTTTAACATTTTCTGCAATGGTTCTCTCTGTTTCTAGCATATCTATTACTACTATAAAAGCGAGAATATGGCCAGTTTTCACGTTGGGTTGCCGGTCACCTAATCATTGTTGAATATTTGTGTCCAGAACTTGTATTTGTCGGTTGCAAGGATTCACTGGTAAGATAGACGCGTGGAGGCATGCACATCATTCCATGTGTTTGACATGTATGACACGTTACCTATCTTAAATGTGCATATTTAATATAACAAAAATTGTACCTCGGTCAACGGAATATATCATAATCACGTCACTTCACCTTCAAAAGTAATTGTATTTTAATATTGTACATATACAAGTTGCGAGTGTAACATGAATATAATAGAATTGTGCCTTGCTCTGCTCTGAGTAAAATATTAGAAAGCATTTTATAAGACACGGCAATAATCATTGGTACCTCACATCGACGCTAAATTCACGTGCACCGTCCCTCTCGCCCATCTTCTTCAATCATGCTTTGAGTACTCATAATATCAGACACGAAATATATTGTAAGTCTCCTTCTACTTTTCTATTTATTAAGGTTGGCTATTTTCTGGTTACCTCTCATCAACGCTAAATGCAGGTGCATCATTCCTCTCGCTCATCTTCTCCAATCTTCTGAAGCTTCGAGTACTCGTAAACATGTGCGCGCGTCAAACACGAATCTCTTACAAAGGTCTGTTTTATTCTCTGTTCCATTTATTTCTACACTTGCATGTGAATGTTCAACAATCGTGTATTGTGAATCCGTTGAATTGAAGAACATTGATAATGCTCAACAATAGGCATTGCACATACTCTTGTGTTGATTGTTGTCTGGAAGAAGTTGTAGAATGTCGTAATAACATTGTAATTCTTTACTCACGTGATTTAGGCATCTCTGTGGTATGATTCTGGTGCTCAAGTTAACTAACCGCTGGAAAAATGAGCTGCTTGGAGTGATGATTTTTGGTTGCTCAACTTTGGAAAAAGGAACTATATGGGATGATTCTTAAGAAGGTGCATATATACTCTTCTTTATATATGTATATATATATATATATTGCATTTTCGGAATTGTATCAACCGCAACATCAATGCTCCGCTGGTAGATGCTCGGTAAATAGATAGATAGATGGATGATGAAACCAACATAAAGTTCAGCTGCGAGAAAGTGCATGAGAATTGTTTTCCGCAACATAGGAAAATTTGCTTGCTTGTCCCTTGCGATGATTGTGTGCATGAATGCTCACACTAACATTAGTCATTCCCCAAGTTTTGTGCTTTAATACCACCATGTACAGCTCATTATGGAAGAACATATGTTGTATAGGCACGTAGAAATATTGTACAATAGTAACGTATGCTCCAAAATATTAGATTGATCCTCGATTGACGATTGAAATTAGGACATTATCACTGTACAATAGTAACATTGTCTCATGAGATAAATATTGGTCAGGCCCATGGAATTAATGTTGCATGAATATTTTTTAAAGAGAGGTTCTTTTTTTTTTCGGAGATATAAGAATGTTCTTTGAATATTTAGATTTGACTGAGTGGTTTCCTTGACTAATTGTATTTGATCGGAAAATAACCTTCTCTCCAACTAACATTGCAGGATTTACTATCTTCGCAAGCAATTATAATTCCTAAAGTGCTAGAGTGTTTTCGTTATATGCACAGATAACCATGTCATCTCATTACATGCAAATTATGGGACTTGTTTATGCACAATCATTCGACGTACCTGCCTTTATATATTGATTGCCCACAAACTTCAGTCATTTATCGACTCAAACTATATAGGGTTTACCTATTACCTAATAGATAGAATGGTACGTGATAATAAAAGAAAATATGCCTCGCTTGAAGAAAGACGGGAAAAGAAAAACAAACGGCGCAACGAGAAAAGTAAACGACATATTAACTTAAACTCCAATCTTGATCGATTAAGTTTCATACTCGAGGAACCTGATGCTCTTCCTACTGTGCCTAACTGTAAGTTTTGTAATGCTAGACGCATCTACTTGGAAATGCCTGGATTTTGTTGTTCGTCGGGAGAAGTTAAGTTATGCGAGACGAAAATGCCACACGAACTGGTAGATCTATATTTGGGTTCTTTTGAGGAAGCTAAAAATTTTCGCCATTACAACATGTTCAGATTTACGTCACTAGGTGTAAACTACGATAAGTCCTTAAGCAAAAAGAAATGATGGAATTTTTACGTTTCGAGTGCAGGGTAAACTCTACCAGTTTTTGGATCCACTAATACAAGCGACTAATGGAATCCCTACGAATCTTCAATTGTATTTTTACGACACTGATCATGAAATCTCGAATCGTATGTTAGCTAATTTTATTTAATTATTGGAAAATTAGTTAATATTTTGCAGTCTAATCCTTACGCCGAATTCTTCAGAAACCTCAGTAATTTTCCTGATCTAAGTGAATGTAAAATCACTCTACATCGTGATCCTAAAGCAGATGAACGTGTTTTCAACAGGCCAAATACGTCTCAAGTTGCTGGAGTATGGCTCGAATCAGACGGTATGAATCAAAATACAAGTCCTCACAAACAAGTATATCCAAAGGATCACCCTGTCCAAATTATTAAGCATTATTATGGTTGTTGTGATCCACTACAATATCCTCTTATTTTCCCTGGTGGCGAACCTAGATGGCATCGGAAAATAGAACGACTAAATCGACAAAATAACGAGGACCATTAACTACAATGTAGTGACGCTATTCCGAGTGTAGAATTATGTCGAGGTGTGGACGATATTCTAACAAGTGAACTTCAAGGTATCTCCAATGGGCAAAGGAATTGACGTTCCCTTTCCTAAGCGAAGATATAGAGTTGAATTCCAATGATAGTGTAACAAAAGAATTGCATGCAGAACAAAATAGTACCGTGACTGACGAAGATATTTCAGCAGTTACAAAATAAAGAGCGTGTTGCTTATAGAATACTGTATCACGTCAACAATAATATACCAAACGTATTTTTCATCGATGGTCTCGGGGTACCGGAAAAACCTTTCTTTATAAGTATTTGCTCAAGGAGTTCGAAACATACAGCTCTTGCCACGAAGATTGGAGGTGTAGACAATCATTGATATATTGGCATTATCAACATTATAGTTACTGACTTTCTGTATATATATATATATATATATATATATCAAGTCATAACTCATTTTCGAAGAAATAAGAATAGTTAGCAATGTAGATATGCTTTGCCTGTCAATGATCAAAAAATATCTTCATTGTATATTGAGACCTCTCCTGGCCGGAAAATAAAACTATGGTTTGTGCGTTCTTACCCAAAACCCAGAATATTCTCGTCCTATGTAGTACAGTGTCTCGCTTCGTTGGCTTACATGTCGGCATATGTGGAAATAATAGAGGTTATTAGTTGAAGGATCCGATCAGCTATTTGCATGCTGAGGGTCGTAAATATTCTGCCTTCAAGCTGCTCAGTACAAACCGAACCTTAAATAGCAAGTTAGTAACTTTGTCAAATACTCAATACATATGCCTCACAACTGTTCATACGTATTCAATGAGTAGTAGTGCATCATATTTCATTAAAATTTATTAAACCAAATGTTCATAGCTGTATTTATTTCTGCATATATGTAAGATTTTGTACGAGTATTCTTGTTCGTAGTCAAGAAAAAAATATCATCACGTCGTCATATTTGTTTATTATTAATATATAACTTATTACAAATAAATGTGCAATTTTTTTTCCTCATACAAGACATTTTCCCGATACATTTTGAGTCCGGGCTATCGTTACACCAATTCCGCGCAACGCGCGGCTTGACTTTCTAGTATTATACATAGTCAAGTCTGAAAGATAATCCCTATTTTTACAGCTGAAGCGTGGCCTTTCGTATATAGATGTTACGAAGTCAAGAGGAGGCGTAATTACTTGCTGTACATATGGAAAATCATTCCGCCATAACAATGCCAGGAAACATGAAAACTCGCCTCAGAATATCGATCTTCCAACGTTACCTCCAAAGAACAAGAAAAAGCCCTATCCCATAATCAAGGTAAATTTAGACTCGATATTTTTCCAGGACTACAGTTTGTTCTGCGTTGATTTGTGCGTATTTTACTCTGTTCTCTCTATTTTTCCTGGACTACACATCTATGCAGGAATGTTCATATTGAATGAAGATCTCTATTTATGAAAGTAATGAGTCTGTATGTGACTGCTAAAACATCTTTAAGAATTTGTTAAATACCATTGTTTCGGGGTAGAACAGATGCACTAAGGAGCAATCTCGATATGTATGATCTCGCAGATAGATCATAAGATATCTTTAATTTTTTATTAGATTTGTCTTCAAGGAAATATCCAAGTCGACTCATGTCCTTATTGCGGTTTCATATCTTCTGGGTGTTATCTTGATGCTATTATGTGATCCATAGATTGAGAAGGTTGACACAATATGCTGTTGAAAGCAACGATCATTTAGGTTCAGTTGATTTAGAATCTAATCTTTTCTTTTTATACCCTCATACAGTACAACTATCATTCATTATAGCAGGTGTAAATGCTTCGAGAAGGATATCATCAAAATGCATGATTATTAATGGCGTTGGCAAGAAGATTTTTAATTCATAAGAATGGTATAAAGCATATTAGACACTAGAAATATGTATATACAAGTCATGGTATGTCGTTGCTTCAAGTTCTAAGAGTACGTTGCACAATGTCTTTAATATTGAACAACACTTCAACAATGTGATCTTGACCCTTTGTTGATGAAGGTAGAATCGACCAGGAAGTAATTAGCTGTGGATGTCCGGTTTGGTGTGAGGCGAATCTTTTATTTACTAGAGAAATTGGTAATGATTTGAGATGTTATTATATATATTTGCTATCGAACACCAACATTCATGGCGATGAATTTTAAATATTGCATGCACTGTTGTTTGATACAATCAATAAGTCATATCTTTCTCATATTTGATGTTCAGTTACGCCATAATTCTCGGCTACACAAACTAGCAAAGTATAGCACTCAACATATTTTCTTTCTTTTATTTTTTAATATTTTTTTTCACTATTTGGGAAGACTCTCCCGTCAAATGGCATCATATGATCGATCATAGAATTCCATCGCAAGTTTTTTCTTTTTTTTTTTTTTAATTTATTGCATCGAAGGTGTTGTCGCTAAATAAACTGTTTACTGTTGTGGGAACCTAGGCAGGTGAGGCACAGCCGCTTTATCCCCCGAGTGGCGTGACCTTGGTTTGTGGAGGAGACTGGATATGGAAAGCGCTGGTAGGATTCAATTCATCGGAGTTGACGATAGCGCCATGACTGCGTGTAAGATTAAGAACATCAAAGACCTCATCACTTGAGCACAGGTAATACTCTCTCTCTCTCTCTCTCTCTCTCTCTCTCTCCCATCACCATCACCCCACCGAATTCTCTCTCGCGCTCCCTGGGGAGTTCAACTTTCAGATATAATGTGTCCTAAGAAAATTTCGATTTGCTAAGATCGGTCACGTGCACGTTAACATGAAGAAGGCACTTTCTCAATGCGCTGAGAGTTTGGTTGTCGTCAATTAAGGCTGATGCAGATCACCTATCAAATACTAGAGAGCAATTTCGCAGGTATAATGCATCGTTTCATCCATTGTTATCTGGCAACTAATCGCTATTTTGAGTCGTCAAAAGACAAAAGTCTTAGAACAAATCCAATTCCAAATCAGTACCTAAACAAGACATGAACAATCGAAATAATTACCACTGAGAAAGATAGAAAACGAAATACAAAAGGACAGGTCATTTACGAACTAGAACACAAATTGCAGATAAAGCTCGTATAAGAAACCACAGATCCGCCAGAAAACACAAAATCACCGAGATTACCTTAGCTCCAAGCCGTTGATAGAGACAAACCTAACAACAGTTGTATGAGGAGATCGGAGATTGTACACCGGCGAAGAAGTTTGCAAGAGATAGAATAGGAAAAGTTAGGTCTGATATGCCAATTTGGGGATTTTTAGAAAAATTGAAATTTAGACTCTAACGGGCTAATTTAGCCCAAAATCCATCGGGTTTTTAGGCCCGCGACCCACTAACCCGGCGGGCCTGGTGGGTCGGGCCAATAGGCCCGATATGGTTTTGGGCTACCCAAATATAGGCCCATATCAAATTTTTTGGGCGGAATGGGCTGGCCCATGGACTCAGACCCAAACTTTCACCACTAAGTGTAATAACCATTGTTTGTCTGATTTGATGTGGTAGCCTGTACGAACTTTGCAAATTGCAGAGATGCGTGTGGGAAAAGGTTTCGCTTGGACCACAAAGGTATAATACATTTGTGGTTAAGATGGGAAGTAGAAAGCAGTGATGACCCATCATAACGGTTCCTTTACCTTTCGTTTCATCTGCTGAACGACATTTCCTTCTTTTTTTCCCTTTTCTTATGGATACTTGGTATGCCCATCTGAGTTTTTGTCATGATGTGTGTGGTTAGCGAGTGATTTTGTATGTTGTATTGTAAGAACAATGAAGTTGAAATCCTCCGAAATTAAAGCACTTTAACCAAAAAAATTAAAATGATTATATACATACCTTCTACACTAGAACGATGGAGGATATTTAAAATTGCAGTGTCGACTTCTTTTATTTATAAAAAATTATTTTGAATTATTTTAAAACATATACAAATTTGTCATCCAAATGATATTTACAGTTTCGTCCACTCTCCTTCAAACTCCGTATCCTATAAGTTATCTTATAAAGACCATCTTCAAACTAAAAAGTCATTATAAACCTCAAAAAGCAATAATGAGCACATCAAATAGAGGTGTCAAAAGGCCCACGGGCCGCGGCCCTGAGCAGGCATGCCCGTGCGGGCCCCGGGCAAGACCGCCAAAAAATAAAATAATATATATTTATATTAAATCTTAATAACATAAATAAATTAATATTAAAGAAGCTGATTAAATAAGATATATTTTCTAACTTGAATTCTTTTTATTTTTCCCATTTTTTATTATTTTTTCTGTTTTTATTTTTTTTCTTATTTTTATCTTCTAGGGCGGATCTTCATTTCGCAGGCCCGCCAGTAGGCGAGGCACAAGCCCGCTCATCAGTGGCGGATGGGCCGCCCCGCCTCGCCAGCCCGTTTTGACAGCTCTAACATCAAGCAATAATTCTTCTCCATCACTAAATTCATTCTTAACATCAATATAATGTTCCAAGAAAGTTATCTACCATCTTTTACAGTATTTAATGTTATCCACATATTTTAAAACTTTAAAATTAGACAATATTATTTTTTTTTATAAATTAATAAAAAAATTAGTTACGTTCACATTTAAACATTTTATTAAAAGCACGAGCCCTGTATTTTTAGTTTTTATATGATCGATTTGTTAATTCAAATTAAATAAAAAGGTATGTATTGCAATTTCAACCTTAAACCCAATTTGGAAAAATAATTTTCGAAGTGTTAGACAAAATAAAAATCCGTTTTGAATTTGTTAGAGCGTTATTAGTCAGTTTTTCGAAATTTAGGATTTGTTTATAAATGTTGTAACTTAATTATAAAAAAAAATTAAGACTCGTGCATTGCACGGACAAAAAACTAGTATGTGTATGATTTAGATGTTTTTTCCAACTCAAGTTTTGAAATAGATATAACTAAAAAAAATATAAGAAAAGAAAATATAAGAGAAAAAAGAAAGGGTAAATTCCCTATCAGTCCCCTTTCAAGTTCAAACTCCCTCTTAAATACCCTTCGAATTTTTTCTTCCTGATCAGTACCCATATGCGAAAAGTTTCCTATTTAACACCCCAAACATTGAAATGACGGAAATAACCTTTCTTTACAATTGCAAAACAATTTTCAGAATATTATACCATGAGACGCGATTATTCTACCAAAAAAAGATGTTATTATACCATAGAAGAAATATACTATTTTACTAATAGACATAGTTATTATACCAACAGTGGACATTATCATATCTAGTTAAATTTAAGAGTATTATACCAATAGATGTCAAATTATACTAAGAAATAAGAGTTATCATACGAATTGATCTTTCTACATTATACCCACAAAGACGAAAATTATACCATCAAAATCCAAAATTTCACCAACAAAATATTCAAAAAAAATTGTACCTAAAAATAGTTAATTATACCGTATGATATCAACATTATACCAGTAAATAATGTAATTTTAAATTATTGTTAAATCTGAAATACTCAAATTATACCACAAAGATCGACAATTATACCAACAAACACGAAAATTTAACCATAAAAATATTCTGAAAATTATACCAATAGAGCGTAATATTATACCAACAAACCAATTTATTACATTATGATTTTTCAATCCAATTTCTGACAATTATACTAACAGAAGTTGATATTATACCAACTGTTTCAGTTATTGTACTTAAAAATACTATATATGGAATTATACTCAAAGACATCAACATTATACCAACAAATCAACTAATTATACCGAAAAAGAATTACAGAATTTTACCATTATATGTGGAAATTGTACCGAAATACCAACTAATTATACCACGAAAACCTCAATATAATTATACCACATGTTATCAATAAATAACGTAATTTTAATTTCGTTACCACATTACGCCAACAAACTCAATTATAATTTTAATATTTTCCAACCAATTCCTTATTATACCAACGATTGTGATTATTATACCATCAACACGAGCTATTATACCAACAAAGACTAAATGATTGTTTGGCTATTATTGTACCAACAAAGAAACCAATTATACTAATCTCATTATTTATCATACCAACAATACATTTTTAAAAAATTATGATATTCGATAGTTTTCTATATACCAATGAAATTAGAAATTATACCAACTTGTTCCAAAAATTATACTTGTAGTTGTGATTATTATACCAACAAACTCAACTATAATTTTATCATTTTTCGAACCAATTCTTGACCATTTATTATACCAACAATATTGACTATTATACCAACAAATGATTGATTATTTCACCAACAAATATACCGGCAAAGACGAAAATTATACCATCAAAACCCGAAATTTCGCTAACAAAAACTCTCAAGCAATTATACCTAAAAAATTGTTCATTATACCAATAACCGATCCCATTATACTAACAGTTTGGCACATTATACCAAGAAATATTGAATGATTAGTTTACAATTTGTACCAATAAAGTGCTTAATTGCACCAAATATTTTCAGACTCGTACCAATATTTTAGCAACAGAATTGTACCAACTGAGGTGTTTATTATACACCAATTAAAATTTGCCTATGATTTTACCAGTAGACGATTCGATTATACTAACAGATGCGCATATTATACCAAATAATACTGTCTTTTTTTACAGTTTTATACCAATACACGTATTTTTTATTATTATACCAACAAACTCAATTATAATTTTGTTATTCATTAATCAATCATGATACCAATTACATGAGCTATTTTACCAGTTTTTATGTAATCAACTATATACAACCTTATAATTGATACGATCACATCATAATATCAGCATTTGGGCAAGTATATAATTTCTTAATTGAATCATAGATAGGGCAAATATGAGAAACCAACTAAAACCTCAAGCTATTTTATTTAATTTGAACTTAAAACATTCACATCCAATGTTTAACATCGTTCAAAGCATTACATTTATAATTTCATATCAAATTATATACTATGTGGAGATAACATAAGAACGACAATACGATGTACCAAGACGTATCAGTAGATTTTTGAGGTTGATATTAGCCTCACTAACCGGCGTTGATATAAAGACATTGATCATTACCATCTCCTTAATCCAATATTTTGTATAAACATCACACACTAATATTTTTTTTAAGGAACGTCAAACACTAATTGCTTATGTTATTATGCTTATGCCGCTGCTTTTACAATGTTTTTAACTTTAACAAAACTTTATAACAAAAACAAAATTTGGTATACAAAAATAGAATGATTACTTGGTAAAATAATCAAACTTGTCGGTATAGTAAGTTCTTGGTCAAATAATCAGAATTGATAGTAAAATCACAATATTTGTTAGTATAATAATCAATGTTGTTGGTACACTAGTTATTTCGTTATTATACTAGTTATAATAATCAGAATTGGATGTTATAGCAACTGATTTTGAAATTATACCACAAATTGTAGAAATTATACCATCTATTTTCGTTATTATACAGTATACTAGTTATTTTGATTTTATACGGTGAAATTGGTCTTATACAAACTGATTTTGAAATTATACCAGAAATTGAGGAGATTATACCATCTATTTTCGTTATTATACCGATAAATATTGTTATTTTAATTTTATACAGCGAAATTGAATTATATACCAACTAATTTTTGCAATTATACCAGAAATTGTGAAAATTATACCATATATTTTCGTTATTATACCATCTTTCTTCGTTATTATACCAATAAATATACTTATATTAATTTTATACAGAAAAATTGGAGATTATACCAACTAATTTTGCTATTATACCAGAAATTGAGGAAATTATACCATCTATTTTCGTTATTATACCAATAAATATTGTTATTTTAATTTTATACAGCGAAATTGAATTATATAGCATCTAATTTTTGCAATTATATCAGAAATTGTGAGAATTATATCAGAAATTGTGAGAATTATATCATATATTTTCGTTATTATACCATCTTTCTTTGTTATTATACCAATAAATATAGTTATATTAATTTTATACAGAAAAATTGGAGATTATACCAACTAATTTTGCTATTATACCAGAAATTGAGGAGATTATACCATCTATTTTCGTCATTATACCAATAAATATTGTTAATTTAATTTTATACAGCGAAACTGAATTATATATACCAACTAATTTTTGCAATTAGATCAGAAATTGTGAGAATTATACCATATATTTTCGTTATTATACCATCTTTCTTCGTTATTATACCAATAAATATACTTATATTAATTTTATACAGAAAAATTGGAGATTATACCAACTAATTTTGCTATTATACCAGAAATTGAGGAGATCATACCATCTATTTTCGTTATTATACCAATAAATATTGTGATGTTAATTTTATACAGCGAAATTGAATTATATACCAACCAATTTTTGCAATTATACCAGAACTTGTAAAAATTAATACCATATATTTTCGTTATTATACCATCTTTCTTCGTTATTATACCAATAAATATAGTTATATTAATTTTATACGGCAAAATTGGAGATTATACCAACTAATTTTGCTATTATACCAGAAACTGAGTAAATTATACCATAATAATTAGGTCCTTTAATTGTAAAATAATCTTGTGTATGGGTAGGATAACCAATTGTATTAGTATAATTAGATCTTTTATTGGTATAATAATTGTTAAAATCATTCAGTATTTGTTGGTATAATAACCAAATCTATTGGTATAATCGTATCATGTGTTGGTATATTTATATGCACATTTAGTCAAATATATGGTGGTATAATAAACAAGTTTTTTGGTACGATATTATACAATGTAATTCGGGTAGAATAGCTAAAACAGTTGGTGTAATGCGATCTTTTGTTGGTATAATAGTCAGAAATTGAATGGAAACATAATAATATATAAATGAGTTTATTGGTATCCTAATTGAATTTATTGATATAATTATTTGAATATTTGTTGGTATAATATTCCCTTTTGTTGGTATAATCGTTCGTGATATGATGTGCAAAGATTATTCATATATAAAAATTATAATAACACTATTTGTTGGTATAATAATAATAACAATTGGTATAATAATTTTAAATTTGACTTGGTATAAAAATTGAAACAATTGGTATAATATCTATTTTTATTGGTAGAATTATATGTTCGATTTTGGGTATAATTAGTTATTTTCATGGTATAATATTTGCTACATGTGATGTAATAATCTGAAAGTTTTTTAAATCCTTAAGGAAGGGTTATTTCGTCTTTTCAAGCATTTCGGATATTAAACAGGAAATTTTTAACAGAATGGTACTGAACAGGAAGAAATAATTCGAGGGGTATTTAAGAGGAAGTTTAAACTTCAAGTGGGTACCCAAAAAGAAAAGAAAAATTAAGTTTGATGAAAAAAGGCTAGGTATGAGGCACGTGACAAGTCCCACGTGAATCAAGAGACTTTCGGACCATTTTATAAACATTATATATAAACCGTGAATTGTCTGTCTCTAGAGTTCTAGACCATACCCTCTTTAAATGACCAACAGAAATTAATTAAAAAAAAACAAAAAAAAAAGCGAAAATTCTAAGTTAGTCCGAGTGTCATCTATAAAATAATTTTGACGGATAAAGCATTTATAAAATAATTTTGAAAGTTGTTACGAGTGTCATCTAATCGAATTGAAGTTAGATATAAACAAACATGTGAAGCCTATTTAAGTTGGTGGAGTGGAGCCATAAGATATTTAATTATATAGTAAATAGTAATCATCGCCTCATACATACGCTATTTTCCTATGATTATCATGGGCTATCGACTCTCATCACCACTATTATTGTACTATATTAATCATCGACTCATACATACGCTATTTTCCTATGACTAGGTGTTGCCCGTGCTACGCACGGGTTATACTTTGTGATAAATCGAAACACAATTAGCCGAATAGTATGTAAATTGGAGGACTTGCGCCGTCTTACAACTCGTTGATGTTCAGGAAACTTTGGATTTGACCCGTCATAGTCAGTGGCATTTGGGTCTCGAGCGTTATTATATTGAAAATTCTTACAATGTCAATTTTATCATAATGTGTCAACCCGGTGAAGCAGTCTTGCAACATTCTTTTGATAAAAAAAAATATTACATTATCGACTTGCCACTTTATACAGTAATTGTCGATAAATGGAACATTTTTCGAATATTGATGTTAACAAATTCTAAGTAATCGAGTTTCGGAGAGAACATAGCATTGTGGGTTTGGAGCTATATTTTTATTACTATTTGTAGAGTCTCGCTCTTATTCTCCTTAAATCAAAGATTGTGCTAAAACACGATCGAAAGAGTTCGTTGCTGAAGTAAAAGGGCATATTAAAAAAAAGTTTGGCGAATGTATGTGAATATTGAATAGGAGTTATCGTATATTTGCCCAATTTCACTTGTATGGACTTTTTTCTGGCTTGAGCTCTTATACTGCTAATTATACAAAATTATAGTAGTATCTAACAGAGTATCATCGAGCGGGATTCTCTTGCACTTACATCAAACATATCGCGATCTTATGTTGAGAGAACAAATATTAAGGATTTGAGTCAAATTAAGCCTAAAAAATCATTATAAGTAGTGGAGTCTCACAATCTTAAAGTTCTAAAGCCATAGTTGCAGTTTTGCATATTCATAGTCTTGCGTTTCTAGAATAGTCTTACTTTGTTGTAACCCGCCTTGTGAGATCTTGCAGTGTTACATTGTTGTATCAGTCTTGCAAGTTTGCAGTCTTACAAAGCTACAGTAACACACTTGGCAAGCAGTGTTGCAAATTCGCAGTCGCGCAGTTTCGCAATGTAGCCTTTGAAAGAACGCGACGACCATCATTTTATTTTTATATGATTTTCATCTGTATAAGACAATGTCATCGTTGCATTAGAGTATTTTGTGTTATACGCCCGTATATGATGCATAAATTAATCAATGAGCTTTAGTAGTTAGAGATTATACATAAATTAAGAGGCGGGCTCATGTTTATATGGCTGGGGGGCTTCGTCTATGTACGTTCGATCACTTTTACCAATTTGATCTCCATTAGGTCCATCCTTATTTGATAAGGATTTATAAACTGTTGGAGATGATTTTGAATTTTTTTCTCTAATAACCCATTTATCCATATTCAAAACCAATAACTTATTAGAAAAATTGAATAAGAGTGTCCGTTAAACATCAATAATCATCTTGAACTGTGTGTAATCTATAATATATGAAACCTAACTATATGAACGAACCTTCAACATAGCTAACTAACAAATCTAAGAAATTACTTGAATGAGAAGATAGACAAACCTAGAAATGCGTGAAAAGCCCTATAAAATAAATATACAATGTGCCTTAATTTGCCTTATTCTTCAGACCTGCATTGGAAACCTAGAATTCCATGGTGGTTTAAACTTTAAACACTTTTTTATCCTACCGCTCCGCGGACAATGGACCCCCGACCCCTATGTAGGACAGCCCTGCATATTGCATATGATGCGTAAATTTCAATATTTGCCCCAAATCTCCATTATATACAAATATTTTCGTTTACATAAATTTAGGAGCACAACATAACTTGCGAACCTTCTTCAACATTACTATCCTCCTTTTATGCCGCATGGAAAGTAGCACCATACCGCCGCACATCCCCCGCGACCTCCCCATTTTTCGACTAAGTCTATTGATAACGTTTATGCGGCAAATGTGAGGAAGATTTATTATTTTCTGTTGAAGCGATGCAGCAGAAGCAGGCTGAGACACCGCCGCCGACCACCAAGGACCCCATCCATATTCGGGAAAAACAAAGACATGTAAGAAACAAAACAAAACAAAAAGGACACGTGACAGGGCATGCCTCTCTATTTCCGTTGATCTAGCAAATGATACGTAGTGAATCCAGCAGGTCACCCTATGTAACGACAGATGATTCATCGGGAGGTGATTTTATAGCATATGATAAGATGAAAAGGGCATAATAACCAAGCCAGTCCAAGTGAACAAAGTATCTGAATACCTGAAAATAGGGAAGGAGTGACAAAAATAGGAGGCACATTATGCTTGAAGATGGTCATACGTAGAGGGTGTGTTTTTGGCATTGTTATAGCAAGTTGAGCACCTCGAAAACGACAAAACAAAATGAACATAGAAAAACAATAGAGATTGATGGATGCATAAGAATTAATCTTGTCTCCATCTAAGCGTCTGTTTACTCGTGCGATCGATCGCTCGAACGTTTACTTTCTCAACCCCTAAGCTTAATAGGCAACCACACAGCTCACGGTCAAGGAAAAAGCGTCCATTCAAAGATCAAAGTGATTGTGGCACATTTTCTTGATATCATTGAAGGCTTTGTCTTCTAATTCCTTAGCATTTCGTATGTTCACTTTCTCTTCGTCCCACATAAACCCTAGCATTTTCTGACCGAAAAAAAAAAGATAAAAAAGAAACGGGCAGCAATAAAGGACTTCATAAATCATAACAGATCATTCAACAATGATAAAAATGAAAAAATATATAAATAAAATAAAACGGCGTATATCTCTTTTGAATCCCTTCCGAAATAACTAACTATAACTCTTCCAGAGTTTACGTATATATTGAGGACAATAATAACTCCTTCCTTGGACAGAATCTGCCGATTTGCTACTCGGTCGACGTCGTAAGAAATAAGAAACAAAGAAAGCCCGTTTTTGCATCTTGTCTACGTCTTGGTCCGTTGATTTGCAGCTTTTATCACAAACTTGGTCGTCACATCATGTAATACCCGCAAAATTTAAAGTGGGATTACGATAGGAAATTTCAAGACAATTAAGGAAGAATATTAGGAATAAAATTCCTAAGAAATATTTACGAACAAGGAAATTCGGACGAAACCGATTTTTCGGGATTAAGTCGAAAATAATATTTATTTGGATCCGAGAAAAATAAATTATTAAGGTCCGAAAATTATTAGAAGCCCAAAGTATATTTAAATATTGGCCCAAAATAAATGCTTAGCATGGCCCAAAACAAATTATTTCCAAAACCCAAATGATTTGAGATAGACATGAGAATTTCTTAGTGGCCAAGGAAAGCCACGTTATAAACTTATCATCATTTGACCACCTAATAAATAAAAGCCCTCATCTGTAATTGTAACAAACAAAAACCCTCACAACCAACGAACACTAAGGAGAAGAGAGAGAGGAATAAAAGATCGAACACAAAGGAGAAGGACTTTGGCCAACTCAAATGAAGTTTTCACTTAGGAATTAATGTGGCGCCCCGCCATCTACTAACCTTTCTAACGTTATCTTACGTGACTAAATATAATATAAAGTAAACAATACGCGAAAATGCGTATTAAATTTTTCCTTTTATATAAAGGAATTTATTATGTACATGCTCAAAATATCGCTCCAACCCTATTTACAAGGGAAGTGTATAAGTGCGAAGCAAAAGAAACCCTAACGCCCGGCCACACAGGTCGCATCTATGTACACACCACCCCCAAAAGTCGCTGGAAGCTTCAAAAGGTAAGCCTTGCCATCAAAAGCGATCACGTACCGTGGTCGCGTGCACCTACAACACATAAAGTAAGGGGTGAGCTATAAAGCTCAGTAAGTAGGAATATGCAATGTCGTGAACGTGAAAACCCCGCAAAGGCATCCGCGCCAATGCATCCCACACCTCGTAAATCAAACTCAATCTCATATCTCTCAGGGCCCTCGGCTAACTTGCTATGCACCATAAAGAGCTCTAATCCAACACGGATAAACGTGGCAGCGACCTACGCTGGGTAGCCTACGCTAGGTTTCCCTAGGTCGCACCCTCCCAAGTCGTCCCCTCTGCCGTGCGGTAGCCCACGCTGGTAGCCTACGCTGGTTAGCCTACGCTAGGGTTCACCCCTAGGTCGCTCCTTCCCAGGTCGCACCCTCCAGGTCGCATCCCTCCGCTATCAGGGCATCAGCCCAAATAAAATAAACAGGGCAGAAGCCCAAATAAATATTCTAATATAACCGACGACGCAGCACGCCGTCATGGTGCCATAGAAGTAGCCCTGACTCAACTGCGAGTCGACATCAAATGCCTATATCGGCAAATATCATTCGCTCTCAGACGATAAAACCCCAAGTGCCTCGTGCATGCATATGAATATGCAACGTGAATTAATACCGTGAATATTTTATCATGCAAAAGCATGTCAAATAATTCACGTAATAATATAAACCCAAGCACATAGTCACGTAATTCAAGTACATACAAATAATTATGTGTTGTAGTTGAAATTCCACTTACCTGGTAATCCTTAGCTATTTAATTTATCGTACGGTAAGTCGCTAACCTTCAAACCCTAAATATAGAAACACATAAAATTAGGGTTTGTTAGTCTAATTTTAATTTCACGAAATTGGCTTAATTTGAAAATCCTAGTTTCGACTCCCAAAATTTCGAAACCCTAAAATCTAGAATCTTAACTTAAACAGAGAAATACTATTAATATAAATCTCGATATATGACCTTTATAGATTTCGATATGAATTATAATTCGATACTGAAATTACGTAAAACTTTAAGATGAATATTCAACATTGTAACTAAAATGTCGAGTTGTGTGTTAGCCTTTTACACAGAAAAGTCGAGATGTATTATATCTAAGATTTCGATATTTAAACTACACAAAATTTCGATATTCGACTTTTGTGTCATTATCTATCAAGATGTCGATATTAAGAAGATAAATGTCGATATCTTCCTTATGGACAATCTCGACATTTTCAAAACAGACTTCGATATTATATATATATATCTCGACAACTAAACTATGTAATAAAATCTCGATATAACTTGCACTACACTTGAGTTTAGTTAGACATAAATATCGACATGTTTCAATGATACATCTCGACATTTAATTCAACCATGACTTCGACATTTCAGTTTTCATGCTTCGATATATATATATATATATATATATATATATATATATACTTGTCTCGATATTACACTAGGGATTTCGATATTTATAGTACATAAAGATGTCGAGACTTGCACATATGAAATAACATATCGAGATTATAATGATATGATATAGGTAAATCTCGATATCAATGTCTACTAGGTCTCGACATTTTCTTATTCTTCTAACCATATTTCGATACAAAGATTTCGATATAAACATATACCAAATAGATATCGACATAACAAGTAAAATATCGACATGTTGGGACTTAAGCCTCGACATTTAATAAATAACGAACCAACATCTCGACTTCTCACCCTCAAACAATTCGACATTAAACACTAATTTCGATATCATCTTTGAAGACCACTTTCGACATTCCTAGATCCTAATAAAGATCTTGAATTCTTTCCTATCAAACTCAGCTAAGCCTCGAGTTTCATAAGCTGAAAATCACTTTATAAAATCATCTAACTATCGATCAAAACCCTAAAATTTATGTTTCATGATTATTATAACATACATATAAGATCATTAGCACAAGGGTTCCTCCCACTAATTCGTGTTCTAAAACACATAATATCAGTACTTATACTAAATCATAAATTTAGATATACAAATTATGATAGAAACTCATACCTCTCCTAGCTTATTTCGTTCGTTTCTTCGTGCCTTCTTGTTCTGAATTATCGGGTTGCTATCAATAGAGTTTCCTTGTTTCTACTATACTATATTATCAAGGGTCTCAACAAGTATTCTCAAGTAACGAAATTTCCCTCTAATTCTAAATAGTTTTTCTAGTACTTATCTCCTATAATACTAATTGCTTTGTTGTCTCTTTGTCCTACACTTAGCGTGACCTAGTGTACAATTGACATGGATGTTTAATATAATACTTATCATAAGTTGATGTATGTTTCGACATATAATAGCTCGAGATTTGATTTGTTCAGTATTTATTCATTTCGATATCCTTGTATCCTAACATCCTATAATTTCGAGATTCATGTTATTAAGCTAGCTTAAAAGTCGACCTTCTCTTGCAAATTTATCGATCTCAAGATGTGTCTTGAAATTATTCCTATCAATTCGTATTTCCCAAAACGTGGTATTAGCACTTAATTATATTAAATTAAATTTTCTAGGTTAGTATGCCATGTACAAGAAACCCTAAAATCAATAGCTAACCTAAATTAAATTAATTCCTCTAATTTCTAATTCATATATGTCATGTTGGCATCTAACATAAAATCATTTAAGCACATATAAGTCACAAAGCATGTCTCATGCAGTCACGTAAATCATATAATATGTATGCATATTTATTGGCCGACTTACTTACGGGACTCGGGTATTACAATTAATTCCAACAATAAGCCAAGGAGGTAAGACCTTCGCTAGCGTATAAGGCTCCCACTGAATTATGTATTTAATATACTTCATGGTTTGACAAAATTTTGTTAAGGGGCCGAAACAAGCAGAGACGAAGGGAAGTAAAATTCGAACAAGACCAAGTTAATTTCAACCTAGGAATTTAATCCGAATTAAGCTCGGAGGATAGGTAGGTGGTTTATACCCCTACAAACCCTTTTTAAACCGTATTACATTTCCTAAAGTTGCTAAAATTCGATTGGAAGGCCAATCGAATTTATATTTTTGAATTATACGATTTTGATAATTTTCGTGGTATGTTATGAGATGTGACGTAGGTTGAGCGTGCATTTTATTTTGATGTGAGGACATGGGATTGGATTGAGTGCACGCACGCATACATTGCATGTTTTTACTGCCACCTACTGGGCGTTTTGCTCAGGGTTATATTTTTCAGGTGGGACTGAGCCCGACACCGATGGGTGTCCGGGTTGAGATATAGGCTGGCTGGCGGCGGTGACTCCACGGGCTTTTGAGGGCGGAGCGGTACATGGGACGCGACCTGTGGAGATGCGTAGTTAGCTTAGTCGGGTTTTGGATTTTTGGGGCTTCGGCCCGTTGTTAGATATCGACGGATTTTTGTAAACCCGACTTAGTATATATATGTATATTATTTTCTCGAAAAAGTTTTAATAAATCCCGCGACTTTCGTTGCGGAAATCCGCCAACTAATTCCAATTAGGAAGTAGGGTCGCCACAGGTGGTATCAGAGCATTAGGTTTTAGATTCTGAAGACTGTCCATGTACTGCCGCTCAGAAGCCGAGAGAACCAGCCTTGCCTGTAAGTGTTATGTGTTTATGTGATTATATGACCTTATGTGCCCGTTTATGTGTGTTATATATAGTATTTGGAAATGTCGAGAGGACGACCGAGACGAGTGCTTTTAGGAGAAACAAGTCGTAGGGACGAACCTGAGTCCCCGACTCGTGAACGCGATACGATCCATCGTCTGACTGAACTGATCCAGCGTCAGTCAGACCAAATTAACGATCTGATCAATCACCGAAGCTCATCTGAGCGTCGTACCTCCCCACAGCCTGATCGTGTGGAAATTATCGGGGAGAGGTTTCGTAAGCTGAATCCCCCAACTTTTGCCGAGGCTACCAACCCTGCGGTGGATGAGGACTGGATCGGTACCATTGAAGATCTGTTTGTGTATAGCCGAGTGCCGAATAATGAGAAGGTTTTGTGTGCCGTTTCCCTACTTCGGGGAAGTGCGCGGTTCTGGTGGAACACCGTCAAGGTGTTAGAAGATCCCGCTACTATGACATGGGAACGCTTCAGGGAACTTTTCTATGATAAGTACTTCACTGCTCACGACCAAAAGCAGCGAATGTATGAGTTCATGAATCTAAAGCAAGGGCGTATGCCAGTTGCTGAATACATTCGCAAATTTGAGGAGTTATCCCGATTTGCTCCTCATCTCGTGGTAACGAATGCTCTGAAAGTTACGAGATTTCTTCGGGGACTAAAACCCGAATCATATCGAGATCTCAGCGTGGCGGGTGTGCGCCAGTTGGAGTTCCGCCAAGCGACAGAACGTGCACTAATAGCCGAGCAAGCGGAAGGAGTGGTGAGAGAAGCTCAGGAAACGAACCGAAAGAGAGAGAGCCAACAAGGAGAAAGCGTTCAGAAGCGTCAGCTTATCGGTAATGGTTCGAAAAATAAGGGTAACCGACCGGATCAGCAAAGTTGGTGCCCGAACATTTATCAGGGACTGACAAACGTCCCTAATAGACCACCAATAACAGCGCCACAATGCCAGCAGTGTGGGCGGAACCATTTTGGTATTTGTTACGGACCTCAATCTGTGCAGAATCTGCAATGCTTCCGGTGTGGAGAGACCGGACACGTTGCACGGAATTGCACAAGAACTCAACCTCTGCTGCAGAATCAGCCGCAGAACTTGATTCGACCTCCACCTGTACCTGCGCGAGTTTTCACATTGACGAACGAAGAGGCGGAGGCGAACCCAACTGTAGTCACGGGTACGTTGAATATTTTCCACGTACCGTCTTGAATCCTTATCGATTCTGGAGCCACACATTCGTTTGTGTTGGCCATTTTCGTGACCAGGGCGGGAATATATCCCACCCATTCTTTCTACAACTACGTAGTTTCTTCACTCCACGGGGATCGCCCGAAGGAGAGGGCAGTTAGGTTCCGATCACCCGAGGGAGAGGAATTTGAATTTTCTATAAAGATAAATAGTAAACCAATCCCTCGGATTTCTGCCTTGAAAGCCCATCAACTCGTAAAGACGGGTTGCGAAACCTTCCTGGAAGTTGCGATAAAAGTCGATGTATCTTCCCAGCCAAAACTAGAGGAAGTGCCGATAGTAAAAATATCCCGATGTATTTCTCGAAGATCTCTCGGAATTACTTCCGAGTCGAGAAACCAGATTTGTTATTAATCCTATACCTGAAGCTGCTCCGATCTCTAGTCGTAGAACTAGAACCGGACAACGGAAATAGGAGTGCGCAGCGGAAGCGTAGTGGAAATACAAATGACTAAAACATAGAAACTAAATTGGACGAGTTTAGTCGTAGAGCTAAACTCGAGTTCTCCACCACTGAATTTCGGGGACGAAATTCTTTTAAGGGGGAGAATGTAATACCCGCAAAATTTAAAAAGTGGGATTACGATAGGAAATTTCAAGACAATTAAGGAAGAATATTAGGAATAAAATTCCTAAGAAATATTTACGAACAAGGAAATTCGGACGAAACCGATTTTTCGGGATTAAGTCGAAAATAATATTTATTTGGATCCGAGAAAAATAAATTATTAAGGTCCGAAAATTATTAGAAGCCCAAAGTATATTTAAATATTGGCCCAAAATAAATGCTTAGCATGGCCCAAAACAAATTATTTCCAAAACCCAAATGATTTGAGATAGACATGAGAATTTCTTAGTGGCCAAGGAAAGCCACGTTATAAACTTATCATCATTTGACCACCTAATAAATAAAAGCCCTCATCTGTAATTGTAACAAACAAAAACCCTCACAACCAACGAACACTAAGGAGAAGAGAGAGAGGAATAAAAGATCGAACACAAAGGAGAAGGACTTTGGCCAACTCAAATGAAGTTTTCACTTAGGAATTAATTCCAACAATAAGCCAAGGAGGTAAGACCTTCGCTAGCGTATAAGGCTCCCACTGAATTATGTATTTAATATACTTCATGGTTTGACAAAATTTTGTTAAGGGGCCGAAACAAGCAGAGACGAAGGGAAGTAAAATTCGAACAAGACCAAGTTGATTTCAACCTAGGAATTTAATCCGAATTAAGCTCGGAGGATAGGTAGGTGGTTTATATCCCTACAAACCCTTTTTAAACCGTATTACATTTCGTAAAGTTGCTAAAATTCGATTGGAAGGCCAATCGAATTTATATTTTTGAATTATACGATTTTGATAATTTTCGTGGTATGTTATGAGATGTGACGTAGGTTGAGCGTGCATTTTATTTTGATGTGAGGACATGGGATTGGATTGAGTGCACGCACGCATACATTGCATGTTTTTACTGCCACCTACTGGGCGTTTTGCTCAGGGTTATATTTTTCAGGTGGGACTGAGCCGACACCGATGGGTGTCCGGGTTGAGATATAGGCTGGCTGGCGACGGTGACTCCACGGGCTTTTGAGGGCGGAGCGGTACATGGGACGCGACCTGTGGAGATGCGTAGTTAGGTTAGTCGGGTTTTGGATTTTTGGGGCTTCGATCCGTTGTTAGATATCGACGGATTTTTGTAAACCCGACTTAATATATATATGTATATTATTTTCTCGAAAAAGTTTTAATAAATCGGGTCCTCCGCGACTTTGGTTGCGGAAATCCGCCAACTAATTCCAATTAGGAAGTAGGGTCGCCACACATCATTAGCATTTTTCCCTTCGAAAGAACGAAATGAAAACAGCATTTAGCAGCCTCGTGTTATATTCTCTCGCATGAAAGAAACCTGTTCAAATCACCGCCTGTCACATGGTCAGCAGTTCGCCCCCATCCATCGAATCGAATCTCAACCGCTGAAATCATACAACTTTCCGTTGGCTTTGCTCGTTCTTATTCACTGCTCCATTTACATCACTCGCAGCTGAAACTTTGCCGCCAGCTTCATGCAAGAGCCTCGTAGTCCACAACCGAATGTTCCCAAAACCCTAAAGAAAATTTTGATTCGTTACGACATAACATATTACATCACGGTTAAAGATAGTATAGTACCTGAACGGCGAATTTTTTATCTTTGACCGATTTTCCGCGCTCGTTGATCAAAGCTTCCGTGGCAACAACGACGCCAGGCCTCATCACGCAGCTTCTCGCCCACCTAACCTCCGAGGTCCTAAATTAGCAAAAATAAAAATAAACCAGTTTTCCAGTGGCACTTTGCATACTCATCCACCAACCAAGCCATTGGCAAGAACAAAGGAGCTGTTTTTCTTTATACATAAATAAATAAAAAGAAATTCAAAAATCACAAAAAGAAACCCTTATAGCGAACTAAAACTCCTGCATTTGAAGATAAAAGAAATTCTCGGACGAAATTTAATATCGTTTTGCTAGTAGTAACATGTCTACATGGATAAATATGGTTGGGAGTTTTCTGATAAAATGAAATTACAAAATACAAAAAGGATATGAAGTTGAAGAGATGTGAAAGAGCGTTGTCAAGCAATGAATTGATGGTAGTACATGACTCTTCATTTGCTAGCTATTTATCTATTAATTGTTATTCAATTAGTTGGTGACTCCATGTAACACATAAAAATGAATCTTACTCCAGTCCATGTGTCGCAATGGGGGGACGTTTCCTCGTCCACGTGGCTTGTCAGGAGAGTAGCTATCTATCTTTGTGTACATAGATTATCATGGGCTATCGACTCTAGTCTCATCACCATTATTATTGTACTATTACTTTCAAATCTACTGTGTCATTCGTAAATGCCGTGAAAATAAAATCAGGGTTAATTTAGTGTGGGGCCCTATTTATATTTTTAAATTGGGTCTAAGCCCTATTTATGTTTGGGTTGCTGATAAGGACCAACTGTTCGAAATACTTGAGAGAAAAAAACTCTTTAGACGAGAAATGACATTCACCCTCATAATTTTGCCAACGCTGAAATGCCGTCTTCTTCAACAACCGACCGAAACACATATCTCATTAAAATTTGGGTAAAATACTGTGTTGCAAATTGAATAAGGAGGAATCGATGTCAAGTTGAGGTTGCAGAACTCGTTAACCCTGACGTGTCTTATAAACTGAGGCATCTATTAATGCTAATTACAGAAAAAATTGATAAACACAAATAACAAAAATCGTTGAGATGGTAGCCGGAAATATCAAAGTTCACGACCTAATATGTTGAAATTATTGTTAATTTGATCATAGGTATGATTTGTATTGCTAATTTTCACTTTAATCGTCAGAAATAACGAATATAGCAAAAAATAACAAATGTCTTATAGAACAAATGTTGACTCAGAAATAACATATCACTGAAAGGTAATAACGCTTTGTTTGTCCTCAATAACACATTCTGTATACAAGTAATGGATCGAGAGGAATAGAACGAAAATCACAAACGACACTAAAAATAGATGAAGACTGCATAAATCTCGACGTTATTAACGCAATAAGGTAAAATAGACCTCAATTTCTCATGGGTAGCTCGAATTTATACCGATTAGTTGCAAGAAACGTATATTATATTTCCCTAAACCGTGTAAAAAAGATATACTTAAAACATAGCAAAAATAACAAATGTCTTATGGATAATAACAATTGTTGACTCAGAAATAACACATCACTGAAAGGTAATAACGCCTTGTTTGTCGTCAATAACACATTCTGTATACAACCAATAGATCCGGAGGAAAAAAACGAAAATCACAACGAGGTTAAAACAGATGAAAACTACATAAATCTCGGCGTTATCGACTCAATAAGATAAAGTAGACCTCAATTTCTCATGAGTAGCTCGAATTTATACCGATTAGTTGCAAGAAACGGGTATTATTTTTTCCTAAATCGTGTAAAAAAATATACTTATAACATAGCAAAAAATAACAAATGCCTTACGGATAATAACAAATATTGACTCAGAAATAACACATCACTGAAAGGTAATAACGTCTTGTTTGTCGTCAATAACACATTCTGTATACAACCAATCGATCAGGAGGAAAAGAACGAAAATCACAAACGAGGCTAAAAACAGATGAAAACTGCATAAATCTCGACGTTATTGACTCAATCAGGTAAAATAGACCTCAATTTCTCATGGGTACCTCGAACTTATACAGATTACTTGCAATTTATGTCGAAATAAAGATTCAATTTACCATTATGTTCTCGAATTTGCACCCTAATTAGACAAGCAAATTCTATCTCGTGCATCGTCAATATCATAATGAATCCAACATGACATGTCGAAATCGGTTAGATGGGGCAGTTGATTCAATGTAAGAAAAATGAGTTCGATCGTTAGAGAAAAAAATTCTGTTGATAACGTTTTGTAATAACAAAGTAACACAATAGTATTGAAAAATAACGTGTCTGTTTCCTAACGTAACAATATTTTGTAGGTGAGTAACATAAAATAAGGTAAAAGTAACGCGCTTCATATAAGACCGCGAACCCGTATAGACTTTCGCTGAAAAATACATTTTAGTAACGGTATTTTCGTCAAATTATATTATTTGGTCCTTCACTCGAATTTTTACATAAAGTACGTCTTTAAACTTATTCATTTGTGATAGAGCCTGAACAGAAAATTCAAAATTTATTAGGGTCTGACATAAAATTTCCCCTAAAATCAATATATCGGTTAGACTCAAAATAGGTTATTTTGATAGGTTTCGGTAGCAAAGGTGATAACGTGATAGTTGCACTTTTATATAGCTTGAGAGGGATGCTATTTTTTTTTTGCCTACCATAAAATTTTTATTATGGGAAAAAATAAGGTACATCTACACATAAATATTCAATTGAATAAAATTTTTACACATAGGTACTCATCAGGGACGGATCTACGTTGGGGCATGGGGGGTCAGCTGCCCCCCCAGCCCCAACGTCCATAGGGTATTTTTAGTAGTAGTCATAATGAAATGGTAGCTTAGCTCTAGTGGTTAACAGAGAATGCTCAAGTTCTACCCTTTAAAAAACGTGGGTTCGATTCCTACAATGGTTTTTTTTCCTTTATTTTTCTATAAAAGGGCTGTTGGGCTGCCCCTCCAAGTTTGGGTCTGTTGGGCTGCCCCCCCAAGCTTGGGTTCCTAGATCCGTCGCTGGTACTCATGTCAGAAAATTTTACGGATATGTACCTGATTAATTTTTATCAGTTTCTTTAGTCATGACGTACCTTCCTGTATGTATATTGCGTACCATAACACGTTGATATGGGGTACATACGCCGTAACTACGACATGCATGCGTGTTACATATGGCATACCTAAATGTAGCATACGTCGTACCATTTTCTGTTATATATGGTATCCAAATGTGTTGATATAGGATACCTAAATGTGTTGTATGGTGTACCTGCGGCTGATCGAGTATCTATGTGCAAAAAATTTATTCTGTTAGTTAGCTATATATAAAAAAATCGTGACAGGATAATAATTACAAGTTTTTATCCAAATGTACTTATTTTGTTTCCAATTCAACGACCGAAATCGGAAGGCCCACGTCTTTTTCGCAGCAACACACATACATACACGCACCAATATGCGGCTATAAATACAATACACTACACCTTCCATTTCCCCTTCCTTCTTTCGCAAAATATTCATTATTTATTATCGTTATTTATTTTTCTGATTTGCTACGGTTCTTTAATTTAAAGCGGCGTTGCTAATTTGCTTGTCGTATAAAGGTGCGTGTTTTGTTATGGTCCTCTTCTCCATTCGTTTTATAGGTCAAGTCCCTTTCTTTTCTTGAATTTGTGATATGCTCAGATTTGAATTCACGTTAATTTAGGTGTTTTTTCAGATGATTTATGTTAAATGTATGATCTTTATGGGCTCTTTTGTCTTACATACACTGTTTCTTGACCTTTTGAATCTCAGAAAAGAGTTTTTTGGGATCCGTACGTTTCATCTAAAAATCCAATCTTTATACGTGAAAAAGCTTTTAATCGCATAAAGCTCCAAGCTTTATCATTTTATTTTCCTTTTGCTTTTATGGGATTTCGCCGGAATCGGGTTTTTTTTTTCTTGTTCTGAATTACCTTGAAATTCATGAATGTGTCACATGATCGTTTGCACCGATCTATCCGCGCTTCTTGATTTGACAGAAACCAGCTATTTTTCTTTTCTGACCCGACGGTTTGATTTCTGAGTTGTATGATTTTGTCTGGGAAACAAGCCATTTCTGGATTAATTCGGTTTTTTTTGCTTTGTAATTGGGTATATCAAACAGTCGCAGGTTGAGCTGATAAGTTATGGGACATTGGTAGTTCTTGGTTTGTCTGAAGAAGGGAACTAGATTCGAATTAGAGATGTCTCAAGGTGAATCGCCCCACTCGCCCTCGTTCGAAGGGGATCCTTCGGTTCGACAAGTTGTTTGTAATGGGGTTTGTATGAGAACAAACGTAGTTGAAGCGAAGCTCGACGAGGGCAATATTCAAGAGGCAGAATCTGCCTTGCGCGATGGTCTCTCCCTCAACTTCGAGGTACTATATTACTAATATCTGGTCTTTTGGATTGTATTGTTCTATGGTTCTTTTATATGCTTACTTTGAGGGATGAGTATTTTAACAGTGTGTTTTCTGTGTTTGAAATAATAGGTTAATAGTTTGTCTGAATCTACGTGCTTTAGTCTCCTCTTTGTCATTACTTCTATCTTGTGATAATTATTCATATCATATGGCTTGAATGCCCGTTCATGCGTTGTAGGAGTCAAGATCAATTTCTTACAATGATAGTTTGCCTTCACACAGCTACCATTTTAGAGCTTCAATCTTTCAAATGAAATCTTCTTTGTTACACAAGGCGCTACGTAGAATTCGATGCCTTACATGTAACTGGTTGGATTTGAAAATTGAGCAATAACGTTACTCATAGTTCTATTTTGCTACTTTTTTCTGTGTATATCGTTCTGGGCACAACTTTACTAGTTGTTTTTATGATTTACGTGAAGGTACGTGTCAAAAATGACACTTTATCAAATTATTTTCAGGAAGCAAGAGCTCTTCTCGGAAAGTTAGAATATCAGCGAGGTAACGTTGAAGGTGCTTTACGGGTTTTCGAGGGCATCGATCTTCAAGCTGCCACACAACATATGCAGCACTCGTTGGGCGAAAAGCAGAATTCAAAGAAGGGCCGTTCTCGCAGTGAATCGGTGACTGCTGTCTCACAACACGCCACTAATCTCGTGCTTGAAGCCATATATTTGAAAGCCAAGTCCCTTCAGAAGATGGGAAAATTCATCGGTAATGACATACTTAAACAATCTGAGAAAGATCATCCTAGTACCAATCTTATTAAGACAATACTGATTTGATTACTCTTTTGGATGATGTCTGTAGATGCTGCCCAAGAGTGTAAGAGCGTGCTTGATGCAGTAGAAAAGATATTCTCTGACGGCATACCTGATGTAATGGTGGAAAATAAGCTGCAAGAAACTGTTAGCCGAGCTGTAGAACTTCTCCCGGAGTTGTGGAAGCAAGGAGGAAACTACTCTGAAGCGATGTCTGCGTATAGGCGGGCCTTATTAAGCCAATGGAACCTCGATAACGAGTGTTGTGCGAGGATCCAAAAGGCATTCGCAGTTTTTCTGCTCCATAGTGGAGTAGAGATCAGCCCGCCGAGCTTGGCTGTACAGGTAGAAGGTTCTTACATACCCAAGAACAACTTGGAAGAGGCCATTTTACTGTTGATGGTTCTCATGAGAAAGTTCCACCTGGGTAAAATCGAATGGGATCCATCAGTTCTTCAGCATCTTACTTTTGCCCTGTCTATATGCAACCAAACTTCAGTTCTGGCGAAGCAATTGGAAGAGATCATGCCCGGCGTATTACATCGAATCGAACGGTGGAAAACATTAGCGCTTTCCCTCACTGCTTTCGGACAGAACAGCTCTGCCTTAGATCTGCTGAGAAAGTGTCTGCACCATCACGAAGAGCCCGACGATCTCACGTCGTTACTGCTGGCTGCAAAGATATGCAGCGAGGATGAATTCCTTGCGCGCGAGGGAGTGAAGTATGCGCAAAGAGCGATCGCTAACGCAGCAGAGGGACCGAACGAACACTTCAAAGGCGTTGGCCTTCGCATGCTGGGCCTTTGCCTGGGCAAACAGGCTAAAGTTTCTTCCTCAGATTTCGAAAGGTCTCGCCTTCAATCGGAAGCTCTAAAATCATTAGACGGCGCCATGGCCCTCGAGCAAGAAAATTCTGATCTGCTCTTTGAATTGGGAATTCAATACGCCGAGCATCGAAATTTGGACGCAGCCCTGCGCTACGCAAAGCAGTACATAGATGCTACGGGTGGATCCATGATCAGAGGTTGGAGATTGCTGGCTTTAGTACTATCTGCGCTGCAGCGTTTTTCGGAGGCTGAAGTAGTCATTGATGCAGCTTTAGATGAAACTTCGAGGTGGGATCAAGGGCCATTGCTGAGGATGAAAGCGAACCTCAAAGAGTCTCAGTCTCAGCACAAGGATGCCATTGAGACTTACCGTTATCTTCTTGCACTTGTCCAGGCTCAAAAGAAGTCGACTGGCTCTCATGGGAGTTCACTACAGGTCGAATTTTCCGTCCGCTTCGTGACTTTCTTACGAATCATAAGAATTAGCAAATTGATTATTTCCAACTTTTATGCGGAAGAACAGACTGAAGATGACAGAGTAGATGAATTCGAAGTTTGGCATGGGCTAGCAAACTTGTACTCGAGCCTTTCTCACTGGAAGGATGCAGAGATATGTTTAGGAAAAGCGAGGGCTCTCAGAGAGTATTCAGCCGAAACTCTACACACCGAAGGTAAAAAACACAGCCCTTTTCACACCAATACGATGCATCATAAGTGCCATATTTCTGCCTCGTTCTTGCATCAGGTTTCATGCAAGAAAAACAGGGTAACTTCACCGAGGCTTTAGCTTCGTATATCAACGCCCTTTTACTGGAGCCCAAATACGTGCCCTGCAAAATCCTCGTGGGGTCGGTGTTATCTAAGATGGGATCGAAGATGTTGCCCGTGGCTAGAACGCTGCTTTCTGATGCGTTAAGGATCGAGCCCACGAATCACATGGCTTGGTATAATTTGGGAATGGTTCATAAAGATGATGGTCGAATATCCGATGCTGTGGATTGCTTTCAGGCAGCTTCCATGCTCGAAGAATCTGAACCTATCGAGAGCTTTCGTTCCATACGTTAGATTTCGATTTGGTTTTTTCTTGATGGGATGTTTGTTATTCTTTGATTCTTTTCCGATCTTTTAAGCTTTTTCCCTTGCTTTCTTCCCCTGGTGAAAACTGAGCACCTACTAAGGTATGGTGTATTTCCAGGTGAACCAATAAGTGAGATTAAGTTGACCTTTTTCTTATTTTTTTCTATTTAATTTTGTTTTGTGATACCATATATCCTGGGATGACTGTTACATCGTTATCCATTTATTCAAATTACATTACTATCAATAACCTATTCACTTGGGTGGATTTAGGGCGCATTCACTTACCATATATATGAAATAGTTAATGGTCAAGATTAGAAGCAGAGTTTTCACTCCACTCTCTCTCTCTCTATTTTCTCTCAAACCCTAACACCAGCCGCCGCCGACTCCCCCCATCTTTTCATCCCCTTTCTCCTCCACCTCCATTGGAGGTGGGGGAGGTTCGATCTTGTTTGTTTTTTGTCTTTCTTTTTTCCCCTTCTTCTGTCTCTTATCTAAAAAAAAAAAAAAAAAAATTGTTGATGCTCCACTGCAGTCGCCCGTCGCCGTCGTCTCCTCAGCCACTTGGAACCGCCCCCATCATCTCCGCCACAGCTTCTCCTCCGCAACCTCCGTCGATGCCGCCACCGCTGTTGCTGCCCTCCGCTGCCGACTCCTCTGCTGTAGGCCGCCGTTGCCGCCACCTCTGCCGACGCCGCTCGTTGCTGTTGCCTCCTGCCGCTGTTGCCGCCACTTCTGACGCCCTCGTCGGCCTCCTCTGTCACCATCAATTCAGTCCGCCACACCTCACTACCGTCCACCCGTGAGTCTCCCATGGGGAGCTCGTTTCTCCCGGCCATTAGGTCAGGGAGCTTTTTCTCCCGTTGTGGAGCCAATTCTCCCTTGTGGAGCCTCTTCCGATGAAGATGATAACCTCGAGTCATTGGGCAAAAATAATGTAGAATACTGTAGATTTGGATTAATAACCTTTTCTGTCGTATGTTCTATAGATTTTTGGTTCAAGTTCGAGGTTTATTTCGTTTTCTGTCGGCTTGTTATTTTGTTTTCGTGATGCATTGCTCCTTGTGAGCCTTTGTTTCTCTACCGGATACTGTGTCACCGGAGAGACCCTTTGGGCTATTTAGCCCCTGTATCTTTGTTTATTAATGCAAGCTACCGTTTCCGGGAAAAAAAAAAAATGGTCAAGATTAGAATATCTATAGACATTTACAAATGTCAATCTTCACTTATTCAAACAAGAATAATCAAATTGTTTGTAAATTTTGAGGTTTTGAACTCGTTATAATAACTAAAGTCTATCCGTTGCTTACCAATGAGATTCAGTCACACACACACATACATCTTATCTGCACAGTAAAAATATTTCATCAAATCCGTTACACTCCTAACAGCCTTAAATATGTTTACTATTACTAACTGTAAACATCATTATCAAAAAATCACTCCCCTTTCTAATGCTATCATTTTTGTGCTGTCTTGATGTAGTAGAGTATATGTTACTAGGAGAAAAAGGTGTCGCGTAACAACATTATATTATTTTAAAAGACGACGAGGATTGAATGGATGCCTTTCTTATTACCACAACAGAAGTGTAAGGAAGGAGTTAAATACCAATATAACTTTCGTATAACTATCCATCAAATAAATTCATTTTGCGAACTAAGACAACTATAAGAACAACTAAAAAAGGGACTTCAACATTGCCCCTCGCTCGCCTCACATAATACAACAGTTCTGCTGAGACTCTAACATCTCCGGCGACCTGCAAGAAAATGGTGCCAAATTGTGTGCCCAGCCCATTATTTCATAGACTAATCGTTGATATGTAATAAATACTTCAAACTACAAAATGTTAAAGAAACTTAGAATAACTCACAGCTGCCCAATATTCGACAGGTCAAACTCAGGGCCGAGTTCTTGCACAATGTCGTCCGGTGGTTGCCCACATTCTTGCATTTTCTGCATGAGCTCAACTATCTTGTTGAAGTTATCGGGTTCAGACTCGTAGACATGGTTTAGCTCTTTTATGAGATCGTACTGATGGGAATAGCGGGCAAATTCTTGGCTTGTTATCTTGGCTTTGTTCTCATCGAGCCATTTTGGGTAGCGTTCGCCTATTTCCTTCATGGGCTCGTGGAGGATCTCCTTGGAAAGGAGTTGCTGCATCATGGTCTCCACTATCGATTCCATGTCCTGCAAATGTGAAATCCCATTGAAAAATCCCATATTTTTAATGAAGAGAAACGAAAATGATGCAGTTTCATGAGGTTTCAGTTTCACCACCGAAAAACACTTGAAAATGCTCATAGAAGGACCTCAAGCACTCTCCCTCTACAGGGGTTTGAAAAAAACTTTCAAATCCCTCAAGAAATAGCAAGTCTAGTCCCAACCAAGAATGCCATAAGAACATAACTTTAACAGAGCTATCACATGTTGAGAAGCAAATAGTCCTTAAACTGATAGAATTGGTTTTATATCGATACCACTCGACCAAAAATTATGCAATCATAAAGAAAATAGGACCTGAGAGCCGGCGAGTTCCTCAAATTGCTTGACCCAATCCTCCATCATTGCATCTCCGCCGAAATTCTCTCCGCCCACAGCTTGTTGTTTCTGCCCTGTCATGGCCTCCAACCCTTTAACAGCTTCCTTTGTTTGCTCTCTAAGCTTATCGAGCGCCTCAGAAATATGCGATTCTTGCATTGAAGTAGGTTGTGATGCTACCTTTTGTTTACCCTTTTTCTTGCTCTTTAGATCAGGCAAGCCCATCCCTAAACCTTTAACATCTTCCAATTGTCTAACAGAAACCTCTTGCTTTTCATGTTGATTGTTATCGCTGCTACTTCCCACACCTCTATAGCAGCCGCAGATTGTTAACTATCAAGCTAATTATGAACAATATGACAAACCAGCAAACAAAAGGCGGTACCTTTGAGCAGATGAGATGAGATTCAGGTTCTGAAAATCATCCAATGCGCCTGGGAAGTTGTCCCCAAGAACATGAAAATAAATGAAGCGAGCAAATAAATCGGCAAATTACAGTTAAAAATCATTGAATATAGAAGGAAGAAATGAAGGGCATCGTCGAATTACTGTCGAGAAGTAGGTCTATATCCTGGGATTGATGATCAGCCATATAACGATAGTTCTATGTTTCCGTCCAATCAAACTATCTAAAACCCTTCCCCTTTATTTTTCTCTGTATTTCACAGGGGTGAGCCATGTGAGCTAAACCGGTTATCCGGATTTTCGGATACCCAAATTTCGGATGTCAAAAAATGATATCCGTATTCGGTCCGTTCTTAATCGGATATCCAAAAATCGGATATCCGCTTTATTCGGATATTTAAATCGGATATCCGCATACGGTTTTTATATTTATTTTTTATAATTTTTAATATTTTCTTCTCAAAATCATTTTTTAATTTCTTATCAAAATAAAAAATATATTTTTTCATATAAAAATTTCTAGACATAGTAACTAACACAGTACCACAAATTCAAATTAATTTTTTAACTTGCATCTAGATGTTTTTGTTTTTCTTTTTTATTTACAAAGGTTTTGGCAATAATAAAATAATATGAATATAAATATTTCCACTTGGACGATATTTTCCTTTTTTGTCCTTCATTTTTCATTTGAGCTATTTTTATTATTTTTTTAAATATGAAATCGGACCGGATATCCGGATTTTAGACAAATCACTATCCATATCCGATCCGGTTTATTTTAAAATAAATCGGATCGGATATTCGATCCGGTTTTAAAACCGAATATCCGTGTTTTCGGGTTTTGAAAATCGGATACCGAATCGGAATCCGATTTTCGGATATTTTTGCTCAGCCCTAGTTTCATATATATCATCGTATCTGGAGATGGCGGATATATAGCGAAAAATTAAAATATCTCATGAATTGGGTTTTGTATTATCTGTTTCTACTTCTATTTATCTGATTTTATCTTTGATTACTTACCCATCTCCAATTTATATTTTAATTATCGTTTAATGAGGTATGCTTTACAAGGAATGCGTAACGGGGATGGCTTACCAACAAAAAGGGCGTATACAACAAGGAAATTAAAATATTAGTTTTTATGTTTGTTTATAAACCCTTTGGACTGCTTTCGATAAAACTAAGTTTTCAAACTTCCAAAATAGAATTCGATGAAAATGCTGCATTAAATAAATGAACTATGGTATTACAAATGGAAGAATTATTCCAAAACAAAGCTGAGGTTGCTCGTCCAAGCAAAGCTAAAACCAAACTATTATCATCTCTCTCAGCCTCAATCCTTCAATACATAAAAGAACAATTCTCTGTACAACAACTTTGAACTATTATCTTCTTTCACCGTGTGTCCCTATGTTGGCAAGCAAAAAAACTCTTCCCAGTAAAAAAAAACTGATAAATGAAGATGGATAATGGTATAATATGACTGTAAAATCCCATTGCTTTTACATCAAAGTTCAACTTCATGTAGATCATCTCCAAAACTTCCATCACTTTGCATGCCCAAAACCTCCCCAAGAGGTTTTACTTCTCCCGTCTGTGGAGTAGGACTAAAAGGTCCATTTGAACTCCCACTCCACGACGCCGTACGCCGAGAATGAGCCATAAACAAAGTGCTTCCATTCGCCATATTGCTTGAAGCGATGTTATTCACGCTCGCAATTCTCTGCATGGGCACAGCGTTTTGAGGCGAAGCTGTGTGGAAAGAACTATCTAGTGGGAATGAAGTCGATGGATTATCCATAGAACTTTGTATTGTGCCATCATTTACAGGCTGATGATCCATGTCGTAAGAAGAAACTGGCGCTGGAACGAAGAATTTCGGGTTTGTTACAGCTGTTGGTGGTTTGCTCGATGGAACAGAAGGTGATTGGAATGAATTTGTTGCCTTTCCACTGCCTTGGTTGAATGTGTCGACATACCTGCTACGTAAAATCAGGGCCATAGTGAAAATTTACGTTTTTTAGCGTTCAATTTGCTATGTAGGTGATTGAAACATCAGTTTCTTATGTTGCTACTTGAAATACAGTAGCCAATTTAAGCACATTCATTATATACGAAATGAATCTATGCTGAGAAAGAAGTCTAGAGTATAATCTTACCTTGAGCGTACACCCAACCTTCCACGTGCTGAGTACTGGTTAGACGTAGGAGGGAGCGGAGGCATTCCCGAGTTATTATCTAGAGTGCTTGGGCTCTTAAGATCTGAGAATCCATTGCTCATAAAAGCTTCATTGGAAGATCCATTTGACTTGTGATCTTCGCTATGGAAAGTTGTAGTCATTGGTGGTGGTGCAAGGGCTGTTTCCTCCGATGGAGTCTCAGCACCTTCCTCGACCCATCTCTTGAGTTTCTCATCATAATAGAACTTGTTCGAATCACCCAATTTGGCCTATCAGCAATCAGTCATTTCATCAGCAATTTGGCCAATTGGTTGCATATTCATTACACAGTTACTAATTCTATATTACCTGGCGCTCGTTACGAGGTTTAAGAACTAAACCGACGGTCTTCTGCAATAGAGATGATCCAAAACCAAAACCAAATCGAGACGATGTTTTAGCAGCAGAACCGGCATTCTTGGAATCAGCCTGACAGAAAGGTGTTGTAAATATATCGTTCTACGCTTTTGCAAGTGGATTTTTCACATTGAACATCCATAAAGAGTGAATCACAGACAGAAACAAACCTGCCTCGGACTTCTTCCAAAGTCTGGTTCGGAAACACTTCTTGTATGCATGGACATTTTATTATTCCCATTGGGTCCCCACTTGCTTGTAGGCTCGGTAGATTGAGAAGGCACTAAAGATGACATATCCATCGAAGACTGACTTGATGATACTCTTGGTCCCACTGATTGGTGATGATTCTCACTACCATGTGTAACAGCGCCTGAGGTTGGTACAGGTGGGGGTAGACCACCAACGACGCGGTGGGCTGTGCTATCGAAAAGATTGAGCAGTTTACTGATAAATTCTTTGGGAGCTAAGTTAGTAGAAAATCCTCCCTGCATCAATTGCAATGAATTATGGTTAAAGGACCGACATTAAAAACAGTAAAGAGACGCACGTCTCAGGCATGTGGGGATACCTGTTGATGAGCTTTGATTCTTTCCTCAAGAGATGAAACTCTTTGTCTAAGGTTCTCAGCCTCGGGATTTCGACCAGTTTTAAGTGACCTTACTGCTGCTTGACAGTACCTAAGGATTGGGCAATTATGATTCGAAAATGATTGCAGAAAAGAAGTTTAAAATACAACTTGAATTGGAATGCTCTTCACATACTTAAGTGCCTCAGATGTCCTCCCAACCTCAGCCAGCATGTGTGCATAAATAAACTTGTATGGTTGAAATGGAAGTAAAATGAATTGAGAGTTCCCAAGCGTCTTCGAATACTCATATATTTCTGTCCTCTGTCAGTGATTGAAATTTCAAAATATTCATTTGCTACAAGAAAATGTTAACAAGATTCATTGCTACAGAAACTTCGCCCGAACCTGAATTGCAGCTGGACTTGCATAAGTCCGTGGGTGTTTCAAGTGATCAGCACCAACAAGGCATAACCGCGCACTGTCTGAAAATGGCTCAAAGCTTGCTTCCGCAACCAAATAGCAAATGTGGGCGGCAACTATCTGAGCAAGGAATGTATCCGAGGAATGGTCAAATAACAACTAGAGAAGACAACAAAACATATCATACTAAAAAGAACATGCCAATCCAATAAAAACATACATCACTTCTGTCTTTCCACAAGCAATCTCCAAGATGGACAAGAACTAGTTCATCGTCCTTCGTTCTATTTGCGGTTATAACAGCCAGATTTTCTTCCCATTCATCAAGCATGCTGCTCCCACAGACCTGTATGTAATCATCATAGAAAACACATCGTCAACTCAAAATCATTAGCGAGAAATTGGACATAAAAGATGAGAAATAACCATCCAGTTACCTGAGCTGAATTCGGAGCAGCCATGGTTCGATCATCCGAGAAAACATCAGCTGGTTGGCCCGCAATCAGAAGGCATAACGTTCGTAATGGTGATCCTGCCTTCAACTGATGTGCCATCTGCTTGACAGTTTCACCATAGAACTGCACCGCAATTTTTATGATAATGATTGAATTATGGGAAGTAAATGGAAGACTCTCAGTTTGTTTGACCGTAGCAGAAGGCGTGGCACAGCATCTTATTTTGACTAACCTGATCACCGAGTTGTGCAGCAAGAACTAGGGCAGGACCCCATAACTGACCCTCCTGGGCACATTGTAGAGCCTCCTTCTTTCTACCAGAAACTAACAGATTTTGAACCTCAGCAGCAGTGGCCTATAACATAGATAATACAGTGCATGCATGAATACAAGCCCCATAATCAAAATAAACTTACAGGCATAAGGTATAACCTATTTACCCGCATTTGTCCTTCAGACGGAATTTGCTGTAAGCATTGGGTAACTGCACCATATTGATGGAGACCATTTCTTTTTGCAGCAGAGGCAAACAATTTTGCAACAGCTGATTCTGGAGTATCAGCCTCCTGTTGGTAAGAAACGAGGAAAAATAAGAAATTATGTTAGGAAATTATTCTCATGCATGAATCAAGAGCGATATAACCATATGCATCTGAAGAGAGATGGTAAGACATCTGAAGAGGCAAAGAACCAGAAAGAGATATGCTGAACTAATGTGATATTGATTCCAAACTTAAAAAAAGCTCGAGCAGTGTAAGCAAGCATTATATACCTTCAAAGAAGCATCAGTCCCATATGGATGTCGAAGTTTCCCGTAATACTGGCATGCTATTTTAAGCAATGAAAGAAGCAACTTCAATACTTCAGCTTTTCTGTAATCCATATTGGGAGATCCAAGATTTGAAATTCTCTCGTCAATCCATTTATTTAACTCCTTAATGCCAACACTTCCACCAGTAAGAGGACCTGGGGAAGGTTGTCGGCATAAAGACTGGAAATAGTCGCAACTACTGATTCCATATTTTGAAGCATCAACACTGTTATTTGTCACTTCTGCTAAGCTTAGAACCGAGATTGAGCCTCCAGCCGAGTGCTTCACAGAAAGCGTAGACAAGAAAAAAAAATTAAAGAAAAATTTAGAAGGCAAAATGAACGCATAAACCAAATAAACACGTTAGACAGAGACCTGCGCTCCAAAACTACCAGGATCTGTATCTTTCATGACTATAAGCTTTCCTCCGAATCCAAAAGTTACCAAAGCATGCACAGGGCGACCTGCTGACGACCTGCCGGCAGCAAGTGAGTTGGAGAACTGAGCACCCTGAGAGGGTTGCTGAGAAAAATTGGAGTTATTAACACTGTAGTAATCATTATAGAATTGCTTTTGGTCGTATTGGTTGGTTGCAGAGTCATTAAAACGGTGACCCAAATTCCCATCAGCGGAAAAACTTTGCGACAGAGAAGCTGCAGAGGTGTCGTTTGGGCTCTTTCTCGTGTCAGCGTAATATGAATCTGTTACCCCTTGCTGAAAAGAATTCTGTGGGTTCCCAGGATCATCCATAAAAGTGTTCTGCCCAGACTGATTCTCAAGAAGTAGGTTGCCACCATAAAAGGCATTAGCTTCATTCTCTGCAACAATGCCTTGAGAACTGTAAGTATCACTAAGAGTATGAGTCTTATATGGTTCCTGACCGACAGGTTGAGAAGATGCATGAGTCGATCCATATACATCATGATTCACCTCGTCGTTCACTGATGCTGTATATGATTCCAACGAACGCCATTCACTGGCAACAGTATCATAATACCAGCCAGGGTACTGAGGATCAAACACCATATGAGACGGGTAATTCTCTGAAGACACCACATTGTTTTGACTACTTATTACATGTGAAACTTGATTCGTCATGTCTGAAGCGACCTTACTAACTAGAGAGCCTTGGTTCCAGCTACTAACACTAACTGTGCTGCCGACCTCGGCCATAGAACTGGCAACTGACCGAGCACTTTGCTGCAAGTAAGAGAATTCAGTCTGCTCATGCCAGGCAGAGGTCTGATCACTGCTATCTGCAGCCATGCTCGAACTTGTATCATAAACATCATCTATCTGATACCATTGCCCTGTATTTGGATCATATTTCCATCCTGGATACTGATTCTCCCAATCATCAGCGGAGTTAAGATCATTCGAAGTGGTACTAAGATATGCTGCAGCAGTGATATTATAAACATCGCTGTGCTGAAAATTGTTGCTTGCATTTTCAAGAAATGTGGATTCATTGTTCCCAACCGCCGGCTGAGATCCATTGTTGCTGGAATTTGTAGTCGTATTATCCAAGGAGTTATCTGTACTGCCACCTTCAAATTCGCTAAAGAAGTCTGAGTACGACCCAAAGCCACCGTTATCGTTCTGATCTGAGTCTGCGTGAAATGCACTCCAATCAACCTCCTTAACTCCTGGAGCCCCAAATAAACTTTCATTCTTAGCGCCAATAGTCTGATCAGACAAAGCATCATCAGAGCTCTTACTCACAACTGTTGCATCAGATGAACGCGCTGTATCCCCACTTTCGTTTCCAGCCCTTTCCATCGAATTATCGAATGTGAAGGATTCTGATGCAACTAACCGATTTCCAGTCTCCTCGCCATTGCTAATCTTGTCCAAACCAACCTCTCCATTGTAATCATGCTCATTGATGTTGAAACTGGCAAAGGCCTTCGGAGCCTCATCCAATTCGCTCCCATCTGCGAAAAGTCGGGCACTAGATGGTGGTGAAGTGGCGATCTTAAGGTCCACATCTTCATCATCGTCCACAAGCTTATCAAAGAAGTCCTCATCCCAATTATCCTCCACATGAATTAGAGGAGGATTTGAAGCCATCGGCACAAATCCAAACCTCAAATCCTACGAAGCTAAACGCCGAAAATTCGAAAACCGCAATTGATTCGAGCTAAAAGCAGTCAGATCCGACAATACGAACCCACCCAAGCCAATAATTTTGATCCCCGATCCAAACCTTCCAAAACTAAATCAAGATTACATGTTTTTTTTTCTCCGAGGCCACGTGCATGCTACAATTCAACAATGATGGAGATCTGGGGGTTTTACGAAGTTACCTCCAATTTCACATAACAACAAAATTCCTACCAATACAGCGACATTATCAATGCGCGGATATCCTAAAAGATGAGAGGAGCCTTTTAGGAGACCTATTTAGCGCAAATCAGATCTAGCGAAGCATTTCCAAAATTTCAGCTGCTTTTGGAACGCATCTATGCATCCATCCAAGAATCTAACATGTAGATGAACGCTTACGCACATAGAGAGAGGGGACACGAGGTAAAAAGGTGGACGAATGTAGCGATAGAAAGACAAAACCTTGATGTCGCCTTCATTTAATCAACTAACCTTTAATTTACAAATCGACAGTTAATTGTTTGAAATTAGTTAGAATTTAAATTAAATCACACACTAATTATAGACGAAGACAAATACTCTGACAGTTTATGATGATTTGCGGACATATATATGCCAAGAAAAATGACAGATAAAAGAAAAAATGTTAGACTAATGGCAGTGTAATTAGTTTAATGTAATTTACAAAATGATATTTGTCTAATTGTAAGCAAGCCATATCCTATTTCAGCAAATGAATCAGACTTTCTGCAGCTTTCACAGGACTCTGTCCTTTGAGAAGATGAGTTCCTTCATTCAATCACCTTGGAACCGACAGCCCAAGCTCTAACATAAGAAACAGCAATGAAATAATCAGAATAACATTTTTTATTCACATATAGGTTATTGACGACCCTTAGACAATACAATAGATGGTGATACACTATTACAAAGTCTTGTCAATGCCAATTGCCAAGAACCAAGTTTCACAAAACGGCGTATTAGAGCAATGCATAGAGCAGTCTTAAGTAATTGATGAATCTCAAGACGTTTCTGTCAATGAACAGTCTCATAAAACGAAAATTGCCATTCTTAAACAAGTTTTAAGCAAGCAGAACAGAAAGACCCTTTTACATGAAGTCATTTTTCCACAGAAATTGACATAGAAGAGATCAAGCCAAAGCAAAAAGAGTAAAGAAGAACATACAGAGCTAGAGATTTGGAGAAGTGCAGCAGAGAGTACCCTGAGAAAGAGCCCTACAATTGGACGATGAACTAAGGCACGACGTCATCCTAGCATTTGCCAGGACACTGTGCAAAGGCAATATCGATGACAATTCCGCGGGAGACCTACATGTAGAGTAAGTAAAGTAGTTTAATTGACATTCATAATATATAGTTCAGAATAACACAGGTGCGACATTTTCTTGCACCAGCTTGATTCCATATTATTACCAATTGGCAATGATAAGAGAGGCCCCATCACAACTCATCCTTACCATGCTGAAGACTACCAAAGCTGGCGGACTCGTGTACCCAAACAAGATCCATTTTTTAATCAGCATGCATTGCATAAAATCCGCAATAACTTTACCCAATTTCTTATTCAAAGTAGTAGGGTGCGTTTGCTACCTGGAGATGGAAAATCGACGAAGCGATGGATTGACGGCTGGTTCTGTCGCAGTGGGTGAAGGTCGAGCAAACGACGTCGATTTACTACAGATGGGAGGAGTATTATTACGTCGAGAAATGCCAGATTTTAGAGAGAAAACCGAGCATTTGTTGAATATCCGCGAGCATTTAGATGGCCATTTGAGCGATCAGATTAGACGGAGATGAGACGAGCGTCTGCGAAACGAAAGGTTTGGCTTTTTGGCCTTTAGGGCTTCTTGGGGAATAATACTATTTTTCAATTTACCCCCTCAAAGAAGTCAACATTTACGTATACGCCCCTCATTTTATTTATATTTGAATTGCAAGCTATAAAAAAATTTCATCACCATCTGCTTAACATATAACAACCAAAGAGTTTCTGGCGCCTACACTACAACAAACAACGTAAGAAGAGAACATCCAAAGGTTTCAAGTTAAAACTGGTCAACACAAACTTATTACTTCAAACATCCTAACGAATGGGAGGAGATTATACATAAGACTAACCAAGACAAGAGTCTCCACACTATCCACACTGAGTCCCTTCTTACACAGCACCAATCGTCGCACTCGCCTCGCCAGAGCTGACCACCCCCGAGCCGTTCGAACTTGGGTTGTTAGCATGAAAGGCCGACGGCCGAGATGAGCCCTCCCCGAGCCTAAGAGAAAGCATCGATGGCCCAGAATCGCCGAGGGTTTCCCCCAAGCTCAGGTTCGAAATGCTGACCAATTCATCCACGTTCATAGGGCTCTTAGAGTGCACCGCCAATGGCTTCACTAGCTCGTGGGTGGTGGCTTGCGGGTCGGGTCGAACTGCGGGCCAAACGGGCACGGGCATTGGGAAGACAGGAGCAACGTAGGCTTGGTAGAGGAAGGGCTGGGGAGGATGATACTGAGGGTATTCGGGCGTAGGAGGTAGTGAAAATGGCTCGTTTTCGTTAGAGTTTGCAGATTCCATTGATTCGCATTCTTCTTCTTCGACCGCCGGCGGCGGCGGCGGCGTTTCGGTCACTAATTTGTGAGGTGGGTCTGAAGAGAAGAAGTCCATCGGAGCTGTTTGGGCGTCGCTCGACTGTAAGGAAAGTGTTTGATGTTAGGGAGTGAAGCATAGATACGATTTTAACGTGGTAAGAGAAGAGCAGCGCTTACTTCTGCATTGTCGGCGACTATGTCGAAGAGGCTTGAGCGTCTTTTTCGCCTGGACATGTTGGTTTGCCTTATGAAGTACTTTTGGGCGTGGCTGGCGACTTGTGTAGGCGTGCGAGTGATGACGTAGTTGCGGGAAATTCCACGCCAGTCGCCTTTGCCTAACTTTTGAAGGCCGAGGAGGAACATCCTATGTTCTTCCTCTGTCCATGGAACACCTGAGAATTAACAGATTCGGACATGTTTAAATGTGGTTATTGCAATCTTCACCACAGGTTCTCTTCCAACCTAGAATATGAACATATTTGCAAAAACACGACACAACAATAAACCACATCATTTTCTCTCTTTAAACTACAGAAATTCAGTTAGGTTTCTTGATTTGTGAATCTGTCTCGGTCTTCTGAGAACAAATCAAAGAGCTAAGTGTTCAACCAAACCCCCAAAGATTTCAATTAGCCCGAAAAAATATGAATAGAAATGATGAAGAAACAACGAAAGCAATTTGAGCAAAAAGGAAGATCAAAAGAATATACATACAAAGCAGAAAGAGGAACCAAAAAGGACCAAAGCAGACTTCAATCACAACTTTCCGTAAGGAAAAAAGAAAACCTTTCTTTCTCTCCCGCGAAGAAGACGACGACCCAGTGACAAAATCCTCGGAAGCATAACCATCGGCGACTCCACCCGACCCGGCGGAAGGATGATCGGGCGTATCCGCCGGAGATTCGTGAAGGGGACCGTTTTGAGGCGTCGCACTTCCACTTCCACCTCCACCGCCGCCGCCCATGAAATGGGTCAGGTTGCCCATGCTCGCACTTTTTCGGATCGATCCATCGGTCAATCGGACCCCAAATAGCTTCACGCCCTTATTCGGACATGTCCTTGAGTTGTGGCCGTTGTGGCTGCAATGCGAACAACGGCGAGTCATCTTTAACGGAACAGCAGATTACTAATCAATTCCTCAATCCTCACAAATTCGACTACTACAACATGGTCCGATGAGAGCTAAGATTGGGTTATTCGGTCTCTTCGTTCTTGTCTGGGTCTCTGAATATTTCAGCTGGTCATATATATATCTGTGTGGACGGAGATACAGATTTAGTGAGATAGAGAGACCCAAAAAATGGAATTTTGACTCCGAAGAGAGAGAGAGGAAGAGAGAGTGTTTTGGGGGATTGTGTAATAAATGATATTTAATTTGTATGGGTGAGATTTGTTTGTTGAATTGTGGATAAGCAAATTTGGAATAGATTAATTATGGCTAAATACAGGCGAATAATTTAGGAAAAAGATGACGTCTCCTTGTCGGGCTGGGGCTGGGCTTTGTAGTAAATGGACAGAACAATTAACTATATCTACATTTGTTTTCAATTATACTAATTTATAAGTGCACCAGTGTTAACTATTTAAGTATAATTATTTTATATAAATAAATAACCATGTGTAGTGGGTACTGTGATAGTCGATAGTTTTTCATGGTTTTTTAATTTAGTACTGCCTCTGTCCCAAATCGTTTTGAATATTTGAGAGTTGTCACGGATTAAAAAACTGAATACTTTAATAATATAGTACACTTAAAAGGTAAGAAGGTATATCTTTTGACACGACTTTTAAGAATATTTAATATTATTATATTGATTATTTTTGATAGATTTTTTGCTAAATAAGGAAATGTTCAAAAGATGTATGACGATCGATTTAGTAAAATGTATAAAATTGTTTGGGACGGTGAAGTATTAATTATTATGGAATACGTGGCAGCATTTTAGGGTAGGTACATTTTGCATAATACTATAAGATACTGATAATTACACACGGGCTTATTGTAAGAAGTGACATAAAGGGGATTGTGGAGTGAACGGAGAAAGTTTGAGATAAAAAAGGGAATAATACATTATCCATCCACGTTTTATCCACAGTAAGAAAATGATGTTTGACCAATTCAAATCTTTGTCACGTGTCCACATATTATAACATTAGCCGCAATGTTGTAAGGTAAATTAAACTAACCATGATTGGGGACTCTAGGGGTAAATTTTGGAAAAGTAATTGTCAATCATAAGCACAATTGGGCTATTTCGGGCCTAAGATCATTAAGCATAAAGCCGAATTAAATCTAACCCAGCCCAGTTTCAATAATGGGTTGAAAATTATTAATCAATAATGATAACTTTAAATAAACCCCACCACGTCGATTTGGTTTGATAATCCAATGAGAAAAGGCCACGTGGCCTATAGCTGACCCGTCGAAGTCCAGCAAACGGAATGAACATTTACTGCTGACGCCTGTACAAATCCGAACTGAGATAGATTTTGATAAATTTTGCGGGTCAAAGGACGAAACTAATTTGACGAAGGTATTGGTGAGTGATCTCGCTGTAGCTGGTGGATGCATAAATCAATTGCGAAACGTATTTGATTGTGTTTTTGGTTCGTCGATCTGCGAGAGCTTGGGCTTGATCGCCTGATTAATTGATGGCAGCGCCTTTCTTCTCAACTCAGTTCCAGCCTTTTGTTTATCAGGTAAATTTCTCAATGTGTGGAAGAGTTAGCTGTGTTCTATTTTGTGCTCCGCTTGAAGATGAATTGACTGTGTTTGCTTATTTTCTATAAATTCAGAGCCCGCAAGATGCTGTCACGCCTTTTCAGATTTTGGGTAGTGAAGCTCAGATAGTTCAGGTATTTTAACATAAAAAGTTTTTTTTTCTTTTGCGATTGTGTGTTCAGTATACCTGGTTGATGCGTTTTCCTCTTTCCAGATAATGTTGAAGCCCGAAGATAAAGTAGTAGCAAAGCCAGGTTCATTATTTCTTGTTGATTGACCATTAGTCAGGCTTGAGCACTTTACTTTCTATCCCGTCAATCTCTTATTTCAGTAATAATCTAAGGTCCTGCTCACTGCCAATGGCTTAGCTGCTGAATGCCTGAAATTTATGTTTTCGCCTTTCTGCTATTGATATTTTTAGTGCATTGTTCTTTTTGTTATGTTTGATCAAGTGGCACCAATGGTTACTTGTCGCTTGTAAATCTATCATACAACGACAAATCTTGATCTGTGTCGAGAGCGTTTCAGCATGCGATCATAAATATCTTGGAATCGTAGCTCTCTGGCCTGTACCTTGCAGTCTTCATTTCCTGTCCTTTGTTAACTTTTATTGATTATCTTTTGTACATTTTCTATTGGCTTATTCAACTACTATTGAATGCATTGCATTGCATTGCAGGCTCAATGTGTTATATGTCTGGCTCTGTTCAGATGGAAAACGTGTACGTGACAGAAAATGAAGTCGGTCTTTTGCAGTGGATTTTTGGAAAGAATGTCACCAGCATAGTATTTCGCAATACTGGCTCGAATGATGGATTTGTGGGTATCGCTGCGCCTACTCTAGCTAAAACTCTCCCGGTATTTCTTCTTATGAGTATTGATTGCCAATGGAATTTGATGATCTTTTGACCGAAGCTGGAAGGTTTATATCTTTTTTTTTTTTATCTTTTTACGTATTAATTGCAGATAGATTTAGCCTTGTTTGGTGGTGAAATCTTGTGCCAGGTATCTGTCAGGCTAACAATATCAGTCGAACTCATTGTAGTTTCTCAATATGCTTCTGTTATACAATGTGTAACTCTGTTGAGTTATATCGTGACTTGTGACATCTTATGGCAGCCAGATGCATTTCTTTGCTCGATTAATGACGTGAAAGTAACTAATAGAGTTGATCAAAGACCACGCCACGCTATTACTAGTGCCGAGGTGACAGGAAATTATCTGTTTTTCCATTGATGATGAATTTTATAATGGGATGACGTCTCGCATTACTAAGTTAAATCATGGAATGTAGGGATTCTTGAGGCAGAAAATATCTGGAAGAGGGCTCGCATTTATTGTTGGCGGTGGCTCTGGTATGTTTTTAACGACGCCATTGTTTATCGAATAAGCTGCTGGGATAAGATTTTCTTCGCTCACATGCATTTATGTGTCTCTCATGAAGAAATAACATTCTATCTCGCTAGAATTGCCAATTCAGCTAACTTGCTTCTGTTTCCCATGGCTTCTTAAGTCGTACAGAAAAACCTTGAAGTTGGTGAGGTATTTGTGGCCGATGTGTCGAGCATTGTTGCTGTTTCGGCATCAGTAAACATACAAATCAAGCATGACGTGCCAATGAGAAGGGTGGTATTTGGGGTTAGCACCCATCTTTTATTTTCACTTCAAGAGTAGACTTCTATCAACTGTATTTACTTGAATACTCAGATTCATTTTCATTGCAGGGGGAGAATCTGGTCACTGCTGTCTTAACCGGGCCGGGCATAGTGTTCATCCAAAGCATGCCCTTCAATCGCCTTTCTCAGCGTATCGCCAGGTATATCTTTATCAGAAGGATGAAAAAAGATTGCAAGTTTTCGTTTGTTTTTCTTTTCTTGATTTGATGATCTATATAATCTTTACAAAACAGGGCCGTTACAGGTCCAAATCTGAGGGACAATCCCAAGTTATTGCTGCAGATAGCAATGCTCTTCTTTTTAGCTTACGTTGTGATTGTGTCATCTTTAATCTTGACCGATGTATGATTCCATTCCTTACCGTTCCATTCAACGTTGTTTGTTAATTTACTGATTTCCTGCTTAGTTTTCTTCCCCCTTTCTTACCTGACCAATATTTGAATGGTGAAAATTCGTAGGCGTAGTTTGTATGCTTAGGTAAACTTATATGTATTTTGTGTAAAATGGTTTTCTTTTGGATAATTTTATTATCACATTCACTGAAATCTTCAGAGCCTTTTGGCAGTGCTTGGCGTGGCGTGGCATGGCAGCACAGGCATGTAATAAAGTTTCTTTTTACACGATCGAAGTTGTCTTGTGCGGACAAAACAAAAGCTGCACGAAAATCAAAGGCATTGCAAGATATTCGAAATATTCGCGGATTTCAAATCTCCCAATAATAATGTCCAGAAACATATTAATAATAAAGACGCAGCAGAACAAACACAAAGATACAGCAGTAAATCACACTATTACTGCTAAGATTTTCTTGGTTTATTGAAGGGGAAAGAAAAACATACGCTAGAAGAACTAATAAAGTACTACAAAAGAGGACGGGGTAAAAATCAAATCAGTGGCAGAAGATGACTTTGAGCTCGCGCGGCGCCGAGCACTCGTGCATGAGCGATGGGCTGTCGTGGGCGTACGTAAACGTCGCCGGGCAAGCGTGCTTGAAGAACTCCGACCAGTTCGAGCCCTTGCACGTGTGGGGGCTGTTGTAATGGTTCCGACAGCAAAGCTCATCCGTGTTGAACGCCGAGCAACCGCTCTTACAACCTACGACCTTCCCATCTAACCTCTGCTGCAGCTGATTCGGACACGTGGCGAGCAGATCCGCCCGGCAACCCACCACCGGGCAGTGCCCTTGCCCTTCGTGCGGCGTCACCTATAGTACGGACGGCATAATACAATTTCTAAAGCACTAAAAGACGGCGAGTTTTTGATATATTATGTAAAAGCTAATATCACATACCGTCATGGGGAGGTTGAAGCCATCGACGAGGCTAACGCCGTAGGAGGAGAAATCGGCGTCGCCGTGGTGGAGGGAGAACTGGGCCAGAGTGGCGGGAGGGGCGCCACCGAGGCCGTTGCACTCCAGGCGGCCGCCGCAGTCTCCGGTCAGGCAGGAGAACCGGCCGTTGGCGTAGTTGCAGTGGGTTCGGGCCCATATGCGGCCGGACCAGTGGGCGGAGGGAGCGGGGAAGGATCGGTGGGTGAGGGTAGTTAGTGCGAAACCGCCGCGTTCGAGGGCTGGGTGGCCGGCGTTGGGCTGGATGGCCGGCCATATGGTGAATGGGCAGTTGTTGACGACGGTGAGGATGAGGCCTCCGCCCGTGTGGGCGGCGGCGGAGAGGGTGATGAGTAGGGAGAGGGAGAAGATGTTGAGGATGATGGTGTAAGAGGCCATTTTGAAATTGGAGGAGTTTTCTTTTGGCTTATTCGTTGGGAGAAATAATGCAGATTGGAGGGATGTATTTATAGAGTTTTTATGTGTGTATTTTTATGAATATTATTCATAAATCAGTAAGCGAGAATCTCAGTCAATTTACTGGGAAATGAACCTCATTGATTATTAGTGGAGAAAACGAGCCTTCATCACTAACAAGGAGTTTAAAACAACGAGAGTTAGATTAATATTTGTTAGTTCTGAGTTTATTCTTACCACTCTTTGAGTTATGCAACAAAAAAAAGTTTACTACACGCAAGAAGATAAGCATGAAGTACTTTATTAAAGAACACTGCAAAGGCTCTGCTGTTTTGCTGCTGGCGAATATTGACTCGTGTTTTCCGCATATGCCCATTGTTTTTCTTTTCTTTAATCTCACTTGTCCAAACCTTTGCGGTAATAATTTACAGATAATAATAAGTATAAGAATATTAATTACGAATGAATCGACATTCGACAGTGCCACGTGCATTGAAACTTGTTCATTTTTCTTCAAACGATCTCTAACATATATATATATATATATATATATATATAATTTTTTTAAGAAATGCTACTCTAATATTTATGGGATCTTTACACATTAATTTTTTATATGTAGATACTTCATAATAAATTTTTTGCACACCATCCGCAGGAAAGTCATATAACACATTTAGGTACCATATAGCAACATATTGTGGTACGTAATAGGCTGAGAAAATGGTACATCATATATAACACTTTAAGGGACCAATAGTACCTGTATAGGGTTCCGTATAAACGCATGACGTGGTACGCAATATATACATAAAAAGGTACGGCAAGACTAAAAAAATTGATACAAACAGTAAAATGGGTAACTATCTGTTTAAATTTCTGACATAGATACTGATTTGTAAATTTTTACTCAATTGGTATTAATATATATATGTCACATATTTTATTATCTAATTCTGAACAAAGGTTTAAATCGGTAACGCTGTAGTAAAAAAGCCCAACTCAGCTCCAAAAAGTCCCATCTCCCCTGCCTTGGTTGGAGATCTACGGCGCCATTTGTTGATCTTAATGGGCCTTATGATGGGCCGAACTGAGGCCCATTTGTTGGCATTTGTAGATGTCAAATGGGCCTTTAGGCCCATATCTTGGTTGAAGCTCTAGCAATAGCATCTTCATCTTCAATGGCGGACAAAGGTTTCCTTGTGTTTTTTGGGTCGCGAATATAGAGAAACAAGATCATGCCCAAGATCAAAGATCGCAGTTTTTATTCCCGGCGTTTTTTCATTTTTGCGCAAAAGTGCGCACTTTAATAATGCCTTAGGCATTGCATTGTCAAGTTTTATTTATCATCGGGTGAAAGAAGTATCTAATATTTTAAGTTTCAAGGCTTTTTCATCATCTTTTTATTACCTTTTCATTTTTTTCACATATTATCTGGCCGTTGTATTGTGGCAGGCGAAGTAAATAATCTCATTGAATGCTCTCAACTACGCTTGGCCATGGCTATTCAATTCTAAAGGTCCCATCTTTTTCTTCTTTTGACGTGCCGTTTTCGTTCTCTCATCACATGCATATCTGATAATAACTGCTATTTCGTTGTATTGCATACAAGTAATCTCCCCTCGATTTTAGAAGATTTGAAATACGCCAAACGCTGAACTATAATATACTTTAGGCTCATCATGATATTTTTGTCGGGTGTATATGATGAAGATGAATAGTTTGTGTTCTTTCCACAGCCAAGCTCATGTCTTGAGAGTATAACTTGATGAAAGAAACATCAAAGTTGCAAGAATATGAGCTAAAGCATCGTTTAGAACATAACTGCATCGATATGTCAGTGAGTCGAGTTAAAATTGACAATCATTCTTCGACTGCAAAGGAGGAAAAAGAATGCGAAGAGATAATACAGTGTGATTCTTCGTCATGTACTCATCATACATCTTACTGCCATAGGCGATCAAAGAGGTTTTAACTTTCTCTTTTGATGCATATATAGTAATCTCACACTGATAGATTATTTTCAAAGATTCATCACAGTACGACTGAGAAAACTGTCTTAATTCTTTACCGAGCTTTCCTTTTCAAGCCTTGGATTTTGAGGAATTACAGTTCCTTGGTTTGCTTTGTAGTGCTTCTGAGAAAAACTTCGATCTTTCAAGGGTCAAAGATCCTCGTCCCACGAGGAAGAACGTCATCGAATCCTCTGCAAGTCATTACAGTCATGTTAAGGATCATCAGAAACAACGACCTTATTCTAGCCATAGCTGTAAAGCAAGCCCTCTTCACCGTAAATTCTTCGACACAACGAAGGATGATGGTTCAAATCACAGAGTATCCCTTGAGAAAGATGTGAGTAAACTTTCTAAAAGCTCGTTTCTTTCTGCTTGTGCTCAGTCCCTCCGAGGTTTAATTTGATGCAATGAAATGCAAGATTACACCTTTATTCGGATAACGTTTTGCAGATCGAAACACTACAGTCGCGCTTGAAGCAAGAAAGGTGCATGCGAATGGTACTCGAAAAGGCAATGGGCAGAGCTTCAAGCACATTATCTCCAGGGCATCACCATTTTGCTGCCCAGGTAGCTTCCATTATGTGTAAAATTGAGAACTGAATTCTATTCGCATTTCGTCGATGTAAGGTCTTTAACAACCTTTTCTGCTTTGTTTTTCAGACAAAAGAACTGTTGGCAGAAATCGAACTGCTCGAAGAAGAGGTGGCGAAAAGGGAACAGCATGTTCTGTCCCTATACAGAAGCATATTCCAAAACTGCGTTAGCCAAACGACTTCAGAGTATGGCTCACTCGATGCTTCTCCCGCCCATGCGAAGAGCGCTTTGACTGCTACCAAACAGCCGAAGATCATTTCGAGCGCATTTTGTTCGTCGAAGATTTTTCGTCTGAAGAAGTTTCGCTCTACGGCTTCTACGAATGAGTCGGGGACAAAGAGTTCAGCGCAGCAGCCTAGGACAGTTTTCAACAAAGACAAAGCCAATGTCAGAAAAACACATTCTGCAACTGAAGTTTTCTCCGTATATCCATTTCCTTGATCATTTACTGTGATTCTTGGACAGGGCCCTTCTATCACAGGCAAGAATTCTGTTCCTCGGACACTAAAGGAGCATCTCCATAGGTGCCCGAGTAAGCTAACTGAGGAGATGGTTAGGTGCATGGCTGCAGTTTACTGCTGCATTCAGACAACTACATCTTCAGATAATAAAACGGAGAAGACTTTCTCTTCACTGCCCAAATCATCCTTAAACAGCGTAATCTCGGGATGTTTCGCTGCAGAGGACAAAGAATGGTCGGCAAAGTCGAAGCTTGAAATACAGTGGATATCAACCAATAAGCTGAGCTTCTCTAGAGCTTCTCAGGCCATTAACTACTACAGGTTTCAGCTTCTTCCAGTTCATTACCTTTCTTTGTCGAGCCTATGAGATGAACTTTTTCTATATTGCTTCCATTTTCAGGGTGCTCGTCGAACAGCTGGAGAAAGTGAACGTTTGCAAGATGGATATCAATGCGCAGATAGCGTTTTGGATCAACCTTTACAATTCCTTGGTTATGCACGTAAAAAAAGAAGACTGATTCGTTCGTATAAGATTTTTACCAGTGTTTTCTCCATACCTATTCATTCATGCCATCGTTTGTTTCGTTCTTACAGGCTTATCTGACTTTTGGGATACCTCAAAACTTGCTCAGAAGGTTAGCATTGTTTCACAAGGTGTGGATACTTAAACTGTTCGTCAGAAATTCAGCTGTAGTATCTTTACATATACCACCAGCAAATACACAGCCTAACATTTGTTTTGCAATAATCCCTTTGCTGTGCGTATGTGTAAGAGAAAAGGGTTGTAATGTTTTTCTCTTGCATCATCTTACAGGCGGCTTACAACGTCGGCGGTCATATAGTAAGCGCAAGTACGATTGAACAGTCGATATTTGGCGTAGGTACGCCTAGAACAGGGCAGGTAATAAAACTCTTTTCAGTTCATCAAGAAAATTCTACTATATAAAGATGTTGCAGTGATTGTAAATCTTCTTTGTACGGATTATTACAGTGGTTGGAGACGGTCTTATCAGTCGCTATGAGGAAAAGGTCCGGCGAACAAAGGAAGCTCGTCGGTTCAAAGTACGGCCTCCGCCGCCTCCAACCGCTCGTCTGCTTTGCGCTCTGCGCCGGCGCTTTTTCCGATCCACTGGTAAAAATTTAAACAGAAGAAAGAAAACTTTCCGCCGTTCTTACAAGGGAAAATCCATTTTCGTCGTAGTGACGTTTTTTCGACCTTTTTCTGCTTTTGAAGCTAAACGTCTACACAGCTTCCGACATCAACGAAGAGCTTCAGGCGGCGAAGAGAGAGTTCTTGCAGGCCAACGTAGTTTTCAAGAATGACAGGTCGGTTTTCTTGCCGGAGCTCGTACAGAGGTACGTCAGGGAGGCGCGTGTTCCCGCCGGCGAGATGCTACGGTGGATCGCCGAAAATGTCGGCGAGGAGCTCGGGGGCTCCGTAGGGCGGTGGACGGCGAGGAAGCAGAGGGCGGCGCGCGGCGTGAAATGGCTTCCTTATGATTCGACGTTTCGCTACGTGTTTGTGAAGGAGTTGACCGAAAAGCCTTGGTAGTTGTACTTGTGAAAGACCGTTTTTATGTTGTATTTAATAGATTTTATCTATTTATGATTGTCCTGTGTATGTATATCTTGTTGAATATTATTTTTTTTTATGTGATTTTACGTGTTAGGAATAGGATCACATCCCCAAATTTTCGTAATTATTATTATACTCCATGGTTATTTTCTAAAAAAAATAGATATTAAGAGAAAAGTTGACTTTGTATTTTGAAGCGGTGAGCAAGAGAGGAAAAATCCAATGATTACTTGACACGTGTGCGGAGCCATTCCCCAATTTTGCTTTACCTTTTTAAATAATAAATATGGTTTTTCTTTATTACGTGTTGTACTAATTTTGCGAAATTTGGCATTAACGTCTCTCCAAACATCTGAAAACGAAAGGCAACGCAACAGAAAATACGCACTTCTAAAACTCCGCCTAAACTTTCTAGCGAACTGACGCGCACGTCCTTTCGTGGTTCTTGAATTGATGTTCAGCACTTGCTAAGGATTCGTTTAGGGAGAAATAACTACAGTTTTCTTCTGCTGTGGTGTTGAGGGTTTATGAAGGAAAGCTTGGCCGTTCAACTAGGGTTGAGTTAAGGGAATCAATTTCGGGATTTTTGTCGCCGGATGGAGGGAGGTAGCGTCTCTACACTTAATTCTTCTGGTACTCACCATCCTTGTTTTCTCTTTCTTCTTTTCACTTTGTTTTTTATTTTGTGTTAATTCTGTGTATTTCTTGGTTTTTGGCGGAAGAGTGTTAAGATGGGATTTAGGATACAAGTTGTATTTAAATTGCACTTGAATTTGTGTAGTGCGGAGGGTTTTTCATGGGAGTTAAATTTGGGGCTTTGCTGTTAAAACGCATAAGGCCTTATCATGATCATTCTTGATATAGGGATACACCAATGGACTATGATGAAAATGAATCTGAAGGCCAGAATCTTCACTTAGCTGGTGAGGAGAGCTCGAAAAATTCTTCTGTTTTGCGACCGTTTGCCCTTCCCAAGTTCGATTTTGATTACAGCCTGCACGGGCATCTGAGATTTGATAGTCTAGCCGAAAGCGAAGTTTTTCTCGGTATTTCAAGTCAGGAGGACAATAATTGGATAGAAGATTTTTCTCGTGGAGGCAGTGGGATAGCCTTTAGCTCCACTGTTGCAGAATCTTGTGCACTGCCTAGTCATATCAATGTGTGGTCTGAGGCGACATCGACAGAATCTGTTGAGTTGTTACTGAAGGCCGTTGGACAGGAAGAAATGGCGTCAGGTGAAAATACAATCGGGGAATCATGTCCAGTTGTTCAGCCAGGAAGCTCAATGGTTGAGATGGATACAGATAACTTGGCAGTTGACTGTAAGGTGACGGACGTTCACAATCGATATGGTTCAACGACACCCGACGATGACGATCAGGGGGAGTTACCTAGATCAGATCAGAATGTATGTGTCAAAGATTATAACTCTGGACTTCATGAAGTGTTAACCAATGATAAAAATTCAACTGAGACAGGTGGAAAGTTGAAGGTTGAGATGAAGGCGAGCACTATAGATCAGGTAGAAGCTGGTGACTTGACAGATGAACCTTTACGCAATCAAGTAGAAGAAAACTTTCCTGCTCCTCGCTTGGATATTGAGACTACTGAAAGCTCTCCTCAGAAGGCTTCTGCTTGTGTTGGTGAGCCTGTTCATGAGGATTTGGGTGATTCCAGTTTAGCAGTTTCAGACGATGTATCTGTACATATTTCTGATCTAGTTGAGGATGTCAAACAGAGTCAACAAAAGGATATAGAAACGAGTAAGGTTACTGTTGAAGACGAGAAATTTGAGTCACATAGTTCACTTGAAGCTCCACCACAGATGGAACCTCTGAAAGAGGAGCACATAGTCGAAATACAGGAGGGTGAGTCTACCATAGATGGAACGCAGGATGAAGTCATGCAGGATGTTGGGTTATTGGATGATAAACCATCCATCTCTTATGAAGGAAAAGAAGAGTTTGTAGGGGGCTTTGGCACAAACACTACTGATGTCACCCAAACCAGTACCAATACTGAACCAACGGCGGATGTTATTACACAATCTTCGGTTCAGTTCAGTCGTGACAGTGTTTTTCCTGGAAATAGCAGCTCCTTTGTTGATCCAAATGCTATTTTTGCTTCCTCTGCATCGCCTGATGTGCCCAAAAACCTCCCTGTGGTGGATCTTGATGACAAAATTAAAGACAGAGATACCTCTGGAAATTCGACAGATTGCACCGTTGCTGGTGACATTTCAGGGAAGAATTTGGTTGTTTGCAGCATTAGAAACTCTGAATACAGAGATAGATCTGCTGGCGAGAAAGACGCTCTGATTCACAACCCCAGCCCCAGCCCCAGCCCCTTGCCAGCTAAGAATATGGAAATACACAGTGAAGATTGCCACTTGATTGAGAACGTTGTTTGTGGAAGGGAACAAGATGATACCGCCTGTGAGAAAGGAGTTAGTAAATCATCTCTTGATCTAAAGGAGATCTCTGATAAAAAAGAAAAAGAGACAGGACCCAATCTTACCAGAAACACAAGCGAACAAACTGTTGAGATAGCTGGAAGTCAACTCAATGAGCTCACTGGCTCGTTTTCGGGTATCTTTAAGCCATGTTCTTATACCTTTTTATTCTCTAAGACTCGTGAATGTTTTCTATTTTCAATCAAAATGTACCATTTCATGCCTAATGTTTCTGCCTATTGCTTACAGTATCGACCGCTGAGGATGATAATGCGAAGTTGGTGTCACCAGCTCTTGAAGGTGATGAATTTGTGCATGACAGCGAGCTCCCGTGCAATGCACCGTTGTTCGATACTGGCGATAACAGTCAGAGTAAAGAAAATGATTCTGGTTCCTTGAATGATCTAAGCAGGAAGGAGTCTCTTGGACCCAGTGGGCTTTCACATGATATTCGGACTGAAGGGATTACACCCCTTGGTTCTGGTGAATCAGGAGAATTGAAGAGACATGACAACTCTACTGCATTGAATGACACCGTCCCAGTTGATTTGCCAGAAAAATCCAGCAAGGAGTGGAGCAAAAAAGTGGAGAATACCGGCAGCGTGCAAGATTATGGTGTTGCTGTTGCCTTCCCTGAGAAGCTAATGGACACAAACCGAGAGAGTTCAGGAACAATTTCTACAACCATTCCAGGTTAATCATTGTCATGGACATTATGGTCAACTAATATATGCAAACATTTTGTTTCATTTGAACATCCATTTTGCAACCATGTCAGTAGGCTCACGTTATGGGTGAGTTTTCAGATGCCTTTGTTCTTGGCTTAGTAGGCTGAAACTGATTATCTACTTTTGCTGTTACGGCTTTCATAGGCTATTCTTTCGATTGAACATATAAATTATAAAAGTATCTTGTGTGATAGAGGAGTTACTATTACCTTTTTGTAGTTTACCAGCTGCTTCTTGATGAAATTCTTCAATTGCAGTTACCAGCTGTACTGATACAATTGCACAACTTTCAGCTCCTGACGTCTGTTCATCAGTTCCTTCAAAAAGTGTAACGAACATTGAAGTGTCTCTGGATAAGAGCATCACTGAAAAGGCTGGTGAAGTGCTGTCAACATCATCAGCTGTAACTGCACCCTGCCAAGCACAGGAAAACTTTACATTTGATGTTAGGCCTTTGGGAGGCCAGTCCACTGTGGATATTGTCAACGATTCTCTCTCTTTGGTACATTGATCATTCTCTCTCTTCGGTACATTGATCACCTGCTCGTTATCTCTTATTATAATTTTCAAGTTTCTTGTTTTGTGTATCTGTGATGTTTGTTTTATTAATTTTGATTGTGTTTCTTTCTCCGAACCTGAAGGATGCTCAACGAACTGTCTCAACATATGGTAATGATACTCCGAAAGATCCAAAGTTGGCTAAGGAACCTTCTGGAAGTGGCTCTGAGAGTAAAGCAAACCGTGGCGGTAGTAGATCTGGGAAAGGAAACGCGAAAAGGGGAAGTCAGACGAAAAAGACTCCAACGAAGCAGAACGTCCGTAATGAGACATCATCCGTCACCTTCAGCCCATTAGGAGCTGGACAACTTGTGACATTTGACAGTGCTGTTAAGCAAAGGGAAGGCCCTGTCATTATCACATCGAATGGTCCTGATTCGATCTCCTCTGCTAAGACCTCCGCATTCTTTAAGCAGCCTTTCACCGATTCACAACAAGTGCAATTACGGGCGCAAATTTTTGTTTATGGATCGCTTATGTGAGTTTTCCTTTTCTTGCCGTGTAATGAAATCAACAAATTATTTAATCTGTTGCCTTTTCCCAAGTAGATTGCTATTTAATTGACTCCATTTGTAATGATCTTTTGTTATTGTAGACAAGGAGTAGCTCCCGATGAAGCTTGTATGGTTTCTGCCTTTGGTATGTTATACATACTAGCTCTGTCATGCTTTATCTTTGAAGATTTTCTGTGATTGCCTTATATTCTGAGCATTGCTGTTGCGGTTTAAGTTGAAAATTTTCCGTCATATTTGTTTATCTCTAATTAGATGGCCCAAGGCCCGTTTGGGAGCCGGCATGGCGTGCCTGTATAGAAAAACTTCGAGTGCAAAAATCCCAAGCAAACCATAGTGAAACACGCGTACACTTTGGTTCAGGTATCACATCCTCTCAAAGAAAATTTTATTCCACATTATTACTCTGCTGAGTTCTGATCATGAAATCTCTGGAAACACAGCTGGTAAAGGTCCCGAGCCGACCAATAGTCTAGGTTTTTCATCAGGAATTGTTCGATCAAGCAACAAGACTACTACTACACCCGTTAGTACCCCTGCTTTTTCTCTGTCATCGCCGTTGTGGAGCATAGCCTCACCATCAATTGACCCTCTCAGTACCAAAGTCCGAGTTGCACCTTTTGATAACCAAGCTGCATCTCCTTTACATCCGTTTCAATCTCTGTCACCAATCGGAAATTTTACTGCACATGCCACTTGGCCATCCCAGTCTCAATTTTCAGTACCCTGGATTGCCTCTTCACAAACTTCACCCTTTGGTATTAGCACCAATTATTCCACATTTCCAATCACAGAATCAGTTAGATTGACCCCTGTCAAAGATTCATCCTCAGCTATTTCCCCTGGAACAAATTTGTTACAGACCACACCACCAACTATGCATACCGGTGCGACAGCTATGTTTTACGGGGCTTCTTCACTTAACCCAAATAAGGTTAAAGCATCACGTGCTCAGGCTTCCCTTGATACTAAAACCAGAAAGAGAAAGAAGTCCTCTAGTAGTGATGCTGCTGCTCAGGGCTCTGTGGCTGCATCTCCTATTATTTCTCCCTCTGCTCCCCTGGTAACAAATTATAGTTTGAGCAGATCTCCAGCGCCGGTTGATGGTAGTCAATCCTCTGTGATTGCTAGGAATGATGCAAATGCGCCACCCACTCTGGTTGTGAATAGTCATTATTCTACGCCGGTAGCTGTTGCAGCGCCTCCCGCTTTTGTGCCAAGGAGCACCACTGACCAATTATTCTCCGCGGGGAGGACAATGGGTTCACATGATATGGTTAAAATAGTCGAGCAAAGTAAGAATGGGGCAGCAGCATTAAATGCAGATGGGTTTAAGAAGGTTGAGGATGCTAAGTTATACGCGCAGGAGGCTGCCTCGTGTTCGTCGGAGGCCATTCAGTACTGTGAAAGCATGTGGAACCAGTTGAAACACCAAAACAACTCTGGTTTGAGTTTGACTGAGGATGTCGAGTACAAGTTAGCATCTGCTGCTGCTGCTGTAGCCGCCGCCGCTTGTGTCGCAAAGGCAGCATCTGCTGCGGCTAATATTGCCTTAGGTGCAGCTATGCAAGCGAAACTTCTGGCAGAAGAAGCAGTGACCAAATCTGGAGACATCAATACCGTTGGGCAGGGTGTGAAAATTTCTTCGAACACTATGTATGGAACTCCCAGTTTAGAGACATCTTCTGCTAGAGAGGCAGCTAAGAGAAGGGTTGAGGCTGCATCAGCTGCCACAAGGCATGCTGAAAATCTTGATGCCATTGTGAAAGCAGCGGAATTGGCTGCCGAAGCAGTTTCACACACTGGAAAGATTGTTGCGATGGGTGATCCTTTTTCTGTGCGTGAGCTTCTTGAGGCTGGGCCTGATAATTATTGGAGAGTCTTGAATGTTGCTGATGAGCCGAGATCAGAAACCAACATTGAAAAGAGTAACTCTGATGTACCTTACGCACACCAAAACATGACAAATATTATAGAAGGATCCACGGTCGAGGTTGGAAAGTTGCCTATCTTTTTATTACTTTTGCATTTCCTCTTTTATTGATCTGTCATCCTTACTTAAAGCATATTACTTGTTGAAATTGTAGGTTCTTAGAGATCGCGGTGATCAGGAGGGATGGTTTTTAGCGAGCGTAGTGGATTTGAAGGACAGGGAAGCATTTGTTTCATACACAGAGATTCGATCTGATGAAGGTTAGGCATTGCTGTCTGTTGTCTGATGTTGAAAAAGAAAAACTGGTTCACACTATAGGCCGTGGTTCTTTTTCCATTCTGTTTTGGGATGTTGTTTTTTTCCCTTTTCGGTTCTCATTTTTAAGATTCAGCTAAACTAAACCTTTTGTCAACTTGTTCCTGTTTCTCAGGGAGCAATCAGCTGAAGGAGTGGGTATCACTAGAATTTAAAGATGGTGAACCACCAAGGCTACGCATTCCTCATCCTATGACTTCGGTGCAATTTGAAGGAACTAGGAAGCGAAGAAGATCGGCTGTTAAAGATTATAATTGGTCTGTTGGAGATAGAGTTGATGCATGGGTGCTAGATTGGTAAGTGACAATTATCCTACATCTTGTTTCTTAGTATGTATTTGCATCTCTAAGATGCCTTAGTTCTTTGAGTTCCAAACATTGAAAGCGTGTCATTTCTGTCATTCACCAAGGCTAAATCTTGTCTGATTTTTTTTTTCGATTTTTTAACTCGTGTTGGATATAGTTATATATAACTATTTAGTTGGTTATTTTTAATTCTTGTTAGTAAGTCGACTTCGAATAATTTATCATCCATATCCATTTTGATGCAGCTGGCGTGAAGGCGTTGTTGTTGAAAAGAATGCAAAGGATACAACTAGCCTGGGTGTTCAATTTTCAGGTTACAAGCAAATAATTTGCTCTACTTATAATACTATATGCAATTTGTGGAGTAATTTTGGTACGAGCATTTTTTTATTTATGCAGCTCAAGGGGAGACTCGGATGGTAAAGTCATGGCATCTGCGCCCTACTTTAGTCTGGACTAACGGGCAGTGGATTGAATGGTGCAGTTCGCGGAAAGACGGTGGCTCCCAGGTCTTAAAAACGCTCCATGAATCATTCATTCTCAGTAAAAAACATACTTTTTCCTATCCTCCAATTCGGTATTACATCCTTTTTCAGGGAGATACACCCATGGAAAAGCGGCCAAAGCTGGATGCGAAAGGGAAGGCTACAATGCCTAAAAGCATGAATGGTGCAGAAACAGGTGAAAGTGAAGAGGCAAGCTTGCCTTTGTTTTCTAATGATGAAGTTTTCAAATTCAATATTGGCGGCGGCGGGGATGACAGTAAGAGGACCACTGTCAGGACAGGGAAATCTGTCCCAGAAAAAGGTGGTTCTAGGGTAGTATTTGGTGTCCCCAAACCTGGAAAGAAAAGGAAGTTCATGGAAGTGAGCAAACATTATGATTCTGATAGAAGCACCAAAGTCAACGAGCCCGAAGATTCAATGAAATTAGCTAGATTTTTGGCACCTCACGGATCAGGTCCTCGAGGACTTAAAAATATCTCTAAAGTGGACAAGGACAGGCAAGTAGCAGGACTAAAACCCAAAGTTCCTAAATTTGGAAAACCACCAAGCATTCCTGCTAGAACTGTAGTACGAAAAGATGGGTCGGGCTCTTCTCGGGAAAATGAGCGCGACGAAGCTACTCTAAAGGGTTCTATAAGCAATGATGAAAATAGGTCGGGTGAGGAAAAGGTTGCTGAACTTGGCTCCTCTAGTGCTGAAGAGACCTCTGGCGGGGATATGGTATTCTCATTCCAAGCTCTTCCAAAGGAAAGTCGTAAAAAATTATTGACCAAAGGTGGCCGTTCTGAACGGTTAGGCCAAGGGGATCGTTTTCCCACAAGTGGAAAGGTAGGTAAAACGAAAGCAAATGAAGAGACAACCTCTCAAGCTACTGAAGTCCGTCGATCAAATCGTCGAATCCAACCTACATCTCGGGTAAATCATCTTCCTAATGTTGTATCGATCAGAGGGGTGTACTATTCTTGGTTTGCATTATGAGCAAAGCTTGGAAATTGGTTTTTATATTACCCATACTTTTACACGCTACTCATGACCTTCCCTATCGATCTTTTTGTCTTTATCAAGTTGCTGGAAGGGCTTCAGAGTTCCCTTACGATATCGAAGCCACCACCGTCATTGCAGGACAAAAGTCACCGGGGACAGAGTAAAGGCACCACCAAAGGTATTACTGCACTTGCCCTTTTTTCTTCCACTGTATTTTTTTAGAATGGTTGTAATATACGATTCTTTGTTTTGCTTCATTTCAGGGAGTAGATGAATTCTTATTGCAGCTGAAGTTGGTTCCCTTATTTTATTGTCGTGTAAATCGATGTGTTATCTTTAGAAGAAATGCTTTGCTGTATTGTAGAATCAATGAAGGTGTTAGATGTCACTCAGTCAATATTGGTTTAATTATCAGATGATTTGTCTTCGAGTTCTTTCTGAATACGTTTTATTAACTTGGGATATAGGTTTCAAGTTATTCGAACGATTTAGTGAGTTTTTATTGTGTTTTTTTATTATTAACTCTTCCTATTTTATTTTGATTTAGTATAAATGAGGAATGATATTTTAATTTCATAGATTAACTTTCTCCAAGTCTTAATAATTCCATAAATAATTTAGTAGTACCCAAAAATAAATATGTATCCTCTTTTTTAAACTTGCAGAAATAAGTCTTTACTTTTATTGATCCATGTTTCGAATGATATAATAGAAAATAGTTTAGAAATAAATAATCAAGGAAACCTAATTGATTTTACTCTCGTAGGTGTCCATTAATGAAATTTGCTTGTTTCAATTTTATTCTATGTCAAAACAATCTAAATATATGTTTGTACCCTAAACATTGCAATGTAATGAACTATTTAGTCGAATAATATGTACAGCACCACAAGGTAATAATATACATAAATGCACATAATCTAAAATAAAAATCTACCCAAAAAATAATGAAATATTTCGTTTGAGTACAATGATATGAGTTAAGAGATCGCGTGAATCTCAAACATAATGGTTATTATGAGATTACGTAATTACATTACGAATATGTAATTTCTTATCTTTTGAAGATTAAGGCAATTTCGTCTAGTAACACAATAGTTGGGTGATTATGAAGTACTATAAATATGTAGGGACTCCTTCAATGGCTCCATATATCGCTAAATAAAATACTATCAACAGTTGCTACAAGAAGAAGCAATTATTATTCTTTCAAATATACATTATGGCTTCTCATTCTCTGACGTTGTTCAGTGTTATAATTCCCTTGGTGATTCTCTCAATCACAGAAAAATGCAATGCACAGTTCAATTCATACTACACTTACCAGTGGGGAACTGATCACTTCACCCTCAACCCTCAAGGCACTAATGTTCAACTCAAGTTAGATAAAGCATCAGGTTCGTTGTAATAATATATATATACATACTAAATATAATCGTTTCAATACATATAATGTAAATATAATAATTTTTATATCTATACATATATATGCAGGTGCTGGATTTAAGTCGAAGAGTGACTATGGATCAGGTTGGTTCCACATAAAGCTCAAGGCTCCAAAGGGGAATACAGGAGGAGTTAACTCCAACTTCTATGTAATAATACAATTCGTAGTAACACACTTATTATTCGTCCTAATTTTTTCTTCACTAATTCTTGGTATATATGATATCATTTTATAGCTGATCGATCATCAAGGGGGAAACCACTACGAGGTAGATTTCGAACTACTTGGGACGACGGGGATATTGCAGACAAACATATTCGTGAACGACATGGGAAATAGAGAAGAAAGATACAACCTTTGGTTCGATCCCTCCCAAGACTTTCACTCCTACGACATTCTATGGAACTCCCACCAACTAGTGTAAGGATCAACGCATGCATGGCTTACTTATTACGTTGCATGCAAAAATAAAACAACGTGCTTATTATTGTTTACATTAGGTTCTTTGTGGACAAAATTCCTATAAGGGTTTTCAAGAACAACGCAGACAAAGGAATTCCTTACCTAACATCTCCCATGCACATTGAGGCTTCTATATGGGATGCTCCATGGGCTGGGAAAGTGGACTATAAACAAGCACCGTTCTTTTCGAATTACGAGGAATTTCCAATACAAGGTTGCACGACACAGCAAGGGAACTGTTTCTCGGACAAGTATTCGTGGAATGCTAAGCAGTTTTGGGAACTAACTCCCCAACAGAAGGCGCAGATGAAGCAGTACAGACAGAAGTACATGTCCTATACTTACTGCAAGGACAGAAGAAAGCCTGAATGCTCCGATAATAACTAAGCTTGGGTTGTATTGTTAGTAGTGCTTTAGGGTTTGGAGGAGAGGATATATAAGATTAGACCCTCTCTCTCTGTCGTCTAAAATAATAATGTGATTCGTGGAGTTATTATATGAGGAATTAGTTATTGAATAATTATTCGATGATTTGATGAATATCTTTAGTGTTAATTTGCAGATAAGATCATATAAAATACACACACACGCACACCCATAGATGACGCCCACCGCTAAAATCCTAATATACTATTATTCACCAAACGAGTTCAAAACCTCAAAATATACAATGCTTCGGTGATTCTTTTGCTCTCTACATGGATAAGTGGGATTTTGAGTATTGAGAATTGTTCACTTTAGTTTTTTCCTACAAGGATGTCTTTTTCTAAAATATAGATTGACATGTTCATGTCATGAAATTTAAAAATTAAAGAAAAAAAATTCATTTTTATTTGGTAAGTAGGTTGTCGCTTTAAGACTCATTCTAGTCTCATCAATGAGCCCACCGTTTTCGACCTTTGCATTTGAAAATCCTCACACATCGTTTAAAGCAAACCAACTTTTTCTTACCTGCTATAAAAACACGACCATAAACTATTCTTCAAACACACAAAACATAATTAGGACACACAAAGCTGATCTTCTGTAAAAACCTTAGTCGATCAACATTTATCCATCTCAGAGAGATATTAATATGGCGACGTATTACATACAAGTTGAAGAAGAGGCTTGGAAATGTCCGAAACACCCATACGTCGTCAGAAGACGCCGACGCCACTACAACGGCGTCTGCCCCACGTGCCTCCACGACCGCCTCGCCGGCCTCCGTCCCAACAGTTCCACGGCGGCGACTTCTTCTTCCGATTCCTCCGCCGCCTCTTCGTCTTCTTCCGCCGCGCCGTCGTTCCTCATGCGCTCGAGATCGTTGGCGGCCAAAACGCCCTCTTTCTTCTCTGCTATGAAGAGATCGACGGCGGCGGCGGCGAAATCGGCGGAGAAGAAGAAGGAGGAGCTCGCAGAATCCGTCGCCGGCGGCGAGGTAGAGGACGGCGCCGCCTTTCAGGACGAGAGGATCGAGGAATTTGCGAGGATGATTACAAGATCGAGATCGGTGAGTACTGGGATGACGATGATGGCGGCGTCGGAGGTGGTCCGTGCTGACGTGTCGGCACCGCCGTCTCGGGGCAAGGCGGCGAAGTCTTCGTCGTCGCTGTTTCGGAGCTTTGCGAGTCCGATGAGGCTGTTTAGGAGTTCAAAGGCGAGGACGCCGAAGGTTGCGGTGTAGAATTACGACTGCCTTTTGTGTCTAATTCATTCTATATTTTTTTTATTTTATTTGTATTTTCATATGACGGCGAAAAGAATCGAAATGACAGATTTGGTAAATTGAATAAAACTTTCAAATGTATGATGGGGTTTGAATTTAGATAATATTTTGATTTGAATCAAGGTTAATTCTTTTTCGGTACCTTTCAACATTTCAACTTCCTTTAAATACCCCTCGAATTATATCTTCCTTATAAGTACCCATTTGAAAATTTATTCCTATTCAGTACCTAAAAAACCCTTTTCAGCATTAAATGGACTAAAATACCTCTGTCTCACATATTCAAAAAGGCTGAATAATTATTTTCACATGAATTATATCAACAAATATAGTTATTATACCAACAAAATTAGACATTGTACCAGAAAATGTTGAAGTTATACCATATGTTTTCATTATTATATCAGGAAATAGCATTATTATAAATTACAGCGAAATTGGACGTAATTATACCAACTGATTTTGAAATTATACCAGAAACTGTAAAAATTATACCACATATTTTGGTTATAATACCAGTAAATAACGTTATTTGAATTTTATACAGTGAAATTGGACGATATGCGAACTGATTTTGAAATTATACCAGAAACTGCAGAAATTATACCAACTGTTGTCGTAATTATACCAACAAAATTGTACAATATATCATTTGGTATAATAATGATAACATTTGGTATAATTAGAATAACAATTGGTATAATAATCAAAACAGTTGATGTGATGTCCAATTTAAATAGCATTATTATAATTTACAGCGAAATTGGATGTTATACCAACTGATTTTGATATTATACCAGAAATTGTAGAAATTATACCACATGTTTTGGTTATTATATCAGTAAATAACGTTATTTGAATTTTATACAGTGAAATTGGACGATATGCAAACTGATTTTGAAATTATACCAGAAACTGTAGCGATTATACCAACTGTTGACGTAATTATACCAACAAAATTGCACACTATATCATTTGGTATAATAATGATAACTGTTGGTGTAATTAGAATAACAGTTGGTATAATAATTAAAACAGTTGGTATGATGTCCAATTTAATTTCAAAAAAGGGTATTTTCATCCGTTAGCTGTTTGGGGTATTAAAACACAACTTTTCTGCAGATGGGTACTGAACATGAAGTTTTTTTTCTTGGGGGTACTGAACAGGAATCTCAAACCTTGAAAGGGAGGGAATTTACCCTTGAATCAATGTGTGGTGTGCCTACTAAGTTAAATTGAACCATTGAATGAACTAGTATGAACTCGGTAATACATGTCAACGGTAAAGCAATAACGTCGTTGATTTTTGTAATCACTTCTAGTTTCTTCGATTCATTTACTAGCCGAATATTTGACTATTTTTTGCATTGAAATAAATCGTGCCAATGCCAAAAGAACCGTCTGAAATTAGCTGTCCTAGTTTGACAAATTACTCCGTATAATAACGACCACAATATTTGGTCTTCCCCGACGAGTATGATCATTCATGTTTGACTAATAATTTTCACACGATATTGTATAATGTCTTTAGTATATAACATCGCAGTCTCACGATGATGTACTTAATGCATATTTTTTTTTGTTATTTCATGCTACTAACAATCGACGAACGCTTTGCTATGCTATGACTCTTGTTCAAGTAATTATTAAAAGAGAGAGATGGTGTCGGCCAACATATCGATCGGCCCAATATTGTACTATCATAGAGATGATGTTGGCCCAATTATGTGTGTCGCAATATATATGTTGTAAAATATGACCATTTACGGATAATACTTCTTTTCCCAACCATACCCTATCTATAGTCTTATATATTATAATTTTTTCCCGAGAAATCTTATATATTATATGTTGGTGTATCTATTACCAATCATAATGTGACAAATGTTATGTCTTTTTATTTATTAAAAAATTAGTTAATAAAATTACTACTAGTTTTCTTAAAGGAACAACATATCATAATAATATAATAGGAGTACAATAATGTAAATAATAAAACAATAATATATGTGCACGAACGCCACATGGGATAAGATGAAAAACGCGTTCCTCATTAGAGTATTCAATTCAAAAGGCTCATTGTCGTGTCGTGTTCACTCGACGCATAAATAAAACGTGTGTTAAAAGAATATTTATATTCTATTTTTTATTCTTTTTCCTGACCACATACGCGGTATATATTAGATAAATATCAAACATGTGGGCCCATAAATAATGTGCTACCTACCCCACATCTGATGCAATCATTTGTTTCGAAATTAAGTTAACATCGCTAATTTTCAAAAGATACAGTAGTCTCCTCAGTCGAAACAAATCATAATCCGAACTATTTATGGGAACTATTAGAGGAAAGCATTTGAGTACATATCATAACGCCATCCCGTTTTATTGTATTTCCTTGTTTTACATCATTAACTCAAATATTAAAGACCAAAATACTGATTAAAAAGTCTTTAAAAGTCATTACTCAAGAATAATATATTTCCTCTCATATAAAAAAAAAATCAAGTAGAAAATATCCACATTTCAGTAATTCCATAACAAGCTTGTGTGGCGTTTGCCTCCCACTTCTACTTTCTTAGTTTAGAAAAACATTATTTCACATACGACGTTACAGTATACACTACACAGTACACTGTACAATGTACCCAAAACAAAATCAAATTTTCTGAAAATTAAAATTATTTGTTTCTTCTTAACAGAAGAACTTCAGAATCAATATTTATATTTATTCAAACAATCTCATCTCTTGTTGAAAGTTGAAAGGGAGTGAGTAGTAATAAATAGTTGGTCAAACAATAACCAGTGAACGAAACCGAGTAAAAAGAAAGAAAGACTCTTTTTATTATCGTCTCCTTCCTCGAAACTTGTCTCAAGCTTTATCCATATAAATCCCAAGCCCACCTTTTTCTTTCGAATACAAACACACTCACACTCCTTCCTTCTCCTCCTTCATCTGAACCCTAATGCTTAATTACATCCAATCGCCGACGATCGCCGTCAACGGCGGCAGCAATGGGCCCGCTCGGTTTCTGAACCAGGAAACCATACAGCAGAGGCTCATATCTCTGATCGATCAGGCGCGCGACACGTGGACGCACGCGATCTTCTGGGAATGCTCTCCCGCCGTCGACGGCCACCGTGTGCTGTGCTGGGGAGACGGCTTCTACAGGGGAGATTACAGCCCCACGGCGAAGCGACGGATCAGAACGACGTCGTCGTCCTCCGAGGAGCAGGAGCACAGAAAGCGCGTGCTTCGCGACCTCAACTGCATGATCACCGGCGTCGCCGACCCGTCCCAATCCGCCGGCGCCGGCTTCGACGAGGAGGTGACCGACACGGAGTGGTTCTTCCTCCTTTCTATTACCCACACCTTCCTAAACGGGACGGGCCTCCCCTCCCAGGCGATGTTCGACGCCGGCGGAAGACCGGTCTGGGTCGCCGGCTCCGACCGGCTGGCGTCGGCGGGCTGCGACCGCGCGCGGCAGGCGATGGGGTATGGGATTCAGACGATGGTCTGCGTCCCCGTCCCCATGTCCAACGGTGTCATCGAAGTCGCCTCCACCGATCTAATCCTTCAGAACCCTGACGTCATCAGCAAGATTCGTGCCCTATTCGACTTCAATTCGGGCCTCGATTACGTCAGCGGCCGTACTCCGACGCCTCCGTGGCCGGCGGAACATCGCCCTTCTCCGGCCGGTCAATTCTTGAACTTCAACTGCAACAACGAAGGCAGCAGTAAGAGTAACCCTAATTTCAACCTCGCCCATGGGAACTCCATCAATTTCGGTGGTAAGAACATCGATTTCACCACTTCAGGGGAGAGCAGCATCAATCCACAGGCCTGTAATAACAATGGCAGCTCTGTCACTACTGCGAGCGGATTCCTCGATTTCTCTTGCAAGCTCGAATCTGGCGATATACTAAACTTCGGCGATAATGTGGGGAAAAACAACATCGTATTCAGCCTCGAAGACGACGAAGATATAATCGAAAAGAACTCCTCAGATTACAAGAACAAAAAGAGGGCTTCAACCTCCATGAATTCAAGCGTGATCCTTCCTTCTTCACAGCAGAGCCTAATGAACATCGACTACTACTCGGAAGAACACTCTGACATGGAAGCATCAGCTGTGAGAGAAGTCGAGAGCGTTAGAACTATCCCCGAGCCCGAAAAAAAGCCCAGAAAAAGGGGACGAAAGCCCGCCAACGGCAGGGAAGAGCCATTGAACCACGTCGAGGCAGAGAGGCAAAGGAGGGAGAAATTGAACCAAAGGTTCTACGCCCTAAGAGCTGTGGTGCCCAACGTGTCCAAAATGGACAAGGCTTCTCTCTTAGGAGACGCCATTACTTACATCGAAGAGCTCAAGTCTAAGGTTCACCGCGTGGAGGCCGATAGAGAGGCTCTGAGGACACAGATCGAGCGAATGAAGGAGATGAATAAGAAGCCCATGGCATGCGATAATAGTAATGCAATGAAGGTCGTCGATGACGTGGAGATCGACGTGAAAGTCATAGGCTGCGATGCTGTGATTAGGGTTCAATGCGATAAGAGGAATCATCCCGCGGCTAAGCTTGCGTTGGCGCTCAAGGATTTGGACTTGGAATTACAGCACGCCAGCGTTTCTGTCGTCAACGATCTGATGATTCAGCAAGCTTCCGTGAAGATCGAAGGGCTGTTATACTCCGAGGATCAGCTTAGAGATGCTTTAGCGATGAAAATGGTTAAAGATTGAACTTTTCGTTTTTCTGAGGTGGATGATGATATTAGATGATGGGTGTTGAGATTAGGGTCACTGTAAGTGTGTCACTAATAAAAATTATATATAATCAGGCTTTTGATCAAAGAATATGGCTCAAGATAAAGGTAAATCTCAGGCCAATCATTTTTCTAACATGAAAAGATAGAAGCTTGAACAGCCATGAATCATTCAGTTATGGCACTGGCAAGCCTTTAATCTCGGATGGAAATGTGAAAATCTAGGACAATGGTCCATTGAATATAGCTTCTAATCCATAAAAATATTCCCATATTTTATGATATATATTTGTTTGCTTTTGCTTTTTCCATTGCATACAACCTGAAAAACAAATCAAACCTCACATCTAATCATGAGTTTGAACTGCACGGGAAAAAAAGTAATAACGCACGCAGAAGATAACAAGCAAGACGGCGAAGCAGCGATCATGGACGACGTGCATGGCGCGGAGGAAAGGAAGATCGACGTAATAAGGGCATATTTAAGGAGGGTAGAGGGAGTTGGTCGGGCGAGTTGAGGCCCAAGCCCGTCGATTACCAGAAAACGAGAACCATGACCTCTAATCTCGGGCCCGTTAAGAGGGCCGCCAGCGAGTCCGCTTCAGCCACGCCGAGGCTGATGAGATGCGGCGCCATGAGGCGAGATTGGAGCCTCGAAGATCTCCGGCGAGCCCTTCAAGGATGATAATTTTTTTAATTCATTTTATATATACATACCTTTGATCTGTAGACATTGTACATATGATTTGGCTCTTCTAAAGAAACTCGGATTTTTTTATGTATTGTATTATACACATTACTACATGTATACGAATGGATTCTCAAATTTTTGCTTGGATTTTCATGTTTTTCTTTTCCGTAGAGTTATGAGTTATATATAGAGTTGGCTCATTGGTCTGGTTTGTTAATTGTGCTTTTCATGGGTCATTCGGAATTGGGTTCCAAAAAAAAAAACCTTTAGTCTGAGAGTCATATACTAGAGAACTAACTACCACTATGAACGACAGAAGAAAATTACAACTCTTTCTGGTTTATATGCACTACGCGAGAGAGAGAGAGAGAGAGAGAGAGAGAGAGAGAGAGAGAGAGAGAGAGAGAGAGAGAGAGAGAGAGAGAGAGAGAGAGAGAGAGAGAGAGAGAGAGAGAGAGAGAGAGAGAGAGAGAGAGAGGGAGAGAGAGATCAGCTTTTCTTGGGCTCAGACGAGAGAAGACCCATTTGATCGGTGAGCTCCTTCATATTCTTCGTCTTGTCCCAACCGTTCTCTAACACACCATCCTCTGCCAGCCTCGAGTCTGTCTCTGTCTCCGTGGGTAGCTGAGACTGACCAAGATCTGCCCAAAATGGATCGCCGCCAACTTCTAGAAGCTCTCCGTCCAACAAACTATCGTCCCACTCCAAAGCATCAGAAAATAGCTCGTCAACAATATCCCCAGGAATTTCTCCACTCGCCGCCACTGAATTCAAGGCATCATTATTCTCAGGTGTAGGCCCAAATAAATCAGCTCCGTGAAGAACATCACCGGCCGTTGCACCACCAAGAGTTGGCTGCGGTAAGATCTCAGAAGTTGTTGGGAACGTAGGAGAAACTTCTCGTAGCATTGCGCCCGAGCCACAATCTGAAGGAATCCCAGCGTCGAATGCACTATTCAGTGGTGATGTTGACGTCGCAAAGTTCTCTATCATGGTTTTTGCTGCCTCGTTCATCAAAGGCTGGTACTTCACAATCTGGCCATCCATGGGGTTAGGAAAATCATCGTCTTGCTTAAGCCTCCTTTTCTTGTTCGCTTGAGCTATGAGGCGACTGCCATCATTAGGCTGCTGCTGCATGAACTGGGCGAGGAATCCCGGGCTGTTAACTGCTTTGGCGAGGAAGGACATCATCTGCTGCTGACGCTGCTCCATGCCTTGGAGGCGCTGAACGGTTGCTTGCAGCTGTACGTCGGTGGTTTGCTGCTGCTGCCTTAGCCTGACGAGCTCTTGCATGAGGACGTTCTTGTCTCGTTTCAGCTGCTCAACTTCCTCCTCGATCCCGAATTTCCCGACCTCGACGCAGGCGTTAACGGTTGAGGATTGTTGGGCGTTGGTTTGCTGTTGTTGAGGAGGATGTGCGTGGGCGGGTTTCCTTCGAGTGATGCTCTTGAGTAGGTGTTTCTGGCCTCTTAGGAATCCCTCGTTGGCAAACTCCCAACGGTCGGGATCGACTTTTCTAAATCCCTGGGGAATACAAGTAAACGCACGTAAAACAGACAACCAACGCACAAGTTTCTTGAAGCATTTCCCATAATCATGAATTATAAAGCTAGAATATAAAAGCAATCCAATCAAATCAACTATGAATGATTAAAGAAGAAACCCCATGTTCTTGCTTGAAATGTATTGGCATCTGCATACAATGGATTTAGCTCTTTTATTCTGTCTACTTCTCTAAACATATAAGAAAAGCATGATGATATCCCACAAACGTGATTCACAATCTCCAAACATACGGACGAACAGTGCATATTCATCAGTTGGGAGATAATAGTAGGAAAAGAGACAGAATTTATCTTCCAAGTCAAGACCAGAAAGCACCAAGCTCAAGAACACAATGAAGCACAGTCCAACATAGAAAAATAAGATCACATACTAGCAAATAAAGCCACGGCAGTAGAACCCCAACACCAATACAATCACTAAAATTGCGAAGTAATTAATCCCAATCGTTATTCAAGCTCTACTGCCAATAACACGTAAAAGCCAAAATCAAACTAGGCAATTAAATGAAAAACAGAAAACTAGCAAAAACACAACAAAAGCATACGTAAGTATTGAGCTGCCTGACAAAGCTGGAGAAATTGCTGTGCTTGAAATACTTGGGCAACATTTCCTTGGCAAACTCAGCCGAGTCCCAAACCACAAAGCTGTTGTTTGTTGGGCTCCAAGATACGATCTTATCCGTGCTAGGGTCATCCACCATGTCGTACGTCTTCACCAGGAACGGCGGCGGAGTATTAGACGCCGGCATCGGCGCAGGAGCCGGAGTAGTCGCGCCAGCTGCGGCGGACGACTGCGACGGGGTTGTCTCCATGGAAGATTCCACCTCTCTCTTCAGCCAAAGCGATTGTATTGAGAACGATAACAATGATTAAACGAAGCGATCTTCGTCACAGTCATTGAGTGAATATACCAATTTTGTCGGAATAATAGATTGGATTATAGTTCTTGAAAAGGTTCTAAATTAGGGCTTTTTTTGGCTGAAGAAAATGAAAAAAAATAAATTTGGGATTCATGGAAGGGAAATGTTAACATTTGGATTTGCTGCTATTATAAGAGGAACTATTTTATTTTAACTGTGCATTAATCATAATCAAATTGACGAAAAAAGCAAGTGCGAAAGATTTTCCACATAATATTTCTGGACTTAGTAGAAACTTATATTTATTTGTCTCCGTCATACTCATAAGGTCATTATCACAAAAAAAAAAAAAATTTAATTTAGAAATATTATTTCTATACAATTGAGACATGGGCCACTATAAACTATGAGTATCTTAAAGGTGGGCCGTGGATCACGAATTACCGTAAAAGTCATAAAAGCCCGATTCCCTTGTGTGTTCCTATTCCTATTTCTCTCTCGGTGGAATAGTCTTAATATTTCTTCATCCATAATAAGCCTTCAATGGACAGGACTAGATAGAAACTAAGAAGACAAATATGAATAAAATAAATATATAAATTGTTCTCGAGCAATCAAACAAAACGAAGTAAGCCTAAATTTTAAATCTTGTTTGGCTCGACATATAAGTTTATCAGTCTGGTTTGTAAATAGAAATTAACAGCTGTAAGTGTGCCATATTTGATGCTTTATCCCGGATTATGTGGATTTTGTTCCTTATTAAGTAATTATGTAAGCTAAAAATCTTAGTGAAGCAACTGTAGAACTTGTCTTATTCTTCGAACAACCCTTTTTGTCATCTCTATGTGTAATGACTTGTGTGCTCAATGAATATTGAATACTTTTTCATTATTATTATTTTCACTTTTTCTTTTTGCTTAATCGAGTGGTTATACGGTTAGGTTAGGTACCCCTGTTCAATAAAAATGCAACCGTTGCTCCTATCTCTCAAATATCCAGTAAAATGCACGCTTGTAATAGCTTTTTCTATTCAATTATTTGCCGTATGTAAATTACAAGGAAGTTAGTTAGCTTTGTATCGATACTCACCTTCCTAAATAAGATTATCATCCAGCCCAATCTCGAATGAGATTTAATCTTGAAACAAGGCACTTCACTCACTTTAGTAATTGGGGTTTTTCTTTGTCCTATAATATTAAAAGGGAAAATAATAAAATAACTATAAGGCATTCCATTGTCAAATACTCACTCAACTATTTTAGCAAGCTTATTATGCATCGTGTTATGCTCAATGCATGATTGTGATTTCACCACACTATCAAACCAAACCTCTCCTAATTTCCTTCTTTCTCGCCTTTCAACGTCGATCTTCTGCTCCACCTTGTGAACTTTAGTCCCGTCAGGCAAAACATCGTCGGAGATACCCGCTTTTCCCGGTTAAAGGTCACAAGGTGGAGCATAAGATGTCTTTGACTTTGTTTATGAAGAATGGGCTTAAGGTTCACTTGAAGCCGAGGGATATCATTGGTAATTGTAATGATAATGGTAGTACTACCTTTGCTCTGCCATGTCTGCATGAGTGATGTTTTTACGATCAGGGGCATTTTCGTCATTATACTAAGTGCTTTTTTTCTTCTGTTCACGTTCGTTGTCTTTGTAGTAAAACAAAACATGGTGTGTTTCAGAAAATAATGATATAATGGGGTAATTCTTTGTGATGTAAGACCTATTGTTGTCTAGATAGAATCTTGGCTTATACTTTCTTGTATATGATTCGTCCCAATAAGGCCCAATGGGCCCATTAAGGTCCATAAAAGCTGAACAAGCCCAAACTGAGAACACGATATATAAGTAGGAGCGGGAAAAAAACTCGAAGGTCCCGCCAATCCCAATTATCATCACCGTTCTTTGGTCATAAACCCTAATTAAACTGCTGACGACGCCACACTCAGTGACTTGAATTCCCAGATTTTCAGTCCAAGTTTGTAAATTCAGCGAGTGATTGAAGATGTTGGAGCTTCGATTGGTGCAGGGCAGTCTTTTGAAGAAGGTGTTGGAATCCATTAAGGACCTCGTGACCGATGCGAACTTTGACTGTTCAGCGACGGGATTTTCTCTCCAGGCTATGGATTCGAGCCACGTGGCGCTGGTTGCTCTGCTTCTGAGGTCGGAGGGTTTTGAGCACTACAGGTGTGATAGGAACATTTCTATGGGGATGAATCTGAACAACATGTCGAAGATGTTGAAGTGCGCGGGAAATGACGATATTATTACTCTCAAGGCTGACGATGGGAGCGATACCGTCACTTTCATGTTCGAGAGCCCCAGTATGGACATTTTGGCTATTCATCGTTTATTTTTACATGTTTTGTTGGATTACTTTTCTATGACTGGCAATTTTGTGGGATTAATGTTCTGTGTTGGATGTTCTGTTTTTAATGACGTGTGGATTTACTACGAAATTGAAATATGCGTAGGGTGATATATTATTTTCGTTATTTGACACAGTTTTTGTCTGTTCCTTTTTTTTACGTCGGGATTCCATTTATCAGATTAATGTTCTCTAATTAAGGCGGAAAATGAAGAGAAAGGTGTTCGTATAGTTTGCACCTTTGCTGTGGCTTGTTGTATTTGTAGCAATTCTATAGCTAATAAGCATGTGTAGGATGATTTCCCTTGTAGTTGCTGCTTTTTTCTAATGACAGTTACGTGGCTAGCATGATTTTAGATTGGTTATTTTCTTTATGGATCACAGCTCAAGATAAGATTGCTGATTTTGAGATGAAGCTGATGGATATCGACAGTGAACACCTAGGAATTCCAGAAGCTGAGTATCAAGCAATAGTTAGGATGCCATCTGCTGAATTTTCCAGAATATGTAGAGATCTTAGCAGCATTGGCGACACTGGTAATTGTTGCGTTGCTATAATTGAATGCAGTTGATGTGATTAAAACATTCTTTACTACTTAACATCGTGCTGATGCCTGTTTGATTGATTTCAGTTGTCATCTCTGTCACAAAGGAAGGAGTGAAATTTTCAACAAGGGGTGATATTGGAACTGCAAATATCGTTTGCAGGCAAAACACCACCGTGGACAAGGTTCTTGTTTAAAATCATGCCATGCATTTATTATCTCTCTTATACAATCTTCAAATCATCGATTAGTTTTCTTTTGGGAATTTGATTGTGATTTTATGTTCTAGTGCCCTGTATTTAAACCTTGCTTTTCGATCTATTAAAACGTAGCTTAGGCGACCATTCTTGACCTTTTCTCGCAAAATGGCTCAACTCATGGTTTAACATTTGCCTTTTGCAGCCTGACGATGCGACGGTTATTGAGATGAATGAGCCAGTTTCTTTGACTTTCGCTCTTAGATACTTCAACTCCTTCACCAAGGCAACTCCATTGTCGAGCACAGTCACCATTAGCTTGTCTTCAGATCTACCCGTCGTCGTTGAATACAAGATTGCCGAAATGGGCCATGTAAGATTCTATCTGGCACCAAAAATAGAGGAAGATGATGAAGATACGAAGCCTTGAGTTGATAAACTGCCAAGTTGATATGAATCTAGTTTGTTTTTACAATCTACCTCGTCTGTATCATTAGACATCATATGGAACTAGTTTGGTGTTTCTCCCTATTAGTTTGTGTGTTGATCATCATATCAGAGTTGGTTCGATATGAATCTAGTTTTCATTACTTTTTTTTTCTTCCTTTTTCCCCTAGACATGGTTTGGCTTATATTAGTATTCATGTCTTTGTCGACATTATTACAACCTTTCCCCTTCACATTCAATCGCACATGTGCTCAATGATCATTCATTGGCATATATCGTGTATAATATTGATGGATACCAATGGGTGTTGGGAAAGGACAATCATTGAAAAATGACAACGTGGTTGTCTATTCAGTTTAGCTAAATAAACAAATACTGCTTAAAAAGGAGGAATATTATGCGGCCACAAATAGTTCAAAAATAAAAAGTATTATACTTTTTTTAAATCGAATCACAGCATATGCTTCTCTGTTCTTGATTTATATATTTTCGTCGTGGTTCACGAGCCTCGGACTTAGATTCGCAGAGGAGAAGCAAAGAAAGAAATCAAGTAAGGAAAGAGAAGAAAGAAATGGAGAAGACTGAAGATTTGGTGACGTTGCCAGTGCTGATAGAATCCAACTACAGAGCTAGCACGATTCCTTTCCGTTTCCCTTCAGACAATCGAAGAAAGGCCACTCCCACTGAGATTTCTTGGATCGATCTCTTCGCCAATTCGATCCCCTCGTTTCGGTATCTACACCGTATTTATTGTTACGTTTCGCGCTAAGCTCTGCGAATAACTGATGATGAACTAATTTAGAAGAAAAAACAATCCCATTTTGTTCTGCAGTAAACGAGCTGAAAATGATGACACCGTTCAGGATGCTGCCTCCAAAGCTGAAAAGTTTGCGCAAAGGTAGTGTTTTTTTTTAAAGCTACAATGATTGATCGATTTGTCATTACCGAGTAATGTTTTTGAACCAAGTGCAAAATGAATTTAGATCTCTTGAGTGATGAGTTCAAAGTAAGTGGTCTAGTCTGTAAATTATTTGCGGAGCTGAACTTAAGCTTTCTTTTACTGTATAGACTCGAAGAAAAATGAGTGACGTTTGCACATTGAACTTTTTCAAATCAAGTTAGTTGATATATGCAGGTATGGTGAAATATTGGAGGATCTGAGAAATGATCCAGAGAGTCATGGAGGCCCGCCCGATTGCATCGTATGAATTTTCTTGATCATAATATGCTTCTGGTTTGTAAGTATCATTTTCCCTTGGATAAGTTTTATACTTCTTATGGACCAGCTTCTTTGCCAACTTCGTGAGCAAGTCCTTAGAGAAGTGGGATTCAGAGATATATTCAAGAAAGTTAAGGTTAATATCTCTGCTATGCCCCGAAAATAATAAAATTACTCTTGTTGTTTGGCTTAGAAGTTAGAAATGTTCTTGTTGATTCTTTTCCAAGATTTCTCCGATTATATCTGTATATGTGGATTAAGAAGTGAGGTATCAAGTGATGATTTATTTGTGTTGTGAAGCAAGATGAAAATGACAAGGCAATATCCTTGTTTGAGGGTGTTGTGCGTCTTAACGATGCTATAGAGGATGAACTCAAGCGTGTTGAGAATTTGATTCGAGGGATCTTTGCTGGTAACATATTTGATCTGGGCTCTGCTCAGGTATGAGATCTTTCTCTTTGCTGATCTGCTGCTCTGAACTTTGCTTGGAAACTCAACGACTTTCATCGTCCTACAATTTGCAGCTCGCCGAACTATTTGCAAAGGATGGCATGTCATTCCAAGCTAGTTGTCAGAACCTTCTCCCTCGGCCATGGGTTATTGATGATTTGGACAAGTTTATCTCAAAATGGAGCCGCAAATCCTGGAAAAAGGTTATCTAAAGAACGTGTGAAATACTACTACTCTATGAGTCTATTCACTTATGATATTCACTCTTGTGCAACAATTAACTTCGATTTCTACGAAATCTCAGGCTGTGATCTTTGTAGATAATTCTGGGGCAGATATCATTTTGGGCATATTGCCATTTGCGAGGGAGTTATTACGCCATGGTGTACAGGTATAAAGCATGTGGCTCTTTTTGTTTCAGAGGTCTGTGGAAAACATCAATGAATGCAGTTCACTGCACACTGTTTTGAGCCTATTACTCCTTTCTTTTCAGGTTGTAATAGCAGCAAACGATTTGCCCGCTATAAACGATATTACTTACCCCGAGCTGGTCGATATTATAGACAAGGTGTGTGTATATTTGTCGCCTTTACCACCTGAAACTCTTCTTCGAAGAACCCTAATTCATTAGCCTTTTTTAATCACAGCTGAAGGATGAGAATGGGAAGCTCCTAGGAGTCGATACTTCGAATCTCCTTATCGTGAACTCTGGCAACGATTTGCCTGTAAGTCGAAGATCTCTGTGCATTCTTAAAAAAGCGATAGAAATTCTTACAATCCACGGTTGCTATAATTAGTCGAAACATGTTGTTGACTGTAGGTCATTGATCTTACACGTATTTCTCAAGAACTCGCCTATGTCTCGAGCGACGCAGATCTCGTCGTTATGGAAGGAATGGTAAGGCCAACAACATCTTGAAAATAGTCTTCGAACTATCTTTGCATGTAACTAATTCGTACGTTAACTATAACCGTCTTGGTCAGGGCCGAGGAATAGAGACCAACCTTTACGCACAATTTAAATGCGATTCTTTGAAGATAGCTATGGTAATAATTTCCAGCATTTGTCTCATTGCCCTTTTCACCTTCGACGAGATTTTTTATTCGCTTGATTTTTCCTTTTTTTCGAAAAAAAAAATTCCAGGTGAAGCACCCTGAAGTCGCTCAGTTTCTCGGAGGGCGAATTTACGATTGCGTTATCAAATTCGACGAGTATTCAGCCTAACACAGTTTGTACGACGTGAATTGGAGTTCTATTTATACATGCACCTGCTCGAGTACGAAGAATTTAAATATGTATTCCATCTATTTATCGAGTCGAATCGTAAGAATTTTTTCTTTTTTAAAAAGATTGAGACTTGTCGTGTACCGTTACAATTTAAATTGCCCGCGCTTTTGCGAGTGTGTTTTTTTCTGTTCGTTAGCTCGATAAAATGGAGTTTGAAAATATCGTTAATTATTATTAACCGAAATCAACCGTTAAAATGTATTTGTAGTCGAAACTCGACATTTGTCGACGGAGCGTTAACTAACTTAACGGGTATATGGTTGAATGTCGTCGTTTGCGGTTACAATTTAAATTACCCGCGGATATATATTCACGGTGTCGTACGCCGTTACAATTTAAATTACCCGCGCTTTCGATAGTTTTTTTTTTTTTTTGAGGCAATGTGGATGAACAATTTTCGAAAATGTTTAGTCTTGGGGAAATATATTGGCACATGTGTTATTACAACACTGAAAAAAAATACACGGATATCTATAATAATAGTATTATACATATTGTGTAATTATCCTGAAAATATTTTTTTTTCAGCTGAGTATAAATAAGAGTAAAGCCTTTGTTTCCTCCCACTGAAGCAAAGAAAACATTGCAAGTAACGGAAGAAAAAAGCCCTATATCACCGCTGTCCGTAAAAGCTCGCCAAGGCCGTCCGCGACCACCTTTGGACCACCGTGCCGTCGTAGCTGTGCTCTCAGCTCCGTTCACCACAGACGGTGCCGAGGTTTCTCATCGCTCCCATTGCCCGCTCGTCATTCCGTATCGAATCGGCGAGCTCAGGTAAGCTGGCTATGGTGGCACACCAAATCTATAGCAGATCCGTTAACCTTGAATTCGTGTGCTTGGTTATCTACGGTAATTGAAGCTCGATTGTATACTTTTTTTTATGATCAGATGGGTTTTGACATTGATTGCATAATCGACATTCACACCTATCCCGGGGAGTACTTCTGCCCCGTTTGTCGCACACTTGTATTCCCAAACGAGGCGTTTCAGTCTCGGTGCACTCATCTGTACTGTAAACCTTGCTTGTTGCATGTGGCGAATTCCACCAGGGCCTGCCCTTACGATGGGTACTTGGTGACAGAATCTGATTCCAAGGTCAATTTTATTCATTTGATGAGAATCAATGGTCTTTTTGTTTGATTTCATTTCATACGATCATTTAATGATGTTTATAATCTTGGGCAGCCACTTGTGGACTCTGATAAAGAACTAGCAGAAAAAATCGGCAAAGTTAAAGTGCACTGTCTCTACTTTCGGAGTGGATGCCCTTGGGAAGGCACATTATCTGATTGCACTTTGCATACATCTGCTTGCTCTTTTGGAAACTGTCCTGTCTTTTGCAATAGATGTGGAATGCAAATTGTGCATCGCCAAATTCACGAGCATGCTCAGAGTTGTCCTGTGAGCATATAGATATTGGCATCCTTCTGAATTTAAGCAATGGTGAAACTTTGTCCTTATTCTTGAATTCATCTCAGGGTGCATATGGAGGAGGACAACAGACAACTTTGCCCACCTCTACTGCAGTTGGAACACAGGCCATTGCCCCTACTTCTCAGGGACAACAAAACCCGCAAAATGCTAATTTTGTGCAAACTCCTAATGCTCAAGGTAATCCAGGAGCTCAGGCGCCGGTTGGTGTGCTAACACAGGCACAGTGGAATCAACAATATCAACACTTCTATCAGCAGTATGGCGGATACAACCCTTACCTTCAACCTCCTCAAGCTTACCATGCAGTTCAACAACAACCTTCACTACAACAGTACCAACACCATCAAGTGAATGTGCAATCACAGACCATGCCAAAGCCCAATGTTCAGACTCAAGGCATGACGCTGACCATTTCTGCTCAGCCTCAGGCTCAATTGATCACTCAATCTCACTCTCTGGTCCATGGTCAAGCACCTGTCATGCCTACCAACTACCAAGTCTGGCAGCAGCAAGCTCATGGTCAAGGCTATTCAACCCTCGCCATTTGCACAGCCGCTAAGCTTGCGTCCTGCCCAACATTCTCAGCTGCTGCAGTATGGGCAACCTCATGTGCATCCTCAACCCCTATTTCCTCCGCCAAACCAGTCACATGCACAGATACAACTGCAAGCAACAGCCTATCACCACACACAGGCTCAACCTTCTGTCATGCAGCCTCAGGCTCAACAGTTCACAACTCCCGGTCTTCAGCCTCAACAGCCACCTGTTCCTACAGTTACTGGTCATCAATCCTATCCAAGGCCTCAATCAGCTCCACAAATACAATCGGGAGCCATGCAACAACATCAGCTTCAGCCGAATGTTGCACATGGTTCTGCACATGTGGGTAATATGCATGGTCAAGCACCAGCTCAACAGTCTCCATTGGTTCGTCCATCTCATTCTCATGCTTCCGTGACAAATCAGAATCCTTCGATGCTGCAGCCTCCACAGAATCAAGCTCCTGGCATATCCAATCCTCATAATAGGCAGTTTCCTTCTACCCATCCAGGTCCTCTGACGCAACCATCAGTTCAACAAACTTTACATCATCAATATGCTCAGCAGCAGTCTCATCATCAAGGGCGTTTTCAATCTGTCCCACCTCAGATGCAGCCATATGCTGCGCCTCAACAGCAAGAGCTTATGCATCTGCAAAACCGTTCATTTCAGTCGAGTGGTTTTGGGCCCCTGTCTAATTTAGTCGCCACACTGCCTGTTTCTTCTCAGACTGCAATGAGTCAAGACTATGCCCAGTCTGTCATGCCTGAAATTAATACTAATATGCAAGCTGCTTTATTACATTTGAAGGAGATAGCTGACAAGGATAATAAAGGAGATTCCCGTAGTGACGCAGCATCCATAAGAGTAAGCAAGACACCTGCCATGGATACCAATAGTGTCGCGGAAAGTGTTTTTAAATCACATGTCATACAAGAGGATGTTGGTGTGCGTGGCCAGCTGATCCAAGCTCTTATTGGTAAATCCTTTCAAAATGATGCTATTAATATCGGATTCCTCAAGGAAGAGAGTCTCTTGTTACGACATTCCAGTCCGTTTGAAGGAATCAGACCTGAGAATGTGATGACCTCCAACATTGACAAAAAACTTGGAACTGCTGTCTCTGGTGCGGAACCAAGCCAGTCTCTCCATATAAGAGAAGAACGGAAACCTGGAAAGTTATGAGTCCCAAGCTGTTTCTCTACTAGCAGCTTATCAGCATGACGCTATGCGTAAAGTTCCACCTCCTCATATTACTCTGAGAGACCAAATGTGCTCTGTCGATGGGGGTAATCTAGTGAAAAACAGCAGTGATAAACCAAATCCGGACTCTATCTTTAACTCAAGGAATGAAAACATGAAGGTATTTGCTCGAGAGAATTTGCATCCGTTTCCCGCGGAGCCAACTATGGACGTTAACAGAGGTACTTCGAAGCGATTGAACTGTAAGAAAACTAGAAGGGAGAAGATAAAAGGAAATGTTAATTGTTTATATGCATCTGTCTGCTTTATCTCTCATTCTTTCTCATTTTAGCCCTTATGATTGTGAGTGCAGCTCCATTTTCTCTCAAGGCATCCTATTTGCCTGCAGTCGATCATGGACGTGCCCCACCTGGGTTTGGTCGACATCAACATTTTGTTCCAAGGAGTCGCCGTAGGGAGTATCTGGGGTCTTCTTCACGGAGGTTTGGTGGACCTTTACATTATCCTGACTCATCATCATTTGATAATTCTAATACCAGGTAGCAATGACCATTTGGTTCAAGGCTCAAGTATTACAAACTGTCCTCTCACTTGATTGGAAATTTTTTTTGTGATGGCAGGATCCGCCCTTCGGCAAGAGGTGATATCGATGGTCCAGGGACTCATAAGTTCCATGGGCAAGGTGGGCCTGCTAATTTAAAGAGGGAGCATTCGTCTGTTCATGGACATTCAGGGGAATTTGGTGGCCCAGGAAACTTGCCAAAGGTTCCCTTTGGTGGATCTGTTACAAATGAGATATCGGGTGTCCCACTTTTGAAAGCTACCCTTATGTCCCCTGGACTTCCCCATGCTTTGACATCTGTGGTGAGTATTGCATGTCCCACTGCTTGAGGATTCCTCATTTTAAGCTACAAGATGGATTAATTTTTGTCTCATCTCTTATGCTTTGTGTTTTTTGTTATATAAATTGTTTTATTTGTATCAGCCAATGCATCTTGTTTAATTACCTACATTCATCCAATTATTTGCAGGGAAGCGCTGATCCCTTTGACCAGTCCAAGAGTAGACCTCCGAGATCAGGGTGGTGCAGGATTTGTGAACTTGACTGTGAGACTGCGGAAGCACTAGACCTGCATTCACGTACCAGAGAGCACCAGAATAAGTCGATTGATATAATCAGTAATATCAAGATGCAAAACAGAAAGAGGCCGAGGTGGGTATTTGGATTACGGAAATATTAATCTCTCAAATTTATCAAGATTTAAGTTTTGCTTTACAGAACTCCTGTCGGACATGTGGGGCATGAAAGAGGTAGCTGGGGTCGAAAGGGGGAGAATGATGGTCGTGGTGGTCATAGTGGACGCAGTGGTCGTGGTGGCCGCAGTGGTCGTGGAGGCCGCGGTGGCAGGGCTTGATGCTGGCAATGCTACAATCTCCATTCTGATTCAGATCTATTTCTGGTATGTATATACTTGCTCGGCACTTGTCTCTTTCTCTATTCCATGCTGCAGAAGTACCTAGGTTTGATTTGGATTACAGAAATTTGACTTATCTTCTCTTCATAGTTTCAGGTTTGTTATTTTTATTATTCTAAGGGTGTGTGCTATGAACTGGGCTGGAACTTAGGCTTATCATTTTCTGACCATATCATTTTACTGCTTATACTAGTAGTTCATTGTTGGATTGACATTGTTGTTATAAAATGTGCTGAGTTTTACCGTATTTGAACAAAAAAAAAATTACCAGCTTCTTTTGTTTTCCTTCCTCCTTTCAGCATGTCTCATCAATTTTATTGGATCAGCATGGATTCTAGAGCCAGCTTGTCCGAACATCGGCTTTATCTCCTACTTGCACAATGGGGCATGGTGCGATGTTTGTACTAGGCCTTTAAATTCACTTATCTTATTAGATAAAGATGCTTTATGTTTTGTTTGCATAAGCGAAACTTATGTTGGTTATAGATCACTTTACTATCTTTTGATTTACATGGGCGTTTTTACCTTTAGTGTTCATTTTGATGAGAATGGTCTTGACCGGAGTCATCTAATTCGAAACCACTCACAACAATTTTGATCTTGAATCATCGACAAAATCAATCCGTCATTGTACCGAAGAAATAGATTAGATTGGACGGAGTAAAGATTTAAAACTAAACAATTATGAATCACATTAGGGGATGGATGAAAGCGTGTATGGGTAGATCAAGAAGCTAGGTTTTGGGTTTCTTTTTAGTCACTGGTGGGGAAAGGTTTTTATTCGGGATGTCAAGTATCTGATGCTCACCACATGTGCTTTCATGTTTGCTGCCAAGTGTTTTTCTCTAAACAAATTTTTTATATATATTTGGGATTTTGAATCTATAGTATACGTTTCGTTCTTGGTTATAATAATATATGAGATGTAGATTCCTTACCACCTTTCAGATACTTAGTAATATATTGAAGGGTGTTCGAGGGATCACTTATTGAAATATCTTACTTGCCAATTAGAAGTGCTAACTGAGTTCGTCTGAACCTTGGGCCTGGTACAATGTCTTAGGAGAAGCTTAACATAAGGACTTTCAGTCTTTAAGTACCCTTCAAAAAGTTTAGTGACCTAATTTGTCTCATCCACTGTATCTGGTGACCTGATTGAGATCATAGCCTCTATATTATGTCACTAACGGTATGGTCACATAAATATGGAAGTTGCAACATAAATAGCCTACCAAAAATGTTATGATGATATCATTTAGATCAGAAAAGTAGGCATTTTTTTCCATATTCGCCGGGGTAATACTCAAACCCTTGGATGAGTGACATCTGTCCAAAATTTAATTGTAGTACCAGAAGATCACAGTGGGCCCTCACTTTTGCATGAACATTTATAAGCAAAAATCTGTGTGCTATCCTTACATAGACAAGAATTTAATTCACAAAAGTCAAAAGTATTAATTGATCCTTCCCCTGGATGCTGCCCAAGTCGGTTTAGATGTTGCCAAGTGTCGCATGGCGCTGCCCAAGTAGATTTAGATGTTGCCAAGTGTCGCATGGCGCTTCCCAAGTAGGTTTAGATGTTGCCAAGTGTCGCATTCATTCCAAATATGACACTTGTCAGCTACTGAAGCTACTTGGACACTGGCCAGAGAGAGATTTTGTAGACCAATGATTAATGAATTATGGTAACATTTAGATTCATTGTGCAGGCCTTCTCATTGTCAATGAGAGTTGATAAAATTCCATAATTGTGCTTGTGTTCCAAATTCAAAATCTCAAGATGATTGAAATGTACAAGTTCCTTGAGTCTGCTAGTTAGCCACTCATTCGAACAATAATCGTAGGAGCTACTTTGAATAATATAATGCAGAAGCAATTTCTCGAAGTTGTTCTTAGAATTCGTAGTTTACACTTAGGATGAAGAGTTATCGGATGTGTTCGTACTTTTATCTATAGAACTGTTCTTTTCCGAGTTGACATTGCAGTTTACAGCATTCTTTTATTCTGTTCTCTATTTTTTATGGTAGACAATTCCTGATCCTGAGCTCATTTATGCCCAAGCATGAAGCTGATTGTTTTTGTTGGAACTTCTTTTATAATAGATCATGTCCTTTCAACACTTCTTTCTTTGGGAAGAGGATGGGCACAAACAGTTGATCGTTAAGTACACAGGTTGCTTATTTCTGTCGGGGGTAAGAAATTTACTGCTGCACAGAACTTGATTGATGAAGGTATTCTTTTCACATGTTTCCAGCTTAATTTAATTTTAATTATGTGTGTTGTTTTCTATCTAGAATCGCCTATTTAGGTTTTCAGTCCTTCAGGGGTTTATATTATGTGTGCAATTGGAATCGCATAAATGTTTTTGTTATTTGATATTATTCTGGTTCTGAATAATTTTTCTCACCTGGTGAAAATTGATAGCAGGTGAGTAGAATGAGATTTATTTTTCGGAAAGAAGACTGGAACTGTTTTGATCTGCAAACAAAATAGGCTTAAATTGATGATGAATAAATAAATTACCATGAAATGACCTGGTTTCGAGAAAAGCACACTTTTGCCGATTTTGCTTGGTAAGGTTAGGCTTTTCGAGTCATTTTAGTCTAACTAAGGTTGGTCAGGTGTCAGTAGAAGCTAACAGGTTCAAATCAGCGTCCCGTGACCTATTCCATTATTTTCGAGTTGGAACAAGATTTCGTGTCTGGTGCATTATAACCATTAGTAAACTAATTACGACTGATTAAGTTGGTTTGGTCATTACATTTTAATTGAGGTGTTGCTTTGTCTGATTTCCTGTTTTATAACGGAACTAGTGGATGCATGGACTTCTAACTGGAACGCAATAAGTTCTGATCTCCTTAAGCTGTATCATCCTTAACCACGATCTCGTCCTTTTCCACACTTACAATATCTGTATTACAGCTTAGATATGATTCTTTTCTTTTGAGTTATGTGGAAATACATGTCTGCTATGACTTCTTTTCGTATTATGTCACAGCTCTTGCTCTTTTGAGTCAGGTCTTTAGAGTGTTTATAACGTGTTGGATGGAACATTTTAGCTTAGATAATAGGAATATGAGCATCAGGTTTCTAGACCCTGTCTATATATATACCATTGATAGGTGTGGGAGAGTTACTGCAGAAGTTGGCATATATTGCTTTAGAATTGAGATTATATTGTTGGAATAGAATGGATTAATCTAGCTGGTGGCAAAATGAACGAAACAGTGAAAAAAAAACTGTAGATGCAGTGATGCACATAGGATCAAGGATCGAACATCTGTAGGTGACGTTTGTTTAACATGACTGCGATGTACTAAGGTCAAGGATTGGTACTTACACTGATACTTGGTAGACGATATACTTGATTTTTGAAACTCGTTACATTAATATTTGACTGCTATAGACTTAATCTTCGCAGCGATGATGATCTTCGAGATGTATATGTAATATAGTTGCTGTTTGCAGCAGTTTCTCTTCTCTTTATAGGTTTATCTTTTGCCGTTGTTTACGTTGTGACTTGTATTGGTAATGTGTTATCTGTTGTAATGTTATATAGCGAACCTTGTAAGTTGTACAGTTGACATTGGTTGCAAATTTGTAATAAGAATATTGCTTTATGATCCTTGTTTCCCATGGGCCATGACCACCCAATAATACTATGCATATCGATTTTTATGAAGTTTTCAGTTCAATAGCTTAAAGAAGACTGGTAAAGAGATTATCGAAGCAAATAACATAATTTCGAGAAAGTATTAGTTCAACAAAGATACTTCAGTTCAATATATATAGCTTAAAAGTAGAAAACTGCAAGTTGAGATAACCTACTTAGTAATAAAGCAACGTTTGCAAACATTCAAAATACTCATTCTTGATATTCTTCTTCTTCCTCTTCCCCATACTCTTCTTCATCAGCAGTAGCATCTTGATACTGCTGATACTCAGAAACAAGATCATTCATGTTACTCTCAGCTTCAGTAAATTCCATCTCATCCATACCTTCCCCAGTGTACCAGTGCAAGAACGCCTTCCTCCTAAACATGGCTGTGAACTGCTCGCTAACCCTTCTAAACATCTCTTGAATGGAAGTCGAATTCCCTATGAAAGTCGAAGCCATCTTCAGCCCAGTCGGAGGGATATCACAAACAGTGGACTTCACGTTATTTGGGATCCATTCGACAAAGTACGACGAGTTCTTGTTCTGTACGTTAAGCATCTGTTCGTCTACTTCCTTAGTGCTCATCTTACCCCTGAACATGGCTGAGGCTGTAAGGTAACGCCCGTGTCTTGGATCAGCTGCACACATCATGTTCTTGGAATCCCACATCTGTTGTGTGAGTTCGGGGACAGTAAGGGAGCGGTACTGCTGGGACCCACGAGAGGTCAGCGGGGCAAACCCAACCATGAAGAAGTGGAGACGAGGGAATGGGATGAGGTTGACCGCGAGTTTACGGAGGTCAGAGTTGAGTTGGCCCGGGAAACGAAGGCAGCAAGTGACGCCGGACATGGTTGCAGAGATTAGGTGGTTCAAATCACCAACTGCAAGGAAAAACAGAATTAATCATACGTAAGGTATTTTAAGGAAAAAAAGAAGTAAAGATTTTAAATGGATTGTTTCGATGATGGAACTCATACAGCTTGGAGTTGTCAGCTTCAGAGTCCTGAAGCAAATATCGTAGAGGGCTTCGTTGTCGAGAACCATGCACTCGTCGGCGTTCTCCACGAGCTGATGAACAGATAAGGTGGCATTGTAAGGTTCGACAACTGTGTCTGAGACCTTAGGAGAAGGGAACACGGAGAATGTTAGCATCATTCTGTCGGGATATTCTTCTCTGATTTTCGAGATCAGAAGAGTGCCCATTCCAGACCCTGTTCCTCCTCCCAATGAGTGACAGACCTGGAATCCTGCATATTTTTGGACAGATGAGAAAAATATAAACCATTAGAAAACTAGATCTTCACCCGTGTTGTGAGGTTAAACGCTTGATAGAATATGAATAAGAGATAATTGAAGACGAAAGCTATATTCACCATTTTCATATATGGACCTATAATGAGATTCAGAGAAAAGAATACCCCATGAAAGAAGAAAGGAACACGTCTGAATATCGAGCAAATGATATGCAATCATAGAATTTAGCAGCTTTTAATACATTGTTCATGTTCTTTCTGCATGAGAATTGAATGCATTTAGCAGCTAGAAAAGTAAACATCATTCTCAGATATCAATTGACCTAAAATAGCACAAAAGACAAAATAATTGCAAAAAACAATCAATCGAACACATAGCAGTAACCAACATATAATAATACATACAAAATTATTACCCTGCAAACAGTCGCAATTCTCTGCTTCCTTCCTCACCACATCCAGCACCGAATCGATCAGCTCAGCACCCTCGGTGTAATGCCCTTTCGCCCAATTATTCCCAGCGCCAGACTGCCCAAACACAAAGTTATCGGGACGAAAGATCTGACCGTAGGGACCCGACCTGAGGCTGTCCATGGTCCCAGGCTCCAAATCCATGAGCACGGCACGGGGAACGAACCTCCCAGTACTAGCCTCATTGTAGTAGACATTGACCCGCTCCAATTGCAGATCCGAATCGCCCTGGTAACGACCCGTTTGTTCAATCCCATGTTCGGCACACACGACTTCCCAGAACTTGGCACCGATCTGGTTACCACACTGACCACCCTGAATGTGCAGAATTTCACGCATTTTTGGAAGATTTTCTCGGAATTCGCTTGGATTTTCGCCTAGCCTGTTGTCTCTTGAAAAACAAAGAAGAAAAAATCGAGAGGAAGAGAGCGATTTAGGGATCTGATGAATGAACGAATGAAGGAGAAATGTTGTGGTGTGGGGCTAGATTGGTTTTTATATATGTGTATATATTTGTGTGTGTGTGACAGTTGTGACGCATTAATGTCTGCCTAGAATTATGTGAGAGGGAGTTTGAATTTTGAATTTTGAAATTGCAGTGCACTTCTATGTACAGTGCTGTGTGCTGTAGTAGGAAGGATTTCGTGCTTTTACAACGGTTCTTCTTTCCAATTTTTTATATAAAAAATTATTACAACAAAATACAAGTTTATTCAATGTTAGTTAATTTGTGATTATATACTCCAGGGTATATATAAAACATCACCCAACCCTCCATGTTAGTTGTAATAATATGCTGCGTTCACTTTCAATGCTTGGATAAATTATCTTTGGATTATTAATCCCGACCGCTATCGAATTCACGTGTTTACTTTCAAAAATATGGATTTAGTACTATTTGTAAAATTCCTAAAGTACCATTTATTTCATCAATACCTAATTTACAAAAAAGGACTTATTTTTATGAATTTAAAAATATAAGATATGCATATCAATTTGATCGTCATGAAATAATGAATAAATTAGTGTTGTTTATTTATTTTTATCAAATTAATTAAATGAGATAATGATGATTTTATAATTTGGTGAGTTAAGGATATTTTAGTCATTTCCAGTTTTTAGTTATTTGTATTATTAATCCATGCCCAACACTCCGTATACCTTAAGCCGGGCTTGTAGTATTATAGTACCGGGCCGATCATTTATTGCGGGCTTAATCACGGAATTTTCTTTAAACTGAACGGTTTAGATTGGATAAGTTACTATTATCCAGCCGCAAACTAAACGCGGCCTATACATATATATAATTGGTCTATGGTGACTATTAACTGCCAAATTTAGTTTGTCAACTTATTTACAATTTAATCCTTCTATTTAAAACTTAATTAATTGAATATTTTTCATTTAAGCACACGCATAGAGTGTGCAAAACTGTACCAATAACCAAATAATCTTTCAATTAGGGGTGTTCAAATTAACCGAAAAACCGAAAAAACCGACCGAACCGTAAAGAACCGAACCGAAAAAACCGGAACCGAAAAAAACCGAACCGAATAGTAAAAAACCGAACCGAACCAAATTAAAATGGTTCGGATATCGGATTAAGCATACGTAAAACCGAAAAACCGAAAAACCGAACTGAAATTACCATACTACATTAAAAATAAAAAATATCAAAAGTCATTTATTTTTCCCCCATAACGTAAACAGCACAGTAAATATAGTTTCATTGGTATATTTTTTCCATTTTTAGGTGAATGTTTTCCTCACCAATCAAATACTATTTTTCTGCCAAATAATTTATAGTATCTTCAGATGAATGTTTTTATATTTTTGTTAGATTCTGTTCCATTCTCATGTTATTTTTTGTTTTTCGGACCTTTGAATTATTTTGCTACATGTCGTGTTCCATAAATCTTCTTTGTTTTTTAATAATCATAAATTGTTTTATGTATTTTCAGCTCATAATATTTTTTTGTTGATATTAAATTCCTAACCGAAAAGCCGAACCGAAAAAAACCGAACCGAATTATAAAAAACCGAACCGAACCAAATTAAAATGGTTCGGATATCGGATTAAGCATACGTAAAACCGAAAACCGAAAAACCGAACCGAATTTGAAAAAACCGAACCGAACCGACCGATGAACACCCCTACTTTCAATACTGCGAAAATGAAATGAAAATATTGTAATTTTTAAACCTAAACTAGTGTGATTTTCCGCAGGAATAACGTAATCATTAACCTTAACCTAAAACGCCCCAAGCTCTCAGGGAATAGCATGCTATCCTGCAAACTAAGTCAATCACGAAATCACACTAGGACAAGTTCATAGTTTGACATACTCAAAATGGTTAGAGACGATAGAGATTTAATCACGCCCTACAAGAAATTGAGGCTTCGGCCGAGGCCTCATCGGTCCTCAGTTTTGAGCACCTTTCATATTGCGTGTTTCACGTGTACTATACTAAACGACTAATGTGTTTGCGGTGTGCAAGAATAAAGAGGAAGTCATGAAGTTACACCATTCAGAACAAAGAAAGTCAAGCGTTATTGCATTGCACCATAAACCAGGTGACAAAGACAAACCCTTATTGCAGGCAATGAACTGAAAATGACACATCAACAACCATCTCCATCATGTAGGAGACTTACTCGCCATTCAGATGAGGCACTTCACCTGCAATAAAGCATCAGATTTAGATTAGTGATCTAAGCGTCTAGGATCGAAATAGAACTTTCAACTGGAAAAGATGAATCAAATTTTAGATGAGATTAAAGCTTGAAATGTAGAAGTTTGGTTTGAACTTGCAAAACGGTTCATAAAGTAAAATGTTCTCTTCATTCTATCATGGAGCATTCCGCAGAGATTCTGTGTGGAAAAAAAAAACAAAGATGTAGAGGCCCATCTATTTGCGTGAACATTAAGGTTCTTAATTGTTTCACTGAAATTCTTGTTCCAAATGCACCCTAAATGTTCCATATATACACTACGTTCCAGACAAACAAAATATGATAGACGAAGTTCCTGATCTAAAAGTCAGTATCTTCATATGAGGTAGGCCCTTATGTTTCAATAACAACTGAATGCACCAGCAAACTGAATCACATTCTCCAATTGGAATCAGCAACTCGTACACAGACCATAAAGATGTTAATGTTCGTCAAGTAATTACAAACAAGACAAAGTGGAAGAAATGCCAAGAAGTTCGCCAAATATGTCATGGCACTAGTATCAGCAACCGCCATGCGCAATTAAGCCTAAAAAAGAGAATTTTTTTCTACGTGGAACTTACAAAGTGTCTTTACACTGAGTAATGAGTATGCAGCTAAACTGAAACAACCACATAGACATGCATATGAAATTTGGGAGCTCAAATGAGCTAAGAGGCGTTTTCTCAAAATGCTGCTTAACCATTTCAATTGATTTTCATAACATAAATCGACAAGACAAAGATGACAACCACATATCCTGTGTACCTACACAACCTGTTAGTACTCACAGTGCAAATCAAACCATGAAAAGATGAAATTAGGAATAATTAAATCGCTCAGAAACAACAGACCACAAACTTTTAAACACATCGGAAAACATCGAACTTCTCCAAGGGTTTCAGAAAGAGACCTATTTCCCGTGCCTCTGCGCAAACCGTGAGTTCTTTGCCTCCTCCTCTGTCAACATCAGCGACCATCAGTAAAAATACATCGATCATCGTAAACAATCGAATCGATTCAAAAACGAAAATGAAAAAAACGCACCGGTGAGACCGAGAGAGAACTTGGTGATAATGGCTCCAGTGATGCCAAACCCAACAAGGAAGGGCCAATTTCGATTAAACTCCCTCTTGAAGAACACTGGCCATGGATCGAATTTCCTCATAGTGCCGCCGATTGAGTCGCTGATTTCTACCTTTTTTCAGATCTGCACAAATGAAAAATAAATTAGGAAAGCGATTGGCAATCGATGGCGTCGAGGTCATTGAGGCGACAGATTCTGTATTGGGCCATGAAAAATAGGCTCGGCCCAATATATATTAACTGGACTTTCCTTCTCCAATCAAAGCATCATTAAATCGCTTTTCAAGTTTTTTAATTTTTTTAAATGGAACATAAAATAATGTTGGTTTGTGTTGGTGGGAAGAAATACTACTTTGTAAAAAATATATAAGATCTTTCACATACTAAAATTCATAACACAAGAACATATAGGCAACTTCATCTATTATGATAATGGTTCCTTCATCACATAACAATAACAATCACTTCACTACCCTAATACCCTAATATTGTACACCATGCTTCTTTTCATAACATCATCAAACTTAATTTGACCTTTATACAAACAAATAAAATAAACATACATAAATAGAAGCTATGTTATTCTTCTTATCTCCTTATTAAATGTATTTCAGATTCTTCTTCAACTTTGCGCGGTTGCGGCTTATTTATTCTTCATGTGCCCCCACTTATATGATGAAGATTGATTGGACAATACATAAATAATAATTATAAGATGACGAGCTAATAAGTCCATTCTTGTGGCAATCGCATGTCTTCGTTGTCGTTATTATCGTACTCATTTTTCAACTCTTTCGAAGAATGCCCAACCTGGCTTCCCCTTGAATATTCATCTGCAAAATTAAATTAAATTAAGAAATGAAATTAAAAATTTAATGAGCAAGAATAAACCCGTGAGCTCATAGATCTATACAAGGTCAAATCATCCACTTTTATGCCATATTTTCCGTTTGATTATCCAAATAAAGCCTAGGAAATTAAAAAACAAATACTAATTGGAGAAAACACAAGTGGGAGGATTAAGGTAAGGCATATATATACACATACCTTTGAAGCATGGTTGATGGTGATATCCACCACTTGACAACGATGGTTGTTGGGCTTTTTTAGATTCTTGAAGACGGTTAAAGTGAAGCTCCAATGCTTGTAAGACTCTCGTAGGTATTAAAACGGTCGAGCAACCACCTAAAATTATTCATCCCACCACCCAACTATTTATCAGAAATAATATATTTATATCGTCGTTAATCAAGAATATGATATATGAATACTTTATGACCGTTCTTATCGATAATCTCGATGGAAGAAAAAGTCAAACCGGCCATTATTACATACACCTCTATTTTTTTAGAGTTGGAGTAACGAAATTGTTCTTATCATCGTCGTCGTCGTCGGTATTACATACAATAACGGAGACGGACATAGCAATCCTTTTTTTCATTGGACACTATTCGAAAGTGGGGCCTACAATCACTTGGATTCCAAACTACGCCTATTGGCTGAACCTAGGGGTGTTCAAATGTCGGTTAACCGACCGAACCGAACCGAAAACGGAGTTTCGGTTCGGTATTCGGTTTTCATTTTGATAACCGAATAAAATTTGGTTCAGTTTCGGTTTATTACCCCGGCAAACCGAACCGAACCGAAAAAACGAACTCTAATTTTTTTTTTTTTATATACATATATATATATCATATAAAATATATAATGATATATATGTCTTATATTAATAATATATCCACCATATTTAATAAAATAGAAAAACATTCGAAAATTTATATAAATATATATATATGATAATATATATTTATAATACAAAATATTTAATAAAGTATGAAAATAATGAGGTAAATTGCAATTTTATACAAATATATATGATGAAGTATATTTGTAAGATAGATAGTATTACTTTTTATTTTTTTATTAAAATTCGGTTTTTCGGTCGGTTAACCGAACCGAACCGAAGAAAAGTTCGGTAAAACCGAAACCGAACCGAAATATTTCGGTTCGATTTTCGTTTTATAAAATCCTTGAACCGAACTTTCGGTTCCGAAAGTTCGGTTCGGTTCGGTTCAGTTATAACCGAATGAACACCCCGAGGTGAACCTAACACTTATCACATGAAGTGCAGTACTATTTATTTTCTTACATTGAGATCCATCACAATCGGTTATGTATATGTATTGTCTTCAATTAATTCAAGCGATAAAAAAATATTATTAACGCTACACTAGACAGAACAGAAAATAAGATGGAGACTGACAACCTAACAGGGGGAATCAACATTAGCTTTTTGAATGTCCAAAAGATTCCAAGAATCATGATGGGATTCATTGAATCGCCAACCTCGTCGAAACCAGCGACGATCCTTCATTACTATGGATGGCTTAAACATATACTCAACCACTGTGACGTCATGCATCATACGATTGTTCTATAGGGCAGGAAGCGAAAACAGAGGATCGAAGAAGAACACACGCACCTGTTTGAGGCTTATTCACCGAAGTCGGGTCTTTGGCCGAACGGGGCAGGAAAACTCCGGTCCCAGATGAACCCTGACCCGACCCGTTTCCTCCTAGGAAAACAGCCCGCATGCCCGACCCGCATACTTGTTGTCCGGCGTTGTTGTTCCTTCCTCTGTAGCTCTGTTTCTGCCTGTGGCTGTAGCTATGGTGATGGCGATGCTCTGTTTTCTGAACAGCTTGCCCTGCTTCGACGGTTGGTGGTGGTTGATTCCTCAACTGATACACCTAACAACCGTTCGTTGATTAGAATACATACGTTAGATTAAATGTCAAGAATATATATATACATATTTCGTATGTGGATTTGACGTATCAACAAAACAAACAACTCTTCATTCATTACTTCGAGCGGCGGCAATCCATAGCTGAGGTTGCTCCGTGAGCTCTTCTTCATCTTCACGTGGCCACCACTTGCCTTTCATTACACAAAAAAAAAGGCACACAAATTTTAGACAAACATCCTGTTTTTCTTCTTCTTCTTTGAAGATTAAATAATCCTTACTTCATCAGGAAAAGGGCTCTGTTCTTGCTTCTCTGTTTCTTGTTCGTCTTCTTCTTGGAGCATGACCTCGGCCATTTGACGGCTGAGCTCAAAGGCAAAGTCGCCGTCGTCGCTCTCAGAAGACGAAGCTAATTCCGAGCCTAACGGCGAGCTGAAATCGGACAAGGACGAGGATTCCCATGAAGACGTCGATTGGTTAGAAGAACTCGAACTCGAAATCTTGAACAGATCAGCGTAGCTCATCCTCGTCGAAGCTTTCTTGTCTCGACAATCATCATAAGCCATGTGAATTAACAATCACTTCAGAATAAAAACTGACATGGAGTTACTTAACGGTGGTAATAATGATGGAGGAGGAGAATGGAAGAGAGGAATGAATGATATTTAAAGGGAATTGATTATGGAACCATTATTTTAATTAAATAGAAAGGATGGATGGATTAAATGAGGGGGTCACGTCGTGTTTTGTTGTACGTAATGGGATGAGACGATATTTGGAGTAGTGATGAGTTGGTTGTTTTTTGTTTGTTGTTGTGTTTTTAGTGGTTGGAACGCTCCTTTGTTTTGGTGTAGGCAAGCAAACTCACTACATTACATTACAACTGCCATTTGTGGAGGGAGACCTTTTTTCTGAATATTATAGTTTATATTATTTTGGTGGGCTTCATTGATAAGTTGATATTTTCTTAAGGGGAAAAAAAAGTGTTGTTTGCGTCTAAGTTTTGCAGTAATCCCGGGAATAACGAGCTTCGATTAATAGAATAATTAAATAGAAAAGAAGATAAACACTGTGTAATTTTCCTTTTCTATATTAGTTAATTGAATTGCGAACGTCGTCGTTCTATTTTCAACCAAGTGGATGGGATATTTGTATTGGTTGGATGTAATAATTATTGGTTCGCAATATTTTTTTATTACAGTTTTGTTCCGTTCATCTGCTCCTAACATAGAAAGTCGTTAACCCATATTGAGGTCGTATGTCTCTCTTAAGTTATTCCATTTTAATTTATGTTTGTTAAAATATATTCGCCCACAACACGCTACCGTCGCTTTCCTGATTATGATTTTTATTTTATTCGCATGGCCCATGAGATTGTTATTAGGCCTTTGCTTATTATTGGGCTTATGAATGAAACGTGGGCCTTGCTCTATGTTTTTGGGCCACCATTATTAAGTTGACACGTTTTGGACTCTCATTGGTGTGAGTAATAAAACCCAATTTTATCCACTTACGAAAGAGATTCAGCTAAAGTCCGACTAAACCTGAAACTAGAGATCATTTTGGTGGATCGCAGATCGAAGACAATCTGACGAAAATGGTGAATAATGGGAAGCTGTTTGCTTTCTGCGCTCTGATTTTCTTCCTCAGCGCAGCGTTTACTCAGGTGGGTCTTCAACTAGATAGCTTTCTGTAAAATTGTGTGTTTCTTTGTTTCCCTTTAACAAATCGGTCTTTTTATCCTTTTGTTTTTGGTTAATTTTGGAAATTTGAGCTGGATCCAGGACTACCCTCCTAGTTCGGACCTCAGAATTACAGATGCTCGCTATCCTTTTTATGCAACTCGATTACTTTAGCTCTCCACTGTTGATGGGATAATGTAATGTTAGATTTTTGGGGTAATAATTGCGGGCGTTGCTCTATCTCTTCTGCAGGCTAAGAAGGAGAAGGGGAACCTTAAGGAAGTTACTCACAAGGTGTATTTTGACATCGAAATTGATGGAAAACCCGCTGGTACGCTGCACTTTGCAGATGAGTTCTACGTTTCTGTAGTTTTCTATGGTCGAAACTCGATAGCCAAGATAGAAAACAAGGAAACAACATCGGCGGTCAATTTTCTCTTGAATGTGTTTTTACCTGACGGTAATTGGCATTTTTTTTTCAGGTCGCATTACAATGGGTCTCTTTGGAAACACCGTTCCCAAAACAGCAGGTTTACGCTCGTTATTTCATCACATTTGTGCTAACCATAGACTTTGTTGTTTGTGACCGTTATTTTGCGTATTTCTCTCGCAGAGAATTTCAGAGCTCTGTGCACAGGTACGGTAGCTTATGCTTTCTTTTCTGCGATTTCTTTACTGAATACATTGCATTTTGGCTGCTCCTCTATCTTGTTAAGCATGTCCAAGGTTCAGATATTCACTGGAACCAAACTTTCAAAGGGATATTCGGTCCCAATGTCATTACCTTTTTTTCTTTTTGTTCAGGTGAGAAAGGTGTTGGGAAACTTGGGAAGCCTCTGCATTACAAGGGAAGCAGTTTCCATAGAATCATACCGAGCTTCATGCTTCAAGGCGGTGACTTCACTCTAGGCGACGGAAGAGGTGGTGAATCCATCTATGGAGAGAAGTTTGCAGATGAAAATTTCAAGATCAAGCATACTGGGCCAGGTACGTTACAATTTACATACCCTCTATATTCCTCTTGAACAAACTATAAGAAGGAATTAAGACCGAGACGATAAAGATATGCATCAAAATTTTCAGGGCTTCTGTCGATGGCAAACGCTGGTCCCGACACCAACGGCTCACAGTTTTTCATAACAACTGTGACCACGAGCTGGTGAGTATTTGTTTTTTCCTTCTTTTTGGAAATCATATGTCTATATAATAGGTGAAGTGTGTTCATTCGATAAAAGAATTCGTTGGACTAGAAATCATACGTGGAAACGTTGTTATTACAGGTTAGATGGGCGCCACGTTGTGTTCGGAAAGGTACTGTCTGGAATGGACGTTGTGTATAAGATCGAAGCAGAGGGTATGCAGAGTGGCACACCGAAGAGCAAAGTCGTGATTTCAGACAGCGGCGAACTCCCCTTATAAATTTGCTTCTAAACGATGTTTTGTCTAAGTTTCTCTAAACAATAGACACCTTAGTTTTCATGGTGATCTGTTCCTTTAAATCAAGTTATAAGACATGAGCTCCATGCTCTTCAAAATACAACTCCAAAATAATACATTTTCTCACATGCCGTCTTCATTGTTCCTAACAGTTCAGATTACAATTTTCTCAACCCTCAACATTCTTGACAGACGCCTGAAGTTTCTTTTCTTTCGATATGTTTGAGTTGATTTGGTAAATCAAATCCATGGCCGTCATTTTCAGGGAAAAAGATAACTGGAAGTATGAAGAAAACAAGCCAAACTATGAACACAAACACTATCATGAAGATTAAACAGTCGTCGCTTTCCCATACATGAGGAGGCTAAGAAGCTCAAGATATCTTTTCTCAATGTACAAGTTAACAGACAAGAAAGACTATTCATACAATCTAAAATACAAAAAAGAAAAAGAAAAAAAACAACTGTGCTATTGCCTGCAGCCTTTTTAAGTTACCTCTTTAACTTACAACACAGCAGTGACTGACCGGTGACCACGAAGAATTACAGGGTCATCATCGCCGCATGCTTGTTTCTCTAACAACGACTATGATCCTTGATTGATGATAATGTATGTTACCTCTCTCTATCTCTCCCTCTTCGCAAGTCCTTTGAGACGAAGAATGATAATTTACAGACTAGTGATAACTCAATCACTGTCGCTAGCAGAATCTAAGAAGCTAAAATGAGTCTGCCCATTGAGTCTTACGAGCACCGTTCCACGGTTCTCTTCAGACCATGTGATGCCTTCTCTTTGTAGAAGGGCGATTACCTTTACACAAAAAAAAGAAACAATGCGAAGGTTATTAGGAAAAGAGTTCCAAAATCTGGTCGGATAATAACAAATTGAGAATATTCAGTTTACCGAATTTTTCAGCTTTGACTTGCCAACACCGCATCCAGTTATGACCCTGAAGGTTCGGACGGCTGGAAATGAAGAGAACAGAGGAAGAGAGGAAAAGAAATGTAAGGAACTCAATATGTGTAGTTAGTTCGGAGTAAAGTAAAATGACAGATATTCTTACAGCGGGCATATGCTCCAAACAGAAGGTGGATCTTCAGGAGCCTTATTGCTTGTTTAACGTGTTGCCCGTGCAGATCCATTGTTATCGTGTTTTCTATTGTCTGGTTTCTGCAGTTAAAAAGTGTACGTAGCAGCGAGAAAGTAATAAAAGTAATGGTGTAGTGTAGACATTCGGCGGAAGAATATACCTGACAACAAATATATCCTTGCTTGCCTTTTCATCTGCCTTGCGGGCCATGTTACGTTGTACCCTTCCCTGAAACAAATACTTGTACGTATCAGTTCTATTATGCATATGCAATTATTGGGAAGACTCCAACAAATAACCTGCTCAGAAAGATAAGCTGCATATTCCCGCTCTCCTTTTGAAAATGCTGTAGCAGCCTGTGTAATATTTTCAATTTTGGCTCAATAACATAAACAGGTGGGAAAATTTAGAGGAGTTTGAACAACGTAGACATGAAGTGTCTATAATTGTACAAGAAAATGAACAGGAAATGAGACACCAAAAAGCAACAAAGACGACCTTCTGATAATACGTTTTCATTGAATCCCAGTGCTGCTGTGCTGATTCTCTAAGAACATGGTATTCATCTCCTTTATCTGCAAAGTAAAGAAAAAGATAATTTGAAGATGCAGATATGTCGCGGTTATACAAAAACATGCAGCAGCATAACAGAGTAGAATTAGACCCCAAAGTTCATTCCATAGTGTATCAAGATCAGACATTATGATGCAACTAAAGTCCAAGATAATTCTTAGTGAAAGCATATAACGACATAATATCAAACTAAAAGTTATAGTTCAAATGTAGACATGTGCCTAAAAACAATCCCAAGTCATTCACTATAGAAAACCTTGATTATAAAACTTCTTCCATCACAATCAGAATTAGACTTACCAAAACTTAAGTTAGTTTCTCTGTCTGGTTCCAACTTTTGACCGAGGGATGCCATTTTATTAAATACTTTTCTCCAGTTCATGGTTTTCGGTTCATGCTCCGCGGTACTTGGAGTGGGCACATCAAACAAGGATGCCAATACCTTTTGGGGAAGTTCAGACTCAAGTTTTCCAGTTTTTGTTGGGTTGTGAGGACCACTGGAATTCACAAGATTAGAAAGGTTATTGATACTGCTAAGAAACAAACGGGAACACCAGAAACAATGTCTAATCTAGTAAGAACAACAAGAAACAAGAAAGCCTTGTCACCAACGGATTTTTACCTGTGCATGCTTCCCCAAAACAGTTGGCTGTCTTGATTTTCAACTTCAGATGAGTGAGATGTTGAAAGAGAGGCTCTTTCAGTCAGCTGCAAAGGAACGGCACTAGATCAGATCAACAGGATTTGTTAAAACACGAATAAAGCGTCAAATGTAATGATATAAGTAAAATAGGCCACACACAGTCAAATGGAGAAATCGAAGAATACTGAATAAGACAGCACACACCAATTTGATATGTTAAGGTAAAGATTTAACATACACTGTCGGCTGATCCATGAAAAAAATTAGCATTTTTATTGATGATAGGATCAGAAATATCAGCGGCTGGCTTGTTTGAGGGATCAGATAATTCAATCAGCACATCTAACGCCTGAAAAGAGAGAAATACATCAACAACCAACATATATATACTAAAAATGAGATCTATTTATTACCCATATCTATGCATACAACGACGTAAATAATTTCTCTACAATACATATATATCATTACTAGAAGAAATATGTAAACAGCATGACTCCAAATAACATGTCTATATGTAACAGAAAAGGCTCACAACGCACACGGTACTCTTTAGCTCATATCAATTAAAAACCTGATATATGACATGATTCTTTGCATGAAAACTTGGAGTAAAAGTATAACTATCTGTTTTAGGTAACCTGTACTATATAATCATCTTACGCCGGGTAATTTTCTTTCTGTGTACGGAAATTAGATATTGCGAGTAAAAGAGCAAATATCATTCTCAAATAGCAAGTAAAAGCTAATTAGCAATAGCGACCCCGCAAAACGACATTACTACGCGCTATTCCTTCCACGGAAAAGGTAAGACCAACAACATTCGTACAATCTCCATAACCCAAACAAACTCCTTATTGCTCATTTTTTGTCATTCAAGTTCCAGCTAACGCAGCACTCACATTAAATGTCAATGAAAGATTGAAGTACTGAATGCAAGTTTGCTATAATTAATTCGAAAAGTAAAGCGAATATGAATATAAATCCAACCTTCTGTACGTTATATCCGCATTGACCTGCCAAAATCACACGATTTAGTCACACAATCTGAAATCATCCCACTAAAAACAAATACACAACGAAAGTCAATCAGTTGCGCGATGAGGAACATCTTAATTCAGGTCTAACAATTAATCGTTAGCTATCAAATGCGCAATAAGAAACATCTTAAAACCAGGTCAAACATTGGCATAAGCAACTCACACAGCACATCGCTGACGACCGCCAGGCTCAATTCACTCTCGTTTCCGAGCATCGAGCACAGAAACTGTTCAGCTTCTTCTCTGCGCAAATTCTCATCGTTAACGCCCTTCTGCTTTGAACAACTCTTCTTCCCAACAGACCTTACATAGTCTTTAGGTAGAAGCGTCGATACACTGCCAGCAGAAGCAAGGACTTTCTTTGTCTTAGCATTACCCTTTCGCTCACCCTGACAAAGAAAGTCATTGACGTCAGCACCTAAATCGGAAGCATTCGAACTAGAGCTGGAAATCCCATTGTTATTTCCACTCGAGCTCGAGCCAGCTGTGCTGCGATCCTCCTGAGCAACGATGTCGGCCAGGATTTGCGCGGCCTTATCAGCATCCCCGTCAGCTTCTCTGTATGCAGACGAGGCATCTTCGAATGACAACGAGGCGAATGCCTCTGAGAGAATCTTCACCACCCTTTGCTCTTCTTCTGCTTTAACAGCTTCAGGTGGTGGCGCATCACACAAAGGTCTATTCTTTGTGGGCAAACCTAGTCGTTTCTTCTTTGATCTCGTCATTTCTCATACGCTTCTTTGAATTCACAAATGCAAAGATGACGGTATGTAAAAGAACAAAGATCGAGTATACTTGTGTGGAGGGGACAAGTCAAGCAAATTGGAAAGAGCTGAGGCAAGAGCTCCAAAGTTTGGAAGAAAGAAAAAAACCCCAAATAAATTAAAGTTAGGTTAGACGCTTAAGAAGACGACCTCAGAGCTTGATATAAGATGTCAGGGGAAGCCCTGATCAGCAACTGCAGCTGTCTTTCCTTTTTGAAATCGAAGGCGAGGTTTTGGGCGTCAAAAATAATAATCAAATCTCAGAAGAGGAATACAGAATATACGAGTCTAGACGTATAATAGGTGGATACTAATTGTGGATCACGAAGAATCATAAAAGAGTCAACAAACACACATGAGAAAGAAAGATATCAGCGATCCTTTTCCTTCACTATATTTACGGCAAATTACTTGAAATATTGGAGAGATTACGTTGACATTAATGATGATTCTGGCGGTATGAATACAAAATCTCCAAAAGTGGACAATTAATTCTTTTACCTTCCTCGGTCCGATTATTCATTTATTGCCAGCACTGCATACAATGGTTTTGAATTATATAATCTGAACTATTTAGCCATAAATGACTGGAATTTGAAGTTAATTAATTTCTATGATGGTTTATTTGACTTTGCTTGTAATAAATTTAATAATGGTCATTCCATAATGAATTTTTCCCCAAATTCCATCAATGAAGAAACTATATATTTTATTACAGTTCCACCATTAGCCCATAAGCCTTCGTCCAGTTAGGCCCATTTTAAAATCCACTCGACCCTACAACTGAAAATCATCTTGGCGCGGGCAAAAGCGAAGTGGAAAACAGAAACAGAGTCATAAGAAGAGACTGAAAATATTTCCGTCACCTTATTTATTTTTCTTTTATCTTTTTTGGAAGTTGAGAACCTTGACTGAAATGGCGAAGACGCCAAAGAAGAGAAAGCTAAATGCGATGTGCACTAAAATGGTGAAGCCAAGCAAGCCTTGCTCATAGCCAAAGCGTTGCTTGATGAACTCCTTGACCGTGCCTTGAAAACCAGGTCCTACGATTGGGGTCTCCACGTCACCTAGCTGTGACGTGATTATGCCCCTCAAAGACCATGCCATTGGGTTTATGTAGTAGAACCATATCCACCAGTCAGGGATGCTCTATAAACAAACAATTCCACTGTTAATTATATATGTAAATAATTCTTCATTGTGTAATTGGTGATGAAAATATGTTACTGCTTTTGGAACGAGAAAGCCCGAGAGGAGATTCCATAGAGAGTAGAATGCTGACGAAACTACGGCCGCCATGTGTTGAGTAGGAGTCAGGCCGACGATCATCATTCCGTAGAAGGTGAAGTATGTGAATGTCAGAAACATGAACAACGCATACAGCAAAAATTTGCCTGCAACAACGAAAAAAGTTGATTCATTGGTACGCAAAGTGGCGGATAAATCCAGGCAATTAACTAACCATTGTAGGAAATTATCACTTTCTTCTGTAGTGTAAGGTGCTAAAACATTTACCTGCTGTCCTTTCAAAGTTGATCATAAAGTATGTAATGACGCTATAGACGATTGTTTGCACCAGAATATATGGAACCTCCACGAGACCCTGGGCAGCAAAACAGAAAGTTAGGATGATGATAATGGAATTACTAAATAGGCGATCAGCCATGATTGATAAATTTTGGATTTGGTGACGTAGATAGCCGCGTAATTGCAACTATTATAATAGCAGGTTCCGTTCCTCGATTCAAGTTGAATAAACTGAGTATCATCATGCGACAGACAAGCAGTAACAGAAAATATTAACCTGAGCAAATGCAAAAGGTGGGGGGGAATACATTCCAGCGGCTTTCTCTCGGTAGAAAACTGTTCGTTCAATAGACACCACCGGTTGTACAGAAGAGGAATTGTTGATGCCTAGAAACATGACTGCAGCATATAGGGCTCCCATCACCACAAACAAGTTTTGCGTTGAATCCCTACAGATTTTTTATCGTCTCCAGAAATTTGATAAATTCTTCATTGGGTGTGACCGGTGCCATATTTCACGTATGCAAAGGAAAAAAAGCGCGTGGTAAATCCATATAGTAGAGGTAAGAAAAACAAACCTTTTTGAGCCAACATCCCAAAATACAGTGCCTATGATGATGGCACTTATTGTTGTGAAAAACACTCTCACAACATTGTATGCAGGACTTCTCCAATACACGAGGTTTTGCTTCCAGAGGCATATACGAAATTGAGAAACAGCATCCTTGGAATATGTTGATGTAAACTTTAGAGGTTCTGAATTTTCAGGGGGTATGCTCAGATTTTGTAAGGAGGCTTCGATGTCCCTGTATTCGATGCCAGAAATTTCATTTCAAAACAAAATTCTAGGTTATAAGGAAGAACACCGAATTAGTGCATGAAATCACAAACCTTGTAATTAGATACCACACATGAAATTTTACCTATATTGTTGCGAGTTTTTGTACACCACAGCGAAATCCTGACCAATCTTTTCTTCAGCAGAAGTTGTGCTAATCTCAAGCATCCAAGTTGCTGGGTTGTAACCCTCAGTTATTGGAGCAACTCCATCTATCCGCTGAGGAGGAGAGGAAGATGGTAAGATGCAATTAGTAATGTTCAACTCACTGATGAACGGGGACATTCATGCTTTTTATAGAGTATGTTGAATCATAGGATCGGATAAGATATAAGACACAATCATACTATATTTGAGAATCCAGAAAGACGAAAGCAAAGTTTGTTCCATGCTTGATAGTAAAACGCGTCACCTGAAAATAATTTATCATGATTTGGGAGTTTTCTCCAAGCTTTCCACCATATATCACTCTGCCTCCACGTTTCATGAGAAGAAGCTGAGATTTTGTTTAACTGCTCAAGTTAAAAAATCAGTTCATTCACACATGCACCTTCTTACTTTAAAATCAAACCTCATCAAAAGCCTCAAAGATGTCGATACTTGGCTGATGAATTGTACACACGACAGTTCGTCCAGTATCAACTGTATTACGAACTGTTCGCATGACGATGGCTGCAGCTCGTGCATCGAGTCCAGATGTCGGTTCATCCATAAAGATGATGGATGGATTCGCAACAAGCTCCACTGCAATGGTTAGGCGCTTCCGTTGTTCAGTGGATAAGCCGCTACTCCCTGGCAAGCCCACCAAAGCATGTCTCAAGGGTGCAAGTTCCACTAGTTGCATTACCTCTTCGACAAACTCCTGAAATTTGAATGGTTATAGTATATTAAAGAACGAGAAAGGAAAATGAGCAGATACATTTTAGAATATCAAGTGTTAGGGAAAAACAACAAAGTTTCAACATCTCACTTGTCTCGATCCTTCATTGACTTCCTTTGGAAGTCGGAGAAACGAAGAAAACACAAGCGACTCATACACAGTCACTTGCGGAGAATGTATGTCATTTTGTTCTACATATCCTGATATTCTAGCAAAAGTCTTATGCTCCTTCGGAAACCCGGAGATTTTGATATCTCCTTCTATGTACCCGCTTGTTTTCCTCCCAGCAAGGACATCCATCAATGTAGTCTTTCCTGCCCCACTAGCACCCATCAGTGCGGTGAGAACACCAGGTGAGAACACTCCGCTCACTTCAGACAAGAGTTGCAACCTTGTTTCTGGTATGCCCTGTGAACTCATTTCCTAAAAAAAAGCATGTCGTATTAAAGCTTAGAAACGTAAGATTGACATGACAAAATTAAATGAAGTGATTGGTACCCTGGGCATATCGACATAGTAGTTGAGATTGTGGAAAGTCATGGTCATTGGCTGAAATGGTAGAATCATTCCTTTCTTTGCTTTTCTGTTACCTGAGACCGTAGTGGATTCGTCTCTTCCATTTTGGACTACATCAGTTTCGCAGATCAAGGAGAACAATAAACATTAAGATTAACATACATGGTTAACAACTTTTGGGAACTTGTACCATTAGTACAGTTTTCTGCTTCATCGGCAGGTGGAACAAGCGTCTGCGATTTTTGAAGAGCTGTGCCGATGAAAAAGAATATTTCAAGATCAAATATCTCAGCTTCAATGCTCCTATCTACTTTTGAAGGCATTTACTGAAAACACAAAAATTTACAACTCACGGTGAAGAAAGGCCAATGCAGCTGTGACGGTGATGTTGAAAAACACAGCATATGCTAATAAAGCACCAACTCCAATCCAATACCAGTTGTCATCATTTGGTATACTGTGACGCATGAGAATCGTGTTCCCAAGAGTGGTGTTCCCAGACGTTAATATCTGGAAAATGAACATAAGTTGGGCTATAAAAAAGATCATGTGTTTTTTGTTCATTTTTGTGGTCTTAATCCATGCCGAAGTTAGGCGCACCTCCATCCATCTTGTAGCTGTGAATTCATTGACAGATATTGCACGCTGCCCATAGGACAAAGGAGACACCCAGAAGCCCCAAACCCACCATGGCTTGATCATCTCTGAGTTAAAAAGAGAAAGAAATCATTGCTCCAAACTGCTTTCAGCTTCTGTTATGATGAAGAATTGTTTTACCTTTTGGCATAATGAATCCACCCAACAAAAATATGATCAATAATGCAGCTGACCCAAAGGTATTGGCAATAATCATATCTCTTGCAACAGAAGCCATCGTACGGAAAAGACCCAGCGCCATTTGGTGTATTGAAAAGAGCACAAGCATATACCGGAAAAACCTGAAACGGTTCGTCGAAGAATAAGATATTTACAGAATGCAAAATGAGAAGAGAAAGTGAAGCGTTAATGAAAGAACCTTCCAACTCCAGGAGCAAAACCTACGGAATAGTATACGATACAAGACCATACAACAGCTTCAATCACTGAATAAGGAACACGGAGAATGAAACTAGAGATAGACCATGCCCATGCAGGATGAAAAAGATTATCTCTTTGCTTGTAGAAAACTGGAAGTCGGAATATCATAATAGGTAGTTCTGAAAACCCATTGAACATCATATGCACCAACCCAAAAAACAAACATGAGAGATACAATTCACCATATGACACGTCAGTGGCATGTAGTCTTGTCCGCAGAAACGTAGTGCATGTAACAGCTCCTACAAATGCCACCTGAAGATTGAAAAAAAACTGGAATTTCAACAGGAGGATAACTGAGGTGATGAACGTAAAATGTGCATGCATCCTCTCATGAAATTACCTTACTTGCATTGCAATAAAACAATATTATCGTTACCATTCCTATTCTGTAAACTAATACAGATTTTGCCAAAATTAATTCCAACAGGAGGAGGAAAAACATACACAACGGATACCTGACATGTTCTGAAGATATACAGAAACCGATGTCTGTTAATCAAAAGTAACTCTCTGTAAAAACATGCTTTGTAGAGGTCCCACTTCGATGTGGAAAACTCTGTTGTGGCAAGAGCAGAAGGGTGACTTTTAGACCTATCAAAGGGGACAGAGAGAAAAGATTCCAGATCTTGACCATATCTGGATTTCTTAAACTCTTCGGCTATTCTTGAAACTGGAACAAATTCATATGGTTTGGAACTATCACCCCAGTATTGCTGCTGATCTTTTGGAGATGTTACCTGGCACAACACGATGTGAAGATAAGGAACCGGTAATAGAAATCTCAACCGGAAAAATAGTACAGCAAAAAGTTTACCTCTTGTAGAAAATCAGCAACACCCTTACGAGGTGGTAAATGAAAACCCAGAGACTCGAAGAATCTGATAACTTCTGCACGAGGGCCATGATATACAAGGTAACCTTCAGAAAGTAATATAAGATCATCAAAAAGATCAAATGTCTCCGGAGCGGGCTGAAGTAGAGCCATTAAAACTGTTCCTTCCATTAAATGAACAAAATTTCTGACACAATTTACAATCTGATATGTCGTGGAGCTGTCAAGTCCAGTAGATATTTCGTCCATAAAAAGTGTCTTCCTTGGCCCAACCACCATCTCTCCTGCACGAAGAGGATAAAAACAAATATCTTATGCCAGCTGCTCACAACTAACTGTGAGCTACTGTCAATTTCGTGTACTCGGTGATACTTCAAACCAGAATCAAACAAAACAGGCGTTCGTCCAAGATTCATACTAGTGCAGGAGCCTGAACTAGGCACACAGCACAGATGGGGAAGGAGAGATACCTGTTGTTACTCTCTTTCTCTGTCCGCCGGAAACACCTCTAAGCATTTCATTGCCGACCAGTGTATCAGAACACACATCCAAGCCAAGAACTTTCAAAATGTAGTCTGTGGAAACACTGTGCTTTTTACCACCAATAGCTGATGCCTGACCAGTTCAGTTCATCATTAAGCTTCAGAGTTGCACTTAAACAAAAGTGCAAAAAATACCTTCATATAAGCATCTATCTCTGGACGGGGACGTATACTTCTCTCTCTTTCAAGACGAGTAAGGTCTTCCAAATATTCTGATATGAATATAAATATAGCATCTTCATTTCAATCTTTCTCTTACTTCTATGTAATTATGCAACTTTGTAGCATGTAATCCAATCAATGTACATCCCTATGTGCATTCAAAATCGCTATGCACTTCACTTCAACAAGTCATCAAAGCGACTACTTCAAGAAATAATATAAAGTGCGAAGTGGGAACATAATGCATACCTGAAAATCCTTCGTTTGAACCTTGACATCGTGCAGCAAAATCTAATGTCTCTCTTACTGTCAGCTCTGCTATGTGATTGTCGGTCTGGCTTATGTAAGCGGAGGTTCTTTTGACATAGAAATCATTAAGCTTATGACCATTGTATGTGATATTCCCACTTTTCTGAAATAAAGTTGGCATACGACTGATTATTTCTATTGCTTTATGCATGATCATAAAGAAAATCAAGGGAACTCAAAACTTCAAGTTACTGATAGATAAACCTGCATGCATTACCTTCAAGTTACTGTCAAGTTTCCCAGCAAGAGCCCGAAGTAAAGTAGATTTTCCGGAACCAGGGGGTCCCAACAGCAACGTCATCCTGGCAAAAGATGATTAGACATATATCAATCCATGTGATGAGCTAAATTGATCATCTCATCCAACTTCAAGCGACTTTAGCTGACCCTTTAAGGTGAGGTAAACTTATGATAACTTTAGAAGACTTCTCCTAAGAAACCAGACCGGAGAACTTAAATATCATCATAATGTATCAATGTGGCCTTTTGAGAACAAGGATAATCCAAATAATATATGAGGAAAGGACAGCTGTTGTCAAGCAGATAAAGGCAAGAAAATGTGAAAATATGTTCCCAAGTAAACAATAACGTAGACCATAGCTATACATACATTGCTGGTATGATGGAAACTGAAGAAAAAGAACAAGGAAGAAGTGTATAGAGCACCAGAACAAAGTTCCGAGCGATCTTGTTGTCATGAATCATATATCTGCCAATCATTGTGAATAAATTAATTATCTGTCCTGGTTACCTTCCTGGTTTTATGACACCACAAATATTGTTTAGGATGTTCAATGCATGTCTCTTTGGGCTAAATAATCTTAGCTTGGTCAACAAATACTGCAAAGTAACAAGTCACATGCCAATGTGGATAAGTCTGAAAAGAGAAAGACAAGTTTAAATGAAGTGGATCAATAATCAATGTTTACCTCAAACATATTACGGGAATAATTGATCAAAGTTGGCAGAGCTCTTGATCCGATTTGTACATTTGCAGTTATATACACGTTCTCAAATCGAACTTCTACTGTTGGAACCTCCAAACCAACTCTGTTTATATATTTCCAAAAACATAATAGCCAAAAAAGTATGGAGCCTTTAGTTATTGCGCAAAATAAAACGCAATCTACATTTAATATTCTGAAAATCCAGGCTTCAACAATAGATTTCTCATCTAGCGTCCTTTGATGCAGGACAAAGCATGATATAACACCACGATATGAGGTTCCTAACTTCACCAACTAATTGACTACTAACGTCGAAAATACACTCATGCAGACGTGCTTACGAATACTTGAAACAACCACACACATACCTATCGAGCCTCTCTTTAATCCCTGACAACAGCTTAAAATTGTCCTGAGCTGTAGTATCAAGCGCTCGCCTCACAAGCAGCTCTCGATTGAACCGATCTAGCTTGCGAACGTCAACGGTGTCCGTCCGCTGCTCCTGACCACTAGACACCGACGACGCGCGCCTCAATAAAGCAAAATTGGAACGATGTTGCGAAGGAAGACGCTCGATCGCCGCCCAAAGCAGCTCGGATTCGTCCTCCTCAACCGCATCGGCGTTAGAACGCCGAGCGAAGCTGCTCTCGCCGTACTCAACGTCCAGCTCGAAGTACTCGCTTCCGTTCGAAGCAGCCATTGCAAATCGATCAGCTCGGTCTCTGACTCTCTGTACAGATTCGAAGTGATTATTACGCGTCCGCTTTCTTTCACATTTCACGTGTGACTGATGAATCGGAAAGATTGGGATCCGTGTTTCTACGTTCTCGTGGATTGAGTGGAGACTGACGAGTTTGTTTTAGAGGGAAATATATAGAAAGTTCGACACGCCAAAGCGAGTATTAGGGGCAACGAAACCGCCAACTTTCGGGTGCAGACATTAAATGACATTATTAACCCTCCTAACTTTAGTACATATTTTTTAGATTACAAGTACTACTTACAAATATTGGAAACACAACATATTGTATTATCGTATATACAACCAATTTACCAAATTGCACTATACCATCAGGACAGAACCCTAAAAGAACAGTCAGAAAGCTTCACTTCTGCCATTATTACCACCTTCGTACTCTGTTTCTTCATTAGAACTTCGACTGGTAAGAGAAGGCCTCATCGTAACTAGACTCGACTCATTAGCTCCAGCCCTTAGAGCAGCTCTGCCAGCTTCTAGAAACCTCCTAACAGCATCCTCAGCGTACTTATTCGCCGAAGCCACGGTCATAGCCCTTCCAATGTCAGGATATGAGTTCAATATATGGTCTCCATTGAGCTGAGACGCAAGCTGAATCAGTTCGATCTGAAATTCTGACAGCTTCGTATCTTCTTTTGGGCCGTGCGGCCTTAGACTAGTTGTAACTTCTGTGAGTTTTTCTGAGAATAATATCAACACAGATTTCCCAATAACTATCAACATCATCCAAGAATGCTCAAAACAGAACAAGCAAAGGAAGTTTAACTCATATACTACACATCAAGGTAACTAATAAGGCAAGGCTTCAGATTCATACCTGGACAATCATCACGAGGAGTATCTCGCAAGGTGAAGTACTTCTCGAAAGTTCCAGCCCATGCATCCCTTTTTGTCAGAAAGTTTGATTTAAGATTAAAAAGCTTCTTCACAGTCGCGGGTATTGAAGAGTGTTCGTACTGTGAAGTTGGGGTCGGGCCACTCGGTCCATGTATCACTGCACCGAAGCAATAGTAAGTCTAAGTGAAAGTAGCTCAATATAACAAAGCTGACCATCTAACATGCTGACAACTGATTCTGTAACATATTGATAACAATCATAACATGGATTCAAAAGATACAATCTATCAAATAGGCCAAAGGCAAGGATAATTATATAGAAACATACACTCAATGGTTCTTCACAAAGGAGATATCCTTCTTCCAATATTCATGACAGTTTTTCAAATAGTCTTCACGCTCCCATACGAGAAACCGAAAAGAAAAAACACAAGAAAGCCAACCAAAACAGACATACCAGTCCCCTTCTCAACCCAGGGCGAAATCAGCAAAGTTGGCACACGCACCCCCAACCTATTGAATTCGAAATAAAACGGCGGGGGACCCACTATCCCATCGGGATTAGGCACCCCAGAAACAGGCGTTGGAACATGGTCGAAAAATCCTCCATGCTCATCGTAAGTAATCAAGATTGCCATTTCCTTCCACTGGGGACTAGCCCTCAATGTCTCGTACACTTCCTTCACGAATCTCTGCCCGAAAGCCACATCGTGTGAAGGATGATCGTCCTTTGCAGGGAATACGTTCACATCGTAGTAGCGTTGCTCTATCACCACGTAATTGGGCAGTTTTCCCTGCTTGGCGTGGAGCTTGAACTTCAAATCGTACTCGTGAAACTTGACAACATTCTTCAACTTCCTAAGAGACTTGAAAAACAGAGTAGCGGGTATGTTCTGATAATATATCCCAAAGCTCAGCCCACTTTCTTCCAAGGAGTCGAATATGGTTTTCTGCGGAAACCCATTGATCAAATCCTTTCGTACGTTGCTCGAGGCACCATGTGACGTGGCAGAGTGAACGTAGAACCGATTGGGCTGAGTCGAAGCCGGCACGGAGGCAAACCACCGATCAAAAACAGCGAACTCATTCACCAATTCGGCATAAACCGGCACCAAACCGGGTTTAAAACCGGACATCACCGTTTTGGGCAAACCAGACACGTTCATGTTAATCGCCTGCTGTACGAAGCCGTTCATCGGCGCGGGGTCAGCCGACGTGTCGTTGCAGCCGAAAATCTGCTCGCGTATGGCTTCGATTGAGTGCCCAGGGTCGGAATTGACGAACACTGCGCCGTCGGAGACGTACACAGGCTCGGAGCTAGGGTCGGACGCGTTGACCCGATTAAATTCCGAGCCCGTGAGCCCGTCGATTTCTGGGCGAGTCTTCTTGAGCCAGCCAAGCATGTGATCGAATGAACGATTCTCCATGACGAGGACCACAAGGGTTTTAATGGGTCCAGGGATTTTGTGTTCATCTTTTCTCGGGAAAGGGAAGGCATTTGAGGAAATTAGAAGGTAGACGAATACGAAGGAGGCGATCAAGTGCGAATTAGCCATATCTTAGCTTCGTTATTCTTCCACTGGCGATCGCAGCAAGCTTTCTATCTAAAGTATTTGGTAAAGAGGAGCTAAGCGCATGCGCAGAGTGAAAGGGAAAGATAACGCCACGACTACGAGTCACGACGACGCCGTACTGTTGTGATTTAATCACTTTTTCGTTTGTGTTGGACACGTGTAAATTACAATAAACGCCCCGAGTTTGATATAATTATAAATTACTCCATTCTTAACAATCAATTATCGAACACCACCCAATTTGGAGGGTTTATTTTTAGCTTTGGCGCCTAATTGGCTTTGAGAATCTCACAACTAAACAAAATCCTTTTTGGTTCTTGTCGATTGAATATATTTTTATGACGTAATAACACAATAGCAATCTTATTGGTTGAAGAGTATTGTAACCATATCCCAAACGGACAAACACGCGAATTTAATGTCAGAGAAGAAAACAAAACGAAGCCGTTACGCAACCTTCCTTCAATTAATTATTTTATTTCACAAAATTGCAATCTAGTAACTATATAACAAGAAGCTTAATTACAATTTCCAACCCCATATTCTCTACTCATTAGAAAAAAACCCAAAATTGAAGTTACCACTCTGTAATAAGGCAGGCAGGTGGCCTTTTAAAGGATGCAAGTGTCTTCCCCGCCAGAACTCAACAGAAAATGAGCATAGCTACCACTGTAGTAAGAGTTCTCAGGCTCAACATCCATGGCTTCCAAGTACTTCTCCTCGGCGAGCCATAAATCCTTTCGAACAATCCACAAGAAATTCGCGTACTTGAAAAACGACTCAGCGTCTTTAGGCTCTGCTTTAATCGCCCTCTTGAAATACTCTTCGGCTCTGTTAAACATCGCCAGCAATATAGACTTCAGAAAGATTCGTAGACCAATCGAGTTATTGCTTTACAAGTACGTAAAAGCCGAATATTTGACATCAATGTAACAAAAACGACACGGCAGTTTTCGTTATTTTCGCAAGGGAAGGTTTTTACGAGCGTGTCCCCACAAATCACAGTGCTTTATGGTTCGCTCGTATCATTTTCCAATTTGAAGTTCATACAATACAGACAAACTGAACCACAAAAAGGTCCCTTTTTTCCCCCACAAACATCAATTGTCTTGATTTATTCGGTCGAATTTTGCCCAACACATAATATGTTGAGGCGAGATGAGAAGCCGTGTCTGAATCACTTAACAACAAACATAGAAATTCGTTTGATCGAAACCAAGAAAAAAAGGCAAGAACGAAGGAATTAATCTAAAGAGAAAGCGTACCTGTCGTAATCCCGGGAAACTAAGTAGAGAAACTGGGCGTAATTAGCTAAGAGAAGAGGGTTTTCGGGATCTCGAGCCAACCCAAGTTGATACGAAAAATCGGTCCTAAAGTACTTCGAACTATCCTCAGCTTCAACCTTTGCATCAACTGGCGAAACGAATCTCAGCACTGTCTCATGATCCAATGCTTCATCTCTAGTATCAGCCTGCATTTTACGAGCCTCGTGGACCATCGATTCCCATACGCTGGTTTCTTCGTCGGGGGACATATTCTTACCAACCGAATCTTCCCCAACCGTTTCTGAAAGATTCCCACTTGATCTTATTACGTCAGCGTAACGATTCGATCTGTCGTTATCTTCCGTGCCACTCGCGATTTTCCTGAACTTCCCACCGTCCCCATTGTTCCCTCCAATCGAAGCAGTCCTCCCACTCGACGAAGGAGAAGACAGTTTTTTAAGATTTTCAACAGCCAAAGATTCGAACATCTCCTTAACAAAACCTTCGTTTTCAACCATGGAAGAAGAAATAGTGCAAGGCTGTACTGGGGAAGCAGCTATGGCGGGATTGTTAGACATAGAATAGACGCTGTAATTAGCTAATAGGATCATCAGACAAACCATCAGATTGGGTGTTTGCGAGAAGATCTTCTGAAATAACCATACGAACGAAGCGTTCATCTCCTTGTGAACGTGTGCTAGGATTCCCTGTAGATCTTCGTAAAACAATATTTCCCTCATATGGAGTGTGTAGCTATGTAGCTCACGGATTATGAACACCATCGAAGAGAAGGCCTTCCTCACCGAGCAATAAGAAGTTTCGCCAGCTTCGACGAACCCTTCTAACCACTGTTTCTTATGCTTTATCATCCTAAGTGAGAATGGGATTCCAAGACTATTCGCTACTCTCTCGATATTCGGCGTTATAATAATCTCATCTCCCCCAAACAGTTTCGCCTTCTTCAAAAAGGAGTTACCCTCACCCATCGAACCATTAACTTCAAAAGATTTATCTTTACCACTTCCATTGACACCTTCCTCGTACAGCTGAAATCTATTGTCTGATTCTTGACTGTCCTTATCGAATTCATCGTCTGGCCAAGAATCTAAGCCAGCAGATAAAGCTCTACGGACTACATGGGATCTCAAATTTTCGCAGGATTGGGATTTGTGGAGCTTTTTCGACGGCTTCTGCGCACCAAAAAACGCAGGCCCATAAATGTCGCACATTGAAACGCTGCGTCGAAGTGAAGTAGAAAAAGGCGATGATTTTGATGAGGCTAATGCTTGTGAAGAAGACGGCGGCGGCTGGGAAACTGAAGGTTGTGAGCATTGTAATGAAGCTGAAGGCACATTCAATCCCATAATCTCAGAACAAAAAAAAGTTGGCAGCTTTCTTCAGATTCAGATTCAGATCTTGATTGGAACTCTAGGAATAAAATCATGCAGCAAATCAGTGATGAACGGAAATTAAATCATAGAAACGAATCCAATATCCCCAATCACAAAAAAAAACCCCATCAAAATCGAAGAACTCACCAGCGAAGCACAAGCTTATTTATCAGCTTCACTCTACAATCAAGAACTGAGTGATGGGCTGGTGGGTCTTTTAAATATGCAAGCGAAAGGAAAGTACAAATCATAAAGGCGAAAAAAATCCTGGGATCAGTCCAAAATATATAGAAAGTACGCAGAAGAATCAAATCCGTATATTATTTATTCAATTTCATTCAGTATTAATATAGTAGAAGCCAAGCCAAGTAGGGTAGGGCTATTTAACGGGCCGCCATTGATTTATTTTCCGGAAATTTCTGATCTAAATTCCTAATCAAGAAACTTTCGAAGTTACAGATGTAATAAATCACAACTTATTCGCTATCAGTTTAAGTGAAGTCATGTGCGAAAGGGTGTCGAACTATTTCCATGGCCACGGCGGTGAACTTGTGATTGAAGTTTGAACCGACTCGAAATAATTAAAAGTAATGGTTAATCAATATTAGTATTAAACACGTTTATATCGTTTGTTTCATAAAGTTCAATACTCCCTCCGTCCCGTGATTTTTATCACATTTGTTGGTCGACACGAATATTAAGGTTCTATTATTATAATAATATAGTACAATGAAAAGGTAATAAAGTGTATATTTCGACACTTCTTTTAAGAATATTTAATATTATTATATTGATTGTTTGTGATAGTTTGTTTGCTAAATAAGGAAATGCGATAAAATTAGTGGGACGTCCGAAATGGTAAAATGTGATAAAGTTAGTGGGACGGAGGGAGTATATTATTTGGGCAAATGGCCAAATCGAAACGTTTATTGCCTCCCCTTAAGTTTAACTAACTTAAGCTCGAAAATAAATGCGTTAATCTCTTAGCTTTTTATTTATGAGTGATATCTAAAAGATTATATGGAATTCCGTCGGTCATTATAAATTATTGAACAATATAACATAACAATTCTAACGTAATTCATGGTGTCCTTTAGTCAGGAAAGAACAAGAACCGTTGCCTTTTTAATCTCGTATCACAATCACTCCCTATAAAACCATAATATATCATCACATTATAAACTATTTGCTGTCACGCCTAAAGATAACAAATAGTATATATAATCTTGATTGGACTTGGACAAGTTATTTCCTCCCTTCCCCAAGTTTTGCATATAACACAAAAAAAGATGTATGGTTGGGTGGTTGAGAAGGGACGGTCCAAAATGAATACATGGCCGCTAGGGTTTAATTTGATTTTTTGTTGGGAGGCGTAACTTGAATATGAGCCGTCGAATTACAATATAAAGAAAATCACGCATATTTTTGGCTTTTTAAATTAAATAATGCAAAAAAAACTAATATTTAATAAAATAGGGTCGTTTTTTAAATAATTAACAAAATAGGGTAATTCGCAGTTAATATCCGCGACGACGCACCCATTAGGGGCGACGTCGCATCCATTGGACGCGACGACCAATTTTATTATTTTTTTTTGTTTGCCATCCCATCGTCGCACCCAATGGGTGCGACATCAACTTATTTTTTTTTCTATTTTTTTTCAGTGTTTTATTTTAACTTTTTTTATATATTTATTAATTATATAATCCACCTAATCATAAAATCATCGTTTACTTCATGTGATTACATAATAAAAATTTATAGACGTATCTAATTTATTGCCTGTTTCACGAAGATTAAAATGATATGCATATCTTATATTTTTCGTTAATCGAAAATATTCTTTTGAATTTTAATAAATTAAAATATAATTAAATTGTAACTTTTGTTATTTAAGTTGCCCCGTACTTCTCTTTTTTATTTTAATATTCTGTTTTTCTTTTTATTTTAATTTTTTATATTTATTAATTATATAATCTACCAAGCTATAAAATCATCGTTAGTTCATGTGATTTATATAAAAAATTCAATAAATGCATCTAATTTATTGTTTGTTTCACGAAGATAAAATGATATAGATATCTTATATTTTTTTATATTAGAAATTATTTTTTTATTTTTATAAATTAATATTTTTAATGGTCGTAAAAATGAAAATAAAAAAAATATTTCAAAAAAGAAAAATATAAGATATGCATATCATTTTAATCGTCGTGGAACAAGCAATAAATTAGATATATTTGTAAATTTTTATTATGTAATCACATGAAGTAAACGATGATTTTATGATTAGGTGGATTATATAACTAATATATAAAGAAAGTTAAAATAAAACATTGAAAAAAAATAAAAAAAAATAAGTTGATGTCGCACCCATTGGGTGCGACGATGGGATGGCAAACAAAAAAAATAATAAAATTGGTCGTCGCGTCCAATGGAGGCGACGTCGCCCCTAATGGGTGCGTCGTCGCGGATATTAACTGCGGATTACCCTATTTTGTTAATTATTTAAAAAACGACCCTATTTTATTAAATATTAGTTTTTTTTGCATTATTTAATTTAAAAAGCCCATATTTTTCTTGATAAGAATGAATGCATTATTAATAAACAACCACTAACCGCATGTTTGTCACATGGCTGGCCTGAATGCGATGGGTCGTGTTTGTTTTCGATTTAATTCAGAGATGTAAACGAGACAAACTACTCTTTTGAGTTTATGTATGGGAATTACTATTTATCGCCCCCTTTTTCCTAATTACCGCCCCCTAAAGGGCTGAAAAAGACGTTTATGCCCTTATGTTATTTAAATTAATTTAAAAAGGTAAAATATAATAAAAAGTAAGAATTTTCTTTAAAATCCTACACGACGCAACACTTTTCAAATCACACAACCAAATTAAACAAAAAAACAGAGAACTTTGCAAATCGTAATGGAGCGAGGACAAGGAAAGGGAAAGGGGGTCCTGTCACGATTGGTAAGAAAACTGTCGTAAGTTCATTCGTATGTAGATAGATTGTCGAAAACGAATCGAATTAGGCTGAAAACGGGCGATCGGACGCGAAATAGGGCGAAAACGGCACGACCAAACCGAAATTTCGGTTGGCCCAGTCGCGACCAAAACGTGATTTCGGTCGGTCAAGACACGACCGAAATCAGATTTCGGTCGCAACAGGCTCGACCGAAATATGATTTCGGTCGTGTCTTGAACGACCGAAATCGTCCGTCGGTTGCCGGGGTTCCGACAATCATGTTTCGGTCGGATCTGGCTCGACCGAAATCTGGTTTCGGTCGGTTCCCCGCCGACCGAAATTTGATTTCGGTCATGCCATTGTTTGGCCGAAATTTATTTTCGGTCATTTTTTTTTAATTAATAAATATGTATTGCAGGCCAAGGGTGGGAAGTCCCTACTTGGAGGGAGCAGCGGAGCGGCCCCGTCGGAGGAATCTGGAGAGCGTCATACGAGGGCGCGCGGCGTTGATGCATCCGTTCGTAGGCAACGGGAGGAGGAGAGGCGGCAGCGAGCTCATGATTCTCATTCCGTATATGCGGAATACGATCCGCATGCGGATGAGGAGGCGCCTGCGGATGAGGAGCCGCCTGCGGATGAGGAGGTGCCCTACGATGCGGAGTCGTTTGAGTCATTCGACGACGATGCGATACCGGTCTCCTCAGGTAATTCCATTCTCCTTTATAATACGAATTGCGATGTAGTGTCTTAATATGCGTAAAATAAATAATATTTATTTTTGGAAAATAGGGAGCAAGCGCTCCAGGGTCGTAGATGACGATTCCTGGAGGGTGCAGGGGCCACAGCCAGGTGGTCCAGAAGACGGCGATGTGATCGTCGCGTTATCTACGCTGTGTCGAGCCCTCACCGCTGAGAGGATATGTGATGGTTTCGCTTGCGCAGCACTCATTTCCTCTACGACCTTCTTTGCCTGGCTGCTTAACCCACTCGTCTAGCGGTGTCCCTCGGGATAATGTATCAGAGGGTGATTGTGCGTGGATTTTTCAGGTGGGCCCGTACGAACGAACCATTCCTTAGTAGCTGGATCTTGCTGGGCTATGACTACAAACGGACACCTGCACTTGTTAGACTTCGACAACCTCTCCAATTCATCCTCATTGCCTCTATAACGTTCTCCGCGAGAACATCTAATCAATTTTTTGTTCCTGCCTTCTTGTGCGACGAAATTATCACCTCGAAACCAAGACCAATAGCGACGCCTTTCGCCCAGTTAATGGCTTCCACGTCGGTTGGAAATCATCCTCCTTCGCGAAAATGCCGACTGTAGTTTATCCCGTCGCCCGTGGAATCCTCCGGGACACTCTTCAAGTCTGATAAAAAAAAAAATATTAACAACCGAAATCAAATTTCGGTCACCCTAAGAGGCGACCGAAACTAGATTTCGGCCACCTCTGTCGTAGCCGAAGCCGGATCTCGGCTGCGACAGTCGTAGCCGAATCCAAATTTCGGCTACGACAGTCGCGGCCGAACTAGAATCGGTCACCCTCTTGGGCGACCGAAACTGATTTTCGGTCATCACGAGGGTTGACCGAAATTGTTGTTCGGTCACCCCTTGTGTTGACCGAAAATATGTTTCGGTCGGGCCGAAATTTTCGCTCGAATCCGATCGTTTTTCGAGAATTCACGTCTATAAAAACGAAATTTACGACAATTTGATTACCATCCTTGCCAAGAGACGCTTTCTTTTGACTTTTCCATTTCCCAAAAGACGATTCATTGCGATTTGAACGTTTTTTTTTGTTTTGTTTGAGTCTGATTTGAATCTTTAATTGCTATATGAAAATTGTTGTCTGGAAAAGGCCTTTAAATAGAAATTTAAATTCAAAAGGGCAAAATCGTCTTTTTTCAGCCCTTTAGAGGGCGGTGACTAGGAAAAGGGGGCGGTGAATAGCAATTCAGTTTATGTATTTGTAAAGATAATGGCTGGCATTTAATAGCAGCGGCCCAAGAGCATAAACCAGAAACTAGAGAAGAAAAAATTAAATAATTTTATTTTAATTATTATTTTAAATATTTTCACTATAATTTTATTTTATTTTAAATTTATTAATATTTTTCCTTTTTTTGTTTTTTTTCCTTTTTACAATGTTAATTTATGATGTTTTAAGACTCACCAATCACATGTTGGCACGCCTTACTTTAAGTCAGAATTCACAGTCAAATTAACGGTGGGACTTAATTGGTTCAAAATTTAAAAACATCAGGGACTAAGTTGGTTCTCCAGAAACATTGAGGACTAAATCGGTCCATAGAGGGTAAACATTGTGGACTCTTTTGGTTTTCCCCAATAAATTACATTGAAAAATTATATACAAAATTGACTGAACTTTTTATCTTTTAAAAAAACAGGGGAACTCAAAGGCACACAAGCTTTCTTCAAGTAGAATTAGCAAACATTGCAACATAGCTATCTTCACCTTCAACCTCGTACAGATCCTCCTCGCCCTTCCTCGTACGCTTCAGAACATTATCAGAGTAAAAGTTATTTCCCGCCATAGATTTCCCACTACTCACTTCGCTATACTCTCTTCTCACTTCCCACAAAATCTTCGCGCATTTCTCCATGGAAGGCCTCAAAAACCTCGTCGAAGCAACGCACTGGCGAGCGAGCTTGAGAACCTTTTCGACCGCTTGAATCGAAGCAAAGTTCCTCCTCAGCCTCTGATCCATCGCAACCACCACTTCTCCCTCCCTAAGCTTCCTAAGCGCCTTCACAGCCCCAAAAAAAAAAAACAAATCGTCGGCGTCGATCGAAAATAGTCGAAATTCGAATGAGTCTCATATCTCTCCTTACCCATTTCGTCGTAAACTTATCCCGGCGATTCCTCTGAAATTCGATGGGTTGTCTGCCAGTCACAAGCTCGACGAGCAGCACGCCAAAGGAATACACGTCGCTCTTATCCGTTAGCTGGTAAGTCGTCAGATATTCGGGATCTAAATACCCAGCAGTGCCCTTAACTTCGGTCGAGATGTGCGTTGCTTCGTTATTCTCGGGACCCATACGAGCGAATCCGAAATCGGCCACTTTCGCTCTGAGATTCTCCGTGATGAGAATGTTCGACGATTTTATGTCTCGGTGGATGATCGGTGGATCTTCATTCAAAAAACAAAAAATTCAGAACACATCCCATAATCCAAATAAGCATGACTTGTATATAAGCTTGTTGGCTAACTCTCTCTATTGTCAATCGATTTTAATGTGGGACGGCACAAGGCTTATCAGAAATCCCTACTACGGTATGTAAAATGCGATAAGTTCGTTATTACCCGTGTAGGAATGAAGGTAGGTAATCGCATGGGCGACGTCAATCGCAATGTCCAAACGCTCTCCTATTTCAAGCGCATCTCCTCGAAGCCCTGTTTAAAAAAAATCGACGTATAAATAGGGAGGCATACAAATTTTAAGATGTTGCGTATAGGTTGTCAGCTCTTTTACCTTCGAGATGTTCACGAAGGGTTCCATTGCTGACGTATTCGACGACGATGAGCCGTTCGTCTTCGTGCGCGACAAAACCGTAAAGTCTCACCAAACTCAAGTGTTCGATTTGAGTTAAAGTTAGAATCTCATTCTGAAACTCTGCCGCCAAACGGCGATCGTATTGATCCTATCAAACATAAGCAGTTAATCGAATGTTGCCGAAAAGCTTCTCATTTAACCTGTAAACTAGCTACTTTACGTTGACGATAATTCTCTCTTCTTACCCTTTTCGCACGCTTTACAGCAACGACCAAACCATTACTGAGCTTAGCTTTGTACACGGTACCAAATCCACCTTCGCCGATCTTGTTTGCCTGAGAGAAGTTATCCGTAGCCCAGGAAATTTCTTGAAACGTAATGTTATCGTAAATCACGGGCAGTTTTGAATCGGTATCGGTGGAAGTAGATGTTCCGTAATACGAACTCCTCGACTGTGAAGAATTCCTACTTCGAAAAGCTGGTGAGTTCTTGTATGGATCTGCAAGTGAGTGAACATCCCAATGAAAAACAACTCTCCCAAAAATCGAAAAGGGAAGCATTCTTACTGCAAAAAGAATAGTTTGGCTTACGAGGGCTTTCGCTTCCTTGGGGCAAATTCGTTCTTGGGTAGTTCGAATGCTGAACTTGATGTGTATTGCGTTGGTCAGTCTTCTTCTTACGTCCAAATATCCCTCGGAAAAGACTTCTCAGACTTTTTGAGGCCTTTTCGATGAAATTCGAGGTTGATTTTTGGGGCTTTCCTCTGTTTCTCGAAGTGGAGAGGGGACTTCTGAGATTTGCAGGAGGAGATCTGTTATTGATGAAGGGACTTGGCGATTTCTTCATCACTAGAAAACGGCTGGGTTTTGTCTTCGATGGATAGATAGATCGATGGCTCTCTGCCTACATCGTACTTCGTCTGCTCAATCTTAAAATCATTGGTTCTTCGTCTTGATTGACCAAGACTGATTCAACGACGTCAGTTGATTGAAATATCCCAGTTGTCAGCAAGTCCTAAAGTCAACTGCACAAAAAGAGCTTGGAAAAGTCAACCAAAACCAGAACTAATTTGATTGATAATTCTATTTTAACCCTGACAACATAAAAGGATTTTGTGATGGATTGAACTCCCCAACGTAGGCATGGCCTTTATTCTATAAATCATTACAATCATTACTTAACTACAATAATATGCCCTCAACGGAAGCTTCTTCTCTCTTCATATACTTGTTACAAGGCACAACACACACACAGAGAGAAAGTCCAAGAAATTACACCTCTTTCGGGCATTTCATCAAACAGTTTCACCACTCTCACAACATTCTGCAGTCTGCACTTTCTTCTACCCTCCATTTTACCCAATATTCTCAAGACTGACCATATTCTCTTCGAAGTTCGAACAAACACGACCAAAGCAACCATACGTACGAATTCGTTGCATCACCCACATAGAGATACGTAAGCGATTATTTAATTTTTATTCTCATAAGAACTCCAATTTAAATTGCAAATCTTTTTAGCTTAATGGTAATTAGTATTAATACACGTAAGCAATACATGAAACGGCATCACTGTTGTGGTGTGCTCTGTTCTTGCCCTAGACTAGGCTGGCCAAGAAGGAAGGAACTGACGAAGCTGCTGAAGCAAAGCAAAACTTGGAAATTCTCTCATCGGCGAAACTTTAGGACTGTCTCCGAGGAACTAACGAGGTAAAGCTACGCTTCTCTCTTAGTAATTTGTTAATTTGTGTTCTACCAAGAACTGATGATGGAGTTTATTTGCTTATTTATTCGTTTAAGCTAGAAATTAGTCGCGATGCATCTTCAGCGTGAATCTCCACCTCGTCAGCAAAAAAATTAGAGGTGGATTCTCACTTCGCCATATAGTTCTCTAGATAAAATTAGTAACGGCGGCGCTTCATGGAATTTGGGCTGAATTTCACATTGTTTTATATGATTTCCGCCATTGTAATAGAGCACAAGTTGCGTCTTCTTCAGATGTTTGGTGGCGGTTCGTTCCCTGTGGCATTGCGTGTGGTCGCTACAGTTGCAGCCACTTTTCTTGCTGGGAGTTTCACTGTCGGCCTACTGACCTCTTCCATCTCTGAACGTGTTACGCTGCATCAGAAGGTTGCAAATTGCCTATGCTTTCGTGTAACAGTTTTTTCTGTTGATGTGCAAATGTTTCTTCATCTCCATGTTTTCATCCTCGCATTTGTTATCTTCTGTTCTAAGCTGAAGGTTGTATTTTGCAGAAGAAAAGCGGACAATCGTGTCAAATTTGTAGAGCGGTAGGATACTACACTTGCAAGCTATGCAACGGCAATGGCACCATAAAGTGGTCCCCGCTCCACGATCCAGTCGTCATAAATCCATGCGTTTGCCCGACTTGTGATGGTTTCAAGTGAGTATATTATTTCCTGTTTCGTATCTTTCTTACCTGTTAAGATTTTTTGATCATCTGAAATCGTGTGTTATGTTCGCCCTATCTTTGTTTTCAGGGTTCAACGCTGTCTCAACTGCTTGGGCTACGGTTCCCTATGAATGAAGGACGAGTGGTATTCTTCGCCCTTATAATTTCGGAAACGTGTAGCTGAGCTATCAATCGATACTTTGAATCAGTAGAATCTTCGATATTTCTTAAATTGTTGATTCAAACACAATGACATCATCTGAACCGAAAGCAACTGTGCATTACATATCTTATTGAATCTTCTTACCCAGCTTTCCTCGACAGCAAGTCAACGCAGAGCACCCACAGCCTCGGTGCACGTATACCTCTTCGCCACCACGACAAAAGCACCCAAGTTAACAACACTCAGCACAGCCAAGAGCCAGAAGAAATAATCCAAGTGCCCATAGTTCAAGTTATCAGGAATCCAACCAACTCCGTTGTTCTTCGTACTAACACTCGTCACAATCGTCACCAACAATGAGCTCAGATAGTTCCCCAATGCGCTCGTCGTCAGAGAAAGAGCCGAGCACAAACTCCTCATCGAGTCGGGCGCTTGCTCGTAGTAAAACTCCAACTGCCCCACGTAGGTAAACACCTCGGCGCACCCTATGATGAAGTACTGAGGTATCTGCCATAGAACATTCACCGGCGCTTCCCTTACATCATACTCACCGTGTCGCCTCACCGTCTCGAGCCTGACTATCTCTAACACCGCGGCGGACACCATAGCAAGTACAGATATGAGCAGCCCAGTTCCCATTCGCTGCATCTGAGTCAGCCCATTTCTCTGCCCGGTCAATCTCCTCGCCATCGGGATTATGAACCTGTCGTAGACAGGGACCCAGAAAATGACGCTTATCGTGTCGAAGATGCTCAGCGATGCCTCGGGGATTCTGAAGCTGGTCCCGCCCAGCCGAGTGTCCATTTGCTGGGCTTGGGCCAAGAACATGTTTCCCATTTGGCCATACACCGCGCTGAAGACGATCCCCGTGGCCCACACTGGGAGGAGACGGAGGATCGCCTTTAGCTCTTCCACCTGAGTCACGGTGCACAGCCTCCACGGATTGACCGAGCCCTTTTCGTCCGACGGCGTCTGCACAGCTGCCTTGTCCAAGAAACTGAAAGAATTTCGATTGCATCAGTTTTCGGAAAAGAACAAGGCCGAGAAAGAGAAAGAACTCACCGAAACTCATCCGTATGGTCCAATTTGCGGCTACCCACTATGCCCGACTCTGCATCCGAGCCCTGGTACAGAAGGGCCTTATCTTCGGGTACTCTGACTCTATGCTTCCTCACAGAAGCCGCCAAAACCCGAGAAAGCCTCGTGAATGGACTTCCCCCGGGCTTTTGGTAACGGTAGAGCCTCGTGCCCGAGAAGAAGAAGACGACGGCGACGGCCATCGCGGCCGCGGGGACGCCGAAGCCCCAGCCCCATCCCACCCTCACTTGTATCCACACGAGGAGCGAAGAGGCGATCAGCGCGCCCACGTTGATGGAGAAGTAGAACCAGTTGAAGAACGAACTCTTACGCGCTTTCTCGGCCTCGTCGGCGTCGTCGAACTGATCGGCCCCGTACGACGAGACGCAGGGCTTTATCCCGCCCGTTCCCAAAGCCACGAGGTAGAGCGAGGCGAAGCAGAAGGCTGTCTGGGACTTCGTGGCTCGGCAGGCATTTGGTTCGGAGCACGTGGGCTTCAGGCCCGGGACTGCTGCTGATAGAGTCAGCAGCGTCATGCCCTGTTTGAATGGAAGGAGAAGGGGACAATTATTTGTTCAGTCCTGTAATTTGGCGGGTGGCGTTATGAAGACAACAGAATTTAGGGAGTCACATTATACAAACTGTACCTTTAAAAAATTAAGCAATTTAGAGACATTATACATCAGAACCCTATATTTTGTATGGAATTTCAGGGTTTAAACTTATAATCTAGGGTTTCGATGAATTTAGTTTAGAAGGTGACATCATACGGACAATAACTCTAAAAATTAAGAAATTTCGGACAAAATTTAGGATTTCCGTGATGTTATTGTACGCATAATGTCATCCCTTAAATTCAATGGCCCCGTAATAACAGTCCAAGAGTCGCCGCTAATAAAAAGGGCGAGAACGTTAGGAAAAAAAACTTACGAGGACGTAAATGGTGGAGAAGCTGGCGATGGTCCAGTATCTGCCTAGATAGGCATCGGCAAGGAAAGCTCCGAACAATGGCATGACGTAGCAAGTGCCCGACCAGTTGGATAGGTTCTTGGAAGCCTCTGCCTTGTGCTGGTTGAGCTGAAGGGTGAAGTAGTTGAAGAGGTTCGAACTCATGCCGTAGTAGGCTAACCTCTCGCAGCACTCGTTCCCGAGGATGAACGGGCAGGCTTTCCACGTCCCCGTTTTGGCCTTGTTCGCGGGGTTGTTGAGGTGGTCCACCGTCCCGTCCTTCGTGTACATCTCGGCTTCTTCGGACATGGTTTTTCGTCTTCTCTTCGCCGCGACGGACAAATGTCGGTACGAGGATGTGGGAAATGGATATCCTCGCCTGTGATTGAACGCTCTTTGATCAGTGAGGGCTGAAAGAATGTGATTTGCAAATCACACGTATTGATGATATTCGTTATAATTGGTCAAAGATCATCTATTATCGTCAGCTGTCGTAATCCCATAAAAATCATCTGAGATAAGGAATTAATAAATACGTGGTTTGACTCTTTTTTTTCTGTTTGTCCCAACATATTTGGGAAAGAAAGTAACTTTTGATTGGTCATAGTACGCACCAAAATCTCGAAGTAATTTTCATGATGCTTATTTATAGAAGATATACATTGTATTTGGACTTTTCTTTTCTTGATTGTTGCGTTTACCCATAGAATCCTCCATCGCCATTTTTCCAGAAAATCACTCGCACTTCCTCAACGGTTTCAGTTGTTCGGACTTCACTGAAAATTGCTCGCACTAACTGGGCTCTAACATTATTAAGGCCCAACAAGGATGAGGCCCATAACTGTCCGAACCTTAAAAGGAGCCCCAAACAAACATGCATTGAGGAGGTCCATAAGGAGAATAGAATACTCTCTTGAGAAAAAAGAAACTTGAATTACAAAATCGTAAGATTCTGATAAGAAGAAGATACAAACAGTCGAATAGGTCCTGCGATCTACAAAGAAAGATGTAGGAAATAAGCAGAAATAAATTTGCAACCTCTTACGGTAAGCAGCCTTGATGCAAGTAAAGGCAGTATCAATCATGCTGATGATTCAGAATCTCCAGCTTCATCACCACCTAATCATATGAACCATTGTCTGATTAGTAAGAAGCTATTATAGACACATGTCAAGTAATTCAGAAACCATCACTAATTTTCGAATGCTCTGTTTCAAGATTCAGGCCTAGGCCATGGCATTTCGGTTATGTAAAGACGGTGTGACTTATAACACTCTGTATCATCACTAGCAGGCTATGAAAGACTTGATCATATCGATACATTCAACTACGTCTCCATGCAAGAAAGGTGTGGCTTCTACCACTTAAATATTCCTAACTGCCTTATGATTCTGCTATACATCAAATGCTATAACAGAAGATACCATAGTCAAACCACCCAAGAACCTATTTCGTCCTAAAACTAGTTAGTGTTCAAAGAAAAGCTTTTGCCCTGTATATAGTGAGGTTGATATCTGTTCCAAATTTGGGAGGAATTTGTGAATTCACCTCAATCCCCAGAATCCTCAGCAATTGAAACCAGTTTCATTCACCATATGATCAATCGGCACAGCCACCAAGAGCCCAGCAAAAAAAAAAAAATTCAACACAGAACAATCTAATTAGAGCTAACCTTCATCACCACCACCATCGTCTTCAACCTCATAATCGTCCTCAAACTCGCCATCGTCGACACCGTACCTCTCATTCAAGAACTCGACAGCTCCGCTCGTCAAAACCAGATTATCTGCATCCAAAACGTCGAACAAATTCAATGTCCTCGGAGTCAGCATCTTCACAGTCCCGATATTCCTGCCAGAGAGCAACACGTTCTCCGACACCTCATTCATCAGAAACACCGATTTCTTCTTAGCATCCAATCCCAATCTCCCCATCATGGCCACGAACTCCTTCGTCTTGGGCTTATCCTGAAAAACCCCGCCGAAATCCTCCACCACGATAACGTTATCCTTGGCCGCGCTCGCCAGTGCAGTCGATATGGCGAGCCTCTTTTCCTTTTTGTTGATTTTGACCGACCAGTCTTTGGGTTTCGGGCCGAAGATGACTCCTCCGCCGGGCCGGAGCGGAGTCCTCTGAGATCCACGGCGAGCTCGGCCGGTCTTCTTTTGGGGATAGGGCTTGCTTCCTCCTCCCGAAACCTCAGCTCGGGTGAGCGTTGAGGCGGTGCCGCGTCGGCGATTCGTGAGGTCGGTTGTGATACCTCGGTGGACGACGGCGCGTGCGGTGGAGGGCGGTGCAGACTTGAGCGTCAGGGTGGTGGTGGAGCCGGTGGGCGTGCCGTCGGGGGAGAGAATTGGGAGGGTGGTGGTGGCAATTGTGGTGGTGGATAGTTCGGAGCGTACGGACAGAGAAATCGGTGTTGTAGAAGGTGTAGTCGAACACGCTTTCTTGAGGAAATGGAGCTTCTGCGGATTTGGGTTCGGAGAAGATATGAAGATTGAGGAAGAGAGGAAGGAGATTGAAGAAGGCGTAGCAGTAATCGCCATTGTTATGGTGTGTGTGGATAGAATGTTATCCTATTTCCACACTCTCGCGCTTCAAGGCTGTGCACAGTGGTGGTGGTTTTTATTTTTCTTTTATTTTCCTGTTTTTTATTAATGATTTTGCTTCAATGGAATTACAGTTTAGCCCCTAAGTCATGAAATGGGCAAAAGCTGAGAAAGCAAGTTATGTTGAGAGAGAGAGAGAGAAAACCCAAACCCTACTCTTCCTCTCACATTCTCCATTTTCCACACCCAATAATACAAACAAGAATCAAATAGTAATAAATATAGAAAATAAAAAATAAGATTGACAGATAAAAGAGCCCAATCAGATCCTCGGCGACCTTTTGCCTACCTAACGCCGCCGCCTACCTTCTACCACCGACCGATCCATGTGGCTCCGACGATCCAAGTCGTCCCAAGTTTGTGTACGTCACGCGCATTTACCCAAGTTTGCCTGCTCCTCCTTCAAGGACGTCCATCTACTTCTCTCCGACGACCTCCCAACGACCTCAACCCAAACCACCTCCGCCGTAGATTCCCCTCGGATACCGTCTCCAATCTGCCACCGTATACGTCGTTTCAAGTCCCTGAACCAATCCCTACCTATCCCTCAACCTCACATCGCCGGCTCGGAAAAGACAATCGTCGTCTACTTCTCCTCCATACGCGTGGTTCGGAGGACGTTCGAGGACTGCCGATCCGTACTCACCATCCTCCGATCTCTTAAAGTCGCCGTCGACGAGAGGGACGTGTCCATGGACTCGTCCTTCCTCAACGAGCTCTGTAAATTGTTCGCCGTGCCTGAGAAGACGAAATTGAGCTTGCCCAGGGTGTTTATTGCGGGTAGGTACGTCGGCGGCGTGGAGGAAATTAGGAGGATGCACGAGTCCGGCGAACTGAAGAAAATCGTTGAAGGGTTAGAGTTGAATTCTGATTCTGGGACTTGTGAAACTTGTGGGGGTCATAGATTTGTTCTGTGCAGTGAATGCAGTGGCAGCCATAAATGTTATTACAGTGCTAAAGCTGGGTTCAGGAGCTGCGTGGCTTGCAATGTGAATGGACTCGTAAGGTGTCCGTCTTGTTTCTCCAGGAACCTAACTGTGTGATTCGATCGATCAGGTTCGGATTTATCACGTATTAGTTTCTAACGATTGTTTTAGGATTAGAGGTTGGTGTGGAATGGAAACAGCCTAATGGCTTCGTAATAATCTTTCCATGTGGATTCCATCGGATGTGGAGTTCGGGACGAGTTTGTGATTGTTTTCTCATGGGCTTTTGAGTGATTTTAGAGGTAGGTTTTCTGTTGATCTAATGCAATATTTTGAGCATTTTTTCTTGTGTAATTTAGTGTCTAGGAAAGCTAAGATGTTGGTGCTTAGTTTTTGTGGCGCTTTTTTTTACGATCTTGGTTTCCCTTGTCTATGGGTCGACAGGGATTCCATTTCTGACCGGTGTGTTCTTGAACTGCGAATGTAATCTAATCTTTCTTGAATTATTTGATATACACTGTCTTGGAATATTGATAATGTTGTTTCCTTTGCAATGTTTTTGCTGATAGTAAGAAGCATATGATCCAGCGATCAAAGTTGAATAGGGAATGCTATCTCTCCTCCTGTATTGCTTCTAATTTGAGGAATACATATGTTGGTTGGATGTCATAGTGAAAACTGAACTCTTCGTAATGTGGAAAAATGGTTTTGGTTAGGCTTCGAAATTCTTGTAAGGTAGTAACTTAGCTTGGAGATCCATTTAATGGCATTGGTTGCTTCTGCCCTTTTCATGTCCGTGTGCCTTCATTCAAAAGGTCTTTTCTTTGCCCTTTTTGGTTGGAATGGAATATCTAGCTTTCCTTGGAAATGTCGTGTACAAATGAACACCATTAATGAAGATTAGTGTCTTATCACCATCAATGGCCGCCACGCACCACATGCAGGCTGGGCATCAGCAGCAGCAGATTGCGCCAAAGATTCCATTAAAGAAATTCCCAGTAAATGGACTCAGTCAAAACCATCAATTAGACCTCGGAAATTAATCAGTTTTAAGGTGGAAAAAAGTCAAAAAGACATCTTGAAGCAACGCTTTCATTGAAGTTGCTGTAAGAGAGCCTTCAATACATAACCCAACAACACTAAACAAGAACTAGTAAAAACCACAATATAATCACACCAAAAAACCATTAGTCGGAGCTATAAGAACATCCTTCATACTAAAAAAAGCTTCATTCAGACCGATTCGCATACCTCTCAACCTTGTCATCGTTCAGATTGATGCCCACCATAGCCTCGCCCAACCCACAGCTAACCTCCGCAAGAACCTCTGCGTCGCTGTAATGAGTCACCGCCTGGACTATGGCTCGAGCCCTCTTCGCCGGGTCGCCGCTCTTGAAAACCCCCGACCCCACAAACACCCCATCGCACCCAAGCTGCATCATCAGCGCAGCGTCCGCCGGCGTCGCCACTCCGCCCGCCGCGAAATGGACCACGGGCAACCTCCCCAGCTGCTTCGTCTGCACCACTAGGTCGTACGGCGCTTGGATCTTCTTCGCGAACGTGAACACTTGGTCGTCGTCCATGTTGTGAAGCGCTCGTATGTCGCCCATCACAGATCGCACGTGCCTGAATGGGAACAGCGTTCGAAATCCGCAGAAAACCCTAGAAAAAAAAAATTCGAAATCTGACACATACCTCACCGCCTCGATGATGTTGCCGGTCCCAGCCTCGCCTTTGGTCCTAATCATGGCGGATCCTTCCCTGATTCTCCTCAGCGCCTCGCCCAGATTCCGACACCCACAGACGAACGGAACCCTAAAATTGTGCTTGTTGATGTGGTTCTCATCGTCGGCGAGGGTGAGGACCTCGGATTCGTCGACGTAGTCAACGCCGATCGCCTCGAGGATCTGAGCCTCGACGAAGTGTCCGATCCTCGCCTTGGCCATGACCGGAATCGTCACGGCCTGCTTGATTTCCTTGATGAGCTGAGGGTCGGACATACGAGCCACGCCGCCCTGAGCTCGGATGTCGGCCGGGACGCGCTCGAGGGCCATGACTGCACACGCGCCGGCCTCTTCGGCCACGCGCGCTTGCTCCGGCGTGACGACGTCCATGATGACGCCGCCGCGGAGCATCTGGGCGAGGCCGACCTTGACTGAGAAAGGGGATTGCTTCGCGTTTGTCTCGGCGATTGCGCCGTTTCCGTACACGGTCACCACTCCGCTGCCCGACATTTTTTTTTCTTCCTTGCTTTTTCTTTGTGTGTATGTTGTGTGTGGAGATTTGGGAAGATAAATAGAAAGGGAAAATTGTGGAGATGAATGGATAGGGAAAAGGTGAGGTCAAGCAATAATACGATACAAAGGTGGTGGTAAGATTTTCGGACTCGAAAGCTCATTCAAGTGGATATGGAATCAGAGACACTAACTGATATATACACAAAAATAAAAAGAGAAAAGAAATTATATATGTTATTGGGCTCACTCGTGCCAGTCCAATATGGCCCGTTGTGATGGGCCATCCAGCCCAATATGTTTGCAGACCACAAAGTATTTTGCTTGTGCAAGAAAAATCTCACTTTTTGCCCTTTTTTCTTTACTTTTTTTAGTAGGAGATATACATGACAATTGACAACCAACGCAACGTATCCATCTTCTAATCCAACTAAAATTACTTCAAAAAAAAAAAAAATCTGGGATGACCTCTAATTTTAGTGGGAATAATCTCTCGTCCCAAATACATGCTGACACGATCTTTAATGAATTCTAAGTGCGTTAGCATTGATCTTAAGTTATCATATGGTGGCCAAGAATTGAATGCTTACATAAGTAAAAAATAATGTTGTTACGAAATATTATCGCCATTGGCCCATTTTAAGGAGACACGCGTTCCAACTTCAGACCACATATGGTCAACAAAATCATTATTACAAACCCATACGATATATAATCTCCTTTCCTTAGGCCGTATATTTCAGATATAGTAGTTCCGTTTTAATTTTTAAATTGGCTTTTGACTATTTTCTCAAAGGGATATATGTTATTCTTGGTCACAATGAACGTTACGACGCATACCATTGACAGGTGGGAAATGAGTTACGTAATCTAAAGATCTTTCTATATTATTACGACGATAACGTCCCAACAAGAATAAAAAAGGAACTACAACATATAAGATAATAATAGAACCATATTTAATTAGCTACGCATTGTCTTGAGAATCTTGTTTCTGCACTAATCTGCTATTACTCGGCGAAGAATACAAATGCTTAGTCCTCGCATGAAGGACGAAGGCAAGCAAAGTCCCAAAGCCACACAAGAAACCCCATATAACAAAAGTAGTTTCATAGCACTTCGCTCCCATGCAACTCGAACTATTATTATTACCATCGCTTTGTCTCATTTTTTTGTACAAAAGTGCTGCGAAGTCTCCGAAGAGAAAAGACCCTATGGGTATGTTCGACACCAATATGTTGTGGTTTACGCCAAAATGCTTCGTACCGAATAGTTCGTTCGTCGTCAAGACTGAGATCGAAGTTATTGCGCCCGTGCATGTCCCCATAACTGCTGTAGTAACGTAGAGCGAAGATTCGTGTGATACTATCGTTAGTAGGAAGAACGATATGCACATTGGAATCATCATAAATCCCATGGCTGCACCTCTTGATACGTACTTGGCTCTGCCCAGACCAAAAAAGAAAAAGTTAAATCAAGTGAAATTAATGTTATAGGTCCGTAATTTCGTCTAGCCTACTCAATGATGTATCAAGAATTGAGGCTTATGGTGTTTTATGTATTTATGAGGGCGTGACGAGGGGTGGAATATAGTCCATGAGATTTCAAGGGGTCTTCATCAATCTAATTCTTAATTATTAGTTTATGTGGCTAACGGCGGTGAGCAATCTCAAATTGAAATTTGTTGTTGAAAAAAAAAAATAACTAGAATTTTCAAGATGTGACTACCCTACGTACCCATATAGTCCCACAGCTACACTTAAATGTCAATTAAACACCTCCGAGAAACTATACTCAAAGACTTGCTAAATTTACGAACAATCATGTAACTATTGGCTTGACATAAAACTAATTTACTAATATTCTATAACGCTAATGTACAGTAATTAGGAAAAAGTTGAAGTCTTTACGCATTGCATTTCATATGTATAAGAACAGAAAACAAAAAAGAAGAAAAGAAAACCGTACTTGGAGAAGAAATAGTCGGCGATCGAAGGCAGCAATCGACCGAAAAAGCTGCAAGCCGAAGATAAAGCAACTAACGAAGAAATCCCAGAACAACCCCTCGACTCAGCGATTTGCCCCAAATTATTCAGATAAACCAATCCAATCGTAGCACCGAACAAGTACACGAAGAAGTACAGCCAAAACTCGACCTTTCTCACCATCGCCGTCGGCCCAATATCCACATCACGACAATCATCATCGCCGTTTTCCCGGCGATCGTCGTCCTTGTCGACGGCGACTTCGATCGCCGCCGGCGCAAAACCCTCGTCGTGGACTCTTATCCTGCACTTCCTCTCCAGCCTCTCGCTCATCTTCTCGCCGGCGGGCACCACTAAGGGCAGCATCAGCAGCACCAAAGTCCCCGTAAGAACGACGGCGTCGGGCAAGAACTTACCCGCCGTCGATCCGCCGCCCATGCTCGTTGTTACCGCGAAAACCCCAGTCAACAAGGTGACCACGAAAAGGGTGAAAAACCCTTCTGATAATTTCTTCGTCTTCTTAACCTCGACATCTCTAGCCAAGAAACAAGTCGCGGCGGAGACCAAAAGAGGGACCACAGCGTTCAGCATGAGAAACAGCTTAGCCCTTTCGTGGGAGACAGAATCAGACATATTAGCATAACTATTATTACCGCCGCCATTATTACCACCTTGGGAAGCGAAAACGTCGACTATATCTGTGTAAATCTTGGCGCTAAGCCCAACGTAGCTCGTCGATAAACCTATGGCGATCTGTCTATCGAGTGGGAAATTGTTTATCACTAACACGTAGCACACTGTGTTGATCCAACAAATACTGTTCCCTGCTAAGACAGTAAGTGCAAAGACTTCCCAGTAAGATAGGCTTTGGATTTTGTTAGTGACGAAGAGAAACTGAACTCCATAGCCTATTAAGCCGAGCAGCGAGCCGATGAGAAGTACTAGCCATAAGGGGAGGTAAGTCGCCGCCACGCCGGAGATCCAGCCGAGGAGTTTGCCGGCGTCGGAGGCAGAAGCTATGTTGTTGAGCTGAAGCTGTGATATGTTGAGTATTCTCTTGAGCTCCGACGAGTATGCTGGGAAGTTTGAGTTCGAACCGTTGACTGTTTGCAGCCATATCGTTGCTACTAAGGTTAGCCATTGCAGAGCCATCTTTTGGTAATTAACTTCGATTATGATGACATGAAAGAGGTCTTTTATTTCTTTTTTAATTTAATTCTTCGGAGGATGTCTTATATGTGTTGTGATATTGCGAGAATGTTGGAAGAATTCATTCTCTTGCAAAGGTGGTTAAATAGTAGTAGTCTATGTGTAATGATACGTGCGGCTACTAAGAGGGAACCTTTATTATCACATACCTCGCTTCCATATACTTTCACCTAACGTAATTAAATACTATGTATTAATGTTGTATATAAATTTATTATATTGTTTGAAGGAGTATTATAGAATTGGTTTTTTATTTTCGTTTCTAAATAGAATAGGGTCGAGCTACGCCTAGGGTTGTCAACGGGGCGGGTTCGGGGGGGGGGGTCTAATCCCTGTCCCCGCCCCGCGAGGCAAACGGGGACGAAATCGTCCCCGTCCCCGCGGGGATTCCCCGCCCCGTCAATATTTTCAAAAAAAAATTCAATTTTTATTATTTTAATATTATTTAAACTATATTTTAATATTAATTAAATTATTTAAACTATATTTTAATCATATTTATATTATTTTAATATTATTCGAAGTATATTTTCATATTATTTATCTTATAATAATATTAATTGAATATAATAATTATTATTTTAATTTCGGGGACTGGGCGGGGAACGGGGAGGGGATATCCGTGGGGAAAAATATTCCCCCGTCCCCGCCCCGCGGGGATAGAATAGCGGGAATTCCCCGTCCTATTCGGGGCGGATCCCCGCGGGGACGGGGAATCCCCGCTCCATTGACAACCCTAGCTACGCCGTTCAAAATTCCCTGTAAATACAAATGTTATGTTCGAAGAAGGGCATATATTACTTTAGGAATTGTATTAAACAATTCTTGATTGATACTCTTTATTAATTTATATATATAACGTAGATACACATGTAAGATACTATAGTACATATCGAAATGAAATTACACTATTTACTATGAATAGCTCCTCATCGGTATCATAGCGATGTGCGCCGCTTCGTTGTCCCCATGCTCGCCACTACTTGTCGCTGACGTAATTGGATATTACAGACATGTATTAAATCTAAAATGAAAATAAAATGCAGTGTAAGAAAGTGTATATTAATGTAGGAAATTAATTGAAGAGTACGTATTAATCTTCTCCTTTTTTTTTGAAAAAAAAAAGTAAAGAAACATTTGGACCTCACCTCACCGCCCGCGTATATTTCTGGTCTACTTGTACCTCGTAAGAAAACGCAAGCTGCTTACAAGCTTTTCCTACGATTATTATTAATACAAAATAGAGGATGTGAAGGACCTTTTTTTTTTAATTTATTTTCATTGAGATATTACTAAGTTTGGTATGCTCGAAATCCATAATTAATGCACGACGAGATGGGTAAGCGTTGGTTTAAGTTTAACCCACACATGTAATTCAATGCGACCACAAAACCGCTCACATATAAAAGATATATATATATATAGATGTTTATATCATCACATGTAAGAATGACGTTAATGTGACACAACACACAGAAATGGAATGGAAATGCAGTAGCTTTTACACACAACTCGGTTGCCTGGAAAGCCCAGCCCAAAATCAGGCCCAATAAGTGTAGGCCCAAACTTATTGACCGTCTCCACTCTCATCTTATTGACCGTCCTCGACGTGATAGAGAGGGAAGGTCTTCAGAAGAAGGCGTTGACTGGGGGAACGTACTTTGAAGCGGCGGCTTTCTTCTCTGAGGGATAAATATGAGAGTATGTCGTCGTAGGCGTCGTGAAATTGAAGCATTCTTGAGAATGGCTTTTGTAGTCGTCTTAGGTTGTATTAATTTAATTGGTAATATTATATATGTGCAGTTATTGGAGATATGAGGGAAGAATTCAAGGGCGGATCTACAGTGTCGTCCGGGGGGCCACGGCCCCCGCGAAAATTTTGAAACTTTTAGTATTATGTATATATTATAACTATTATAACGTCAATAATATAAATAGCAAGAATTGAAAAATAATAACAAAATGGTACCTTTGCATAGTGGTTCTGCAAGCTGAAATTTACTCTAGAGGTCTAGAGATCGATCCTTGCACTGACATTATTTATCATATTTTACACTTTAAAACTAGCAGCTACATCTCCAACAGTTTCTATATGTATAAAGTTGCAACAGTACATTTCCTCCAACTATAGAGTTTGAACAGTACCAGTGAACTCCAACAATCTCCTTTATATTTTCCTCTATACGAATTAATCACACTATAATCTATTATTTTAATTTATAGTATGCATTTTCGTCATAATTTGGATTTTAAAATAATTTACTGAAATACTATTTTAATATAATTAAAAGATCTAAAATATTCATTAATTTATTTTGTACCAAATGAAATAATCGTAAGTATAATTTTTCAAAACACTATCAAGAAAATAAATTGTAGATATTAATTTCTCCTCTTCTCACTGTGCAACACGCCCTCTCTCACTTTTAAAATAAATTATTTATTTATTAATTTCACCTCCACATAACCATCATCTCTCTCTTCTACATCGTCTTCTTCATTCCATCACCACCATTGTTACGCAAATAATCAACACAAAAATCAAATAAAGGAAACTAAAAAAAAAATTATAGGGATAGAGGGTGAACAGTGCCCCGCTACAGATCGGCGGGCACTGTTCAAATCCCCAATTTTGAAGTAGGGTTTGAGGGGTCATTGGAGCTCCTCCACCCTCATCTATGGTGTCCAACTCCATATTTGAGGGACCGTTGGAGATGCTCTAACGCTGGTAATATTATTATTCTTCTTTTGTTTCATTTTAAGTATTCTTTATTCTTTTACTTAATGATTTTATTTATTCTTGTTTTAATTCTTATTTTCACCATCCATCATTGAACTATTTGAAGTTCTCTTAACTTACTACGTCATACATTTTCTGATTATTAAGTTTAGATAAATTTTTTACCCTCCAAAATAAAAAACTCACTAAAGTTTTTATTTGTGGGCTTGTAATATAATGGGTTAAAAAATATGTTACTATTTAATATTTTTATTATTTACTTCCTATACACAACAATTAATTGTAATATATGTTCTCCAAATTTTAAATTCCGTAGCGCTAAATAAAATTTTAAAATCTTTTGCCAAGTTAAAAAAGTCCCAATATGATAGAAAAAAGAAAAACTCCTCCATATTCTCTATTATCGTATTATTATTATATTAATATTATATCATAAAAACACAAAGTTAGCTTTATTCTAAGCCATATTGTGTAATGACTTACGTGTCATCGTCACTCGAGCTTGGCCTTTGTTACCACTGAATTTTTCTATCCTTATTATAATTCTTTATGTTGATTGTACTCGAAATATTTATGATAATTGATTTAGTAACTTTTGAAAAAGAAGGAATAAGAACATCTAACTTCTACGTTGATCACGTCGCCAGTGCTAATACACATATTTAAATTGCGGCCCCCCAAACCAAAAATTTCTGGATCCGCCCTCGGGAAGAGGCTTACTCCTCGGAGTTGAGCTCGTCACTGATCGTGAATCAAAGAAACCTGGAAAAAGATAACTCCTCCACTTTGCTTCACCAAAGAAGATGCTGGTAATCATATATACAGTTCTTCATTCTATGTATAAAAGATAATCCGTGATGATCGTATGAGGTTTTTTTTTGTTATTTTGGTTGCAGATTTTCTTGTGGATGCGATGGACTACACGATGTCGAAGATGTAATGTAATGGTCAGCTTCAACCTAATTATTTTTGCTAATTAATCTCGTGGTCTCTCTATTATCTCCATGTTTTTTCTCCATGTGTTTTTTGAAGACGACGATCCCATTTTTCACCATTATTTTACGAAAGGCGGTGTTGTTTTATTTAAATGATGCCTCTTCACTAATGGGCTTTAGATTAGGCCCAACTTGCCATTTTGAGTTGGGTTAGGAGCCCATTTACGGTTGAGGCACTTTAGTTGAGATTATGTTGGTTTTATGTCAAAAAGATACATAGAAGTAGTTGGCATTTGCTAATTAGTGCCATGATTAAAGTCACCTGCTCCCATTTCTTTTTTACATCCATCTTTTTCCAATTTAAAATAAAAATTAGAAGTTTATTAGTTTCATTAGAAATAAACGTATTATATACATTTCAATTGAAAAGAGATTAGAAGCTGTTAAAGTTCACTTTCTAATAAATTTCAAAGGAGTCGGGGGGAAAGCGTCAGCGGGAAATAGGATTTAGGTAGAAACTAAGTCAATTAAGTGAGTAATTCGCATAAAATAACACTCAGATACTACTTAGTTTTCACGCTTTCACACGTACGATATATAATAAATAAATTTTGCAATGTTGAAGAAAGTCAACACACTCCCCAATTTATCTAATATATATGGCTCTGTGTTAGGTTTATATTCGGTTAACGTAACAGTATACAAACACACTCAATTCTTTAACACCAACACTATGAATCCAGATTTTATAGATAAAATCATAACCTATAGACATAATTGCGGAAAACTAGAATAATTAGGTTTACGAACAGTGAAAACATATGAACGGTTTAAAAATAAATTAAATAGCGTTACTACTTGAAACATTTGAAACATTCAACTGATCTAGATTTTTTTTATTTCTAGTAGACTCGATCAAGATGCAACGTTACGAACAAAAGAAGTTATCAAATGGGTAACAATTTTAAAATATGGTGCTTAACAAAGACATGAGGAGGGTAATTTTCGAGACTCAGCTCATCGGACAGAGTCGTCATGACTTTTATATTTTAATACATAATTGTGCTTAGGTAGCGTTCTTACCATTTTTGACTATGTTGTCTTAGATTCATCAAAATATGACTTGTTTATTTTATTGGGTCCCTTCCTTCCCTCTATATAAATACATCCCCTTCACATACAACCTTAATCATCACCAGAAATAAATAAAAATAAACAAATAAAAGAAGTAAAAATGAAGGGAGTGTTTCGCTGCATGAAGCCATTTTCCTTACTATTATTTCTCTTAGCTATACTTTCTTCTACGACATCTTTGACTCATGCAGATACTCAGTTCCATCAATTTGTCGTAAGAAAAATCCATCCATTACTCTTTGTACATTAATATATACATATTATATCTAAAGTCTGATATTACGATCACCATCTGATACCAGGTTGAAGAAACAGCAGTAACCAGGCTATGCAGAACCAAGAACATTATCACCGTAAACGGGCAATTTCCCGGGCCCACCATCGCCGTTCGAAACGGCGACTCGTTAGTTATCGAGGTCACTAATAGGGCCATTTACGACGTAACGCTTCACTGGTAAAAAAAAATATATATATATATATAATTGGCTATGTCAGATTAAAAACAGTAGCTATAAATACATAATATCGTTTAATTTCATATAGGCACGGAGTTCGCCAAATGAGGACTCCATGGGCCGACGGGCCGGCCTATGTGACCCAATGCCCCATAAAGCCCGGCGAAACCTACACATATCGGTTCAAGGTCGATAACCAAGAAGGCACTTTGTGGTGGCACGCCCATAGCCAGTGGCTCAGAGCCACGGTCTACGGAGCCCTAGTCATTTTTCCCAAAGAGGGTTCGATGTACCCAACATTTTCGGCGCCAAAGATTGACGTCCCCATTATTCTCGGTTCGTACGTTGTGATTTTTCGGAGAATACGTATTATTAGCATATTATTAATCAGCGTTTTTAAGTGACGATGATTTGCAGGCGAATGGTGGCAAAGAGATATCATTGAAGTGATGAGGCAGGCGCTTTTCTCGGGGGCTGCTCCAAATGTTTCCGATGCGTATACGAGCAATGGCCAGCCAGGCGATCTTTATAGATGCTCTAGTCGAGGTGAGAGTCGGAATATAATTTCGACAACATACTAGTCGTCCGACACGATAACGAATATATTTGTCATATATCCACTGCACCTAAAAGGCTAAAACTGTAATATTCTAGGGAGCTTATCTACTCTTACACGTGTAATTGGTCATGAAGATTCGTAAACAAGACACCTTTACCTTAGCTCTCATACTTATTAGATGACTACTTCACCTAAAACTTAAACTTGAAGAGAGTGCATATTTCATTTCCAACATCTTATATGGTCAACGTAATAATTTGCAGGGACATTTCGGGTACAAGTAAACAGTGGAGAAACAATTCTTCTCCGAGTCATCAACGCGGCACTCAACCAACAGCTCTTCTTCTCCGTGGCCAACCACAAACTAACTATCGTCGGCGTCGACGGGGCCTACAACCAGCCCTTCACCGCGGACGTCATCATGGTCGGGCCGGGCCAGACCACCAATGTCCTCATCGCAGCCAACCAAAGCCCGGGCCTTTACTACATGGCCGCTCGGGCCTACGCCTCGGCCCCAAACGCCCCATTCGACAACACAACCACAGTCGCCGTCCTAGAATACAAAGAATCGACCGCGTCCAAAAAACGTGCCCGGCCCGTATCCCCGCGATTGCCCGCCTTCAACGACTCGACCGCCGTGGCCAAGTTCACGGGGCGATTGAAGGGCCTACGCTCGCTGGCCCGAGTCCCGACCCGAGTCGACGATGAACTATTCGTAACCGTAGGGTTAGGGCTCGTCAACTGCACGGCGGGGCCCTCCTGCCAGGGGCCGAACAACACTCGGTTCGCCGCGAGCATGAACAACGTATCCTTCGTACTTCCTCGTTCGACTTCGCTATTGCAGGCTTACTACGAGGGCTCGGCGGGAGGAATATACACGACGGATTTTCCGGCGGGCCCGCCCGTGGAGTTCGACTACACGGGGAACGTCAGTCGGTCTTTGTGGCAGCCGACTTTCGGGACGAAGCTCTATAAGCTCAAGTACGGATCGAATGTGCAGATAGTATTGCAGGGGACTTCGATTTTTGCCGTGGAGGACCATCCCATACACTTGCACGGGTACCATTTCTTCGTCGTGGGTCAGGGGAGTGGGAACTTCGACCCGAGGAGGGATACGGCCCGGTTCAACCTCATCGACCCGCCCGTTCGTAATACGGTAGACGTGCCCGTGGGCGGGTGGGCCGTGATCCGTTTCGTGGCGGATAATCCGGGTGAGTGAGGGATGACATGGTGATTTTTTTTAGTTTTTTGACATTGAGTTAAGTAAATAACTTTTGCTTTTTTCCTGTCATTGGAAAAGGGGTTTGGTTATTTCATTGCCACATTGATTCACATCTTACTTGGGGATTGGCGATGGCTTTCTTGGTGGAAAATGGGCATGGAGAATTACAGTCCATCGAAAAGCCTCCTTTTGATCTACCACAATGCTGAGAGAGTTGTATTATCAGAAACGATTCGAAGCTTGAATGTTATTTATGGTGGAAAGTTAGCTAAATTAAATTCGAATGATCAGGAAAAATTGTTGTTGCTATGAAATGAAAAGCAATGTTGCGAGACATATATATTCAGATTCACATTATTAGCTAAATGAATTTCTAGCCAATGTAATTTTATCGATAAATATTCATCAGCTTTTGTAATTAAGCCGCGGAGGCCACGTGGCAGCAGGCGTTAGTTGGCTAAGTCACGACATCTTTCAAAGCTCTAACACACTTTGTAAACTCCGTCGAGCTGATAAATATGAGTTCATATTATTAGATCAAATGCGTCTGCGCATCAATACTCTTCTCAATCAAAATCATCTCCGCAATCAATCTTCTGCGAAATTTTCGTTTCGCTCGACGGAAATGAGTTCTTCGGTGCTGCTTCCTTCGATTTCGCTCAGCAAGAAGAATTTTGGCTGCACGCGTTTGGAGTCGAAGAATGGGATTTCGAGGCTGCAGCTCGATAAATGTAGATCTCAATCGAGAATTGTGATGAGCGTGGCTGTTGGATCGGAGGGGCTTACTGTGAACGATGCCTTGTTTAAGGATTATCAGCCTACCACTGCGTTTTTGTTTCCTGGCCAGGTTAATTGTTTCTTATTTCTATATGGACAATAACATACCAAATGAGCTGTGTTGATAAACACTTAGTTCAAATCCATTGCATTGTGTTGACTGATATGTGGCCTTTCATCGTTAAAGGGTGCACAAGCCGTTGGGATGGGATCAGAGGCTCAGACTGTTCCTGCTGCTGCTGCATTGTTCAAGAGGGCTAATGAAGTTTTGGGGTATATTAACTTCAGCTGTGATATACTTTATTAACCTCCGGTTTCTCCCATTACTTCCAATTTGAGCTTGTTCTATTATGCTTATTTGTTATCGCATGTCCATGTCCAACATTTATTTCTTGTTGTTGAATGAAGGTATGACCTTTTGGAAATTTGCCTAAATGGACCCAAGGAAAAGCTCAATTCCACTGTTCTAAGCCAGGTTTGATTCCATTCTGAGAGTTGTGACTTTTATGTACTGTAGTTGTATCACTTTTCATCTGTTTTGCCGACCAAGAGAAGCCCCCTTCATGCATTATTGTTGCAAGGGAATCAATGTTCCCTGAACGTGGTTGATAATTGAGTTTAATTTTCCCTAATGTTATTTCTAAATCAATTCTCTCAGCCAGCAATCTACGTTACGAGTTTAGCAGCAGTAGAAGTACTCCGTGCTCGCGATGGAGGTCAGCAAATAATAGACTCAGTGGATGTGACCTGTGGCCTGAGTCTAGGAGAATACACTGCTCTCGCATTTGCTGGAGCCTTCAGGTTTCTAAAATTTCTATTTTCTGCGACTTCAATTTATGTTGGCTTATCGAGGTCAACCACTGTACTTCGGTAATGATTTTGTTTTCGTCAATAAGCTTCGAGGATGGGCTGAAGCTAGTGAAGCTAAGGGGCGAAGCCATGCAGGTAAAATTTTCATTTCGTGTATTCTTATATTGAAATTATAGTATGAGTTTAAAACTACGAAACCACTTCCTATACCCCTTCATCAGGATGCAGCTGATGCTGCTAAAAGCGCCATGGTAAGTATTATTGGGCTTGACTCCGATAAGGTACAGCAGCTTTGCGACGCCGCGAATCAGGAGGTAGACGAAGCAGATAGAGTCCAAATAGCAAATTTCTTGTGTACGGTAAGTTTTTTCTTTTTCCTTTCCTTTCCATTCCCTCTAATTTTTCTTCATGGGCGTTAAATTCCCAACACGATTAATTGTATTGTAGGGAAACTATGCAGTCTCTGGAGGTCTAAAAGGAATAGAAGCAGTTGAAGCAAAGGCAAAGTCCTTCAAAGCTCGGATGACGGTAAATCCTATCTACCTACGTCTCATTTTTTATGCTATGGGGCTTGTAAGGACATCATATGTTATTACATCAGGTTCGATTAGCTGTAGCTGGGGCATTTCACACTGGTTTTATGGAGCCAGCTGTATCACGGCTAGAAGCTGCTTTGGCCTCAACGGAGATTCGAGCTCCAAGAATTCCAGTTATATCCAATGTTGATGCCGAGCCTCATGCAAATCCAGCGACGATAAAAAAGATCCTTGCTCGACAGGTATATATATATATCAATGCGAATGGATATAGTTGCATACATTTAACTCGCCGTAAACAATTTTAAACTTTCCTTGCCAACAAACAAATATTTCAGGTCACTTCTCCAGTTCAATGGGAGACTACAGTAAAAAATTTGTTGTCCAAAGGGTTGAAGAAGAGCTATGAATTAGGACCTGGAAAGGTATGGTGGTGTAATACGGAATGCTGCGAATTTCGTCGTATCTCAACTTGTCCTCTCTAGCTACGAATCAAACTCGCTCGAAGCTTATGTATCCCCTTACCTTTTCTTGTCACTGTTTAATGCATTTGAGGCTCGACATTTTATCGATCTCAAATTAATGGCTGTTTCATTCTCTTCTTGCGTGTTATATAGGTCATAGCAGGCATAGTGAAGAGGATGGACAAAGCTGCAGATATTGAGAATATCGCTGCTTAAAAGCTATTCTTCTGTTGTGGCTATAATCGTCTCAGCAAATGTCATAGCCTTCTATTGATCGGATCATATGTTAAGATTTTGGGCATGAGCATCTATCTAATACTTGTGATTTATTTTTTCGAACTAATGTTCTCAATATTTATATGTCTGAAACTCGCATATGAACTCAACGACAAGAGGATGTCTGTGAGCAAATGCACCACTGAAGATATCAACAATCACTTCACTACAGCATTACCAATAGAAGAATAATAAAGCAAAACAAGATAAGTTGTTGATGATATCAAAGGAACACATATTATGACAAACTGCTTGTCTAAATGCCTCAGACAACACAAAGCACTCACGAGTTCGTCCCTCTGATTCCTCTCAGCCTCTCAATCCACTGCTCATCTGATACCCGAACCGCCCAATCGGGTGCCGGGCCGGGGAACTCGACCCGGCGCATAGCTTCGATGACTCTGACGGCATTCTCGGCAGGCAGCGGGGCGCGGCGGCGCCGCTCGTCTTCGGTGAACGCTCGCTCGATCGCACCGTCACCTTCCACTTCCTCCTCCTCTTCTTCGTTGTCGCTGCTTAGATCTAACGATGAGACGCCGCTCTCCAAGCATCCATTAGGTAAACATTGGTAGCCTGAATCGAGATCTCGATTGGTCAATTCTCCTTCGCTGCTATCTTCGCCGTCGAGTGCTGTTATTGGCTGGTAGTATTCGGTGGATTCGTCGTCGGAAGAGCTGACGTCGGAGTGGTTATCGGAGCTGCCGTTATCAGCCGGAGACTGTGTCGTCCCCGCCGCGTTCATTTTCCTCGCCCACCTTGCCTATGTAGGTTTACACTTCCCAGGTCATAAATAGTTCGAAGAATACCCCAAAAAAAAGAGTACACACTGGAAAATCCTAATAAATAGATAAATAAAAAATGAATGAAAAACAAAATGATTGCACCAGCCGGGAATCGAACCCGGGTCTGTACTTTAACAGGGTACTATTCTACCACTAGACCACTGGTGCTATCTGCTTTTTTATAGTTTTCATATAGAGTAATTTCTCGAAAGTCAAACTTGAGATATTGACAATACGCTCGTGCATATCATGGTATGTCGTATGATGTGTTTTCAATCTTTGGACCACTTCGAATAGAGCTAAGAGAGTACGCAAGTGAATACCATCGTCGTAACGTATAATCATAACATTAAATTAATGTTAGGCAGCATATTCCTTTAGTTTTATTTATTTTTTCTTATAATAAAGGTGATGGAACACGAGGCTACATTATATAATAGGGGAAAAACATTAATTACTATTTTAAACCCATTTTGCATCTATAAGAAGATACGCAAACATAGCTAGTAAATATTATTCATCTCATCATAGCAAGGAAAGTGAAGAAAGAGGCAAAAGAAGATCAGCAGCAGTAATGGATATCGTCACACAGTCGACGGCTATCATATTTTTAATGTTGTTGATATCTTACAAGTTCTTGAAGCACTCTTTGAGATCACCCAACTATGATCCAAGCATGGCGATTCTTCTTGGATATTCGTCCCATTATTGCACAAGAAGCTCTTCGTCAATTCTTCTTACGCATCGTCCCTTATTTCTTTAATGTTTGGCCAGAGAAGGGCCGTCGTTGCTTTGCTACTCGTCGAAAAGCTACTACATTTACATACGGATTGCCACTATTTTTTTTTATTTAAATCTTTGTATGGTTGGTTTATTCGGGTTCACGGACTAATATATGTGTTGTACTACTTGGATTGTTTGAGGAGTGCTATATTATGCAATTTAATCATTCTTGATGTTTTGTCGTCGATTCATATATATTGTTTTTGATCCTCCTTGAAAGAACTGTAATGAATGAAAATGAACGAAGTCAAGAAGAAACGTACGGCACTTTATAAGAGGCAACACGAAGCTTTTAAGCTTTGGGGATCCCTTTGACATTAAATTACTTTTTGACCCTTTGAATTGATTTTTTTTTTTTATCGTATATATAGTTTACGCTTACGCAATACGTGTTTTTCATTTCTACTTCCCAGATTCTTTTTTTTTGTTTTACTGAAATTCATAAGAATCCTTCTCACGGCCATAAAAAGCACAGCTCAGCTCAACCTCAACCTATTGCTATTTTTGTCGCATATAGTAATAACTAATAAATAAACATCGATTGATTGATTAGCCATCAAGGGTTTTCTCGACGGTAAAAGGCATGGCATAATTGAGGAGGTTAGCTAAATCTAAGGTCTTTCATTTGCCGATGCGATGAATTTCGGGATTGTTGCTGTTCTTTTTTTTTTTGGGATGTACAGTGATCTCTTTTCTCTGAATGTTACTTTACCTTTGTACTTTGAAGATTTTTCTTCTGGGGATATGGGTAGAATAGGATCATGTTCTTTTGTATTACCTTTCTTCCCTTTTTACTGTTAATTGGATCAATAGTTTTTTTTTTTCATGATCGATTTGGTTAGCTATTTCTGTTATGTTCTTTTTACTGCTTTGGTGAATTTATGTGTTGAAATTGGATTATCAGCTCAAACGTTCTTTGACTGTTCTTGGTGAATCTTAGGTGTTGAAGTTGGATCGTCAGCTAAATTAGATACATTAGGAAAAACAAAAAAAACAAAAACAAAGAGTTCACTTTGTGCAAAGAATACTAATCATAAATCTACTTTATGCATCTCGGGTATACTTCATGTGTTATGCCATTTGCGCGCTACTCAGCTCCATTCTTTTATATCTCTGTTCCTCTCTGTGTTGCGCTTGATCTTCACATATGACACCATCTTTTCCTTCTATTGCATGGACTGAAATCTTGTTTTATGTTTTCTCTGTAGCATTCTACTCTTCCAAGTTTCAGCATTATTGTCGCCTTTCAAAAGAGGGATAGAATATCTGAGTCTTCTTGAGCCATCTCTACTTTTGCGCCAATGGTATGCGCTTTCCTTTGCATGACACCATATAGCGCATAGATCTACTAATCTTATATAAGATCATAGCGTATGTGCCCAACAAATTTCTGCTCGGATAAAACTTCTGCCCACTCGCCCGCGTTTATTGCCTTCTTTTCCATAATTGAATTGTAATAACGATAACAGTTATGGATAATAAGATCAACGTATTGATGGAAAAGTACGAGCTTGGGAGATTATTAGGTCAAGGAACGTTCGCAAAAGTCTACTACGGTAGAAGTATTCAGACAGGTCAAAGTGTGGCGATAAAACTAATCGACAAGGAAAAGATTACAAAAGTAAGGATCGTCGACCAAATCAAGCGCGAAATTTCCATCATGCGGCTCGTGAGGCACCCATTCGTCGTCCATCTCTACGAAGTCTTAGCTACGAAGACAAAGATATACTTCGTCATGGAATACGCAAAAGGCGGCGAGCTCTTCAACAGAGTAGCCAAGGGAAAGTTAAAGGAAGATCTTGCAAGAAAATACTTTCAGCAGCTGATAAGTGCAGTCGAATTCTGCCACAGCAGAGGCGTTTACCACCGCGATTTGAAGCCCGAGAACATATTGCTAGACGAAAACGACAACCTTAAAGTTTCTGACTTTGGTCTGAGCGCTTTGGCCGAATCTACCCGCCAAGATGGCCTCCTTCATACGACCTGTGGGACCCCAGCTTATGTGGCGCCCGAGGTATTGAACCGTAAAGGTTATGATGGGGCCCGAGCTGATATTTGGTCTTGTGGGGTGATTCTCTTCGTCTTATTGGCTGGTTATCTTCCCTTCCACGACTCGAATTTAATGGAGATGTACAGGAAAATTGCAAGGGCTGAATACAGATACCCTCGTTGGTTTTCTCACGAAGTTCGTTCTTTGCTTACCAGGATATTGAATCCCAATCCTTACAGTAGGATTTCGATCGCTGAGATTAAGGAAAACTCATGGTTCAAACGAGGTTTGGAGTCCATACAGAATTTGTCGGAGAGCAGCAGCAGTTCTTCGGACAGTGGTGGGCAAGAAAGTAATGGCAGCAACACGCTTACGAGGATAAATGCATTCGATATTATTTCTCTGTCGAACGGTTTCGATATATCGAGGTTGTTCGAAGAACAGTCGGCGAGGAAGGAGGTAAGGTTCATTTGTTCGAAGCCTGCCTCTGTGATCATCTCTAGGCTGGAAGAAATCGCCAGGCGCATGAAGCTGAAGGTAACTAAAAAGGACGGGGGATTGTTCAAGCTCGAAGGATTGAGGGAGAGTAGAAATGGGGTTTTATCGATCGACGTGGAGATCTTCGTTTTGACATCGAATTTTCACTTGGTGGAGGTTGAGAAGACGAATGGGGACACTTTCGAGTACCTCAGAGTCTTGAACGAGGGCATCAGGCCTGGCCTTCAAGACGTCGTCGGTGATTCAGAATCTGAACGAGCGCCACGTCAGCGAAGGCATGAGCAATCTGAGTTGAGAGACGGGCAACCATAGACGATCATTTTCCTTTTTTTTTTTACTATTTATTCGCTATTTTACGGGAGCTATTTATGCCTCGATTCGGTCGAGACAGAGCTTAGACCACTTACATAGTTATGTCTCATCCATCTATAGACTGGTGAGTGTTGTGGTTCCTTGTAAGAACCAAACCACAGTTGTCTGTAAATTCTGTTTAGCTTTTTCGTCATCAAAGTTTGGTTACACCTCAGTTTCTCTCTGTTTATTCACTATTTTTTTCTGGGATTTGCAACTGTCTGGAAAAGATTCTTGTTTTCGTTTATCAATTGCTTTTCAGATGAAATACATTTGCCCCACCACTCTAACATCACAAGATATATATCAGAATAAGAAAAGGATGTTTATTTCATTTGGAAACAAGTTATGACAAAGATTCCATAACATTACAACACATGTACACAAATAAGGGATAAACTAGTTTATAATCATGAGAAAATCAAACAAATATAGGAGAACTTGTCAAGTCAATGATATCAGGGTAGGCAGCAGTTGCCTTCCTCCTCTTCTTCGAAAATTTCAAATTCTTCGCAGAGCACGGCGAAGGCGTGAAAACGTCGATGACCTCCCTCTGACCAAAAGCAGGGCAGTTCTTGACAGAGGGTTCTTGTGCTGTATCAGAAACAGAGACATCAGTTGACTCTTTTGGCAAGTGCTGATCTGTAGCAGAACTGTTTGAAAAGACATCGTGTGTGTTTGTAACGAAAGAAGACGACGATGCTCTGACGGGAGAATTATAGCTAATATCCTCGATGGAGAAAGAATGGTTACATTCTTCTCTTGAGCTTTTACCCTCCTCAGCGGCGATTCTAGCCAAACGTGTCCTTAAATCACAGTCCTCATAATCTTCCTCCTCTTCATCAACAGTTGATTTATCGCGAACTTCATAGCCAGATACTCCATCACCTATTTCGCCATGAGACTTATTGTAAAGGGGAAGCTCGTTCATACAACATATTTGAATCCGCATCTGCTCGGGCAAAGTGGGACAGGCGGAAGTGAGCGTTTGGTACTTTGTGGAGAATAAGTTCACCGTAAGGTTCAAACTGAGAAACGCCAAGACCGAGTACAGTATCAGCTCGAAAGCTACTATCATCTAATCTTATAAAAAACAAAAGATGTTGGCCTACCTTTTCCATGAAGGTAGAGTAAGCATCGTGTATGCGAGTTTGATCTTGTTGGCTAATCCCGAGAGAGATTTGAAACCTGCAGCTGCCGATCTCACTGCTAACGATTCCAACGGATGCTGCCAAGCCCATTCGAACTGCACGATTGATTGTTCGATCAAACAATCATCACTCACAGTCACAAGTTGCTTTAGATACTTAGCATCATTTAATCGAATGCCTTATGTGCAATCACAGCATCGTCTCAAGTTGCATAAATCGAATCACTTGGAAATCAGAATTAATTACCTGAAGAGCAGCTATGTTAGTAGGGAAACCATAGATGCACAGCACCATCTCCCACGGCCGTTTGCGCTTAGTCCTCCACGCCCCACAGCCGATCTCGCCGTTGTGTTGCCTTATCCTCCGCCGTGGGTTCACCGTGTATCTGCCGCGACACCAAGAAACGAAAAAGTAAAAAAAAAAAAGGCAAATAAATTTAAAAAAGTTCATCAGAAACAAGAACACGACTCGATTCCGCATCCAAGTAGAATATCAATAGGTAGGAGAACTCGTACCCGATATACGTGTGGCCTTTGAACCTGGGAGAGAGTGACGTCAGCAGATAGCAAGCGTGAAACTTGCTAGTATTCTCCTTATCGTCATCGTGAAACCCCTCCGCTCGTTCTTCGCCTTCGCCGCCGTCCTCATCGCTTCTTCGTTTTTTCGGGATTACAGTTTTCTGAGTCTTTCTTCTCCTCATCTTCGCTTCGTGCTCGTTGTCCGAGATGATTGAGATCAGAGAAATGATCCCCTTTCGAAATTTGACCGTTGCGACTCGTTGTGATTTTTTGGTGTTTTTCTTTTTAGAGGACTTGATAATGTGATTTTAATCGAGAGAGGGTCTAAATGGGCTTCGATGAAACTAATGGGACATTCAAAGTTATTTACATAGCTGGAGCATTTCCTAAAGGCCCAAAAAAACAATTAAATTTGTTAGTTAGAGAAAGAGAGAGGTTATAAACCTTCAAAGCAAAGAAAGATAAGTGAGTTTAAAACACTGATGGCCTCATTTAATATCATTATTTTTAGACAACATAACATGGAAGAATAAGGCAAAATTACTACATATATGGCACTACCTGTAAGAAGTCTTCTAGTTTATTACCATCGTTTGCTAAATAAATCATGATATGACAAAACGCTACTCATATGTCTATTTCTATATTATATACGTTTTAATAAATGAGGCTTCTATTGGTAAATGGTGGTCAGTGACCTAATCTGAAAAATGAAACGAAATTGCAGATTCGGTCGAGATGTTACGTTTCCTACCTACCCACTCAACCAAAAACCCACTAAATGGATTAAGATTAAAATTGCTGAGAGTTGACATTGCTTACAAAACAATATCATTTATTTCAATCCATAAAAGAGACGATTAGCTACAATAATCTACAATGTAATATATAAGCGTGTCGGCTTTGAATTGCTATGCTGATTAGGAATCCCAACAAACAACCATAACACAAATTTACAACGAACCGTCTGCCATTGGAGAAAACAATTATATTACCATAACAAAGATAAGCAGGGAAAAGGGCAGTAATTTATATCAAGTTCATAAGCAAAGATGGAAATAGAAGAACTCGAATCACTAAAGAACATAACCATTTGATATCATTCACATCACAATTCGTAAAGTTTGGTAACATCTAAAAGAAAACAAGTTGAGTACAAGAAAGCAATGTATATTGCCACACGAGAAGTTTCCATAGATGTATATTTGAATTCCGTAGCACTCAGATGAATACCCAGAGAACATACAAAGAGACTGCATATGAGATCAATAATCTCCCGAAAATGACTTAGGAACAGCATATTGCCGACAAGAATCATTCTGCATGATGGTTTTTGTCTGTAGAAGACGACATCGAAGATGATGATGAAATCAAATTCTTCCAAAGATATTTCCCACTGGCCATGTCGACGAATGTCCAAAAAGACTTTTGCAGAGCAGCTGAAGCCTAATCCAAATACAAAGACAGAATCAGCTAACTCACTATCCAAGTTTACGCGGAGTGGATACTATAACACCTGAACTGGCATAGAATAGCTAATGTTATTGTTCAGATTATTACAAGTTGGCCAAAGTCTCAAGAAAATAAAGGATTAGGACCAAAAAGAGCGATGATCAAGTTCAAGAATTCGATTGCTGAAAGCACTACAAAGACAGATTTTGAAGATATGAGTCGTCCCAGAAAAGGCAATTATTGAAATTAAGGAAGATCATCCTCTATTAAAGAGAAGCAAACTGATTAACCAAAAAAAGTAGTCAGTTCATGTGTGAAATTGTGGGGGAAATTAAACTAACAGAACAAGAACTCCAAATCAACATCAATTCACAATTTTAACCTCCATCGAATCGTCTTCCAGCTAGAAAACAACTCAAATCCTCAGACCGCAAAAATCAAACAAACAAACAAACGATAAGAGAGCTCATTTCACCTTGGCCGAAAACGGAAGGGCGTTATCAGTCTCAATCTCGTCCTTGATGTCGTCTTTCTCCGAGTTCGTCGAGGAATTGAAGTTTCTGATGACGAAAAATCCGGCAATCGTAGCAGAGAGGAAGATCAGAATAATTCGCAAAGGACACATTTTTTTCTCTCTTTAGGGTTTTCTTTTTAGATTTTCATCGTAATTTTACTTTCCTCTCTGCATATTGAGGATTTATGGAGAAGAAACGAACTTATTTTCTATGGTGTTTTGGGTGGTGGTGGTGGGGTACCCCTTTCTCCATCTCCTATTGACTTCTTAGCTCAATAATTTTCATTTCCCACCAAACTTTAATTATAGTATACATTTCCATCAAAATTTAATTACAGAAAGTGCTCCCACATTATGCAGAGAGGAAAATTGACCCTTTAGTTATATGTTTAGTATATATAACGAATCAATTTCAGTTCAGCAAGATTAATCCTTTCGATTGTGTGCGATGTCTTAAGTGTACCCAGAAAAAAAAGTCATCATCATAGGAAAATTGAACTCATAAACGTCAAGAGGACGTTATTATATCATGCGGCCACGTTTGATCTTTAACCCTTGTAAGCAAAATTATTAAATTACTATCGAGTAAAGAAGTTGCTCCGTATTTCAATTTGACATAGGACTTCTATGATCAATATGATATCATATAATTATAATATACGTGGTAACATAAAACAACTTGTGCACATAAAATAATTCTTCAAAACCGCACCTTATTTTGTTCTTCAATCTATGTTCGTTTCTTCGTTCCAATCTTTTGAAACAAAAGTTTACGATTTTTTATTTAGTTTTAATTTTCTCATGTTTTTACAATGTATAATTCATAATCATAATAAGTTTATTATGAATTTTTAGAACTTCGCAATTTATTTAGTTAATTCACCGCGAATGACGAAAAGGTCCCTCCCTCATCAAGAATACAATAAAAGACGACGTCGTTTGGTGCCTGTGTAAGTGTAACGTAATAATTTTATTATTTTATAACTCGTAAACTGTTCTGTGTCAGAGAGCATGCAGTGCACACTGCACAAGCTACAAAATTCACTTCAACGCTCAACGACGTCGTTCGGACCGCACTCACACCCCACCCACACAGTCACGCTTCTCTCTGTTTTTGTCCCGTTTCTTGATGCAACCCTCCTCTCAATTTTGAGGCGGCGAAAACTCTGTTAGTTTGGTAAGCTATTCAGCTTCTTTCAAAGTTCTCTTTTTTGTTAAGACTTTTGTTAAGACTTTTGTTAATGCAGGTTTGTTCTTCGTGTTTATCTGTTCTTGAAGTCGGTTTTCGCATTCTTTCTGTTTGGTTGGGGCTATGCTTCTCATTCCTTCTGAATGACCTTCAGTTCATAGTTGATTTTAGTTTAGGACCTCGAAAAGCCCGTTTCCAACTGGTGGGTGTTTGATTTGCTAAGCTTTCTCAAACAAATCTTGAAGAAGAAGAAGAAGAAGAAGAACAAATCTGTCATTTTTCATGTTAATGGGGTTGGAGGGAAACACACAGAAAATGGAATTTGATGCTTTCAAAGAATCTCTTAAACCTCATTCTGATATCTTGGATACGGCATCAAAGGCTTCCATGGTCAGTAGGTTTAGGTCCATTGGTGTTCTTCCTTCATTGGAAAACGCAAATGAAGGTCATGTCCAAAGGCTAGTTGCCAAAGACGAGGAGAAGAGCGTCGATGATGTAAGAGAGGAATCCAAGTTTGATGATATTGCAATTAAACAAAATTCAAAGTCAGCCAAAGTCGGAAGAAACGGTCTGGGATTTGTCAGTCATGAGGAGATATCGAAACTTTTCGACGTGCTTTTGGATTTGAAATTGGCCTATCTCAAGCTTCAAGAAGCCCACGTCCCATACGATCCAAAGAAACATAGAGCTGCAGATTGGGACGTGGTAGCAAATCTAGACGCTCTCAGCAAGCTTAAGAAGGCTTATAAAGAGAAGCAAGCTAATGAAGCCAATCCCTTTTCTGCAAGTTCTGCTCTTTTGCTTGCAGAGATTCATGTGAAAGAGAGGCTGTTAGAGAAATTGAAATGCCAAGTGAAGATTAAAGATATAGTGCTGACTTCTTTACGACAAAATCTCAGAGAATTGGAGGCAATGAATGAAAAATTGGCTGAAGAAGGCGAAAAGGACACAGAGAGGGAATCCCTTCTCAAGGTCTTGGACAATCAGTATTCGCTCGAGAACGTTGCTGCGATGGCTGGAAAAGCTATCCACGAGTTCGCAAAGCCATTGATCTCCCTAATGAAAGCTTCTGATTGGGATTTGGACAGAGCAGTCGACGCTGTACAAGAATCAGTTGTCTACGCTAAGAGGTCGCACAAAAAGTATGCATTTGAAGCATATGTTTCTAGAAGAATGTTTCATGGCTCTTCATCGCAGCGACTTAGCACGTGGGAGGATGTAACGAACGTGGACGATCCAATGGAAGCCCTCGTAAGATGCCCACAATCTGATTTCGCCAGGTTTGTCAGGGCAAAATATATGCTAGTAGTTTGCCCTGAGATGGAAGTTTCGTTTTTCGGTAACTTAGACCATCGAACTTTCGTGTCCAATGGGATTCATCCTCAAACTCCATTTTACAGCGCATTCGTTAGAATGGCGGGGCGGGTTTGGGTTTTGCTTGGATTAACTGTGTTCAGTGAGCCCAAAGCTGAAATCTTTGGAGTTCGAAGGGGAAGTAAGTTCTCAGATGTGTACATGGATGTGGTCGATGAGTTGAAGGATTTCAAGAATATGAGTAAAAAGAAATGCCAAGTTGAGTTCATGGTTATGCCTGGGTTTAAGCTCGGAAATACTCTAGTAAAAGCTCGAGTTTATGTATCTTGATGTTGAATTTCCATCTTAGTTGTGTCCGTACACAATTTTCTTTTATATATGTACTTTTTAAGCGATTAGCCGTAAATTCTTGTAGTTAATATATGGTATAATACAAGGTGCGACTATTTCTGCCTATATAAGAACAAAGTTAGAACTTCAACCACACGCGTAGTATCATCTTTCTCTCTTCCTCAATTTTCATTTGCAGACACGAAAAAGATAACGAAAGAACGAGAAAAGAAAAAGATCCCATTTTTATTTTCACAATGGGAAATCACAAGTTCAGATTTTCAGATATGATCCCAAACGCCTGGTTTTACAAGCTTAGAGACATGAACAGTACGAAGAAGCTCAGCAGAAGCCAAAGTCATTTATATAATTCTCATCAACAACAGTCATCCTTTAACGTACACAGCATCAACAGATCATACTTACCATCTCCATCTCTAACCCAAAAGCTGCAGCCCAGAAAATCGTCGGACATGATGAGAGCAGACGATAAACTCATCTGTCAAGATTCTTCTTCAGACAGTCTTAAACTCCTCGACGCACTTTCCAGGAAATCAACGACGAAGAGAAGAACCAAGAGAACTACTGTTTACGTGCCTTCTCCAAGAAAATTTGCAGGTGTTGGTGATTCTTATTCATCCTCCGAAATTGAGCTTTACGAATCTCCGTCATCTGAATTGGAACTCCATGAGTCGTCTTCCTTTTCTGGCGGCTCTTGCCACTGTCAGTTATGTTCTTCGTCGGCAGCTGATATCATCATAGACATGGAAGAGAAAACATCGTCTTATCATCGTCATCAAGATATTAGGATCAAAAGGGTCGAAGATCGATTTGATCTCGTATCAGACATTGAACTTCCTCGGATCCTCACCAAGCCCACAAAACATAATTCCATGGAAGAATCTCTGAGCTCTTTCAGAAACTCACCTGCTGTCAGAAACCCTAATGTCAAACCAGAGAAGAAACGCCCGGCGGGGACGACGACTAGAATTTCTTCATCATTTAGAAGAACTTCGTTGCGTACGGGGAGAGTGAAAATCCGAACAAGCTTCAGAGGAAAGAGAAGCAGTGACGCTCATGGAAGGAAAAGCAAAACTACTGCAAGCAATGATAAAACTGATGAAGACAAAGGATGTTTTTCGCTGTTTTATTCTGATAGCTTGGCTGTAGTGAAGGCTTCTTTCGATCCTGAGAAAGATTTCAGAGACTCAATGTTGGAAATGATTGTGGAGAACAACATAAGGGCACCAAAGGACTTGGAAAAACTACTCGCTTGCTACCTTTCGCTGAATTCGAATAAGTACCATGATATTATCATCAAGGCTTTCATGCAAATCTGGTTTAATTTCCCTGATTGTTGTTGAAAAAAGTAGCTATTACTGTATCTTAATGATAGTCTTGTAATTATAGAAACATAAATACTCGCTGACAATGATTTTTCACGAGCATCTTCATTGAAATGTCCATTTATGTTTCTTTCCTTCCTCGAGGTTCTGTTATATGTAGTTTTGCAACCTACACACACGCATATATGTAGCTTATGAAAGATTTTTTCTGAAGAAAAGAAATGTTTTCAATCTTCTCAAAGTAATTAATCTGTGACACTATCTATAGCTCTGACAAGATTCTGAACGGTTTGTTCCTTTACATTTCAACTTTGCCAAGTGTTTAGTTCCTGCAAAAACGTGAGCTTTAGCGTAGGGTTTCTTATTAATTACATCATGCCCATGTATTTATTATCTTTGCAGTAATAACTTGCATTACCACTTTAATAAAGACGGTTAATAATTCTCAAGAGAGTGGAACACTAAGAATTGTAGGGCAAATATCCAATTTAAAAGCAGTAGGCCACAAAGCAAAGGTGCTTTCGAGTCGTAATTATGAAGGAATGAGATGCCTTTAGCTGTTCGTGCACATAAAAGAGTGGACACATTTCCATCTCTTAATATCATGTCTTTTCATATTTCGCATGCCATTGGACCACCCTTCACACGTAATAATGTCGCACATGAACATTCTTAATATGAAGAATTATTCGATTTTATGGATTGAATTTAAAAATAAAATAAAAAAACTGCTCAGTCAGGTTATACATGAAACATCCAACGTGGGCCAAGAATGCCATGATATACGAGTTTTGGTCCCTAAAGGACTGAAAGGCAATGATTTTTGGCACTTTCCAGGCATTTTCTATAGTTGGTTAGACACGTAGAGATGTAGCACATATGATAGGTAGCATTATTTAACATGTTTGGTCATATATATACGCATTGATTTTAATTATTTTGTATTCCACGGATTAGTAATCCTGCAAATTTAGTTTAGGTACTATAACAATATACTTTGGGATTCGTATATTATTCGTTTCTTCTTGGGCTTTTCTATTGATGGGTCCATAAACTTCTAGCGAAGCGGTTTGAATGATTCGAATCCAAAGCAGTGAGCAAAAAGATGATAGAATCAGAAATCAGGCAAAAGAACAGCAAACAGGGAAATCCTCAATTTCACTAAACTCAAAAACACTCTGATGAAAAGATCGTCCCAAAGGCATGGTTTTAATTTCATAATGCGATCAAATTTATCGATAACGATTAAAAAGATAATTTAGTAATCAATACTGATAGAGAAATCAAGCACGGCCAGCAGCGGGTGCACCGCCAACACGAGGAGCTTGGCCCGCCTTGGGCAAGTCATCCTATAAAATAACAGGTGAAGAATATTTCAAGCCTCTATATTGCAGCAGTTGAATCAAGAAAAAGGGACATGACATTTGTTTACCAAGACAAAAGCATAGATGTGTAATTAGTTCCTAGAGTGTCATAAAGGAACAAGAAATATACTTGAGGAGGTCATAGAAACTAACCCTTGGGCGTCTAAAGCGCTGCGGAGGCTCACGGTTCCTCCTATCAGTGCGCGAACGCACACGAACAACCTTAGAGTGAATCGCACAAGAGACGCAGTATTGCATCTTCACATAGAGCTTAGGCAGGGTGTAACCTGTTATTGTAGAACATTGATAAAATAGTACACTTTCGTAAGCCTATGAATGTATGTCGATCGTATATGGAAGAATAAGATAAAATAACACTGGCTACGATAAGTAAGTGGTAAATCGCCAAGAAATGATGCCTACCATCGAAAGCACAGGCCTCCTGAACATCCCTGACAGCAGCTTGCTCGACAATGTTTCTCACCAAAAACCTCTTGATTGCCTTGTCCTGTCCAAATCAAGGTAATGTAAGTGAAGATCAATTCTTCGAATAGATACAAAATGGTAATAATCCGAGTACAAAATTTGCATAAAACGAAAAGTTTGTCACCTACACTGGGCAAATAATTTATACATCTCTGTTACTCTGTAACAGCTTTCCATACTAAATATCTAGACCACAAAATAACCACATTCAAAGCACAAAAGGATTCTTCACTCGTCAAACATGAATGCATAAGCACATATCAAACAGTTTATCATGGAGAATCCACAAAGCCAACCTATTTCCGAATGTACATATTAAAAACTGCCTACAGCTCAAATTACAAAAGAACTACAAGAAAAAGACAGGCTAATGAGCTCGAAAAAGTATAATCAACCTACCTTTGGGCAACATTTGCCACAGTTGGAGCATCGGATGAACTTGACATGACCACGACCGTGCTTGTTTCTTCCTCCGTTCCTTCTTTTGAACGTCTAACAGAATTCAAAACGAACTGATCAGTAACGAACCACAAGAATTACAGGTTTCGAACTAGCGACGATCAAAATTTCACAAGAAATGACACCGTACCATTTTCGTCTGCGAAGTTTAGCTTTCCTAGATATCTCCACCTGCTGCAGACTTACCGATCTTATATGCAAAGGCTTGCATTTCTAGGGTTCGCGAGTATATAAAGCATACAAACGATGGGCTTACGATAAAAATCGAGCGGCCCAAACACTTGGCTGATAATCAATTGGCCCAATATCTAGCAATTGGCCCAAGTTCTACGAACACATCGAACTCATAGATAGTCCAACTAATTAACTACTAAGTTATATCATCATCTACAAAGGCAAGATTATTGCAAGACATTTAATTTGATTTCCCTTTCATTACACGTAATCCGAACGAATATTTCTTTATTAAAGTTTTACCCCCCAATTTACATGAAAAATTAAAATTAAAAATACTAGCTTTGTCAGGTCGAGCTTTAGGCTTTCGGTGTGGATAAAAAAGAAAAAGAAGACTTGTCATCGGTGATGCATTTCATTTTATTACATTATTACTTTATAGGGGAAATTATAAAATTAGGTAACTAAGTATACAATGTTTTTTTTTGTCACTATGTTTGGTAATTGCAAAAGTAGGTCACTAACTTTTCATGTGAAAACAATTTTGGGTCATGTTTTCAATTTTAGATCACTAAGAATATATTTTCTCGATTTTGGGTCACTAAGTTTACATTTTTTTCAAATTGGGTCACTCATTTGGTACTGTTATAAACATAGTGACCCAAACTTTATATTAATTTAAATATTTGTCTTTTTGCTAATTACATCGGGACAGAGTTAAAGAATATAAAATCGATTCGGTAGGTGCGTGTCTCTCTTCGAAGGGGTAGTGTTTGAATGGGCTTAAATAAAATAAATATCCGATAACATCTTATCATGCAATGGTATTATAAAATGTATAATTAAGTAGGCGCCGAATTAATAATCAAGCTTAAGCTAACAATATTTGTCTTATACGTGCAGCTTCTCGACAATTACTTCCGTAATCTCCGATAATCACCGTCCCATTGAACGTTGATTAAAAAAAAACTGTAAATCGTCCATAAAAAAAATATATTTTAATCTGACGGTATATATTCACCAAAGCAATATATATACAAGTTAATTTAATGTACTTTAGCCGACTTTCATATAAAAAGGCACCAACACGTATGATTGTACAATATACACGCACACATGCTTTGTTGTGACATGCATGCAACTCCGGTAACGAATATGATCGTACGTATATTTTATTTGCAAACGATATGATGTTATCGGAGTAATACTTTATAGATATGGATTGCTATACTGTAACATGTGATTTTTTAATTTGTATTTCTCCAATATCGACAACATGATCAGGTTATAGGGATATCACCCATATATTTAAACTAATAAATTAGAAACATATCATAGCATATTCCTCGTAAAAAAATCAATAACAAAAGAACAAATAAACTGAAACTTTGCATGCATGTGATAGAAAGGTTGGACCTACAAGAACTATAAAAGTTGGTACTTGACAACCCAACCAGAATCAAAACATGTGCACTACTTGCCAAATTAAATTTTAGTTAATACTGTTTATCAAATATTTTTTATTCGATATGCTCGTGGGCTTGTGTTCAGTCCCATGATTGTGTGTATTCTGTCTAGGGGTCTCCTCTCTTTATATCTTCTGCCAATATTATATTACATCAATATATAAAAGAAAAGAATAGCCGTGTGTTAACTATCACACTATAAATAGATTGCTGTCCACATACTTCTCCACACCTCAACAAGACACATCAGACATTTATATTATCATCACACGCACTATATTATAGCTAATATGCCTGCTAAGAAAACTTTATATCTATTCAACATTTATCTCGTAGTAATAATTGAAATGATAGCTCTTCAATGTAACGCCGCCGACTACGGAGAATGGCAAAGCGCTCATGCCACCTTCTATGGAGGTGGCGATGCGTCGGGCACCATGGGTAAGTAATCATAATATCTCCACTTCAAAATCTCAAAATATTAACGTTAGAACAATAATTTAATTAAATAATTGTACGTATGTGTTATAATGTAAAAGGAGGAGCGTGTGGATATGGGAATCTATACAGCCAAGGATACGGTACAAACACGGCAGCATTGAGTACCGCCCTGTTCAACGACGGCCTGTCTTGCGGCTCGTGCTACGAGCTACGGTGCGACGGCGGCTCGCAGTGGTGCCTCTCGGGTTCGATCACGGTGACCGCCACCAACTTCTGCCCGCCCAACTACGCCCTGCCCAACGACGACGGCGGGTGGTGCAACCCGCCCCGCCAACACTTCGACATGGCCCAGCCCGCCTTTCTTCAGATCGCCAAGTATCGGGCTGGCATTGTGCCCGTTTCTTTCAGAAGGTTCGCCTTTTTTTTTTTTAATCTTGGTATAGTTATATTTTATTGACATATGGAAATAATATATATTAGCATATATAAGATTAAATATGAAGAAATCAATTTATTTTTGAGCGCGTGTATTTCGAATAAAACATACAAAATGAAATATAATACATTGTGCTTAAGCTTTTAGGCGAACTGGTTATTTAAACACCAGCGTGGTACTTAAATGCAGAGTGCCGTGCGTGAAGAAGGGCGGGATTAGGTACACGGTGAACGGGCACTCGTACTTCAACTTGGTATTGATCACCAACGTGGGGGGCGCGGGGGACGTGCGTGCGGTCTCGGTGAAGGGGTCGAAGACGAATGCGTGGCAGCCCATGTCGAGGAATTGGGGGCAGAATTGGCAGAGCAATTCGAACCTTGACGGGAAGAGTTTGTCGTTTAGAGTGACTACGAGCGACGGGAGGACGGTGACAAGCTACGACGTGGCGCCTTGCGATTGGCTGTTTGGGCAGACCTTCGAAGGCGGTCAGTTCTAAGAGGGGAAGTAATTAAGTAGGCTTTTGAATGAATGAAGCAGAGGTGAGGTGATGACTAAGCTAAGTGAAGTATATATATCACTATCACCCACCCGCTTTGTTCTGTATTTTAGTCGACCATGTTTTAATTTAAGGTCGATGACGATGCTTCTGTGTGCTTTTCTTTATTTTAATATGAAGTGCTTAGTTGTGGATTTATTTTACCATATATAATAATCTTATGATTTTGTATGTGTGTGTGCTCCTCACGTCTTCCGTTTTTACGTCTCTCAAATCCTATTAGTGCATAGAACACTAGAGTGCACAACTAGTACAGTTGAACTTTATACGGATGTAGAGTTTCCAAAATACGTTTTAAAACTAAATAAGATATCTGTTTTTTTCTTTTTATTCATTCACAAGTTTTGTAGCAACAAAGATCAATTCCAACAAAATTCATTTGGTGGGTTTCATGCCTAACTTAACCAAAAAAATCTATTTTTTTTATCCACCATTTGGTATTTTTCTTTCTCATTCCAAAATCTTTCATTATACGTGTAATTAATTGTCACATTTGTAGGCATGCAAATGGCAAAATCAAGTGCCTCTAATTGTCATGAGTATGTCTGTCTATATTTAAAATCTAATTAATTACTAAATCCCTACAAGATCAGACACAATATTCCATTACAAGTTTAAACCAAAAAACACAGGGATACAATAATAATGATGCTTTCAGAGCAATAGATCAAAAGCAACATTCTCTCAAACCCACATATGTTGCAAATGAGAGTGACCACTTGGAAAACTACTGCTCGCAAGTAATTCTCTAACTGGAACGATGCTATTACAAAAGGCTATGGTGCTGTGAAGTTATGGACCTAAAACATAGCGTGAGGACAACTTACTATGGATACGATACGGACATTCCATCCCTCGATCAACAAGCATTATAAATAAGGCCATATTTGCTCTTAATGTATATGATTCAAAAAAAAAAAAAAACAAACGAGGGTTTTTGTTCTTGGTCTAGTGAAATGGAATCATTTTCTTACAATTTCAACAAGTACTTCATCAACATTCTCTTGTTATCTTGCAGTGTTCGAGCAAGAGATGCATTATTCGACTCCAACTACTTCATCACATGGGGACATGATAAACGTATTTTAATACGTTTATTGTTATGTTTATTTGGGTTATAATAGGAAAGTTTTGATCATTCTATGCATTTATTGGCTCTATTTACACCCATTTAAATATTGTAGGACCTTCGAATGATTATCGAGCGAAAAGGAACGAAAACGAGGCGGAAACGACGCGAAATTGGCCAAGTATGAAGATGTCAGGCAACAGTCACGGCCGTGGCTAATCTCGAAGGAGCCGTGAACATAGGCAGCATACACGAGGACAAGGGGTCACGGCCGTGAGCTTTACCTCAATAGGCCGTGAATCTCGGCAGAAAAGTGGGATATCGATAATGTTCACATTCACGGCCGTGAACACCTTTGCAACGAGCCGTGAAAAGCGGCAGAGAGTAAAGTAAGTGACCTTCACGGCCGTGATACATCATGCGATTGGCCGTGAACTTGGGCAGTATATGAAGATCTGGAACATGTACACATTCACGACCGTGAAGCTTCAAGCAAGGAGCCGTGAATCAAGGCAGTAGCTCAAGGACTTAACGTCACGGCCGTGAACGATTATGCACGAGGCCGTGAACCTGGACAGAGAGCGAAGTTGGAGAAAACCTCATTCGTCACGGCCGTGACACTTCATGCAAGAGGCCGTGACTCATGCCAGAAAGTCAAGAAATAGGGTTTTTAGCCGCCGTCACGGTCGTGAAGGCCCGTTAAGAGGCCGTGAACGTGCCAAATTTCAAGGTTTTGGCCCATTTTCGAAGGATAAAAGGGGAACCCTCCTTAGAACTCAAGAACAACTTGATAGGGGACGAAAAATTTAGAGCAAAGAGGAGAAGGAAGAACACTAGAAGCAGTCCCGTGATTCGGAGAAGCTCAAGGGACGATCCGACGACGAAGCTACGCTCACACGATCGAGGAACGAGAGCTCCACCTCGAAAACGCCATATTCACTTCTTAGGGAAGTTTTTATGAGTTCTCTATCCTCGTTACCTTTAAATCTCGTTGTTGTGACGTTTAATATGAGTAGCTAATCCTCTTGTGTGTTCGGGAATAGATGAACGTTGGGTTATGTCGTAGTTAAGGCGTAAGATAATCGTGAACACGTGTATTCGACTTTTTATCGCTCTATGATATTGTTTCTTCGTATCAATATGTCTATGTGTTGATATGAATGTGTGATATATCGTTTAGGGCGACAGCTAAATAACGATTAGGTCGTTTATAGACGTTAGGATTCGAGTATAGGGCGACAGCAAATACTCGATCCTCGCAATCTAGTAATCGCTGAACTTAGATCCCCACGAACGTTTAGGGCGACAGCAAATCCGTGAGTGGGTAGGAAATTACTGCGATTTAGTCGATAATCACGTCAGAGCGATACTCTGTAGCCTTAGCCGACAATACCCTTCGGGATTCGAACCTCGAACACATATTTGTCACCTCAAGTCACTCTTACTATTTCTAGTTGTGCCTCCTTGTCTTCCAATACTTTAAGTTGCTTTGTTAAATTAGTTCATAGTATAAACAAATCCTGTTATTTTATTTAGGTTAAATATCGAATCGATAGGTCAATACTAGTAATCAATTTATTCCTCGTGTTCGATACTCGGATATTCACTATAGCTATATTACAAACGATAGGTACACTGCCTATCGCGCGTGATTCTAGTTATAATATATTCGTTTTAATTATTACTTGACGTACTCGCACAAACATTTATTTAAACATACACGCACGCGATCAGGACACGATCATGTTCGTTTTCTCGATCAAGGGAGGGAACTTCAGCTATCCATGGACAACTATTCAGGTTAATTATGTGTGTGTGAGTGTTTTTTTCTTGATTTCAAATAAAAAGACAAGCTTTCCATGTTGTAATAAATAGGAGCTGGCTTTGCATCCAAGCTGAGCTATGAATCAGGTTTCTTTCACATGAGGATCAAAGTGCCCAAGAGAGACTGCGCTGGAGTTATAACCTCTCTCTACGTATGAACAAAAAAAAAAGAGAAATTTCTAAATGTCCTAGCTTTCCAAAATGGTGGCTTATTGACCCTAATTTATTCATCCAATATATACATACATATATGTGTGTGCTTAGAGCAGCTTATTTCAAATGGTAACACTCACGACGAGCTCGACTTCGAATTCTTGGGCAACAGAGAAGATAAGCCCATAACCTTACAAACAAACGTGTTTGCAAATGGTAAAGGAGGGCGAGAGCAAAGGCACTATTTATGGTTCGATCCCGCTTCAGATTTCCACAACTACATGATTATGTGGAACGTTCACCAAATCGTGTACGTCAAAAAAAACGATCACTTATTACACACATATATATTACGCCGTACTAATTAATTACGTGTGGATCCTTACTACCGAAATGAAGTTTCTACGTGGACAAAGCTCCCATAAGAATATACAAGAACAACATGGAGAGTAAGGGTATACCATACCCTAGAGAGCCCATGCAAATACGAGGAAGTGTATACAACGGGGATGGATGGGCGACGGACGGTGGGATGACTAAGGTCAATTGGTCGAGTGCGCCATTCGTGGCGAATTATCGTGATTTTGAGATCGGCGCTTGTCCTAAGATGTCTTTGCAGAACTGTGCGTCGAATGTCTATTGGTGGAACCAAGTGAAGCATTCGAGGTTGAATGGTAGGGAAATGAGGGAGCTAAGGCGCATAAGAAAGGATTACATGAGTTATGATTATTGCATGGATAAGCCGAGGTTTCCCAGTCCTCCTCCCGAGTGTGCTTATAATGTTTGATATGAGGACTGCTATATGTTCGAAGCAAGGGTGTAACTTTGCTGTTTCACTTCCTCTGAATGAGTGAAAATTAACAGCTAAAGATTATAAAACTGAGGCGTAGTAAGAACAACATTGTACGTGCGAATGACCCGAAATTTTCGCGATTCGAAAATTCTTGAGCCCTAGCGTGTTCATGAGTAAAACGATTCTCAATTATATTTAAATTAATATTATGGCGGTGCAAACTGTGATATATTTTTCTGCAATGGAAATATGGTGTGATTGTTATGGACGAGAAAATAGGCGAGCTAGCGTTTAGTGTGCTGCTATATTTGAGCATGATAATCGGTTCACACATTGCATGCCTAGCTCGGTCAACAAAACGTTATTTATAAATAAACCACGGTTCTTGTCGACAAAAGAAGTTGTCCCCACTACAAAGTGGCGGCTGCGTTGTGTAACAGAATTTGTAGCAGAGAAAATAAGAAAAACACCACATTCATGATTAGTGGGGACAAGGTTTTACTTAATAAAAAATCAGAAATGTGAGCTTAATTAATTACAATAAAGCAAAAGCAACAAAAAAGGCCAACACACAAAAACACAGAACACAATACATTTAATCGGTGGACTGTATTGTATTGTGCTGTAAACAGAGAGAGAAACATAGAATCGCCAACAGAGAGAGAAACATATAATCGCCAATACTAAGAAACACAGAACACAATACATTTAACGACATTTTAAAGACCTTCATGTCATGGACCTAGACTTTGGCTTGCTAGCTCCCTTGCGGCACCTAGTCCTTTAAGCAGCCCATTGCGTGCTTTACTAGGTCAGCCTCCCTTTAACGCTCATGAAAGAAAGCAAAGTGTCGGACAACCCTCGCCTTGAACGTGCCTAACAGCAAAGAGGAAAACCCACACAAGTGTTGTAGAGAGAATTTGACTCTTTCTCACAGTAAAGTGTTTAAAATGAGGGTTACCACTTGATACAAATTAACTACTCTAAGCCCCTATATATACAAGTTGTCCAACCCGATGGACGGCTAAGATCTACTTGATCTAATGGCTATTATTCACATTTCACACTCTTCTAGGAATATCCAAAGGAATATTCCTCTCTAGAGAGTTCCATAGAATTCTACACTTGGACCTCTTGACTCTCTAGAATGCCCCGCATTGCTTCGCATGGTTCCACGATCTTCCGAAAGGTTCTACATGAATCCGGATGGGCCAACAATCGTGGATAACCTCCATAGCCCCGTCTCCCTGCCTAACGGGGGTTAAGTGCCTCGGCCTTGCTTGAGAATATCGACGCCCTGCACGCGACAAGCTTGATCGGTCCCAAAAGTCTTGTTCCGGGCACCTTGACACTCTTGGCTTGAAAGGTCATCGACCGATTCGCCTCGACTCTTGGTCAAATTTGTGAGGGCGTGACATTCAGCTCTCTTAAAAAATATTGCAGAGAGAAAATGGAGAGAATGTCTTGGGTTGAGCTTCCATCGGACTTACTCGATCGCATCTCCAAATGTCTTGATAACAACGACGATGTTGGGCATATAAGGGAACTTTGCGAAGCATGGAGAGACTCCATCGTTTTCTATTTCCGGCGTGACGTTGCCATCCATTCTCTCCAGTTTCCGATGCCAATGGCGATCATCACTTCATCGTCGTTGGGAGGATAGTAACAAGAAGCTCTCTCGACGAGGGGCACTTTTTGGTTAAGACACAGGGCTCGTCAAGCAACGGTAATCATCTCCATTTTCTTGATATGATTGACTCTCAACTCATAAGGAGGATTTCTCCAAACCTTGTTGACCGCATCTTTGAGTTACGAATCATCCATTTTTATCCCGTTCTGTCGGGACCGAATATCGGCATGTGCGAGGGGGATGGGCGTAGTATTCGCAAGGTTGTGATGACTAGAAGGGTGTGGGATGTTTAGTTCGTGGTCATTGTGTTGGAGCATTCACGCAGGCTTTGGATCACCGAGTCCGAGACTAAGAGATGGTCCGTTTTACCCGTCAAGTTCACCGTGGGAAATTCTACGCCGTTGCTGTAAATATGGTTGTTCTCAATGTCGTACAGATACTACAGCTGGATGCGAATCTCCCTCCTTCATACTCCTTCGTGGTGACGGACGAGAGGTCGTTCGCTAATGGATCCAGCGAGAGGGTTATGTGTGACTTGATCGTCCGGGATAGCCACGTCATCTCATCGATGAGCGCAGAACCATCTCTGAAGGGGACATCCCGCTAAGGAACAATATCATGTTCCTCTCTCCGGACTCGAGCTTCGTGGTCGACGGAGATTGCCACGGAGTCCCAGAGTTGCGGATATTCTATGAGGATAGTAATCTTGCGATGGAGTTGAGGCATGTCGTCATCTATAATACGTGCGTCTATGACTCGCACACGGGTTCGTACGGCTCGTTCGTAGAGCTTCCGGAGTTCTTTAGCCTATATTGGCCGCCACTCCCGGCTTGGATGCAGGCAAGATTATTTACTGATTTTATCTCAGATTTTTAAATCCTATCTAGTTATGTGTTTGCTGGACTCATAACAGATGATTGATTTCGTTGACGACGATGATGCGACGGAGGGCGAGGATGGCAACGTGAACGTGGTAAGTAATAATCCCATGTAAGTGTAACGTAGACGTGGGCTTTGGGCCGGTCCAACCCGGAACCGGCCCAAAACCGGCCCGCTAACCCGGCCCAAAACCGGAACCGGTAGAACCGGTTCTGGAACCGGTAACCGGCCCATTTAAATTGGGCTGGGCCGGTTAGCGGGCCGTGGAACCGCGGATCACCGGTTCCGGTTCCCGGATCCGGGTCCGCGGTTCCGGTTCCGGTTCCGAACCGGAACCGGAACCGGCCCAACGGCTATATAGCCGTTGGGCCAACGTCACTTTGTTATTTTTTTTTAATTTTTAAACACTGTAAAATTACAGTTTTAACCCCAAACGAAAAATCTATAAATACCACCTCATTTTAACCATTTTAACTCACAATTATATCCAAATCTCTTCCAAACTCTCTCAAAAAGCTCTCACAAAAATCATCCTATTAATATTTAATATTATTAACACTAATAATTATTTTATTTACACTACACTACTACACTACACACACTCACTTATTTTATTATTACAAATAATTGAATTATTATTTTACACTAATGGCGTCGTCATCGAGAAATCCTAACCCTCGTGACGAAGATGTTTTTATGATTTTAGGTCACGCCGACACATTTCGGGGAAATGCCGACACCGACAATGAGACCGATGCACCGGAAACGAATCCGACAGCGGCGACCGACGAGGGACCGAACCAAGCTTCTACGGCGACGACAAGAAGGAATCAACAACCGCGTGGTCGGTGGTCTAAGGTATGGAATTTTTTCGACTTAGAAATGGATAAAAATAATCCCACTTCAGGTACCGCTTATTGCAAAATGTGCCGCCACCCCTACACAATTAAGACCGGACCGAATCAAGGTGGGACGGGCTCGCTGAAAAAACACCTCCAGAGGGCGCATAACTTCGGGGACGATCTAGAGCCGGTAGGAAACGAACCCCGACAACAACAAATAAACTTAAGTACGGGTAAGAATTTTGTTATTACTAGGGAATTTCTAAAAAAACATTAGTTAAATTCGTAGTTATGTGTGAAGAACCCTTTTGCATTGCGGAAAGTGAAGGGTTTATCGAATTTACGAGTACGATACAACCCGGATTCCATAACGTGACCCGTAAAACCCTTAGGAAATATATTTTGGAAACTTTTAAGGAATATCAAACTAGCTTAATTAGTCATTTAGCCAACATTACGTGTAGGATTAGTTTGACTACCGATATTTGGACTAATATTACGTCGCAATCTTATTTAGTCGTCACCGCCCATTGGATAGATGAAACATGGACCATGCAAAAACGTATTCTTTCCCTAGATCCCCTAGATTCGCAACATAATGCCACTACGATATCGAACTATGTGTTGAATGTCGTTAATAAATATTGTATTCAAGATAAGATTATGTCTATCACCTTAGATAATGCTAGCGCGAACAACGTAGCGATAGGGATCCTTCGTAAGCAACTTAGGTTACCCTTAGACGACAAATTATTACATGCTAGGTGTGCTTGCCATATTATTAACTTGTGTGTGCAATGTGCTTTTGACGAAATTTTGGGAGATATTGTAGAAAAGTTTAAGGTAATAGGTAAGTTACTTCGGGAACGCCGCTTCGGAACGTCGTGGAAGCAAACCGTCCTTGCCGCCGGCCTCACATACAAGAAGTTTCCGTTGCCAGTCCCGACTAGGTGGAACTCGTTGTACCACCTCCTCAGCACATTCATACCCTAGAAGGACTTGTTGACGCCTTTTTGGAACGAGGTCGCAGTCGGCAACACCTCCAGGTATGAATTACGAGAACTTGATTGGGATATTGCAGGTTTGGTCGTGTCCATACTTGAAGTGTTCGCCGAGGCTACGGAGAAATTTTCCGGAGTTCACTACCCGACGTCCCCATTATTCGTCCCGGACCTCTTTGCGATATGCTACAAGTTCGTGGAGCATCGCAACAATCCATACTTACGTAGTTTCATCCAAACCATGGAGGAGAAGTTCAAGAAGTATTGGGAAACCATCCCAACAGTACACGGTTTGTCGGCCTTACTCGACCCTAGTTGCGGTGTTGATACATTTGATATTTTTTTCGAATATTATGCTCAGTTTCTTGGACAGAAAGTGGACGACCAAAAGACGTCAATACACGCTTCTCTCCAAGAAGTTTTTTCTTTTTATGCAGCTGAGCAGGGACATAGTGTGGAGCAACCCATACCAACGAAGGAAGCCGGTTCGTCGGAAGGAGGCGGCGGCGCAATGGGACTACTACGAAGATTGAAGGCACAAAAGACGAAGACCAAAACGCGTGCGTCGGGGTCGAACACGAATGAGATCCAGCTCTACCTGAGCCACAACTTCCAGACTCCCGAAGACTTCGACGTTTTGGCCTGGTGGAAGTCGAACGCGACTCTTTATCCGACCCTCTCCGCCGTCGCTCGAGACGTTTTAGCCGTGCAAGCGTCTAGCGTCGCCTCCGAGTCCGCATTCTCTACCTCCGGGCGAATTATCGGCGACAGGCGCGCGAGCCTTAACCCGACTTCCCTCACAATGTTAACATTATGGAAGGATTGGTATTTGGCCGAATCGAAGAACCGACGGGAGAACGCCATCGACGAGTTCCGTTCTTCCAGTTCCGACGAAGACGAAGAGGCCTCTAACATAGTTTTAGTTAATAGTCAAGTCGAATAAATTGTATTTTTTATTTCGAATTTTTTTTCCTTGTTTGTATTTTGTAAGTTGTAACTTTTAGATTTATTTTTCTTTCTTTTATGTTTTTATTTGTATTTTTTAGGTAGTTTTTTTTATTATTTTTTTTGTACTTTTCTTATCTTTTTTTTTGTTTTTTGGAATAAATTTTTTGGATATTTTCTAAAGAATTTTTCCAAAGCAAAAAAAAAAATGAAACGGGCCGGTTACGGTTCTGGAACCGGAACCGGCCCAATAGAGGCCCGGGGTTCTTAGTATGGTTCTGGTCCGGTCCCTGGAAAATGGTCCCAGAACCGGAACCGAAACCGGAACCGGAACAGTGCCGGAACCGGTTGAACCGGAACCGGTAGAACCGGCCCGGAACCGGCCCAAACCGGCCCAAAGCCCACGTCAAGTGTAACGTAATAGTGTTATTATTTTATAACTCGTAAACTGTTCTGTGTGTCAGAGAGAATGTCTTGGGTTGAGCTTCCATCGGACTTACTCGATCGTATCTCCAAATGTCTTGATAACAAAGACGATGTTGGGCATATAAGGGAAGTTTGCGAAGCATGTAGAGACTCCATCGTTCCCTATTTTGGCGTGACGTTGTCATATCCACTCTCCTCAGTTTCCGATGCCAATGGCGGTCATCACTCCATCATCGTTGGGAGGATAGTAACAAGAAGCTCTCTCGACGACGGGCACTTTTTGGTTAAAACACAGGGCTCGTCAAGCAACGGTAATCATCTCCATCTTCTTGATATGATTGGCTCTCAACGCATAAGTAGGATTTCTTCAAACCTTGTTGACCGCATCTTTGAGTTACGAACCATCCATTGTTATCCCCTTATGTCGGGACCGAATGTCGGCGTGTGCGAGGGGGATGGACGTAGTATTCGCAAGGTTGTGATGACTAGAAGGGTGTGGGATGTTCAGTTCGTGGTCATCGTGATGGAGCATTCATGCAGGCTTTGGATCACCGAGTCCGAGACTAAGAGATGGTCCGTTTTACCCGTCAAGTTCACCGTGGGAAATTCTACGCCGTTGCTGTAAATATGGTTGTTTCCGATGTCGTACAGATACTTCAGCTGGATGTGAATCTCTCTCCTCCATACTCCTTCGTGGTGACAGACGAGATGTCGTTCGCTGATGGATCCAGCGAGAGAGTTACGTGTGACTTGATCGTCTGGGATAGCCACGTTATCTCATCGATGAGCGCGGAACCATCTCTGAAGGGGACATCCCGCTAAGGAACAATATCATGTTCCTCTCGCCGGACTCGAGCTTCGTGGTCGACGGAGATTGCCATGGAGTCCTGGAGTCGCGGATATTCTCTGAGGACAGTAATATTGCGATGGAGTTGAGGCATGTCGTTATCTATAATGCGTGCGTCTACGACTCGCACACGGGTTCGTACGGCTCGTTCGTAGAGCTTCCGGAGTTCTTTAGCCTATATTGGTCGCCACCCCCGGCTTGGATGCAGGCAAGATTATTTACTGATTTTATCTCAGATTTTTCAATTCTATCTAGTTATGTTTTCTCTAGACTCGTATCAGATGATTGATGTCGTTGACGATGATGATGCGACGGAGGGCGAGGATGGCAACATGAACGTGGTAAGTTCTAATCCCCAAAGTATTTCTTTGGTAGGACAATTACTTATTCGTCCCCTATATTTTAAGTTGGTGATGGAGACGGTTTCAAGAAACTTATCAGAAGGCTCGTCACGGGACCTGTTTTCTAATGTGTGGTCGGTGGCGGCCTTCTAATCCACTACATGCTACAAGCTCGTCGTGCCGGGGCATGAGACTTCAGTTATATATTGAAGAATGAAGTCTGTCTATCTTACCTTACCTTTAGACTTTATATTTATCTCATTTTCTGTGGTTGGTAACAAAACGTTAATATCTCTGCCTTGAAAGTTGGATATGGGAGTGAATTTGCTACGTGTGTATTTATTTTTCGAAAAAGCAATGCATGGCATCTTTAGGACATATGTTCTCCACCCACATATCTTATATACTATTATGGAAATGTAGGATCACTCGATTGACACTACGTGTCCACTTAACAAGGTTAAAAAGGGCAATAACTAATAAAGAAAACTGTCCAGAGCACGTTCAACCATAATTTTATCCGATCTGCCTCTAAGTGAGTTTCTTCTCGAAAATGAAAGTATATGTTATTTCGTGCGGGAAACCAGGTAAAAAGAAATGTTCTTATGTCAGATTTTTTTATTATTAAAGATGCAATCTGGTGAAGACCGAACAAATAAATGGATGATGGGCTTCCAGAATTGAGAAATTACAAATCTTGCTCCGTGCTTCCTCAGTGTGCTGATTTGTCTTCATGACCGATGAGGCTGGTTTAGGTTCCATGGATGTCTTGAGATGGCATTTGTTGTATTGTCGTTGTGTTGTATATGAACCTTTTTAACAAGACATTGAGTTAAGTTGCGCCGAGTAGTTAAATTCGAACATTTTAACAAAATGTAGGCTACCGGAATATTTATATCAGAGAGAGTTTGACTTCTTTATTATTTATGTCGTTTTGCTTATTTGGGCCGTACTTACTGAATCGAAAGCCCATTAACGAACTTAAGTAGTATTTGGGCCATACATAAAGCCTACCGACGCATGTAAAGAGTATTACAAAAATAAAAGATATCAGTGCCAGGTTTTAATCCTGGGACCTGTGGGTTATGGACCCACCACGCTTCCGCTACGTCACTCTGATTTCTTGTAATTTCATCTATCAAACTCTAAATAAGACCAAATGAAGGTCAAGTCAGAATGACTTGGAAAATGGATGATCATTTATGTGCAGTGTAGTTATTGTCGCGCAAATTCTTTTATCATCCTCTTGAAGAATAATACAGACACAAATGACATTTTCACAAAGTTAGGACCACTAACTCTTTTCACCATGGATATGGAAACTGGAATAAGGATCATAAAATGTATAAAGCTCATAGCCTGCAAAATCTTCAACTTGAAGCCTTATTGCACACAAGTAGAAGAGAAAAAGGTATGACGATGATGAATCTTGTTTACTAAGCACCGACGTGGATGATAAGGATCCTAAAGCTAGCGTTTTAACATTCGAAGGTTTCCCAGTCCTCCCCCGGAGTGTGCTTATAATGGCTGATATGAGGGATAAAATATGTTAGAAGTAAAGGGTAACTTTGCTGCTTCACTTTTTCCTTTGAATTATTGGTGAGATTAACAGCTAAAGATTGATAACATAATATAAACTGAGGCTTTGTAAGAATGAAATTGTACATGTGTGAATTAGGTCTATTTTCTTAGATAATATCTCGTATTTAATATAAGCTAACATCGGATTCTCGGGCCAGAAACTATTGCGACTTCCGACGTCGTTTCGTTGTGGCCTGGATTTCTCGATTAGAAAAGGCAAAGCCCTAGCATTTTATAACTGAGCTCGTCAATTTTTTTATTATCATGGTGCAAAAACTGTGATATTTTCTCGGCAATGGCTACGGGGTGATGGATGTTGTGTACGAGAATAAATAGCGAGTGGGACTGCTTTATATGAGCATGATAATCCGTTCACACTTTGCATGCCTCGATCAAAAAAACATTATAGTCATGGTTGTTGTAAACAAACCGAATGTCTTGTAATAAACAAAAATATATAGCCGTCGAGTAAGAAGGAATAGAACAGTAAATGACGGTGGTTTTATTCTTGTGAGCGATCGAATGGAATCTTATTATCATTTGATCAAGTTCTTCATTTTTATGTTGTTAACAATTTATAGCGTTCGAGCACAAGACCCACCATTCGATTCCAACTACGTTATTACATGGGGACACGACCATGCTCATTTTCACAATCAACGGAGAGAACTCCAGCTTTCTATGGACATATATTCTGGTTAATAATATCCCCTCTCTCTCTCTCTATATATATATATGTGTGGGTGTTTTCTTTGATTTCAAAATACAAAAAGACAAAACTTTTCATTTTCTAATAGGGGCAGGCTTCGCGTCAAAGTCAAGCTACGAGTCGGGTTTCTTTCACATGAGAATCAAAGTGCCCAAAAGGGACTGCGCTGGAGTTATAACCTCCTTCTACGTACGTATGAATCATAGAACTCTTTAACGAAGATATGCATACACATATATATATTTATATATGTGTGCGTGTACGTTGTAGCTTATATCAGATAGCAATGTCCACGACGAACTAGACTTCGAATTCTTGGGGAACAGAGAAAACAAGCCAATCACATTACAGACGAACGTCTTCACCAACGGAAAAGGAGGCAGAGAGCAAAGGCTCCACCTATGGTTCGACCCCACGGAAGATTTCCACAACTACATAATCATGTGGAACACGCACCAGATAGTGTACTGCGTGAAAAAAAAAACTCTTATATACATCATCGTACAATAGTCAAAGCTTATGAAACGAAGATCAATTAATTATGCCAGGTTCTACGTGGATGAAACTCCAATAAGGGTTTACAAGAACAAATCCAACAGGGGCGTGCCTTACCCTAGAGAGCCCATGAAAGTGCGAGGAAGTGTTTACAACGGCGAAGATTGGGCGACGGACGGGGGAAAGACAAAGGTTGAATGGTCGAGCGCGCCGTTCGACGCACATTATCGAGATTTTAAGATCGTGGGCTGTGGAAAGGGGTCTTCGAGGAGCTGCGATTCGCCGAGCTATTGGTGGAATCAGATGAAGTATTCGAAGCTCAACGGTAAGGATTCGAGGGCTTTGAGGCGCGTTGGTAAGGACTACGTGAACTATGATTATTGCAGGGATGAGGGGAGGTTTTCTAGTACGCCGCCGGAATGTGCTTACAACGACTGCTAGTACAATAAGTCTGATTGTAAGAATAAGATTTTTTCCCGTAATTTTGTTATGTCAAAATGATTGCGAATGATGTACTTCTTTATGCAAAAAAGTTGATGCTTTTTCTTTATCTACTTTTGAGCATAATTGCATACGTTGGGGCCGGGCCGGGCCGGGTTGGGATCTACCATTATTATATCTTTCATTTTTCGAAAATATCTAATTCGTGTCGCTTTGCAACTATAATTGGGTTACGCTGCGTCATCCTCCATGTGCCACAGAAGTCACTCGCTTTGTGTTTCAGATATTTCGTTTAGCTTAAGCTATCCTTGTAATAAATTAGTGAATATAACCTCTCTCTCTCTCTCTCTCTCTCTCTCTCTCTCTTTCGTTCTGCAGGACCATTTCTTGATCGAGAATTTTTGGTCCAACAAGAACAACTTACAATACAAGACTAGTTAAGCGATATTACCCTTTATATTCATCATCTGCCTTATCTTCATTACAATTTGGTTACCTTTTTTCTGTTGTGTCTATCTTGTTGGAATCATCCCAACTATCCATGTCCTTTGGCAGGCTTAGATTTCTTGCATAGCTTTATCCTACCAAAGCTTAGCTCATATTATATATGAGCACAGTGCCATAGTCCACAATAGATAACTTGGCACTGATCATCGACACCTATATATTTCTTGTTCTTTCCCACAAGGGATTTCAACGATGACACGTCACCTTCCTCGTCAACTACTCGACCCTAACTCAACCCTCCCACTAACTAACAACGGAAGCGATATATCACCATCTGCACAGTCTTACAACGGCAAAGATGCAAACTTTGACAGCAACATGGTAATAATCTTGGCAGCTTTGCTGTGCGCTCTTACATGTGCCCTGGGCTTGAACACCATCGTTCGCTGCGCCGTAAGATGCAGAAGAACCTTTTCATCGTTTCAGAATCACGGCGAAGACGACGGTGTTGTTCTTCCTCCGACGCGCTTATCTTCTTCTACTTCTTCTTATACTTCACCTTCTTCTTTTCTCAAGAAAAAAGAGGTAAGACAAATGCCTGTCGTGGTTTACGGATGTCCTGGCCTTCGTATATTCGCGACGGAGTGTCATATATGCCTCGGAGAATTCGTAGGCGGCGATGGCCTTCGTGTTTTTCCCAAGTGCAGCCATGGATTTCACGCCAAGTGTATAGATAGGTGGTTAGAGACGAGTTCTTCGTGCCCAACTTGTAGGCAGCAGTTATCTCTCCCATGAATGATTGAATGTTTTTCAGTCGTCTTTATACCCATTTTTGTAGCTGCTCTGCTGTTATTACAAAGTTGATTTTGGTGTTGAAGTTCTTCCCACAAAGTTAAGTGGGCTAATGATCTATTGAGGCCCACATACCAGGCCCGTTAATATCTCAACGTGGGCCCAAACTTCGAACAAAGCCCAATACTGACCGTTCACATCGCCGTCAGTGGGAACAAGCTTCAGATACTTTCTAGAAGCCGGCATTCGGAAATTTCTCTATCTACGGCGGCGTGTATTCATATACACACTGTAAATTGATAAAAGTAGGAATAAAATAAGCCAATCAATATTTCTGGAGTCATCGTATATTTGAATAATACTAATTGTACAAGTTGGAAAAAAAATTAAAATTTCGTCTTAGAGCAGGAATAGTATCTTTACAGTATTAGAATATTACTTTTCTTTCTCTTTGACCTGTCTTTCCACGAGCAGCTCAGCTGCCTACATTTTATATATATATATATATATATATATAGATTAAGCAACCCTCTCCGAAGTATTCCGCCCGCCATTAACAATCTTCTATCTCTCTCTTTACGACAACGATGGCTTCTCTCCCTGCTACCAATGCCACCGCCTCCGCAGCCGTTCGCCGCCTTCCATCCGCCACGGGCACGGCGAAGATGCTATGCCACTCCTCGGTCGCGTTCAAGTCGCTCCAATCGTCGCCTCGTCTAGCGCACCTCTTCCTTCCTCAGGTACGTCGGAATCGCACATTCAAGCCGCGTGTTGATGAGAAGTGTCTCTAGCTGATACTTTTTAATTGTTCTGTTTCGATTTTTTTTAGAGGAGTGTGGGACCAATTGGAGCAAGGAACTACTCTGCGCCGTCGTCTCCGAAATGCTTCGCCTCGAGCGTCGAGGAGCTGAAGGGTGCTAGAGAGGAAATTAAGAAGCTTCTCGATGCTAAGTTTTGTCATCCTATTCTGGTAATTACCTTTTCTTTGTCAACCTAAGCTAGGCTCGTGCTTGCTGAATCGAAAGCAGTTATATCGCGGATCAATCTTACGGAGAACAAAGTTTGAAATTAAACCATATACGATCATGTCTCAAGACTCTCAATTTGTAGTAGGATTTGGTTCGCTGATGCCATTAATGGCTTGAGTTCTTGAAAGGCTAGCGCAGTGTAATAGGTTAATAGCAGTTTTTCCAAGGGTTTTGGGAATTTAGTTTCACTATTCTTGTATCAAATAGGTTCGATTGGGCTGGCACGATGCTGGTACGTACAACAAGAACATTGAAGAGTGGCCACAAAGAGGTGGCGCTAATGGAAGTTTAAGATTTGAGGTTGAACTGAAGCATGGAGCAAATGCTGGTGAGTTTTTTGTGCTTTCAGGGGGATCACATCTCTTGATTGATTAGATCGATTATATTGCTTCTGACATCTTTTGAGGGTTGTGCCAGGACTTATCAATGCTCTTAATCTTCTCCAACCCATCAAAGATAAGTATCCTAACCTAATGTGACCTATGCGGATTTATTCCAGTTGGCTAGTGCTACAGCTATAGAGGTTAGTCCCTTCCTCTAGTTGCAATATTAACATAAAAAAGTAAAATTTTGTTTGAAAATCAATTTTCTTTTTCCCAAATATCTTCTTCTTCTTTCCCTTGTAGGAAGCTGGAGGTCCCAAGATTCCCATGAAATATGGAAGAGTAGACGTGACTGGACCTGAACAATGCCCAGAAGAAGGGAGGCTCCCAGGTAAAGTCAGATGCACCTTTTTAATTCATGATTATGCCCTTCGTAGAATCATGATGTGATCACTAACGGAGTAGCCTTTGACTTCGTTTCAATAAAATTCATTACTTTTGATTACTATTATGATCTTAATCATTCGACGGCGTTCTTCGTGAATCAGATGCTGGTCCCCCGGCCCCTGCGGATCATTTACGTAATGTCTTCTATCGGATGGGACTGAATGATAAGGTAATCTAATACTTCCTCCTCTGTAAACATGGTAATGTTTTTTTTTCAGGTAATAATGGCATTTAGATGATCGTTGATGACTCTTTTATGTTCAGGACATAGTAGCACTTTCTGGTGCTCACACTCTTGGTAGGTCTAGACCCGAGCGTAGTGGATGGGGCAAGTCCGAGACTAAATATACGGTAGGAAAGTGGAGCATTCTATGACCATAATTGCTATGCAGTGATACATTGTATTTACTATGTCTATTTGACACTTGATTACAACGCAGTTCGAATGTAAACCTCCTACTTTGTCATTACATTGCAGAAAGATGGTCCTGGAGCACCTGGAGGACAATCATGGACAGCACAGTGGCTGAAATTCGACAACTCATACTTCAAGGTACAAAAATTTAGTGCTAAAGCATCGATATTCCCTTTTCTTTCTATTTTCGTGAATATATTAGCATGGTCGTTTTCTAACGTGTAATCAATTTGATGTACAGGACATTAAGGAAAGAAGAGACAAAGATCTGTTAGTTTTACCTACTGATGCTGTTCTTTTCGAAGATCCTGGATTCAAGGTATAAGTCGTGGTATCTTCTCAAGTATCTTTTTGGTATGAACATTCTTTAGAACGGTGAAAAACATTTGTTATCGAGCAGGAATACGCAGAGAAATACGCTGTAGATCAAGACACGTTCTTTAAAGACTACGCCGAAGCCCATGCTAAGCTCAGCAACCTTGGCGCTAAATTCGACCCTCCTGAGGTACCTGTTCATATTTTCTTGTGCTCTCAACATTAGTTGATTAGGTGGTCGAACATGCTTTGTCAGTTCCGTTGATTGGAAATAACTTGACAATGAATGTGTTCTTTAACAGGGTTTTTCAATCTGAGTGGAGTTCACTATAGCAAAGTTAACTACGTGAAGTTTCGAGGACGTTACTACGAGAGAGATCAAATCAAACAAGAATAGCAAGGCTAGTTCCTTTTTTGTCCCGGGTTTACTTGCTTCCTTCATGTCATAATAAGACTGCTTATTTCTTGAAGTTGAAACATTAATTTTTTTTTCGATATGAAAACGCACTACTCAGTCGTGTTGAAGCCATGATCACTCAATTCTCATGAAAAGTGAGCGTATGTTTTCGTTTGTGGGCGACGACGGCCTTGCGAAGGGCATCGTATCTGCTGCAGTAAAGCTCGAGTGAGAAACAGAGCTGCCTTATCGCTTCTCTTTTCTCCTCTGCTCCTTCGATTATGATTTCCCTCTTCTCCTCCACTTCTACTTCGAGCTCTCTGATCCTCGACGTCAACCTTCCCTCTATTTCCTTAGCCTTCTCAGACTTTGCTTCGTACTTCAGTTTAAACTCACTTAGCTCTTTGTTTCTCTCGGAAAGTTCAGCTATTGCACGGTTCAATTCGTTTTCTAAAGAAATATGAAGCCGCTTTCTTCGGACATCGATTCGATTACTTGGTCGCGCTCCGAGATCTATTCTTGTACCTATGTCGTATGTCCGTGAGTTGTTGCCGTAATCTTGCAACTTCGAACTCAAAATCGCTGTTCTTCGGAGAATCGCCTCGAACGAGATGATGATCTCGTCTTCCCTCTACTACCATAGTTTTGCAGCTGTGAAGCTCGTCTTTCAGGCGCGCGACCTCTTGTTCGGATCTTTGAACCTTAATTCTCGCGGAACTAAGTTTTTCCTCGAGGCCCGCCGTTATAGTTTCGACTTCGTCGTTCTTCAGATTTTTTTTTTTGTTCGAAAACGAAAGATGATGCGAGTAGTAAGAGTAGGTGGAACATTAGAGCAGCGAAAGGAACTAAGAAAATAAATTCTGGGATTGCAACAAAAAAGACGGAGTTGGGCAACTTTTCTTACGTGGGTCGATGCCATTATCGGGGAGGAGTCGAGAAGGCGATCCAAAGTGGATTACCTGATATTAGCACAAACGTCGAATTTAAATCAAACACAGCTCTTAAACTCAACAATTTTTAGTGGTGAGCATGGGAAATATTACAGTTCTCTACTAATGCCAAGATTTTGATAGTCATCATCAATTAAGCTTCGGCTCAGTCTTTATGAGTCTCGGAATCTCATATCTTATTGACAATTAACATAGCACAATGGGGAGGGAGATGGCAAGAAGTCAATAACATAGAATTAACGGTCAGAAACATCGACTGCATGTAAGGAGGGCCCATACCTATTAATATATCGGTTTGTCGTTTCCTTGTTAACTGCAAGAATAGACTCTGATGCAACTACCATCCAACATTAAAATGTGACATCATCAAGTATGGATGGAAGACAGAGACTAGTAAAAATGAAGCGATTCTTCTGTGAGAAATGAGATTGATACGTGGGAGATTATGCAATAAACAAGTGTTTTATGACTGAGAAATTGAAGCCCAGAACAGCCACTAAAAAATTCCATCATTCCATGTAATGCAAGTAATAACACGCAAGAAGCTCGTGTCACAACTTTTCCCTAACAACGATGCTCCAGATAAGCCCACGAGCTCGAGTCTCACGCTTTAAGGTTTAGACTCGGTTCATTTGCATATTCGAAATATTACATCTTTTTTTTTTTCTCCTGGAAAATAAAGGGTCGACTCTTTTTCACAAAATTTACAACTGGGAAAATAGCAGAGAAACCTATTATGCAATTGTGGGGAAAAAGTTGCAGTTTTTATTACCTTCCGAATGAAATTTCGTGAAAAGGTGAAGTTACGCAAACACTAGGAAGTGCAAGAAAAACCATAAGCCACGGTTAACGTGGTTGAATTGGTGCATGTTTCGTTGGTGCATAAATTATACCCCTGCATTTTTCGTTGTTTATAGCACTAATCCTAGATTGAAGGTCGGCCAATACTAAAAAGGATTTTTCTTTTTTTTTTTTCCATACACGAATTGCTGTTGCAATAACGAGCGGACTTGCTCCTAAGAAAGATAGATAAATAATAGGATGGGTTAAAAAAATCTAATCATGGGGGAATTAACAGGTTCAACATTGAAAAGGATGAGAATTGCAAGCAACACAATTACGATGCCATTTCTGTCTGGAACCAGAAAGAAAGCCATGGACTATATAAACATGATAATAATATAACAATAATCTATCCCATGGCATACTTTTGAGTCCAGCTGCGAGCGGTGGACTCGTACTTGCCACGATCAGTCTTATACATATGAGCAATCTCAGGCACCAAAGGATCATCGGGGTTGGGATCAGTCAACAAGGAACAGATGGACAAAAGGACCTGAAAAAACAACATCATCATCATCCAAACCTAAGTACCCTATCTCGTATTAAGACAGACCTCTACAAACTACAATGAATAGAATTTTCGAGGATGTCATTCTTGAATCACTCAACGCTTAAAGATGGTCTGAATTATATAGAATTTTCTTCACAACAGTTTGTTTTAAGAGTAAGGTTGGGGTGGACTAATCTTCAACTTCAGCAATTAGATAATACCTTGGAAATGGTCAAGGCAGGGCTCCACTGTTCCTTCAGAATATCAAGACAGATGCTTCCATTACTGTTGATGTTGGGGTGAAATACCTTCGTCCTGAATGCAACCTGCGACAACGATGACGTTTAATTATGCAAACAAAACAAACCACTTCCACAATACATCATATCTACAAAACTTTAGGTGCCCTCCTCGCGCAAAAAACCGGGGAGAAATATTGATGAGACTAACGACAATTGCAAAAGAGGAAAAATCTTTACCTTTGGTGGCTTAAAAGGATAGTCAGGAGGGAAATGAATGGAAACCAAAAATACACCTCCTGAGTAGGGGCTATCCGTAGGTCCCATAATAGTTGCTTGCCAATGGAACATATCTTCTCCTACAGGACCTGCAATACGAAATTCCATTAAAGTTGCATCCACCAACAATAGTTATATATGGCCTCCTTGGAAAGGAATGCTCAATTCGTATAGATAGCTGAGTAAGCACCTCCATAGAAAAGAGATTAAAACGGGAAATACTGTGTTGATAAACATTACGCTATAAGTGGAACAAATAGAGAGCATGACTCGACAATATACCAATGGTCTTGTAAAACGTTTAAAAAAGTTCCCAAACGGACAAAATGGGAGAGGTGAAGGTGAAGGCGAACTCAGAGCCATGGTGAAAGTAAAATCTGCTGCAAAAAATTAAAATTGATTTATGCAAATAAATATTCCACAAGCCAAGAATTTCTATTGCAGATTCGACTCGACTTTAATGATTCAAAGACTCCATCCAAATCAAAATCCATAACCTCGGAAAGCTTAACCATTTTTTTCCTTTCAAAGGCCTCCACCAGCTTAAAAGAAACAAACGAATTGGGACGATGCAACTCAGAAAGCTCCATCGTAGATAAGAATACCATCAAACAACCATTGCAATCGAGGGGCATGAAAAAGATTGTTTCGTACCGGCACTGCAGGAGGTCGGAGGATCCTTCTGCAAATCCTTAAGCTCCTTCAAAATTCTTTTTGACGCCATTAAAATAATCGGAAAAAAAGAGCTCTTCCTCTTCGCTTCGTATACCTTCGCTAAGGAACCCTAACCCTAAACAACAGCAACCAAAGTAAGATCACAAACAATAAGAGCGCCGAACCAGACACCATTAAAGGCCTCAGAGAAAAAAAGGTAAACATACCTCAGGTAAATTAGAGCAACGCTGAATCACTAAGCTCGATTGAGGATGAAACGAGGCAGATAATTCATATGAACCACATAAATATGATGGCATTGATTTATAAGCAATAATTCACGTGGGGCCCATAAACATTTGTTCTAGAAAATTCTGACCAGCGTAAAAGAAAGAGAGAGATTTGCGTGGAATCGACGCTCCGTGTCAGCTTCTTGTTTTTTGCGTCGCACCATAGCGTAGCCTCTTTGTGGGACCAAAAAAAGGTATAATGTTTAGATAAGATTTTAATTATAAACATCATTCAATTTGATATTACAGGCCCATTGTTATCTTTGGAATACAAGAAGTTGGCGAATATAAATAAATAATATTAGGCTTAGCCCAATAGCTATTTTATTTTAGTCTTAATTAAATAGATCAAATATAGTATGGGCTCGAAGGTACAATGGGCCATAGCACATAATTACAAGGCCTAAGACGATAAATAAGAAAATAAATATTTTTGTACAAAAACGTCACTAGCAACTCATCTCAGGCCCATAATATATATAATAATATGGATATTCTTAAATTAATGGTACATATTGATTATTCCAATTACTTCATGTTATAGCTAATCTTTTCAACCAAAGACTCGGTCCTATTTGTTTTCCAGCGTAGTAGTAGAATATCTTTGTACATCTTGCTAAGTCCGCAACATGTCCTTTTCCTTACTTCATCAACTTATCTAAAATAAAATTAAAAGTAATAAAGGTTAGTTGGCTAACGTGATTTTTTATTTATTTATCTTACCAATTTTAATTATTGATGTATAAAAAAGCTGGTTGACATACATGTGAACATGAAGATACCATTCCCATATAATTTCGCGTATTTTTATATATAATTTCTTCCATTAAAAAAATAATGTTGCGAAGTTGTTCAACAACAGCTCTCCATCCCAAAAAAGTCAACAAAGACGAACCTGCCTTACTTATGCTGAGTAAAACAAACTAAAAAGGTATATTGGTGCCCCAGCCACTGTTTCGCCTGCATTATTTCAATATTGGACCGTTGAAAAATTATCCGACTGAAAGATATGTCTTATTATTTCACCATAATCGAAGGCAACGTTATTCGTGAATGTCGTGTCGTACCTTCCTTTTACCAGGGATTCGGTCTGTATTTTTTCTTGTTTTTTTGTTTGATCTTTTGGCTTTAATATCTTCGATGTTCTCAACTCAACCCTTTTTCTTTTGGGCTGGGCAGAGCAAGCAAGCCCTTGTGAGCTGTGTCTTCAGATGATGCAAATTTTAGTTTTTTTTTCACCAGTCAAAATGGGTTGTGAATATATGATCAACATCTCTTAGTTTGAACGCTTCGAATTAGTTTTCTGTCTTGAATGGAGTTTAACTGTTTTTGTTCTCTTAAAATGGAAGACTTTTCAGCTGATCATGTTTCGAGAGATGTCTTGTATATGTAAAATTGGACTTCTTTTTTCTTCTTGATAATTATGTCAGGTGTGGGGCTAAGTGAGAGATATAGCTGAAAAGCAATCTGCAAATGGACATTCTTGGGACGTTTCTCTGTTGGTCTTTGCTGCTTATTGCAACATATGGGCAAATAACAGATCCAAAGGAAGGTAATAGCTATAAAGAGAAAGATAAGACAATGAACATCAGATGATTGTAATTAAGCCCAACCGAAGTTTGATGAAAGACTTAGAAATTATCCTCCTCATGAATGAAATGATACCATGATAGATTTTTTTTTTTTCGATTGCAGTGGACGCCTTAAATTCCATCCGAAAGAATTTGAATGATCCACTTGGACATCTCACCGACTGGAAAAAGGGCGATCCATGTACTTCGAATTGGACGGGGATTACATGCTATAACAGAACGCTTGACGATGGCTACCTTCATGTTAGAGAATTGTATGGTTTCTTCATTCAAGTCAGCTTTAAGCATCAACAGTCATCTTTTCCTTCATGAATTAGCACTTCCTTAACCGTTATGAAGTAGCTCTCGATTTTTATGAAAGATGTTGGTTGGATCTCACCGAGTTCTCAAGTTGACTAAATCTATATGATCTTGATCATAGTTTAATCACAATGCATAATGTTTTGTGAAGACTTCGTCGATGTTCGAAGTGTTTGTTACACACGATTCTGAATAGTTTCAAACTCTTTCTTCCTCGGCAGATTTTTCTTGAATAAAAAGTTGTCGGGAACGTTATCTCCAGAACTTGGCCAGCTGTCGTATCTACAGATACTGTAAGTACCACGTCGCTGTAATATGTATCTTTCGACACTTGATCATATTTGTCCCTAATTATTCTCCATTGTTATTTCAGGGACTTCATGTGGAACAATATTACAGGTAGTATTCCCAAGGAAATAGGCAGCATCACAACATTAGAACTCTTGTGAGTTGGGATTGCTCTGTGTCTATCATCCTCTGACATACCATAGACTCATTGCAATAATATGTTTTCTTTTCACTGAAAATTTTTACGACCCAATATTGCATATACTATATTTTTGCAGGCTATTGAATGGGAATCAGCTGACAGGCTCATTGCCTTATGAGCTCGGTAATCTTGGCAACCTAAATAGGATACAAATCGACCAGAACTATATATCAGGAGAGATTCCTACATCGTTTGCCAACTTGAGCAATGCGAAACACTTGTAAGGATATATATATTTTTTCTATGTTTAGTCGCAATAAAACTTAATGCAGTTCTTGGTTTTCCAATCTTGTGCAGCCACATGAACAATAACTCGCTGAGCGGGCAAATACCAGCGGAGCTATACCGACTTCCTGATCTCATCCATCTGTGAGTAACTGAATTGTTTTTTCTTTCAGTTTTACGGATTTGGACCATTTATTTTATCTTAGTTTACTGATGTAATGTTTCTTACAGGTTGCTTGATAATAACAACTTAACGGGACATCTACCTCCTGAACTTTCGATGATGCCAAAGTTACAGATACTGTATGCATGCAGAACCCATCTTCTTATTTGGACATTATTTTCTTGTCTCGTTTGTTATGCTGTATTGTCTTCATCGTAACTAGAGAATAGAGACGAGTTGTGAGCTTCGTTCTTATTTTTCAGTGTCTTTACTGATTGATTCAGGCAACTTGATAACAACAACTTTGGGGGGAGCGCAATACCTGCTTCATATGGGAACATGTCTCGACTACTGAAGCTGTAAGAACATGCGCTGCTTTCTCTTCGACCGTTTCTTTTTCACATTCTTGGGCTTACAATGTCTCCATTGATTCATTATGTGCTGCGAAATTTTTATTATATATGTTTTTTTCCCATATTAGGAGTCTAAGAAATTGCAGTTTAGAAGGTCATATCCCAGATTGGAGCGGTATGCCTAATATTGCTTACATGTGAGTTAAAGATATCATCAGCAGTTGACTTTTTTTACAGGGAATTCTACTTCTTTTCTATGTCTCTACTGTTAAGACTCTCTCTTTACCTTAATCCTTGTCTGTGTCTAACTATATCAGAGATTTAAGTCTGAACCAGCTCAATGGATCTATACCATCTGGCGCACTGTCAAGGAATATCACAACTATGTAAGCAATTCTTACATTCTTCGTACAGTGTTGTAATGCCTTAAATGTGTTCAAATAGACATTTGCTTTTGTTTGCTCAGCGACCTTTCGAGCAACCATCTGAATGGAACACTTCCTCAGAGCTTTTCAGGGCTTCCAAGTTTGCAAAAATTGTGAGGAACTACCTATCCTTTTTCTTGATTTGCCATTTCTCATCGTTATTTTGATTCAGTATCTATATATGCATATGTCAATTGAGGAATTTTACGAATCTCTATTCTTCTTTCAGGTCGGTTGCGAACAATCAACTGAGGGGCTCCGTTTCGTCCTCCATATGGCAGAACAGAACTCTGAATTCTTCCGAGGCAGTGATTCTGTAAGCCCGTAAAATCATTGAACTACTCATTTTTTTTCTTACGCATATGCTTGAAAGTACTTTTGCGTTCGGCTAACCCAATCTTTTCGACCCTGTTCACATATCTCTCTCATTTCTCTTCGCAGGGACTTTGAGAACAATGGATTCTCAGACATCGCCGGCACCTTCTTCGCCGCTCCCAACATCACCATCGGGTTCGTAAAAACATCATTACATCTCCTTTCGAAAAAAACAATCTTTAACACTAAAATTTCAGGCTTCGAGGAAACCCTCTGTGCTCGGGCAGCAACGTTGCCCCCTTCTGCGGCCCTCAAGCCGAGGGCTTCAGCAACATGGTCAACATTTCACGCCTGAGCTACTGCCCGCCCCAAGCCTGCCCGGCCCCTTACCAATACGCGCCTCCCTCGCCCGCAATACAATGCTTCTGCGCCGCCCCCGTCCTTGTTGGCTACCGACTAAAAAGTCCAGGATTTTCTGATTTTCCACCGTACGTCTTGCCTTTCAAGCAGTATTTGAGTTCGGGCATGAAGATGAAGATCTATCAGTTCGACATAGATTCCGCCGAGTGGCAAGAAGGGCCTCGTTTGAGGATGTACTTGAAGATCTTCCCAGAATACGTCAACGATACCGTTAGGCTTTTCAACAGAAGCGAAGTCGTTTGGATTCGCGAGATGTTCAGTGGATGGATCATTCCCGAGAGCCCCGTTTTTGGACCGTACGAGTTTCTTAACTTTACGCTTCCCGACGTTTACAGAGATGGTAGTAATAAAAAAAAAAGTCCTTTTCTTTGCTGAATTCGATGACGTTCGATGGAGCGAATTTTGAATTCTTTATTTCGTCGCAGAATTTCCAACTACGACTCGCCGTCCGTTTAGCAAGGGAGCGCTGGCCGGGATTATACTCGGGACAATCGCAGGATCGGTTACGCTGTCAGCTATCATTTCTCTCCTTATTTTGCGCCGTCATTTGAGAAAATCGCCCGCCGCTGCGGCGAAGAGACGCCGTCCGTGTGAGTGGCGTTGGAACTTATACGCCATTTCATTTCCATAGTTGGCTCGTTTTTTTTCTTTTGTTGAAGTCGAACTTTTTCGTTCGTTCCGTCTTTAGCGTCGAGGGTCCCTATAAAGATCGATGGCGTGAAGAATTTCGCGTATAACGACCTCGTCGCAGCGACGGATAACTTCAGCAGCTCAACCGTCGTCGGGCAAGGCGGTTACGGAAAAGTTCATAAGGGCGTTTTGGGCGATGGGACGATCGTAGCCATAAAACGTGCTTTGGAAGGATCTCTTCAAGGCGAAAAGGAATTTCTTACAGAGATCGAGCTTTTGTCGAGGTTGCACCATCGCAATCTTGTCTCTTTGATCGGATATTGCGACGAAGAAGGAGAGCAGATGTTGGTTTACGAATTCATGCCCAATGGCACCTTAAGAGATCACATATCGGGTAAATTTTTTGTAAAAATGTTCGTCTTAAATCCTTGTTTTTTTTCCATCTGATATTATGTACTGCTAACATAAAAGTTCTCATGGCAGGTAATAAGTCGAGGGTAGTGCTGACGTTTGCCATGAGAGTGAAGATAGCGTTAGGTTCGGCCAAAGGCATCCTTTACCTTCACACAGAAGCCAACCCTCCGATATTTCATCGGGACATTAAGGCGACTAACATACTCTTAGACCTGAGATTCGTCGCAAAAGTTTCAGATTTCGGATTGTCGCGCTTGGCTCCCGTTGTAGAGGTTGAAGGAGGAGATTTGCCTTCGCATGTTTCCACCGTCGTAAGAGGGACGCCGGTGAGCAATATAATGGGAAAAACTCTTTTTTTTTTCAAGCTTCGAACATCTTCCAATAACTCGAGATAATACTTGGAAACCACTATAAATAAAATTGTCTATATATCATTTTTCATGCAGGGTTATCTTGATCCCGAATATTTCCTAACTCATAAGCTAACTGACAAAAGCGACGTCTATAGCCTTGGCGTCGTGTTCCTGGAAATGTTAACTGGGATGCACCCCATTTCACATGGAAAAAACATAGTTCGAGAGGTAATAATAACGCGTCGAGCAAACCCTAATCACACAAAGAATTCTTACATGGCTTCTGTGTACATCAGGTAAAAGGCGCATATGATTCGGGAACCATCTTCACCATCGTCGACGAGCATATGGGCTCATACCCATCTGAGTGCCTCGAGAAATTCATAAACCTCGGCCTAAAATGCTGCCAAGTGGAGACGCATTCCCGCCCATGCATGGCCGAGGTGGTAAGAGAACTCGAGAACATATGGCTAATGATGCCTGACTCGGATGCAAGGATAACAGAATCATCAGTTTCTGATGCTTCCACTACTCCTACTTCTTCGTCAGCGTTGCTAAGAAATCACGACCATTCGCACGATATCTCGGGGAGCGATCTTGTCAGTGGGGTCGTTCCTACTATTAAACCGAGATGACGAGGATGATTTTTTTTTTTCCTTTTTTTTTTCGGTATTTTGGCGGCTGGAAGTTTGTATTGTTATTTTCTGTATAGCTTGGTTGAGACTTGCATTGAATGTGTATATGATGAGGAGCAAAAAAGCAAATTACATGGTGCCCCTTTGACAGCATCTGTGAAGAATGTAGGAACAGTTTGCTGTAATGTAATTAAATTCTCTGTCATTACTAAAAGCTCAATGTAATTACTTATTGGGATGACAATATATGATATGATACATGCAGAACTTTTAAGCTTTCAAAGTTTAGAGGGTTGTTCAACATCATTCATCACAGGGAAACACAGCGCAAACAGGGTAAATTCTCAATTGTTTTTCGAATTCGTACGATTCCTCGCAGCCCTATAAACGAAACTGGTATTCCTATATAACTACTAATATACCGACAAAGGATAACCGAAGATCGGGGAAGGAAAAGAAGAGTCGCTCTTCAGACAGTCGATGTCTTCTTGGGAGGAAGAAAAGGTTCCCACCAACCATGCTCGTATTTAGGATAAGGAGCTGTCCAATTCTCAGGTTGGTCGAACTTGAGATCGACGGGATTTGAAGCCAAAGCTTCTTCTATACTATTGGCTTCGAAGCTTTCTTGTAGAACACGGTCGAGTCTTAGCTTCATGTACCTTCAAATGCACGCACACAAATACAAACTTAGAAGAAAGAAAGTAATGGAGTGGTTTGAGTCATCTGTGTGCAATCAGAAGAATGTCAACGGTTTATGAATTTCGATTACACTTGAAATTGAATACAGAAAATAGGCTAGCACTAAGTCCAGTTCGTGAGATAAAATGATCGAATCCAGTAAATTCGAGCAAGAATTAGCTGCAAAAAAGCAACCTAATGTACTAAAATCCATGAGTTCCGTAGAAACTAAGAAACCGCAAAAGATCAATACGAAGGTTCTTACGTGATCCAAGGGCCATTGGTGGAGGTGAGAGCAACAGCAGGTCTCTTGAGCCTCTTCGTAATGCTTGGAAACTTGTCCAAGAACTTGGGCTCTATCACAAGCCAAAAGTCTTGCTCTAAGCTTTTCTCGCCGAAATTCCTAATTCGCTCAGACAAGAGCTCCTTGAAATGCTCCTCTTCGTCCAACATAAACTTCGCATTCGCCACCACGAAATGATACGTCTTCGATCCACCGCCTTCTTCTGCCTGCTAAATCACAATATAAAACTACTGATCTACCTACTACAATCAACCAAAGAACAGTCAAATCAATGACAACATATCCTTTGCTTTTTCTCGCCGTCTTCTGAAGCTGAAGCACTTCTTTTATAGCTTGTGTATGTGGAAAAAAGTTCATCTTTATGCAACAAAAACAGAGAAGCAGAAAAAAGAACAGACCTTGTCAGTTGAGTTCGAGGAATCAACGGCGGCGACTGATGTTCTCACGCAGATGGTCGATTTCCAGTCATTTCTTTTTAACGGGTTCGAAGATTTTAGGACGGTTTTTGATTGTGGAATCAAGAAAGGCTTCTGAAAGCTTTTGCGTGTAGGTGCGTTTAAGTGCAGGCTACTCAAAGAGCCAACATTCATAGCTGTGGAAGCTAACATGGCTGGTTGTAATATGGTCTGAGAATGTAAATGGAGAAACGAAAACGATGATGATACCAGTGCAAGAGGAAGGAGTAAAGCTAACCTTATCTCTGTTTATTTATTACACTTATGTAAAATATATTTTTGTAGGGACTAAATAGAGATATATAGATTGTATTGTATGTAGTTTGTAACAGTATAGGGGGCCGATTGCAACGAATCCTAATTAGTATTGGTAAAAGTGGGAGAAAACAAACAGTACACGCGCCACCGCGTAATTAGTACTGATGTTAAGGCCATTGCGGACTCTATCGCCGCGATATCATTTTCACGCCAAATACTTCCATTTGTTTCCCCACACGCGCCACCATATCCGAGCTTCGTCTTCCTTCACTCAGGGGCAAGTAATGTCTTTGCGTTCGTCTCTGATCTACAAATTGCTATTTTTCGTTCGATTTTAGCTGGTTAATATTGTCTGTATAAAGGAAGTTTACAATTTCTGAACCCTAGATGGGGAGTGAGACTTACAGCTTTGGTCCTTACAAGATAAACCCTAAGGAAGTGTTCTACTCGACTCAGCTTTCGTATGCTCTGGTCAATCTGCGTCCCGTGGTTCCTGGTACGTGATGTTTTTTCTCATTTGATTTTTTCTTTTCATTTCTTCGTAACGATTGAACCCTATTTGCTTCATTAGGATTAGGATGTTGTTGTCACTGTCAATTTGTATTTTGCTTCTATCTGCTTCAGTCAGCGGTGCAAGTTATTGATTCTGAGTTTTCTTTAACTCTGCAGGTCATATCCTTGGTTTCTTTCATATTCGAAGTGATTACACTAATTGATGTGCATTGTAGATGCTGGACTAGTGTTGGTGCCTCATTAGTCTAGTTTATTCATTGCCATCTTCATCCATCTAGAAATTAGAATAAACAAAACGAGTAGCAATGAAGTCAAATAGTTGAGCAAGATAATTTAAACATTGAAGATTTTGCTATCAAAGCCTGCTTGTGAAAATTTGCTTGATACTTTCATTTCTTGCAGTGTCCGATTTCCGTAAATTTTGACTAAGAGTTCACTCAAGGTAGCATCAACATCTTGCTCTATAATTATTCGTGCCTCGTTTTTGTACATATCGCTTTCAAGCCAACTAATTTTTTCATTTTGCTTGCATCATTGCTGACCCATCCTCTCATGATTCATGGATTGAGTTCAAGATCCTCGTTGATTTGTGCATATCCAAATTTATCATTCCTTCTTTTAGTTGCGTCACTTAACGCAAAAAAAACATGTTCTTGTCTGCCCAAGACGTGAGGTGAAGCGCTTTCATGATCTCACTGCTGATGAAGTTAGTGATCTGTGGCTCACTGTTCAGAAGATTGGTTCCCAGCTGGAGTCCTACCACAAGGCAACCTCTCTCACGCTCACAGGCCAAGTAATACTTATATGCTAAATCCATTTATTAGCTCCTTTTTTCCATTTTCGTCCTTCTTCAATTTATGCAGTCACTGGTAATGCTAAGTTTTCCTTCATTTCTCTGCTTTTGGTGCTATTTATGACATCTGGCTATTCCTTGTAGAAGCTAAAAATTTGGCAAATAAACGAATAAAAAAATCACACAACCAATCAGAATCGACACCGTATAGTAGGCAAATGTCATTGATGGAGAAATGTGGAAAAAACTGTGAATTGCATTACCTTTTTCATGATGCATTCTTGTCACGCCGCATGCATTGTGTGCTTTGTTTTTATACCGCACATCTCTTGGACTTCAACTTTTCTCTATATTTTGTCTCATTGCTACTGATAATTCGAAACTCTTAATAACTTAGGACGGGCCTCAGGCGGGACAAACAGTTCCCCATGTTCACATCCACATACTACCGCGCAGAACTGGCGATTTCGAAAAAAACGACGACATATATGATGCTGTAAGAAAATACCAAATTATTTTCTCTTTTATCTAATTTGAGATCATACGTTATGGCAGTTCGATCAAACTGAACAGATCGATTCGAAGGAGAACGAAATGAAGGAGAAGCTTGATTTGGACAAGGAAAGGAAAGACAGAAGCGTGGAAGAGATGTCCGCTGAGGCAGATGAATATCGAAAGCTCTTCTCATAGGGAATTATCAATATGTTGTATTTGCTATACTATTTCTTACCATCTGAGTGGAATCATTCTGTTATGAATAATAACCAAAACAACAACTATTCTATCTAATTCTATTTTATTATTACTTTTAGCACACCCTATGTGTGTGCGAAAATATATAATTATTATTGGATGAATTTAATAAATTATATATTAAAAATAGAATGAGGTGGTTATTATGTGTTGTAAAGCTTGATAGACAAATTAACAGTTTTTATTCTCCCTACACTCTTTATATAAGAGTATAGATTAAGCGTGAGGTATAAACTGCCATTTGGACTGTTAATATAACCTAAAAATTAAATAAAAAAACACCCACTACTTTTATTTACTATTTATAATTAATTACTATTTTTAGATAATTAATATTAAATTATTTTTTTATTAAGTATTTTAAATTAAATAAATTAATATTATATATTCTTGCATCAATACTAGTATATTTGATATTTCTAAGAGATTTTATCCTACATTATGGAATTATACAAATACATCACGAAAGGGCAAAATTGGACATTTAAGTTTTCTACAAAAGGGCGGGAGATAAACTCCGTCCATAGTGAGATTCCCCCAAAGTTACAGTATTTTTCGTTTGGGGAATCCAAACTACAGTCATTCGCCGTCTCCATAAACGACGAGGAACCGTCTTGAAGAAGAATGGAGTCTGTTCTCAAGGTCGTTTCGTATTCACCAGCATATTTCGTTCTTTTTTTGTTGATTCCTTTTTTTTTTGGCTTCAACTCGTTGTCCTTCCACTGCCTTCTTCGTGTAGGAGTACTTTGGATTCTCCAAGTTCAGACCGTACCAGAAAGAAATAATCGAGGACATATTGCGAGGAAATGATTGCTTGGTGGTCATGGCGACTGGAAGTGGAAAATCGTTGTGGTAATTTTATGATTATCTGAAAAAAAAATTTATGTTTAGTAATTCCGAAAAGATAATGAACAGAAGGAAAGAAAATAATTTTTCTGCTGAAACGTTGAATGAATAAAGCTACCAGGTGCCACCATTGGTCTCAAGAAAGACGGCAATCGTTATAAGCCCTCTTATATCATTAATGCAAGATCAGGTTTGCCTTTGAAACTATCCTATTCGCTTTCGTTCAATTAGTTAGCTGCTTGATGATGAGTCCTTAATGTGATTAAAGAGTGTTCGTTATTTCCTCTCTTTCTTTTGTTCATGGGCATTTTGATGTGTATTCGGAATCTTGGTGCTGATGTTTTCTGCCATCTGTTTAGGTAATGGCATTGAAAGAGAGGGGTGTGAGAGCCGAGTATCTTTCTAGTGCCCAAACTAATCGAAACGTGCATGGTAATGCTGAGAGTGGTCAATATGACATGTTGTACATGACACCGGAGAAAGCATGCACGCTTGCCTCAAGGTGAATTGGCTGGCTCTTATATTCTTTAATAGTGTGCTTATTCTCAAATTACTCTGTGAAGCATACTTCTGTGTGATTCTGATGTGTGCATTGCGTTCAAAGTTGAGCTGATTTAGCTATTATTGATCAAAGTTAGTTATGTATTTAGGCTAAAGGGTGTATGTCTAGACATTGTGTTTTATGATAAAGTAGTTATACACTGCCTCATTGCAGCTTCTGGTCAAGATTACGAGAATCGGGAATTTGTTTAGTGGCTGTAGATGAAGCACATTGCATATCAGAGTGGGGCCATGATTTCAGGTTAGTACTTAGTTCTGAAATCTGAATATGAAAAACTTCATTACCAACTTGTTTTAGTTTGCTGGTTAATTATCGTTATGTGAAATTTTCTGATTCTATGTAACTAACAGGAAAATTTCTTGTAAAAATCTTGCGAAGACACCCTGCATTTTTCCTCCCTTGAAATCTCTTTGATTTCAGTTACCTATTTCTTTTAGTTTTTTTTAGACATTAGAAAGTCCTCAGAAAGATATTTCAATGGTCCCCTTACGTACTGAAGTTGGTTTCTCTCAGGGTGGAATACAAACATCTAGACAAGTTGCGTGATGTTCTTCTGGGCATTCCTTTTGTTGCATTGACTGCAACTGCTACAGAAAAGTAAGAATATCGATTAAGAATATCGGATATCCTCTTTGCACCTATCACATGTGATTATTGCCATGGTTGCCCATTTTCTTGATTAAAATTTATGAACACCTTGTGTTATCTAATTATCTTTGTTTTATCGCCAGATTTGAATTTGGACTAAGCTTAACGTTTTCTTTTGCCAGGGTTCGAAGTGACGTTATAAATTCATTGAATATGAAAGATCCTCGTATAACCATTGGCTCATTTGATCGTCAAAATCTATTCTACGGGGTCAAAGCTTTCGATCGTGGTAATGCTTTTATGGACGAGCTTGTAAAAGAAATATCAAGTTATGTAAACAAAGCAGATTCAACCATAGTGTACTGTACAACTATCAAAGATGTCGAACAGGTCATTCTTCTTTTCCACATTTTTTCAATCCCCTTTATGTCCTCATTTCTGTAAGCTGCAGTTGCTTGAGGATATTCTGTATCGTTTTATTGATATTGTATTTCTTTTCTCGCTAGATTTATAACTACCTTTGTCAAGCTGGGATTCGTGCTGGAATCTACCATGGCCAAATGTCCAACAAAGCACGTGAGGAGTCCCATAGGTTTTATGCTTTTACTAGCTTTTCCCACACATTTTCTTACCTTTTTCTGTGATCTGAAGAGAAGCTGTACGTCGTGCTATGTGAAATAACTTAGAGAGCGTAGGGCCTTTGGATTTTGAGAAGCTCTGTCTTGTTTTTATGGGTGTGGTTCAAATTTTGTCAAATTAAATAATCCTCTCTTGTTGCAGATTGTTTATCAGGGATGAGTATTTTGCAATGGTTGCAACAATAGCTTTTGGCATGGGTATAGACAAGCCTAACATAAGATATGTGGCACACTATGGGTGCCCCAAGAGTTTGGAGTCATATTATCAAGAGAGTGGACGTTGTGGTAGGGATGGTATTCCTTCAACCTGCCGACTATATTACACAAGGAGTGACTTTGCCAAAGCTGATTTTTATTGTTCTGAAGCAAGAACAGTATGTTGTTAAATCTTTGGCAGTCTCATGTATTGCAAATTTTTCGAGCTATTATTGGCTAATTTAATCTTTATTTGAATCTTTTTTTATCACTCCAGCTTTCATACACTTACAAAGAGTTACTATGAATATATGGTTGAAACCAGGCACAGCAAAGAAAGGCGATAATGGAGTCATATATGGCAGCTCAGCGCTACTGTATGCTCACAACTTGCCGAAGGAAATTTTTATTGGAATATTTTGGAGAGAAATGCATGTTTGACAGATGTGGTATGAAAAACACTTGATACCAGCTATTATTTACTGACCAGCCTCTTAATTATACTCTAGTGCTGTGAATGCCACTTTTCTCAAGCTCTAGTAGGACTGATATTTCTATATATTTATAAATATATATAAAATATTATATATATATATATATATATTTGAAAACGGCTCTTCTGCTCAGAAACGAAATGTTCCAAATGTTCCTGGAAATTCTTGCTCCCATTGGACCATTTGTATCTATATGCATCAGGGTCCCGATTCATGGATCTCTCGGTTCGAGAAATCAAGATAAGAGGATCAAATTCTTTCGAAGTCCAAAGAAATGAAATTTGGATTTTTAAAAGGAGGGCCGTGCAGATCTAGTCTAGTCTCACTTTCGCTCCACAAGGATCAAGATCAAATGAGTACGCATTCTCATTTTGTCAAGAGAGGATCTACTTCGAATCTTTCAGGTTTTCGTTCAATTCATGCCTATTGGTGTTCCAAAAGTACCTTTCCGAAGTCCTGGAGAGGAAGATGCATCTTGGGTTGACGTATAGTGCGACTTGACAAGCCAAGGCCCAGAAAGGATCACTAACGAAATACCACATTTAGAAGCCTATTTACTTCGTAATTTAGATCAAAATGGAATTGTGATGTTGGGATCTTGGGTAGAGACGGGTGATATTTTAGTAGGTAAATTAACGCCCCAAATGGTTATATATATATATATATATATATATATATATATATAGAGAGAGAGAGAGAGAGAGAGAGAGAGAGAGGGAGAGAGAGAGAGAGAGAGATCATATCCTTGTTAAGTAAATGATAGCTTGTTAATGATTAATGCTATATGAGTTTTTACTTCTAAATTAAAAGTAGTGGTGGTTGCAGGGACATGCGATAATTGCACAAGTTCAAAGAAAGAGAGTGACATGTCTAGGGAGGCATTTCTTCTAATGGCGTGCATTCATTCGTGTGGGGGTCACTGGGGCTTGAATCTACCTATAGATGTTCTTCGCGGATCTCGAGTGAGCTTTTGCACTTGGCTTTTAGTTAATACAAACTTTATTTATGATTGGATCAAACCAAGCTACTTGATATTTGTATTGAGCTCTTTGGAGCATGATATGTTAAAAATCAAAGGAAATAGACAAAAAAATCTTCTCGTCGGCATAATGTGAAACATTGTGTGATTGTTGCATGCTATGTTGTTAAAAGTTGAAACCCTTCTCTTGTTTCAGGCAAAGAGAATTCTCGAAGCTGAGCTTGACAAGATTCCATTTCACGGCTTGGGAAAAGAATTTCCTGCTAATTGGTGGAAGGCACTTGCTTATCAGCTGATTTCACTTGGTACATCGTTGATACCTTTACTTCTAAGTCTGATATGTTATATGGTATGTTTGCACTAAGCTAACTACGCACTGCAGTTGTCCATGGTGTCAGTTGCGGCAATATTGATGTTATTGGTCCTTTATGTTGATTTCTTTGATGACCTTTTTCTGCTATTTTAATAATTGTGCACTCTTAAAGACTAGGTACGCCGGTGTTCCTGTTTGAAATGTATAAAGCTATTTTGGGTTTTTCTGCAGATTATTTGGTTGAGACCTTCAAAGATCTCTACAAAACTGTCCGGTGAGTTCTGAATCTACTCTGCAGGTTCCTTTCTCTTTAGCGCTGTATATAGGACTTTCAAGTAGCTTACTGTTAACTTTTGATCTAGTTTACAAGATTCCAATACTAACATGAAGTGATAAAACGAATGAAAATCTATTATTATTGTGTCAGAGTTGGACCAAGAGGAATGCAGTTCTTGAATTCCTGCAGTCCCGATCATCAGCCTCCACTATATCTGTCATTGGATACTGAAGAGGAAACTGTAGATACAGTTGGAATTATAAAAGGTTCAAGCCAGCAGCCATTCTGTAGTTTATCTGAGGTATGAACGTGTATACTCACACACTTTACTATCTTGTGGGTAGTTTTTCAGTTGCAACTGCAAATTACGTTGATTCTATCATTTAGTAAAATGTGAATGGTTATATGCTTCTAATTTCACGAGCCACTTCACACTTCACACCATGGATTCTCAGTGAGGGATATGCTTTCAAAATGCAAATACGAGCTCTGACTGACATCATGTTTGCCAACTATGTTTGTTTATGTCACTGGGTTTTAGGTGGAGGAACGGTTCTACAAATTTCTAGTTGAAAAGAGGATGGAGCTAGCTAAGCAAACTGGAACTGCTCCGTAAGTTTCTTGTTTCTATGTTGAATGTTTAGTACTTTTTTCTTTCACTGGCATGCAAAATGAAGTAACTGATTGATCATTTCAGATATGCCTTGTGTGGTGATCAAACGCTTAGAAGAATTGCATTGACAAGGCCATCGACCAGAGCAAGGCTGGCAAATATAGATGGTATAAACCAGGTATAATTAAGATAAGAAGATTCTTTATAATTAAAGAAGGCGTCGTAGTGAAAAGGAGTGACTTTTCTGCAAGTTGAACGAGGATCTACTTTCCATCAGTCTGATGCTATTCATTGCATTATTAAGGGATTACGTGAATTTTTACTGTTAACCATGATGTTCTTATTAGCTTCATATAACCTCACAAGTTAACTTGGGTGCTGCAGCATTTTGTGAAGACGTATGGAGATCAGTTGGTACAAGCCATTCAGCAAATTTCACAAGATCTAAGTCTTTCGCTGGATGGGGCCGAGGTCATTATGGAGCCTAATGTAACCACCCATCTTTTGTCAAGAAAGATTGTAACCATACCTAAACCTAATCGATTGACCCCTGCCAAGCTCGAAGCTTGGAAAATGTGGCAAGAAGATGGCCTTACCCTTCAAAAAATTGCTGTAAGAAGCATCTTAGTTATGATTACTTACATGATAATGGTTTCTGAGCTTCAAAGATTTCTGAGTATACAATCTATACATTCTTATTTTGTAGAATTTCCCCAGTAGAGCAGCTCCAATAAAAGAACAAACAGTCTTCAAATATCTCATGGAAGCTGCAAAAGAAGGATGCATGATTGAGTGGGCGAGGCTATGTCGAGAAATCGAACTGACACTAGAGACGTTTAACCGAGTTCAAAATGCTGTATCCAAAGTTGGCAAAGAAAGATTAAGACCAATAAAAGACGAAGTACCTGAAGAGGTAAGCTCTAGACTATGACTGAAACAACCAACCCTTTTTGAATTGTTGACAAGAAGTTTAATCCCCCATCGAATAACTAAGACTAACTGGAATCAACTGATATATGCACTCGTCTAATTTACATTCTTATCTTTGATGTGACTTATAATTCTAGGTGAGCTACATCCAAATAGAAGCATGCCTAGTAATGCAAGAGCTTGGAGTTTCAGCACAAGTGATTTCAGAGGAAGCTGAAAACGACAGCGAAGCAGGTGAAGCGCCTGCCGAAGCCTTGTCTGAAGAAGTGGTTGTAAAATCTGAGGATGCAATTAGTGACTTACCTATGGAGATTATCGACATGAAAGAGGCCGAAGCTGCTATTACCGACGACTTACATTCTCCTAGAAAACGTCAGAAACTCAGCAAACCATTAGCAGAGAACCCTTCCACTGAAGAGGCAACTGAGAAATCTGTACTGAGCTGGCTTGAGAATTTCGAAGACGGGGTATGAGATCAGAACCTTAATCTCGTTAACACAAACTTATCTTTGGTTTCCCTCGGTTAAAAAGTAGCTTTTACTAATTTGATGTGCATGGAAATGCAGGCTTCTCTTAGTGAAATACTCAGTCACTTCAGTGGATCAGAAGAGAAGTTTGTGATCGATCTGCTAAATCGGCTCGAGGCAGAGTTTTCCATATTTAGAAAGAATGGTCTCTATAGGGTCATTTAGGTGTATTGCTTTTTAGCATTGTGATTAGGTAGATTAATTTTATCAATTATTTTATCGTTTAAACGTAAAAAATTATTAAACCATCATTAAATGTTGAATTTTCATTCTCCAAACATGTTAAATTCGTCTTAATTCACTGTTGGGTCGAGTAGTTAAGCGGGTCGGGTCGAATCCGCCCTAATATAAATGAACAGCAGCTCCTTTCCTCATCACCAATCGCGCAAATATAGAACCTAAGTATGTCGTAACTTAACAGCTCGAGCAGACAAAATTCAACGCCATAGACGATGAAGCAGCTCATGGTTTTCGCATTCAAATTCGTCACGTTCGCCGGCGTTTACCTCTTCACGAGGTCGCGCACGCCGCCCAAGCACAACAAGCGCTCGATTAACCCGGAGAAAGCTCTCCTAGTGCTTATCCTACTGGAGAATCTCAAGCGAATCGTACTCTACAACGCATTTCTGAGCCGCAACGTCGAGGATCAAGTCGATACGCTCGATAAGGACATAAGAATGTTCAGAGCGTTCCTCGAAGACGCCAGGAAGGTCAGAGCCTACAGAAACGACGCCGTAAGGGATTTGGTGCTGCACATCCAAGGCGCGGTGATGGAAGCAGAAGACGTAGTGGAAGCTTTCGCGGCAGTCGAAAGGTATAACAGAGAGGGAAATGCGATTCGACGTGCGTTTTCTGGGCACATGAAGCTCGTGAGCATTGCCAAGAGAGTGAATGCTGTGTGTGTGAAGGTCAAGCGTGTTTATGCACAGGTGCGTCTTTGTTGAATTTCACATTAATTTAGTACAGAACAGAGAAACTCTTCCCTTGGCCCAAATGTTCGAAGGTTTCGTTTCATGATCAGCTAAATCGTACGGCTTCCGAAAAAGACAATTAATGTTATGGCTTGAAATGCTGAGTCACGCTTCAAATCAATTTTAATTTTGAAAATTTTGAAAAAAAAGGATAATAAAATAAAAATTCAACATGTATTATGACATAATAAAGAATAGGTACCGAATCAATAACGACAATGCACACACAAATTTCAATCCCAAAAATAATAATAAAAAGAAATCACGAATTAAATCCTTCCAAAAACAAGCACCTCATGGAGAGGGGTCAACAATATGACATATCATCCATCCCATGGAAAGGCAGTGCTTTTTAGGTTTCTTCGACTTTCTTTAATCACCAACTTGAAGAAGCATTATAACATGATATACAGATAGATAGATGCCAACATGTACAGACATTTTAAGCACATCTCAACAGCCCCAGGGATCTACCAAGTAGAGGAGGAGAGTTAGATAGGAATTATCGTGCTGCAGTACGATTCAAAGCCAACACGAGGCGTATCTTACCAAATGCAATTGCTCCGCTGATAGTAACTCAAATATGAAATAAATCTCCAGCAGTGATTAGAAAAGCTCCTCTGAGTTAAACTTATTCCACGCTTCCTGTAAAACAAATACCAAACCCCAACTTTAAAGGAAACCTATGGGCGAAAAAAGGAAGGCGAACAATAGGAATGAAAGTTTTACTTAAATCATACATACCTTAAGCAAGTCGAACACCTTTTCTGCTATATACTTCTGTTGAAGAGTGGCACCTTTTTGCTGCACCTTATCAGGATGAATGCACAGAGTAGCCTTCCTATAGACCTTTTTGACAGAAGCACCAGTTATCAGATCTGTCAAAGAAACGGGTTGCCATCCACATTGAGGCCAAAGCACCTGAGGGTCACCGTGACATGGATCAATCAGCACTCGTAACAAATAGAAAATTATAGGGAAGTAAAACAATATGTGAGCTGCAGCTCTGAACATGTACACCATGACCATGGAGAGAAAATGCTGATGGAAATGGACAGTGCACAAACCAAAGCATGGCTACATTCCTAAACTGCTCGAGAAACATTACTTGTATGGTAAAAATCAAATGAAATTAGCAAGCATTACGTATTGCAATGTTGACAGCAGTGCTCGCAGATTTCCTTCTTTTCCAGCAGCCCAACGTTTGATCTCGGCATCTAAGGTCTCAGAAATTCTCTGTAACAGACAAGAGACAGTCAGAGAGAGGCAGCCAAATACCATGATGAATAGATAAACAAAAACTATACACTATGTACTAACATGTCTTTCCTCTTGCTCCCTTTGAGCTTGAAGGTCTCGCTGATTCTTTTCAGCCAAAGCTTTAGCCTATGGTAATCCCAAACCCAAACATTTATCAGTAATTCAAAAAACAAGTATCATGAAGAGATAATGGACGCAAAAAAGAATATCAAAGATGGATTTATTTTTTAAAAAAAATGAAACTGTTCTTTCAAATATAGAATAAATACATACAGCACGTTCTTGAGTACGCTGCTGGCGTTCTAGTCTGGCTCTTCTTCTTTCCTCAGATTCCCCATCGACATCTTGAAACTGACCACTTGGAGCAGCTACGGGACGATTTTCAGGAGGAACATGATGTCAGCATGAGAAACATGGCAAATACCTTATGCATTATACATAGTTAGCATACCTCCGAAAATAGAAGACAGATCATCAACAAAATTCGTAGTGGAAGAAGCTTTCCTCATGTTAGAGGATGCTCCTGTGGATGAAGGTGGCTTGGCAGCATCGAATCCTCCCTTGTTTTGGAACTGTGAATCGAAGAAAGGATCCTACGCACACCAAAGAACCAAATACGAAGAAAAGTGAATGAAAATCCACCATGACAGATATAACACAACAGAAAACCAACATTCGAAGCACTTACAGTGGCACTTGAGCGTGATCTTGGTGCACTACTTGCTCGGCCCATATTGAAAAAGGATTCCAAATCATCGTCATTCTTTTGCTGATTCATCTTAGTCGCTGCTGCAGCACGTTCTCGAGCTTCAGTGGCAGCTCTTTCACGAGCCTCTGCAGCAACTCTTTCAAAAACGGCTCGTTCAGCTCGTCGTCTAGCTTCTGCATCGGCCTTAGAAGCAGCAGCTTTTTCTCGCGATTCCTTTTCCTTTGCTTCTGCAGCAACCTTCTCCGCTACTCTTTCTCTAGCTTCAGCAGCAGCTTTCTCTGCTGCTGCTCTATCTCTGGCCTCAGCAGTAGCCTTCTCTGCTCTCTCTCTAGCTTCAGCAGCAGCCCTTTCACGGGCTTCAGCTTGGGCTCTCTGAACGGCTATCCTCTCAGCGCGCTCTCGAGCTTCAGCATTCGCTTTCTCAACAGCAGACCTCTCAGCTCTCATTCGAGCATCAGCTGCTGCTCTTTCACGAGCCTCCCTTGTGGCCCTTTCTACAGCCTGTCTAGCTCTTTCCCTCTCGATTTCCTTTAATCTGATCTCCCTCTCCCTCTCAAGTCTCATCTGCTCCCTTTCTTCCTCTTCCTTCTGTTTTCTTTCACGCTCTAGTCTCTCCTGGGTTTCCCTGAGTTCTTTCTCCTGCTTTGGTTCATCATCCTTCTCTAGATGTACAGATTCCTTACTTCTAGCAGCCTTTGCATATTCTCTTTCCCGTAATTCCTTAGCATGTTTGAATTTGGCCTCCGCTTTGTCCATAGCATCCTTCATAGCAGCAGCAGAGGCAGCGGCTGCAGAGAATGCATCACCATCCATGCTAGAACGACTATTGGCATTTCCATCGTAACTGTTATGTGACCTACCCATGGCAAACTCCTCGAGTTCATCAAACTGTGAAACTGGACGAGCCTTGGCTTCAGGTCTACCGAACTTTGGACTTTGATGTTGTAGACCAGAATTTGGAACTGAGGAGGACTCATCACTCTTTTTCCATGAACTTGAAGAGTAGCTACTAGTGTCTGACCTTGAATTTTGCCGAGGCACGGGAGGAGGAGGGCGTGATGGTGGCGGAGCAGAAGTAATCTGTGTGAAAAGAGGAATCTCTGATACAGTGAGCCATATATCATCAAACGGATTTGCTGATCCTGATGCAGCCGGCGATTTAACGTGTGTGCCTGTTTCATGATGAGGAGGAGAAGTAGCTTTTTGGGCAGAAGACTTATGGAACTCCGTTGAAACTTTTGGTATATCAAACAACGGAGGCTCCTGAAAAATATCTACTGGAACAGATTCACTAATGTTGCTCTCTGAACTTCTGGATGAATTCTCCTTTGGCTCTTTGGTACTCGCAGGTTGAGATGTTGCAGACCTTGGAGGGCTTCCATCATTAATGGTGTTTTTCCTCTGAGGGGAAAATGCATTTCTTGATTTCCCAATACTACTGAGGGGGTCTAAGTCATCAAATACCGCAGCATTTCCAGCTGAAGCTTCAACCTTTACACTTTTGGATTTACTATACTTACTGATATTGTCTTCAGGAGCTGTACCACCAAATGCTGAACCAGAGGTTGAACTTGATTCAAATACCATAAAAGGATCATCAAGGATTGGCTGCTGCTTAGTACCAGAAGTTGGTACAGAGCCCCACCTCGATTCTGATATTGGTCTGAGCCAGATGAAAGGGGAAAAAAAAAAGAAAAATAGTATCGTGCATGTTGTTGTTCAAAATACATCCGTCCTAAGAAGGCAAAAAGAATTTGGGATATTGCACAAGTATCTCCTGACGCAAGTATGTGTGTAATGCCTAATGACTTTGCCGCATGCGTTTATGAACAAGGAACAAAAAAACATTCAAAAAAAGAAGATATTTGTTGCTGTGGAAAGCAAATATTGTAACTCTCAAATTTGCAATAATTGGCATGAAGAACAACATTCGAAAACGTGGAACAAAATTAACCAATTATACAGTCAGAAAATGTGATATCCTAAACTTTATATACCTACCATCTCTTCTTTTATACCCAATCGCCACCGTTTCAATCCCCATACTTCAATATGCCAGTATCAAGTTGATCCACTCACCACATTAACCCAACGCTTATTATTACCAACGCAAAACAAACACAGACCGGTCAGACCCACAAAGTATTCCATTACAAATCATCAATCCAAACATCGAATTACCTACCTAGATTCCATCAAGAAGCATGTTTCACCGAGCTACTAAAAACTAAGCACAAGTAAATAAAAGAGAGGCAATTACCTGCTGGCACTACTACCAGAACTGCCACTGCCAAGCCCAGGCAACAAATCATCAAAACCCTTGGCGGTACTCGCACTTTTACCATTATTATTCTTATCGTTTCCGCTGAAATTCCCCAGCAAATCATCAAATTCGTTCCCACTCTTCCCTAACACGTTTTCAAACACATCATTCTCAAACTTAGTCTCCTTTGACGACGCAACATTCGCTTTATTACTCTTCAGCCCAGGCAACCCTTCGAATATATCATCATCATAGACCGGCTTATCGTACACAGGAAGATCAGCACCGCCACCGCCACTACCACCGCCGCCGCCCCTATTGCTATCAAACGAAGACGTCTTATTGAAACTACTACTCTCGTAGCTATTCCTCTCAGTTGACCTGAAAATAGAATCGTAATCAAAGTTGAGCGGATCGTTGACGGATCCGCGATCGGAACGCATCGGATTCGATTTCCCGGTGCCACGCGTACCGAGCCCGACGAACACGTCGAGATCGTCCATTAGAAGTGAATCGACGGCTAAGGTATCACGGCTGCCGGCGGATCTGAGAACCGCGGATTATCTCCCCAGCTGAATGGAGGCAGGACGACGGCGAGTCTCCGTAGGATCGGAGGGGTATAATGGTCAAATCAGGTGGTTAAGTGAGTAGTAATTGTCGGATCGGAGGGAATTGTAAACGCGAACCTCTTTTTATCTGACAAAAATCATCGTATTTCTTCGCTGCTTCCCCTCTTCTCTTCTCTCTCTCACACATTAATTGAATTTTTTATTTGTATTTTTATTTTATTTGTGGTTTAATTGATGGGTAATTGGTTGGATTCTTATGGGCCGTGTGCCATCAACAGAATAGGCCCATTGTAGCCCAATTAAGGTAGGTAGGGTTTTTAGCTCCTAGGATATAAGAGCTGCCTTCACTTTTCAGCTCGCCGGTCGCTGGACTCGGAACGCCATCGAGGAAATTGTATCGTAAAAATGGTGAGTTCTCAGATCGCAGCTCCGTATTGTATCTTTTATAGCTTTTACCTCAACGGTGTGAAAGAGGCAGAGTTTGATTTATGGTCGCGTTAGTTGAAATTGTGTTTTGTTTTGCTGAAGTTATTTCATGTTCTTTTTCTTCGGTTTTCTTAGAATGAAAGGATTCCTATGCCAACATTTAGATTGCGTTGTTGGTGATCTTGATGTTTAGCTGTGGCTGGTTTATCTGATTTCAATTGTGTGTGGTGTCTGTGAGCTTATTGTCTCTAGCAGCTGCACATGGAAACTATGTCTGAAATGTATGCTTGTGTGTGAGAAATAGTATAGACTATTTAAGTGTGTTGATATCTGTCTTTACAGGCGTTTGTGAAGGCTCAGAAATCAAGGGCTTACTTTAAGCGATTCCAAGTTAAATACAAGAGAAGGAGGCGTAAGTCCCCTACTAAGTTTGTTGAATATTTTCATGTCATAGTAGCATTTCATAATATAAATAATCCTGGTTGCAGAGGGTAAGACTGATTACCGGGCAAGAATTCGCCTTATCAATCAGGACAAGAATAAGTACAACACTCCCAAATATCGCTTTGTTGTCAGATTCGTATCCTTCTCTTCTGCCTTATCAATTTGCTATTCATTGTTGACATTCTTCATTTTGTCACGATGGTATTGCTTCTGCCTTTATCTATATGGTTTCGATATTGTTGGGTGCCTTGACATGAGTTTCAGACCAACCAAGACATCATTGCCCAAATTGTATCAGCTAGCATTGCTGGTGATCATGTTCTTAGCGCTGCTTATGCACATGAGCTGCCTCGCTATGGTCTTGAAGTTGGCCTCACCAACTATGCTGCTGGTATTCTATGATAAGTGTTTTTGCGTTTATACATAACAAGGTTTCATTGCATGTTTACCTGATAAGTATGTATCAGCTTACTGCACTGGGCTGCTATTGGCTCGCCGAGTTTTGAAGAAACTCGAGATGGATGATGAGTATGAAGGGAATGTTGAGGTAATTCATTGAAGTTCATGCATATTTTGCCTTATTCAGTTACTTATAAATCTTGTTGTATTGTTATGCATTGTAACTTTTGGGAGTTAGAGTTTGAACCACTATTTTTTCAGGCAACTGGCGAAGACTACTCTGTTGAACCGGCCGAAAGTAGAAGGCCTTTCCGCGCTCTCCTTGATGTTGGTCTCATCCGTACTACGACTGGAAACCGTGTTTTCGGTGCCCTCAAGGTACAGTACTTTTTTCATTTGCATCTTCAATGCAAAATTATTCTTCAGAGTACTATAATATGCTATGTAGTGAATATATCTTTTACCATCTGCAGTTGCTAATTTGATTTCTCAGGGAGCTTTGGATGGTGGACTTGATATCCCACACAGCGATAAGAGATTCGCCGGGTTTAACAAGGAAACCAAGCAGCTTGATGCTGAAACCCACCGCAAGTATATTTATGGAGGGCACGTTGCTGCTTACATGAATGTACGTTTTTAACCTTTTGTTTCATCAGATATGTAAGAAGCAAAACATTGTCCGAATTGTGTGTAGTTATTTAGACCAAGATAAGTTCCCGTTCTTCACAGTGGTAGTAATGGATGGTTTTGGAATTACGTATGCAGACTTTGACAGAGGATGAGCCTGAAAAGTACCAATCCCACTTTAGTGAGTACATCAAAAGGGGCATTGAGGCAGATAACATTGAGGAGTTGTACAAGAAAGTTCATGCTGCTATCCGTGCTGACCCCACCGAGAAGAAATCTGAGAAGCAGCCACCGAAGGAACAGAAGAGGTAACTATTTCCCGTGTGCCTACAAACGATGTGTTCTCTAATACTCCGAAAGTACTACAGTCTACATCAACTTTCTGTTTAGTTGGGACTAACAGAGGCGATTTGAATTAGCTAAATAAACCTTTTTGGTCTGTGTTATTTAAGAAGATTTTGAATGCATACTTATCTGAATTGCATGCGCAGATACAACCTCAAGAAGCTGACGTACGAGGAGAGGAAAGCCAAGTTAATTGAGAGGTTGAATGCTCTGAATGCAGCTGGAAATGGTGATGATGACGAGGATGAAGACGGCGACGATGAGTAAACATATTATCGACCTTAATGATCTAAATTCTGCCAGTTTTGGATGTTGTTTATCGCATACACCTTCGCTTGTGTTGCATTTCAGATATTTGAGGATTTGCACTGCTTTCTAATTTGCGCTGTAGTTTTTATTTTCTGATCTTGAAGTGTGACTCTTTTCGGGCTTTGTTTCAGCGGATGAGTTGTTTATCAAGTTATTCCTCCCTTCAACTTGATTATCGCTGCTTTCCATCTGGAATTTCTTGCTTTTGTAATAAACTTAATATAATAAGGTTAATCTATAGAAAAATACCCAATAGGATATAATTTTTACACATAATTACTCATGTCAGAAAATTCTACAAATAGATACTCGATTTAATTTTAGCAGTTTATAGCATAAGTCGTACCATTTTCTGTTATATAGGGTACCTAAATATAGCATACGTCGTACCTACGGGAATACCTGTGGGTTACATAGGGCGTACTTAAAAATAGCATACGTCGTACTATTTTCTGTTATTTAGGGTATCCAAATGTGTTGATATAGGTACCCAAAGTGTTGTATGGTGTACTTTCGGGGATCGGGTACCTATGTGCAAAAAATTTATTCTGTTAGGTACCTACATATAAAAAAAATCCTGAGCGGGTACTAAATTACAAGTTTTTTTTCCAAATAGGTATTTATATGTAAAAACCCCATATAATAATTCTTGTTTATAATAATTTAGTAACACTTATAAGTGTATTTTGTATTAAAAAAACAAAACAAAAATTATAATATTGATAAATAGTAGAGAGGCGCAACGTTTTAGTTCAAAGCCACCTCCAAAAAGAAACCAATTGTGATTTGTGATAATAACTGGACGCGCTCGGTGATCGCCCGATTCGCAGGCACAAAAGGATTGCCCTAATTGCTAGCTTTTCCTTCCCTCCAATTATAAATCCTTACATTGCAATCATCTCTCTTATCCGCAATTGCGAGCTTCGGTCTTCTTCATTCATCGTTAGCTTCGAGAGCGATCAGTCGTGTTTACGGGCAGGGATTTACTAATATTCCGATATTTATTGGTAGGTTAGATTTTAATGATTTTTTCTTCGGTATCGGTCACTTGGTTTGGTTGGTTGTTTCTTGAATGTACGAGTTTTTTTTTTCTGTTTTCTGTAAAAGCTGCTCTGCTATGCGTTTTTAGGGTTTAGTTGTGTACGCGCTTTTAGATTTAGGGTTTAGGGCTTCCGTTTGTAGATGGGATTTTTTGAATGGCACACTTGCAATTTTACGATTTGGTAATATATTTCGGACTTCTGCTTCGAGCACATGGTTTGTCTCATTGTCCATAGCTCGAGCTTTCTATTATGAACTTCCGTCTGTTTTCTGATCTAAAACTTCTGGGATCCAAGTCCTGTTGGCTGTAGTCTCTTTGTATATCAGGCGTTACTTCTGATCATAACAATTTGATATGATCGCTGGTAAGTTGATTTGCACTCATTCGTTATTGTGTATTCTAAGCTGTAATGTGCTATGATCATGTCAGGCACTGACTGATGGATCCGGATTACAGAAGGTTTGGAAAAGGTAATACTCGTAGATGCAAAATTAGTACATCGTGTGGTTAGTGTTTTTCTTTCAGTTGGTATATGATAAATTGAAGCAATAGTTGAATCTATTCTGCGTTGATGCAAAGTGTCATAGAAAGCTGTGTTTAGTTAGTTGGGGAACTTGTATTCTAGTTATTGATCCACGTGCAAGCTATGCCTTTCTCATGGAGCTTGCATATTTGCTCTAGCATCTCTAATAACCGATACTTTCTTGATAATTTTTTAAAAACAGGACCGAGAGAAGTTTCAGGTGCTGTGGATCTCATAAGTCACTTCAAATTGTTGCCCCATCATGATTTCTTCTGCAAGAGGTCACTTCCTGTTTCAATATTGGACACACACTACCTTCACAATGTGGCTGGAGACACAGAAATCAGAAAAGGAGAGGGGATGCAACTCGATCAGCTAATTCAAGATAGATCTTTATCGCGGGAAATCAGTACCCGTATTCAACCTTTTGACTTGGATACTCTTAGGGAAGCCCTTCAACTGCACGAAACAGCCCCAATTGATCTCCCTCCTGTAAGATTGAGCGTTGCTCAATTTGATTTTTACTCTCTACTGTGATTGAGGTTCTTCTTTGGAGCCTGTGTAGTGTGTTTCTCTGTCTGTAAATATTAAAACATGTATAACTGATATTTGGTTGTTGATGCTTTATAGTCTGAGAAGGGTACTCCTACATTTGCTGCCAAATCAAAAAGTGAGCCTAGGGAGAAGGAGAAAAAGCATAAAAAGCACAAAGACAAGGATAAAGAGCACAAGAAGCACAAACATCGGCATAAAGATAGGAGTAAAGACAAGGATAAGGATAAGAAAAAAGATAAAAGTGGCCATTATAACTCTAGCAATGACCATTCAAGAAAACATCTTGAGAAGGTTTGTTTCCTGTGTTCTGGGATAATTTCCTGCTTTGTTTTGCTAAGAGTAGCGTGCAATCAGGGGTGTCTTTGTAGATTATACAATAATTTACTCTTAAGATTGAAGTTCTTTTGGAATTCGAAATATCAAAATACCACGAATCTACATTTATGTCGTCAGTATCAATCATCAAAGTTTTATGCTTGACACTTACCATTTTGGAGTGAGAGCCCTGTCTAAGTTAGATGAGAATTGATGGTACAGTTTATGCTTTGAACTTAATTGATCAAATTTTTCATATTTCCTGGGTTACTTGGTATGTGATTGACATCAAAGTTTGACCTTTCTAATGTTTCTTGAGATGTGCTTTACTTTTCATTAGATTTGATGTTAGGTTTGCTAGATTTGTATTTAATTTTTTGATTTACCTCTAATCTATATGTGTTCCTGATTTTGTTTAATGATGTTAGAAGAGAAAGCACGAGGGTGATGACGATCTCAACGATAGTAGTAAACAAAAGAAAAGTAAGGTAATGAAGCACTTTTGGTTTATTTTGTTCGTTTGTTGTTGAACATTATCCTTACTCTTTCTGGCGTAACCAATTCATTGTTGATGTCATTTTTACTCATTAGTTCTCTTTACACTGTCGTCACTTTATATCTATATTCCTTATCATGCATAACTTGTGCAGCATAAGAGCACGAAGATTGACGAAATGGGAGCAATAAAAGCTGCTGGCTGAAAAGTCTTTCTTCCGTCAGAGAATTTCATCACCAAATGGTGACTTCGAAAACAGAGGGATGCTTTTCTTAGTTTGTCAATTTCTCTAAGGTATATAGTCACCTGATCACAGATTCTTTGCCTTCACCATTTGCCTTATTTGTTGCCGTACTTTCTGGTAATTAAACCATAGAAGGGATAAGGACTAAAAAGGTATTGGTGTTCCAAGTATATGACCGGGTTATAGTCTAGCATAATGGAGTTTCCAATTTCACTCATCACATGAATCTCTTAACATTGTTCGTTTGAGTTGACTTCGTCATACGGTGAATGTACTGTTGATGGTTGTGAAGTGTCGATTTCCATGTAGTAATCATAAGTTCTTACTCTGTATCCTCTTTGCCTTGCAGAACTATATTTGCGGCCATGCTGAAATGACTCGTCCTCCTCATATCTCCTTGTCTATTGCAGATGCAAAGAGACCTTTGGCTTTGATTCTTTGGTTTGTGGTTATGTTGTACACTATTGACAGCTGAGTTTCTTCTGAAATGTTGTGTTATTAAAGAGCTGATGATTCACTACACAATTTTGTCCGAGGAAAAGAACAATAGATCACATGTATGTGTTTGAGTTGCAGGTGCTATGCCTAAGTAGGCTCTTGCTGTAAAAATCAGTTTATTATCCAGCATTACAATTATTTTGAATATTAAATAATTACAGAAATGTAGTTGTTCTCATCTCATGTCCCTTATTAAAAAATAAATTAAATAATAAAACTCCCAAAAAGTTCTCACTACCACCTGGTAATTTCAAAATAACTATCTACTATCAAACATATTTTTAGTAATTACAAATAGTTAATACGAGTTTTAGATGATTGGTACGGTCTTTCTTCATGATATTGTGTTATCTGTATTTTATAGTCTAGAGGATTTTAAAACTATATTAATTATTTTATCATTTTATCCTCAATATTTTAGTTTATTGCAATTTTATCTTTACTTTAAGTTTTTATTTTCTAAACAACTTAATTAATATGAAATATTCAAAGAATAAAATATATTTGCAAACATGTTTTAAAATAGTTTTGTATATTAAGTGGAACTTGCGTTCTTTCTAGTCCGTTTCTGTGCCCAGAGCCCCAGAGGAGGAGAGAAAATGGCGAATATTTGCGAAATTTTAGAACATCAAAACTATTATTTACATAAGAAAAAGGATGGATGGGAAATAGTAAAATTGAGGAGTGGCAGAAAGAAAAAGCAAAGGTCATAAAGGTCAGTGCATGTGGTGTGGTGTCAGAGTCCAGTCGTGCTTTTTGTGCGTGTACCTTTCGGTATCAGACACTGTCTCTCCTCTCAATAAAATAAATAAATATCAAAACAATTAAATAAACCTCTCTTCTTAGAGGCAACGCTTTACTCTCTCTCGCAATTAAGGAACCCTCGCGAAACTATGGCCTGAGTTCTTTCGATTCTACGAAGCTAATCAGTCTCAGCCCTGCGTTAGCTGCATCCCAGGTCGAGTCGTTAGACCCTGATCTTCGTTTTGGTACTTTCTTCTCCAGCTAATTCGGTGTATAGTCACAGATCGAGTCTCGTATTTCAGTATCTTGATTATTTTTGTTTCTGAGCTACTATGCGCTGTTTGATTTGTAATTTGCGTTCGTTTTGCTAATTTTCACTTATATGCTGTGTTCTTTTTTCAGTATGTATGTGTGTCTAAAGTTCTGCGTCGTAGAGTTTGTTAGATCAAAGTGTTTCAGCTGTCAGTTATTAGTTATCGGTATGTTTGAGGTTGGCAATCATTTTGTTTTTGAAATATATTTGCATTATTGCTTGTGTTTTCGTGTGCTTTTTTTTGGGTAGTGTTGAGTTAGGTTACTTTTGCCTTCATGTTGGGTTAGTCTTATATATTTGATACTGGCTTCTTTATGTTGATCGTTAGTTACTATAATTTGGTTTTACCGATTCTAGTGTTTCTTATCTGCCTTAAGTCAACCAATGGTGCAGTTACTGAACGTTTAGTTTCCACGCAAAAATAGAAGTAAATAAACGGAATTTTGTTTGCTTCTTTATTTGAAGGAGCTTTTGTGGTTTGATTTGATGTTATCCTTTGTTGCCTGCTCTATCATTCGTATAAGTTGAAAATTTTTGGTTGTCCTCTATCAATAAATTCGTATTATTTGTGAACTGATCGTTAGGTGCCCTGTTTCCAGGATTTATGTGCCATGGAAAACAACTTTTCAGTTGATTCTCTAATGGAATCCACAGCCTCTAAGATCCAACAACTTCAGAAAGCATTTGCTGAACTTGAGAGTCATCGAGCCATCACTCTCAACTTGAAATGGAAGCAGATTGAGGAACATTTTCAGGGGCTTCAAAAATCTCTGAAGAGGCGCTTCACTGAACTAGAAGATCAAGAAAAGGAATTTGAAACTAAAATAGTTGAATCCAAAGAGATGTTGGACAAGCGCAAAGCTGATATTTTGGATAAAGAACAAACCTCACTTGAGAAGCTTCAACAGAAGCGTGATGCCGCGGTGTCAGCCATTTTCAGTGCCATGGGCAAGCAGGAGAAACCTTTCTTTGTTTTCTCTGGCGTCTCTAGTTGTCCTTCCCAATCTGAAGTACAAGTCGCACATGAGGATAAACTGAATACGTTAGTCGCTGTTGCTAATGATGGCTTTAAAAACTCTCTTGAAAGTATAAATGCCCAAGTAAAGGCTTATCCTCAGCTCGTCAAGTTGTGCCAGGAGATGAATTCTGAAGGACTTCACCATTTCATATCTGAAAACCGCAAGGACCTTGTTACTCTCAAGGAGGAGCTTCCTATTGCATTAAAGGCTGCATCAGATCCTGCCTCATTAATCCTGGACTCACTGAAGGGGTTCTATGGCACGAATGTTCCAAGCATGGATATGAGAAAAGATTCTAATATGTTAGGACTTCGTCGAACCTGTATTATGCTGATGGAGTGCCTTAGCAGCTTGTTCCTCAGTCTTGGCATGGATACCCTCGCTGGTCTTATCTCTGGAAATGCTAAGGAGCGTGCGAAAGCAATTGCTGAAGAGTGGAAACCAAAGTTAGACGACCTTGACATTGATGCCAGCAATGGAAACTCCCTGGAGGCTCATGCATTCCTACAACTCTTGGCAACCTTTGGCATTAATTCGGACTTTGATAATGAGTTCTTGTCAAAGTTAATACCCATGGTGTCTCGCCGAAGACAGACAGCTGAATTATGTCGCCTCCTCGGATTGTCTGATAAAATGCCAGGTTGTTTGCTTGGACTGTCGACATATGCAGTGACTTTTATCCCCATTCAAAGTTGCTTATATTAATTATTCTTTGAACAACTTGTATGTTGGCCTTTTGCCACGTCTCATCAGGTGTGATTGATACTTTGGTGAAAAATGGAAGGCAAATTGATGCCGTCAACTTAGCCTTTGCGTTTGAGCTTATTGATCAGTTCCCACCAATCCCTTTGCTGAAATCCTACTTGTCTGAGGCCAAAAAGGTTCCATCTGCAGCCAAACCTGGAAGTAAATCGCCAGTTTCTTCTATGCAGGTTCTTTTTAAGCCTTCATATTTTGCTTTTTTTTTTCTGGCCTCTGAATTGAAGAAAATAGTATCTCAAGTTACTGTTCAGATTCAGCTCCATATTCAATATATATATATTTTTTTAATTTCTCGTATTAGGGGCAACAATTTGTAGAGTCACTGGCACCAATCAGCTCCACAATTGATAATTTCATGAGTCTAATAAAGTTTTTTTTGTGTGTTTCTCAACAAACCTCCGTTTTCTCCAGAATGGCGTGAATGAGAAAGAATTCACAGCACTTAAAGCTGTCATCAAGTGCATCGAAGACCACAAACTCGAAGATCAATTCCCAACAGATCCACTCCAGAAACAGCTCCTCGAAATGGAGAAGGCAAAGGCAGACAAGAAACGAGCTACAGAAGTCGCAAAGCCACAGTCCAAAAGGCCCCGAGCTACAAACAACAACTACAATTACAATCCCCACGCTGCACCACCAAGGGTCACTAATGCTCCTCAAATCGACAAGAACTTCTACAATAGGATCGACGAAAGGTACCCACAATTCGGCGGCTACGAAAGAGCTTATCCCTACCCTTTGCCCGTCGAGCGCCATGTTCCTTCATTCGTGGGCACAACTCCTTACAACTTCTCTCCCAATCATGGCGCCTTCTTCGGTAATGCCTATCAGTACCAAGCTGCCTATTTGCACTGATGCAATGGATGGAGGGAAAAAATCTATCTGAAACTGATGTTTATCTGTTGACATATTAGCTTATTGACCCTTTTCTGTAATGAACTTCTCTGTTGTTCACTGCTGCTATGCTCCCTGTGGAAACTTCCTTGTTGATCTGCACTTTGTTGTAAAACGTAATGTTCTCTTTAACTTCACACGGTTGTCTAATATGTTCATGGTGTTTATGTTGAAGTTATTTGTGTGTGATCTTACAGCCTCTCTCTCTCTATTTCATATTTTTCTTAAATAAGATTCTTCCCTTTCCTCCATTAAAGGATTTTGGGGTGCTCTGTTTCTTATGTTCTTGTTCCATGGTTTTTTTTTTTTTGAAAAAAAAATTAATAAAACCTACGAATTACGATTGGAGAAAAAAAAAGAGCATGATACTTCACACCATGAACACAAATCATATCTCAACAGTAAGAGAAAAGAAAAACCAGCCCTTTTAACGTCAAATCCATCATCAGCTCAGCGTTGCAAATCCGCCGCCCTTCATCATCCTTCGAAACTCGTCGAAATTAACTCTCCCATCACCGTCGACGTCGACCTTCACGATCATCCTCTTACAATCCTCAAGAGATCTCCCTTGCTTCAATCCCAGGGAAGCCAAGACGGATCTCAACTCATCGACCGTTATGAATCCGTCCCCATTCTGATCGAACACCTTAAAAGCTTCCCTCATATCGTCGTCTTCGCTGCCCTCGCCGTCGTTCTCCTTTCCATCGCTCTCCATCATCGCCGCGTAGAGAGCTCCGAACTCGTCGACGTCCACGTGACCGTCTCCGTTGGAATCGATCTTTTGGATCATCTGAAGGAGTTCGGTCTCGGGTATGTGTATGCTCAGCTTCTGTAGAGATTCGCTGAGCTCTTTGTGTGTTATTTTTCCGTCGCCGTTGCGGTCGAACATTGAGAATATTCGCTGGAGCTCCGTGGAATCCATTTTCTTTTCTCTTTTCCCTTTTTTCTTCTCTTTTTAGAACTCGATTGTCAATTGTCTGATAAAAGGGCAGAAGATTAAATGGAGGGAATGTATTATTAGACGACGATCTTGTTGGAAATTGGTTTGATTAGCACATTGACGACGAGGATGATCGGCTAATTGAATTGAATCAAGAATTAATGTATCGAAACTTTTGGTGGTATTTCGCTTTCCTCAATATGCCTTCTTTGATTTTAGGCGGTTTGGCGAAATTAGTACAAAGTTTGCTTTTTTCTTTTTGCGTAGAGGAAAATCTTGAGAGGTTGTGGGGAAGAGATCGCACAAAAAGTGGAGAGAAATGTGGACAGCCACCGTACAATTGGTTCGTGTAACAAGCTAATGTATGTCTACATATATTATACTCCATTGATTTATTCAAAGAAATAATAGCGCAAGAATTTTCTGCAAGTGGTATGCAACTAAGCATGTATGTCATTGTACATATATTTTTTCGGCATTTGTAACTTGTCGACGAGCCACCACGACTAGTGGGATATATGGTTTTCGAATTACTATCATGCTATTTTTATGAATAGATCACACAGAGTAAATCGGCTAAAACATTCTTTCTCGGACAAATATCGAATTTTCTTTTTATTGTTATGCATGGCATGCTTCATCATATATATCTCGTGTGTATGCATGGCAATGGGGCGGGTATGGGGCGGGTTTTGCTGGACCCGAGACCCGCCCCGGTTACTTTTCCCCGGACCCGAGACCCGCCCCGCCCCGCTTCGGGTCTAGACCCGCCCCGCCCCAGGTCAGACCCGAGCGGGGCGGGTCCAACCCGCCATACCCGGTTATATTATTTTTTTTAATTTTTTCCTTCTCTTTTTTATTTTTTTAAGATAAAAGGGATAAATGTAGTGCTTGAGACTAAAACCCGCGACCTTATGTTCATAAAACCAAACCTTTACCATAAGACCAACAGATTTTTTATTCATAATATTAGCAATAATTCTATATAATACGTAATTATGAATTGAATTATAATATAAATATATCCGGGGCGGGTTTCGGGCCGGGTCTCGGGGCGGGGTTTGCCAGACCCGGGACCCGCCCCGGACCCGGCCGGGTTTCTTCTTTTGAGACCCTAGACCCGCCCCTAGACCCGAATTATCGGGTAAAACCCGGTTATTTCGGGGCGGGTCCAAGGCGGGTTCGGGTCTGGACCCGCCCCATTGCCATCTCTACTCGTGTGGTGGTGGCCTTTTTGACTGCTCCACGAGATGTCCACGTGGCAGGGTTAATTTGGTAAATAACGAAATGAGTAAGGCCATTAAATTAGCAATAATAAGGACAAAAATAAGAGTGGGACCCAAAACGGTTCCGCTTCTTCGCTTCCTATTAAATCCCCAACCAACTGTAGTCAGTAGTAAAAACTCACGCTTTTCTCTTTTCTCAGCTCACTCTCTCACTCCACTTAGGGTTTCTCGAAAGTCTCGCTGATGGCAGAGGACTTAAGTAACGCCGTTCCGTCCGAGACCGACAACAACGACTCTTCTGCTGCGGCGGCGGCGGTGTTCTCCTCCGTGAAGCCGTGGCTGGTGGTTGAGGCTCCGAAAGCCAACGATGCCGTACTGTTCTATAAGTCGGCCTTCGGTTTCGAAGAGCTGAGCCGCGTGAATCATCCCAAGAGGAAGGCCGAGCAGGACGTGCCGCTCGTGGTTTCCGCCGAACTCAAGCTTGGATCGTCTACGATCGTTGTGTCTGACCTCATGGACGACCACAACTCCGCTCCGTAAGGATACGTTTTCACATTCCTCTCGCATTTCTGCTTTTGTTTCTCTCATCCTCCTTTTCTTCTTACTGTTAGCATTTCTTCGACAACTTGTTCGTTGTGGTTGTATTTCTGAAGTGTTGAAATAATTTCGTGTTGTTTTTGTTTTGGGAAGGCGTGAGTATAGTTTTCGTCTTCTTTCAAGATAATACAGTCTGGCAACTAATGACATATGTTGTTTTCGGGACTCAACGTTTTATTGTTATTATTACGTCTTTTGCACTTCATTTTGCCTTCCTTCAACATTTGAACGTGATATCTTACTTTTTCGATGTGGTTTTTGGTTTTTTTTATCAGTATTATACGTATTAACACGCAAGTCGCTGGCATTAGTCGCATTCGAAATCGACCGTATTGCTCGTGTTGCTGCAGTATAACCATGTACATGTTTCTATATTTTCTAAAAATATGCTTCTGTGTCCCCCCAGTGTGAAGTTCTCCGTGAGCGGTGCTGTTTTCTGCTTGGAAACCAGCGACGTGGAGGCGGCAGTTGCTAAAGCTTTGGCCGCCGGAGCCGTGGCGGAAGGTGAGATCTCTGAGGGCGAAGAAGGTGGCGCGTGCGATGGGCGCGTGGGAAAAGTGAAGGACCCTTACGGCAATATCTGGATGATACGCCTTCCCCAGAAGGACGGTGACGTGGCAGCTGCTTAAATTATATTCGTTTTCTTCTTCACCTCGTTATTAACTATGCAACGCAACTAAGATTACTTAGCTAATCGCTTCTTAGTATTTTGAAGAATCAATGTTTTGGGCTTATGCTTGATTTCTGACTAATCAAACCATCGGCTTGTGGATTTCCCTATTATATTACATATTTGCTATTTTGATGAAGAGAAAAGGCTAGTATAACCCAACTTTGGCCACGTGTCCTAGGACTTACTAGACCTGTCCCGGGGATTATATACTAGGGAGATCCTCGCGGGACTCCGTGACAGATTCACTGACTTTCTTTTTGCTACCTATATTTATTCATTGGTATCATATTTGCCTCTTTGGATAAAATATACTCACTCCTTCCCTATAAGATATGTACATTTGGATTCCGGCACGGGTTTTAAGAAACTAAATATTGTAATAATATAGAGGTAGAAAGGTATGTGGTGTGACACGTCTTTTAAGAATATTTAATATTATTATATTGATTGTGTGTGATAGTTTTTTACTAAATATGGAAATGTACAAAAGATAGTGGGACGCCCGATTTAGTAATATGTACAAAAGTTACTGGGACGGAGGGAGTACAATTTTTCCTAGAAACATTTTGATGGTTACCGATCTGTAGATAAAACAAAAACAATCGTTTGTTGAGGACTTGGAATCAAACGAATTTTCACAGCCCTTTCCCTCAACCACAAATTCCTCTTGTTTCCAACTAACAATGAAGCAGACTTCATCAGTTTAGCAGCCAGCGTGCTTGCTAGCTAGAGTTTTAAATCTGATGTTTTTACGTGCTACTATACTATCACATCGTCACCCAAATTACTGTTCTAGATTTTTTTATGGGGGCTTTCTATTTCAGGCCCCACCGTAACTTTGGATTCGACTTCAGACCCTCCTCCCATTAAGTATAGGTTTAAGGACCCACATTAAATTAAATTCAAACGTAAAGGACACAATCTCTGATTTGACAAAAATGCCCTTTGTTGGTGTAATATAAAGAGGTATGATATCGCTATATTGTGTTACAATATGTTATTCAAATGTTATCAATCGAAAAAAACTATTTGAACGATCGATTTGCCGTAAACTTTCGACCATACTGGGCACAAAATCAAGTCTGATGTGCACTCGATGATGACAATGATGTTTACGTCTTCAGATTTAAGTTGTGAGGAAATAATCTCTAGAAATTTATTTCGCAACTAAGATAAATCGAGAATTTTTTTGGTCGAAATTAAAGCTAATATGCATAAATTGGAGAGACCCATAGCTTGAAAATTAAGTGGCGCCGTAGAGGTGACTCAATCGTTCGTCACTCAAGATTAACGAACTGAAAATGAAATCGGCAGAAAAAAATCGTTTAAAACGAGTGTTCGTTATGTGGTATGAGAAAGTCTTAAACTGGTATGAAAACCACAAGAACTAGTACAATATATGCGTAAAGTGGTATTGTTACGATAAGAATATTTACTCGAACTGGTACGAGATAATACTTATTCTAATTTGTTATAATTTTATATGCTGAGGTACTAAAAGAGCGTAAGGTGGTAATTAGAGGCATAGTGGTATATCAACGATAAGAAGCGTTACTCGAACCGGTATTCGAGATATTACTCATTCTCATATGGTATTAGTTTTATAAGATGCGGTACCAAAAAGCATAAATTGGTATAGAGTAGGCGTAAAGTGGTATAACATCAATCTCGTACGAGATATTACTTATTATCATCTGGTATAGATTTTATGATATATGGTACTGAAACGGCATAAAGAGGTATACTTAGTTTTATAAGATAAGGTACCAGAAAAGCATAAATTGGTATAGAGGAGGCGTAAAGTGGTATAACATCGATCTCGTACGAGATATTACTTATTATCATCTGGTATAGATATTATGATATGTGGTAATGAAACAGCATAAAGAGGTATGCTTTACGCGTAAAGTGGTATGGAAACGATAAGAAGCGTTATGCGAACTGGTACGAGATATTACTCATTCTCATATGGTATCAGTTTTATAAGATGAGGTACCAGAAAAGCATATATTGGTATAGTGGAGGCGTAAAGTGGTATAACATCGATCTGGTACGAGATATTACTTATTATCATCTGGTATAGATATTATGATATGTGGTACTGTAACAGCATAAAGAGGTATGCTTTACGCGTAAAGTGGTATGGAAACGATAAGAAGCGTTATGCGAACTGATACGAGATATTACTAATTCTCATCTGGTATCAGTTTTATAAGATGAGGTATCAGAAAAGCATAAATTGGTATAGTGGAGGCGTAAAGTGGTATAACATCGATCTGGTACGAGATATTACTTATTATCATCTGGTATAGATATTATGATATGTGGTACTGAAACAGCATAAAGAGGTATTCTTTACGCGTAAAGTGGTATGGAAACGATAAGAAACGTTACGCGAACTGGTACGAGATATTAGTTATTCTCAATTGGTATTAATTTTACAAGATGCGGTACCAAAACAAACTAAAATGGTATAATTACCATAAGAAGTGGTTTCCAGACTGAAATCATAAAATATAGCAAAATAATGAACGAAGCTTGTTATATTAACAGCCATGATGAATGACAAAAAGACAAACTGTACAAGATCATAAATAACACTAGATTAACAAACTTTGATGTAGTATGTACACACTTAATGATGTGGTACCAGAAACACTTTATGTGTTATAGATAACAGTTTACGCGCTAGGGTTTCCAGTTTTATGTTTTAGAGTATCGGATCTTAGGGTAAACGGGTTCGAGGTTACGACTAAAGGTTCATTATCTTGAGATTTGTTCAATGATTGACGTATAATGTTGATTAGGATACATATGTGCAAACCATAATGAGAAGTATCAATGTGATGTAAATACATCTTAGTTGTCTACGATTGAGTAAGGTGTACATATTACATGATCATAACTTCATTACTCGACTACTAACATCATATTTGCATAAACGCGACAAAAATGGACGAAGTTGGTGGTGTAAATACGTAAAAGAATATATTTCCGTGATCTTACTCTTCTACAACCGAAAAGACAAACTTTTATTTACGAAATTATTCGAACCATTAATGTGGTACATATAATATATTAACTAGTATCAATACAACTTAATGTGGTATCATTTCGTAATGTATTGTTACCAGGATAGTATAAATAGTTACCAAAATATAGTAAGTGGTATAACGTATACGTGATATGGTATCATATAAAGATGGAGAGACAAGATTCACTAACGGTCCATGAAGCTTCTGGAATATTCTAATTTTATGTAATGATTGGAGTATAAATTGGTATCAAAGTATGCTAAAGTGGTATAGTTTAAATGTGTTTTGGTATGGTATAAATATGGATCCGGATTGATGGAACATGAAGCTTCTTGAACGTTCTTATTTTTTTGGTACGAGTTTAGTATAAAGTGGTACCCAGTTATCCTTAACTGGTACAATTTACATGTGATCTGGTACGAGACAAAATGGACGAAGTACTAGGCCCATGAAGCTTTTTGAACGTTCTTATTTTTGTGGTACGAGTTTAGTGTAAAGTGGTACCTAGTTATACTTAAGTGGTACAATGTACATGTGATCTGGTACGAGATAAAATGGACGAAGTACTAGGCCCATGAAGCTTCTTGAACGTTCTTATTTTTGTGGTACGAGTTTAGTAAAGTGGTACCCAGTTATACTTAAGTGGTACAATTTACATGTGATCTGGTACGAGATAAAATGGACGAAGTACTAGGCCCATGAAGCTTCTTGAACGTTCTTATTTTGTGGTACGAGTTTAGTATAAAGTGGTACCCAGTTATACTTAAGTGGTACAATTTACATGTGATCTGGTACGAGATAAAATGGACGAAGTACTAGACCCATGAAGCTTCTTGAACGTTCTTATTTTTTTGGTACGAGTTTAGTATAAAGTAGTACTCAATTATACTTAACTGGTACACTTTACATGTGATCTGGTATTGTACAAAGATTGATGAAGTAATAGGCCCATGAAACAGAACTAGTTCAAAATCAAAAATACATGAAAAAACCGAAGCAGGAGCCACCATCATTCAAGACACATAGAGTGCTGAACACGGCCAAACAAAACAATAACAAGGGTCATGGTTCAACGCACACACTAACAGGATATACATCCGACTGAAATCCTCCAAACTTACCCGATCACACCGACCTTTTAATTCTATCATTTTCTTAATGACATCATCCCAACCTAATCGACTAAAGCTTCGATTGGGAAAACACCTCTTCACAAATTATACTTCAGACCCAGACTTATGTGCGAAATCGACAAACTGACCTTCCACTCTAAGACCCATAAACACTGAAAATTCTTTCACAGAAAATGGAACTAAACAATCTTCTCCAAACCTGAAAACCGAGGCATCTCCATTTAGTCGACTAAGCACTGCCTTTAACATACCGCCGGGAATTTCACACGGGTTTAGCCGCTGGAATGCCGCGAACGGCGTTCTCTCCACCGCCTCTAAATGGTCGGAGCTTGCCCCTTTCTTAATCTCGGCCATATTCTTCAGGAAGAACTTGGGTTGGAATCGACTTCATATGCCTATTGGACGTCGTACGCTCGATTCATCGGATTTCTTCTTCCCAGTGTCGATCTTCTCCTTCTTCCGGCCAGTTCCTCGGCGTTCGACGCCGTGCTTCTTCCCACCAACTGTCTTCTTCCTAGAACCTTCTTCCGGCCACTTTCTTCGCTATTGACGTGTTTCTTCTTCGGAGCCATCGAAGATTGGTCGATTAAGGGTGCAAATCGATCGACATCGCGTCGGGTTTTCTCGAAAAAGGGGCGAAATCGAACTTTAGGGTTTTGGCATGAAAATATGGTCGATTAAGGGTGCAAATCGATCGAAATCACGTCGGGTTTTCTCGAAAAAAGGGGCGAAATCGAACTTTCGGGTTTTGGTATGGAAATCAATTTTGGGACTGAGTTTGTGTCTTAATTGGTATATACTGTATAAAATTTACGGATGATTTAGTAATAACAGTTCAATCTGAATAGATATCAATAAAATAGGTTTTCATACCACTTAATAACACGTTAAGATTTAAGTCTAAAAAGTTTGATGTAATTTCAGATAAAAAAAAGGAGTACAAGTGTCTTTACAGTATGAATTGGTCCTTTTCCCTAATATAAATATAGTTTGGGTCCTTAACCCTATTCAAAATATAAAAGGGACCTGAAATCAACTCAAACTTCTTGAGAAGGCCTGATATCTAATTAGCCCTTTTTTATTCATATGATATGACGTAAAAGTTCTTCTTGAGAATTGGGGAGTAAATTGTTGTTAACCAGCCAATCCTTTGCAGCAGATAGGATGGAAAATCGGATAGTGGATTATTGAAGCAGTCGATGCGTAAGGTAGACAGACACAGCTCGGAAGGATAGAACGACATCGAAAAATGGCACAAATGTAACGAAGTCTACACTTCTTCCCACGATTAAACAAAACAAGCATACACGAAAATTTCATGAAATCCATCACACTGCAATACCCAGAAGTAACTTTCAGGGCTCATCATATCCGAAATTTCCAAATAGTTCCACAGCAAAAGAAAATAATTGCTTCAAACCGATACAAACCTTAGCATATGCCATAGAGAATATCCAAACAACGTTAATGTATAACCTTAAAACACCGAAACATTACCAAAACTTGACTAACCGCTCAGTAAGACTGCCTGCTGCTGCTCAAGATCGATCCCAGAGTCCCCAAAACAGCGAATGCAAGCAATGGGCTCACATCCAAAGTATCGAAAATCGGAGGAATTATATTCCTAAACAGATTCAAATAGGGATCGCACAAATCCCTAATTGCAGACAACGGCTGCCTATCCCACGGAATGTTGGGAAACCAGCTGAGAAGAACCCTAACCATCAAAACCCCACTGTACAAATCGAGCCACTTCGCCATCCCAGCGGCCACGACCGTGAACGGCGTGTTCAGAGACCCCGTCGGGACATCCTTCACCGCCGCGAAGAACGCCGGACCGATCGATCGGAATAGGGGTTGCCTCAATTGCACGGCTAGGGATAAGGTTTTGTAGGCGATGAGCTTGGAGAGGGCTAGGGCTGCGGCGAGGAGCGTCGTAACCGTACGCGTCGAACCGTGGAGTATGTTGGGCCGCGTATGGGAGGGTTTGAGAGGCGAACTTTGAATGGTCGACGCGACTATCGCAGGGTATAAGGTTCTGATTGCCGATGTTCTTTTGGGCGGGATGAAGAGGTGCGAATTGGTCGCCGTGAGCTGTACGGATTTCAACGGAGAGGCGGCGAGGTGGTTGATTGGGCGGCGGAGAGGGCGGTAGACGGCGGTTTGAGCTGCCGAGATAGAGAGAGCCATGGCCGCTTGGGTTTGTGGTGAAAGTGGGAAACACGGAAGAACAAAGGATTTGGGTGGGTAATGATGGGCTAAACGTTACTCAAGTCGCTGGCAGTAGCAGCGTTTTATAAATCATTCGTCTTTAGGGCCATTTCTATGGGCTTAATTTTGTTTGGGCCAAGATTCTTAGGTCCAAAGATTAACCATTGACACTGCAATCCTAGATGTATAATTTCCAAAGAATTTAGGATAATTTTCATTGTATTCGAGTTTAAGGAATTATTCCATTCATCATCAGTTGATTTTAGAAATGGAAATTATTCAACCAAACTCACATACATAAAACCACATATTTGATTGATAGCCACGGAGAATGGAGATTTTTTTTCTGAGTGAATTACATAAATAATGTTAGTTTGAAAATAGAGTTACAAAACTAGTTGAGTTTTTAAATCTATTACAAAAATAATCAATTTTTTAATTTCTAACTATTTTTATTTTCATTTTAACCACGAAAATACTTAAAATTATAAAATTTTCACAATTGTTATTTTCAAATAGCACAACACTTGTTAATAATTAAAATTTACCCCAACTTGTAACTCAAATATATTAAAGATATATTTACTTAAAGAAATAATCAAAAGAAAAATAATATGACCTACTCCTCCCCGTGAGTTCGATATCTAGAACTGTCAAAACGGGCCACCGGGCCTGGCTGGCCCGTAGCCCGCCAAACCCCACATTGGACGGGCGGCCACGGGCAGTGTTTTAAAAAGCGTATAGCGTAGTGTGTCGCGTTTTAGTGTCGGTAGCGCATAGCTTAAATAGCGTAGCGCATTGCGTGAGTATTTCGGATAATCTATATATAATGTAATAAATTATATATAATATATAATAAATATAAATATGCTACGTTCGGTTATTTTTTATGTCATTATTGTAGTTATGACTAAATAATCAATATTTTCTCGAAAAATTTAATGAATAAAAAATACGGTACAATTAATTGATTAAATAAAAATTCAAGATATATATGAATAATATATTTTAAAGTTTATATAAGCCCATAACAAAAAACAAAAAAATAACATAAAATGCTGTAACACGCTATATGCGCAATTTGGTACGCTATATGCGCAATTTGGCACGCTATTTACGCTATTTCTCAAAATATTCGCGCTATTCAGGACAAAACGCTATATTTTTTACGCTTTAACGCGTTTTTTCCGCAAAATTGCGCTATTTCGCGCTACAAAACGCGCTACACTACGCCCAAATAAAAAAAAAACAAATTCAAAATAGAAATAATTCGAAAAAAGAAAGAAAAATATAAAAAATAAATATTTAAGCTCGAAGTTAATTCGAATCAAATCTAATATTGTAATAATAATTTATTTATATTATTAAACTCGAGTAAATTAAAAATTGGAGCTAAAAATACTAACATACTTATATAATTTAATTATATATCAATATTTAATAAAAAATATCATATTGACCCTCCAGGAATTATAATATGATATGCTTTTATAATTTTTTTATGAATTATAAAAAAATATTTTAATTCTTTTTCTTTTGAATTTTTTATTTTTTTATTCGGGCGGGTCGGGCGTTCAATCTCGAGGCCTGCCAAACAGCGGGCTTACCCCCGTCCGCCCCGCCCCTGGCGGGCTTTGGCGAGCTGTTAGGAATATTTCGTAGCATCCTTTAATTAATATAATCTTGGATTAATATGTACTTATTTAGTGGGTTGTAATAGTTTGGGGGTGACTAATGATATTAGGTAAGAGTTTTGTATTGGGTTTTAATATACCAAATACTTGTGGTATATAAAGCTCCACTTACCCTAATTAGGGTTTTATCAAAAGAATTCAAAAGGTAAGCCACCTTGTACTTTTCCTTAGATAAACACACACTAACACGCACTCAAGGTGTTCTTCACGTTTTCAAACTTCTCTTTTGATCATTGTTTGGTAATATAAGGGCCAACATGAGCTACGGGTCGGCCCGCCCTGCCGGCCCGTTTTGACAGCTCTATATATCGAACTCACGTGGAAAGAGTAGGTCACGGTCATGCCAAGTAATTTTATTTTTCTTTTGCTTATTTCTTTAACTAATATATTTTTAATATATTTGAGTAAATAAGTTGGGGTGAAAATTTAATTCTTAACAAGTTTTGTGCTATTTGAAGATAACAATAGTGAAATTTGTAATTTTAAGTATTTTCGTGGTTAAAATGAAATAAAAATACTTACAATTAAAAAAGTTGATTAGTTTTGTAAAAGGTTCAAAAACGTAACTAGTTTTGTAATTCAATTCTCAAAATAACATTATTTGCGTAATTCTCTCTTTTTTTTCTCCCTCTTCCAATAAAGTTTGAAAGCTCAAACATGGACTGTCGAATTCATTAATATGTAGAATAACAAGATTTTATTTTCCTTCAAATGTGCGCAATAACACCGAACACTAGCAACAAAGGACTTGCATAGGGGTGGTTCGGTACGGTATACCGTATCAAAACTGTGATACTGTATAACCGTACCAAAATTTCAGTATCGAAAAAAATCATACCAATATCATACCAAAATTTCGGTATACCTTAAATTTCGATACGGTATCATACCAAAATTTCGATATGGTATCGGTATCATATCTATACCATTCACACGGTGGATTTTTTACCATGCATGTCTCGGAACTCGTTAATTCGTTGTTTTCGAATTTTTAGTCGATTCAAACTCCTTATGACCTAATAAGATGGATTATTAATACCAATTTTCCAAAATAAAAAGATTTTTAATTCATAAAATAACCTTAATATGTAGCAAAGAGAAACAAACATGTATTTTGTATTTACTTATGTTTTTTTAATGTAAATAAAATATGGTGGGCCTCAATAATCTTAGAAAGTTGGGTATAGTTAATAATTTATGAGCTAAATAAATTTATGAAGATCCTTATAATATTTTTATCCATTTTATAGTTTTTGAAATAATATAATATATGTACGTGTGTGTGTATATATATATATATAAAATATTAAAAATTTTAGTATTTCGGTATTTCGATATAATCAGTATACCTAATTTGTAAAACTTTCATACCATTACCATACCGAAAATTTTCGGTACGATTTCATACCTTACCAAAAACTTCGGTATATCAAAATTTTCGATATTTTCGGTACGTTTCGATATGATAAGGACGGTATATCGTTATTTCGATAAATTTCCCCAGACTTCGCATGTCTTTTTTTATTCAAATAATTCAACAGAGTACAACATATTATAGGTATATAGGTAGATAAATACATAGCGATCATCAGCAACACACATCAGTAGTCATCAAGGCTTGTAAACCTTCCCTAACCGGTCAACCGCCGACTTACCGCCGCCGGACGCCGACGAATCTAACGGAAAGAAAAAAGGGTAGAGTTCATATCTGATGTAGCAACTGCCATACACCACACGGCACCCTTTTTTATCGTCGCAGATCTTCGAAAGATTCTCAATTCCAACGGCCAAACACTGTGCGCAGCTCACCGGTGACAAATCCCGGCGGCACTGAACCAAGGCGTAGAGCTTGACCAGCGGCGACAGATCTCTCTCCCCTTTGCCCAGCCCTTTCCTGCTCGGAACCTTAACGGCCTCGTCGGAGATCTTATCCAAAAGGGCGCCGAGCTTCTTTTCGAACCCATCGGAATCTGTAACGTTCTCCACGTTGTAGAAGTAAATCCCAGAAGTGTCGACCTGTCCGAAGAAATTCTCGGGGCTGTACCTCAACAAGCAGTAGTCGTACCACACCCTGACGTCGACTTTGTCGGCGGGGCACAGGCGGCGGGCGCTCGCCGCCGCGTCGTTTATGCAGGCGGCGCAGTCGTCCTTGCTTACGTCGCCTCTGCACTGTCCCAGGCCGTAGGCTTTGCCGTACGAGGTTGCTATATAGCCGTTTTGGATGGTGCCGGCGACGAGCTTTGGCAGTAAGGCGTCGACGGACTTAGACAGCTGGCCGTCGGTGGTGTCGCCGCAGGTGTAGTACGATGGATCCTCGGCGGACTGTGAGTGTGACGTAGAGGTGAAAGCGAATATGAGGATTATGAGGAGGGAGATGCAAAGGTTGTGAGACATTTTTGGTGCGTTTTAAGGTTTGGTTTTCGTTCTTTGAAGGCAAGTGATGAGAGGAAAAGGGTACACGATTTTATAGCTGTTCGAAGCAGATATTGCTGACTTTGTAAACGAGGAGAAAGTGGGGGTTTTTTTTGGCTGGACAAATAATGTGAGAATAGTATACGGGTTTTCTTCTAGAGAAGAAGCTTCACTTTGGTCAATTGCATCCATTAAATTACCTTTGTCGACTGGGCCAGCTTTGACCCACCCAAAGTTTGACTTAATAATGGTTTATCTCGTAATCCACTAGCTTTTGCACTCATTTGTCCGTTATTATTTGAGTGCTTTGAAGAAAGTTGAAAACGTAATAGCTTCAACTTACACAAGCGACCTGACGTAGTAAACCAACAAATATGCCTCACAGCAAAAAAGTTACCCTTCACCCAATGAATTCGCGGTTGACGGCGACGACGGAAGGATACACTAACAGTACAAACCATAGTAGAGTAGTTTTACAAAAGCAGATTTGTCTCTCAAAACAAGAAAAGACAAAACCAATAACTTTTAGATGCAGTTCTAATGCTTGCTAATACCTGCCGATCAAAATGAAGTCGTTGTCATCCAAGATTTCGACATCTCTATCACCTACGAAGTTCTCCCTTCCCAGTTCCTTCACTATGTTTGCAAACTCAACCCTCTTAGCCAATGGAAGTGGCACTGGCACGTAAGGCAAACGAAACACTGGCCTAACCACTCGGAGCTGAGCCAAAGCAGTGTTCAAGCCGATGGGATTTGGCTGATCGAAGAGCCAATTTATAAGGGGCAAAAGTTTCTCATTCAAAGAGGGATCTTTCCCTTCAAACATCAGTTTCCTCATCAAACCCGGGACCAAGTTACTAGTCACCGAAATGACTCCTCGAGCCCCGAAATCCCACCTAGAATCATGGCACTGGTCATCGTTCCCGCTCCATACTGCCAATCCACTGTTAGTGTATTGCTCCACTCTATCGTTCCCTACGCATTCTTTTACGCCCGCAAAATAAGGGCTCTTAGCCAAAGACTGAATCACGGGTGGTGGGATGTCTTGGCCTGTTCTTGATGGAACGTTGTAGACGATTGTGGGGCCCATGGGCAGTACTGTCTCAAAGTGAGCAACCATGCCTTCTATAGATGTTTTGCCATAGTAAGGATTGATGTGAAGAGCACCGTGCATTCCCACTGCAAAGCCTTGTTCAGTGGCGTGTATTGCTTCACGAGTCGAATTGCTCCCCGTGTTGCCAATGACTTTGAGCAGTGCGCCGAAGCAGTTTACGGTATGGCCGATAAGCATTATGTGTTCGTCCCAGCTCATCAATTGGCCTTCGCCAGTGGTGCCACCGACGATAACTCCTTCTACGCCATCTTCTATCTGCATGTTTACTAAGGCATCATATGCTTCTAGATCAAATCTTCCATCGGGCAGGTATGGTGTTTTGATGGCTGTGATTAGTCTCAATGACTTTATGTCATCAACGCTAGTCCTGCAAAAATATATATTTATACAATAACATTTGACTTATTCAGACCAATTAGTAAAAGATTTACGCATTCTTTAGTGCATAATCTCTCTCGGTATGTTTCATATGTGTATTTTATGCAGGCAGGAAGACACATGATAAACGATGTAGTCTTAGAAAGGCCAAATGCACATTCAATCTGATTATTCAACCAAGTTTCTTTCCATTGGCAGTGGTTCTACCTATGATATCTAGAAAGCATATTATGTAATATATGCTGACATCAAACATAATAAAAAAGAGATTTCCTTGCTCTAGCAGCTGTAGAATATACGGAAATGATCAAATGGAAGGAGGAAGATTCATAAACCAACCTGTTTTTAACCTCATAACTACGCATTGGCAAATGAAAATCATGAATCACAGCTGCTCTAGGTGACCTCCACTGCGTAACCTTTCCTGAAACACACAAAAGATGTATGGATTCATACCACCTTCTTAAGCTACGTATGAAGACAAAAAAAAAACAACGAATGCTACGAACTGTTCCTTTTTTCGCCAGAAGATAACAGCAGTGACTACAGTAACATTGAAAGTGTCGAGCTTTACTAGTTTTATACAAAAAACAGCGAATGAAATAATCATCTGTCCACATCGGATAGTTCATTGTATAGCTAAAAATAAGAAACTCCCAAAATAGGCACCTTGATGGGGTGCCTTCAGAGCAAAACATCCAATAGCCGACGCCATTGAAATAGCTTGATGAGAACTCGATGCAGTTAAACAACAAAGAACAAAAGGAGCGCAGAGACAAAAAGATTCAACTATGATGAAGTAATTTGGAGAAATTGCATTATTCGCATCGCCGATTATAGTTCGTATTGACATTGAGTGACGCGAAGCGTTAGGGTTTATTTTAAAAAGTTGGATATAAAAAAATATTTAAATTTAAAATAAAATATGTACATCATTTTCCAATTTTTAATGTCGTACGTGGCTGACTTTTGCCTTCGACTGTATGAAGTTAGGTCAAAATATGAGCACGGCGAAATTGAATTGCTCTGTTTCTCGAACGTTCTTGATGCATCTATGGAGGTCTCCCCTTTGTTGTTTTAGCTATTCGTTTCATTTCCATAAATGAACTCCCAAGGCCATTTTAATTGTATCCGTTTTTATATGAGCTTTTGCATAACTCTGTAAAGTTAGCTGTGATAGTGTTTAGAATTCATATACCTGAGAGATAGATAGGGAGAATAGGAAGGCCGAAGGTGAAGGATTGAGAAGCAAGGAAGATGTCGCCGAAGGTGGTGCGGTGGCCGAGCAAGCTGAACGGTTGAGACAAGATGGAAACTTTTACTTCAAGAAGGACCGTTTCGGAGCAGCCATTGATGCTTATACCGAGGTATAGTGACTTTTAATGTTACTTTTTTCTTCACTTGTTTTAATTTGATCTGAAGGTTATTTCGTGTATTGACATAGGCTATTACATTGTGCCCTGATGTGGCGGTGTATTGGACCAATCGGGCTCTGTGTTTTCGTAAGCGGAAGTATGAGTGAGCTGAAATTAACTTAATGCGTTGTTAGTTGATGAGTTCTTCTATTTTGTTTATTCTGTATCGTCGAAGTTTTGGCTTTTCGTTTGAGTTTGTGTCCTTTTTTCCGGGTGTAGTGAATGGACAAGAGTAGAGGAAGATTGTAGGAGAGCAATTCAGCTTGATCACCATTCTGTTAAGGTCGGGTCGGATATATTCAGTTGAATGTCAAGCATGCTTTCAACGTTTTCTGTACGATATCTTATTGGACTTGGATATTGTAATCAGTCAAAACCTCGATGCTTGTTCGTTGGCCATTTGTTTTCTAGTTCTTATGTGAAGTATCTGTTTCCTGAAGATATAATTTACTTGTGACAAAAGCCTTTCAATGTGCAAACTTGAGCCACTTTGCTTGCTTGTTTATCTATGTTATATTTCGTCAAGTTTCCATTCAGCAGCTGTTGCTAAATGGTTTTCTGTGGTGCCTCTCTCTCGGGTTTGTTACCCTTTTCTGATAAATCTTACTACCATCCGAAGGTGTTGATTTATGCATTTGACACTATATCAACTTAAGTTGGCAAGCATCTCCACTTGTTCATATAATGCAGGGTCATTATATGCTTGGTCTAGCATTGCTGCAGAGGAAAGAATATGCAGAGGGTGTAAAGGAACTGGAAAAGGTTTGTGTTCCACTTTAGTGCTAGTAATCATCTGAGTATGTCTTAATATCAATTATGGACCAGTTTTTTTTTGCGTGATTGATGTATGCTGGGATAGATCTGTTTCTAAATTGCATAATATGTATAAAATTCCAATCTTTGTCGATGTTCTTGTCTTTGCCATAAATTTCAATATCTTTATTTATAACATGTCAGGCATTGGATCTTGGAAGGGGAGCAAATCCAAAGGGCTATATGGTGGAAGAAATCTGGCTAGAGCTTGCAAGAGCGAAGTACTTAGAATGGGAATATGAATCCACTAGTCGTGCTTGGGAACTTAAAAAACTAAAGTACTTACCCTTTCTCTTTTCTCATCGTCCTCTTATTACCTTTCAAGCTTCGTTTTATTTTTCTTGGATTTTCCCTCATATAATCGATCATCTGCAAACCTTGTTCAAACAGAGACGCGTGCGAAAAAGCCCTAAAGGAGAAACACTCCCTCGACGATTCCGAGATGGAAGGGTTCGTCGAAGACAGCAGCAAATCCAACGTTGCTCAATTTGAAGCTTTAGGTCGAGTGTTCACAAAAGCTGCCGAGGATGATACTCCAACGGAGGTGTGCAAATCATTAAAATCATCCTATCTTTTATTACGCTTTCTTGGGATTCTACGACGCCAATGAAGGATTGATTACAAATAGGTGCCCGATTATCTGTGCTGTAAGATCACTCTGGACATCTTTCGAGATCCCGTAATTGCTCCCAGTGGGCTTACATACGAGAGATCAGTAATCCTCGACCATCTGCAGAAGGTATTGAAAGTCCCTACTTATCTTTTCTTGATTTTTGTTCGATTTTAACGAAGAAAAATACGGATAGAATCTCAATCCCTTGGCATATATTTTCAGGTGGGCAAGTTCGACCCAATTACCCGCAAAGCTCTTTATGCGTCTCAGCTGATACCAAATCTTGCTATAAAAGAAGCTGTAAGAGCTTACCTGGAAAAGCATGGCTGGGCCTATAAGATGGACTGATCAGATTGTATAGTCTTTTGTATACAGATAAGTTGTGTTGTGTGTTCTTTTGCGCCAAAAAGGCGAAAAAGATCAATGGTTCATTCCATAAGTTGGAGAGAAACGCATTGTTTTTATTTATTTAGTCAGTTGTAAGACTCGATTAACATTTTTTGCAATTATCTTTCTGGAAAATGCGAATTTGGTTGCTAAATAATAGTCAGTTCACGTGGGCACTTTCGTTTAATTTTTGATAATGTGCGAAAAATTTTGGAGTCGGGATCGGATTACAATAAAAAAATTTGAGTTTTGGTGTTTAATTAATTAATTATTAGTAAGAGTTCGCGGGAACTGTTCTGTGTATGAATTGAATTCTACGACCAATATTTACCGAATTCGTATAAGGTGAATCTACATAAATATAATGTTTGTATAAAAAATTTGCGAAGTCACTACCTATGTCAGAAAAATTGATATATAAGTACCCGTTGACTGTGTACCATTTTCAGTCTTGAGGTACCTTTTTATATGTACGTATCACGTCACGCGTTTATATGGTACATATATCGTTTCTATATGCTACTTTAATGTGTTATATGATGTACCACTTCTCATTGTATTATGTACCACAATACGTTTTTCTGTGGTACCTAAATATGACGTACCTTGCAGCGAGACGGTACAATGTGAAAATTTTTATTTTAATAGATATCTAATATAAAAACACTGATAGGTAGACTTGCAAATTTTTATGGATTTGGGCATTTTTATGTAAATTTCCCGTTGTGTAATATATATATTTTTAGGAGAATATATATACGTATATATATATTAAAAGGCCATAAAGTAAATGTGTATGACTTTTTAATTTACATTGGGCCCCAGCGAATGAAATTCGTTTCCTTCGTGGCGGTATCGTTCATGAATCATGCTAGATGAGATGGGATCTCGAGTTTTCTACATACATAAGTCGTCGTCATGCATCTTCCCTCTTGAGCACTGAAAATGGAAGGTAATCACGGCGTTGAAATCAAATCCCCGCTGTTGGAGCGCTTGGATAGCAGCGGAGCTACGCGCCGTCGAAGGCAGCTCACCCGTAGGAACTCGGTGAATACTCTCCTGACTGGTTTCGTTTCCCGGCTGCCGGAGAAAGTACGGTTAGCTGTTGACCCCGAGTCGCCTTCTGAGGTTGATCTTTCGAGAGCTCAAGGGTTAAGTAAAGGTATTGTGAGTAGTATGATTGCTGAGGTTAGTGTGCATGTAAGTAAGATTTCTGAGGTACGTTGATGTTCGTATATGGTAGAGTCCTTCCTTGTTAGGTTTCGTTAGGTGTATACGTTTATTTTCGAGTTGCGATTGCACCTTTTCTCGTCAAGTTCTATCTCATTGAGAACGGAATGTCGTTATATTCAATTATTACTTTTGGATTTAGGTAGGTAGTTGCAGGGATTTGGGCGTACTGTGCTCCGTTTATGACTTGATGAATTTTTTGCTTGCCTGAGGATTTCGTGTTTGTAGGGGAGAAGGAGTATTACGAAAGACAATTTTCAACGTTAAAGTCGTTTGCGGAGGTTGATTCTGTGGTGGCATCAGATGGCAAGTGTGAGGAAGATCTTGATGGACAAAAACAGCAAGAGAGAGCTATGAAGATATCTAATTTCGCAAACGTTATATTACTGGCACTAAAGGTGAGATGCTGGGGTGGGTTGAATTGGTTTTGTGTCATCTTCTGTAACAACACTTCGAAGTGATCTTTCGCATTTCAGATAAGCTGATCTGCAAGAAAATCTTGCACAACTGTTTTCCCCTAGATATATGCGACAATAAAGAGTGGATCGCTTGCCATTGCTGCATCTACCCTTGATTCTTTACTTGATCTCATGGCCGGAGGCATACTGTGGTTTACGCACCTCTCGATGAAGAACGTGAACATCTACAAATATCCTATAGGAAAGTTGAGAGTACAACCAGTCGGCATAATTGTCTTTGCTGCCATTATGGCTACTCTTGGTAAGTATGCTTGCAATACTAAGCTATGAGATCGTTACAACTCGCATCTTATTTAATTCGTCTCCAGGCTTTCAGGTGTTGATTCAAGCCTTGGAACAACTAATCGAAAATGAACCCAGTGAAAAAATGAATAGGGACCAACTGGTGTGGTTGTACTCTATAATGATAACTGCTGCTGTTGTGAAGTTTGCTCTATGGTTCTACTGCAGAAGCTCGGGAAACGATATAGTTCGTGCTTATGCAAAGGTATGCGTGACTCTAGATATCAAAAGCAACATCTACTTAATATTCAGCTTTCTTACTATGTTGACTTCTCTTACATTGCCATTTTTGCAGGACCATTATTTTGATGTGGTGACCAATGTACTGGGGCTAGTCGCAGCAGTCCTCGGTGATATGTTTTTATGGTGGATTGACCCAGTTGGTGCTGTTATTCTTGCGCTGTATACAATCTTGAATTGGTCTAAAACTGTGCTCGAAAACGCAGGTTTGTGGAAGTCTACTTTCCTCCCCACCTATGTTTTTGCTTTTGAACTTACATTTGTGAATCAGCACGCGCTCGATAAGATCTTTACTTGCATAGAATGCAAACTTGTTGGATATTTCATCATAACTGTGGTAAAATCAATTTTTGTTCTCTATCGTGATTCAGTTTCATTAATCGGACAAGCTGCGCCTCCTCAAGTACTTCAGAAACTAACTTACCTTGTGCTACGGCATCCCCTGATCAAACGTATCGACACTGTTCGTGCTTACACTTTTGGTGTTTTGTACTTTGTAGAGGTTTGTTTCTCAACTCTTGTCTACTCGATCGTTAGTAGCAAATGGTATGCTGAATATGAAAACATTAAGTTTTGTGGATTTCGTCGCAGGTTGATATTGAACTGCCTGAAGATTTGGCTCTGAAAGAAGCGCACACCATTGGGGAAACACTACAAATAAATATTGAAAAGCTTTCCGAGGTGGAAAGAGCATTTGTTCACCTTGATTACGAATGCGAACACAAACCAGAGCACACTGTTCTCAGTAGGCTGCCCGATACTGATCCCTGACTGAGCTTTTGTTCTTCTTGGTTATTTATTTATGAGAATATTATTACTTGTGAATCCCACGGTCATAAATAAACGCGTTATACGAGAAAAATGTTGGGTCTCGATGGAAATTGAATTTGCAACTCAATTATGCGAAAACGATATTATCTGGATTGCAACTCGATGATCGTACAACCGATGGATTGTAAACTTCTAATACAACTTATCAGTAAAAATGTAAAGCTCAACTCAAGCCTTGCTGTCAATGCTCATTGGCTCAGGTTCCTTGGGAGCTGTGTTCTGCAATAATAATATTTCAGACAAAGCAACCGATGTCACTTGATTTAACACAGGAGCAGAGAAGTCGAACTTATTAGATCGTGTCCAGAGTGTTCTTCAGCTAACCTTGGTGAGTTTAGCAAACATGTTTCCGTAGAACTTGGCATCCTTCTTGTTGTATTCCTTCACCTTCTCCTTTAGAGCTTTGTACTCGAGTTTCACCTCTCTGCTTGGTTTGGCCCAACAGAATGAGTTCTCAGACACCTCACCAATATGATAAGTAAATAAAACACATTTAATTCATCACCTGTTGTCAGGATCAATCTCAAGGGCCTTCTTAATATCGACTTCAGCCAGTTCCAAATCCGTCATATTCATGTATGCTTGAGCTCTTCTATATAGTGCCTTAACATTTGTGCTCTCAAGCTCCAAAACCTTCAAAGAAGCAGCAAAATTTTGCTAGTTACTCTTTTAAATTTTCTGTATCTGCTTGCGAAAAGTGTGAGAGTGGCATCACACCTTGGTACAAAGTTTCTCTGCCTGCTTGTAATCTTTCAGTTTAAGTTTGCAAGCTGCATTGTTTAAGTTGCAGCTGATCTTTAGTGCTTTGGACTGCTTCTTTTCGTCTTCGGAGAAAGAAGTGTCATATTCGATGAACTTGGCAGCCTGGGTCAAGGAGTAAGCCACTGAAGTCGAATGCATTGCTCAATTTTTTACCAAAATCATCGATATGCTAATACCTTCTCGTATCTCTTTGATGCTCTTGTGTACTTGCCGGCCTTAAAGAGAGCATTTCCTTCTTCCTTCTTCTTACCAGCAGCCTCGATTTTCTCTTGTGTATTCATATCCCAAGATTCTTTCTCCTGAGACAGAAACCATTTGAGCCATTTACATACACCATACAATCAATCAATTATCGAAACCATCAAATAGCTCCGACCAGGTTAACCAACCTTGTCAAAGGAGATGAGCTCAGCTTCATAATACACTGTCGTATTTGGAGGAACCATGGCCAGCTCTTGCTGTGATCCCGATGAGCCAAATGCATACTCTGGGGCAATGGTCAAAAGGGCAACCTCACCCTTTTTCATTGTTGTGACAGCCCTGTCCAACCCCTCAACAACTTGTTCTGTTCGCATCATTTTAAAAAGTAAATCCACCGAGTTGATACGTAACAAAGATAATCAAATTTTCATTGGAAAAATCCAAAATTCACACCTTCATCTGCTTTAAATTCGAAGGGTGTTTCATCATCGCCATGCCCTTTCTTGATAAAAACAGTCCCATCTTGCAGCTTCCCGATCAGTTTCACTAAATAAAGGAAAAGTAGCATCATTAGTCTGGAAGCAATGTATAGGCAACCAACCCACAGATATGTGAATTGACTTACATCTAACAATTGCTCCTTCATTAGGGCGTTCATATCCTTCTCCTTCTTTTAGTATTTTCTTCATAACTTTCTTATCATCTGTAACACTGGAAACTGTCTTCCACGAGATCAGCTCCAGCTCAATGTTCAATGAAGAATTTGGAGGGACAGCTCCTCCATCACCACTTGCTAGCTTGCCCTTCTCACCAAATCCATCTGCATCAGAGGCAAGGTTATGAGAACTATACTTAACTTAAAAAGAGTAAAAGACCACAGCCATTTGATCAACTCACATTGGGGTTTGACATCGAGAAGGACCTTTTCACCCTTCTTCATTGTCTTCACAGCCTTGGAAAGTGCAGGACAGAAAAGGCCTTCTTCAACAGTGAATTCAACCCCATCTGACTTAGCAATAACTGTGCCATCTTCTAATCGTGCTTCATACTTGACTGGGAACCACAAAAAGCAACAATTTAATGATCAGATTAAAGTCAGCCAACAGTTGCCTAAGCTAGCATACATCAAATTATGCTTTGAAAGAAAAACAACTTAATACCCAACACTTCATCAGCATCCTTGGGGTTCTCCCATTTTTCTCCCTCCTTCACAATCTTCTTAAATATGCCCCCATCCTTGCAGATGTCCTTAACACTGACCCATGATAACAATTCAACGTCGAACTGCAGTGTGGCATTAGGAGGGATGGTCGGAGGAGATCCAGATTCCCCATAAGCCAACGCGGGTGGAATGGTGAATACAGCATTCTCGCCCTTTTTCATAGTTTTTATACCAATATCCCAACCCTTGATAACTTGTCCTGCAAAAAAAAAAGAAATAAAAAAGTATTCACCAACATTCTCATACCAAGCCAACTTGCACTTGTTGTACATGAAACCCCACAATGCAACACTCAGCTTCAGTAATAGAGATAACACTAACCTTGTCCAAGCGTAAATTTGAACGGATCTCCCCTATCGCGGCTTGAGTCGAACTTAGTACCGTCAAGCAAGGTCCCCGTGTAATGCACTGCATAAATTTTCAGTGACTGTCATGTTATGCTTCAGTTCATCATCACTCCAAAATCAATCATTACAATACAAATGCTCATGTAAATATTTTAAAAATAGAGAAGCTGAATGAGCTAGCGAAACTAAAACTCCGACGACCAACTAGCTCGCAGACGAGAATAAATATAGGAAATCAATTGGCGCTTAAATACCTCAGTTCGTCACTCGACCAAATAGTAATCAACGTAAATCGAATCACAGTTCAGGCTCAGATTAACGTGGAAGAAAACGTACGACAAAACACACATCAACTCGGCTGAGCTAAAAAAATCCGATCAGCCAATCAATCCAAACAAAAACCGAGAAAATAGCTCGTGAGATGTAATTACCCTCGACTTCGTCGCCGTTGTCGGGAGTGTCCCATCCTTCCCCCTCCTTAACAAGCTTCTTCTTCAAACCGTCCTTATCGATCTCCTTCTCCTCCCCCACCTTCATGTAAGTCGTGTCGTCTGGCAGATCCATGTCCTCATCCATGCCCTCGGCGGCGGGAATGTCGAAATCATCCTCCATTTCTGACTCCTTAGGCAAATGCACAACTATCGAAGCTGAAAATTCGCGCAGATCGAACGAAGAGCTTTAGATAAGTGTGATGCTACTACGAGTGAGATGGAAAGGCCAAAGAGAGGCCCTTAAGAAGAGATTGGGGGTTTCTAGAGAGTTCCACGACTATGATCTCAGCTCGCGATGGGCCACGATTGTTCTAGAGATTAGCGAGCTGATCCGTTGATTAATGTAATTGCTTTCTTTTTTTTTTACTTCGTCTTGTTATTTTCTTTGGCAAAAGCCTAAAGTAGTCCCCGATGTTTACCCTGTGAACTAATTTAGTCACCGATGTTCCGCGGGGACCAATTTAGTCCCCAGTGTTATCGAAAATGAACCAAATTGGTCACTTCCGTCAGTTCGACGTCAATTTAGACGGAAATGCTATTTGCGATGGAATTAGCGACGGATATTCCGACGCTAAATAAAAAATTAAAAAAAATGATAAATTAAGCATTAAAAATGAGAAAACAAATTGAAAAAAAGGAAAAAATTCAAAAAATACAGTAACAATTCACAAAAAGAAAAAGAGAATATTACTATTAAATTTAATAAAAAAATAAATAATAATAAAAATAAAAGAAAAAATGAAAAATAAAATAAAAAATGATAAATTAAACATAAAAATGAGGAAAAATCAAAAGAAATTCAAAGAAATAGAGTAAATATTCAAAAAAACAAGAGAATATTACTAATAAATTAAATAAAAAATAAATAATAATAAAATAAAAATCCAAAATTAAAATAAAAATGATAAGTTAAACATTAAAAAAGAGGAAAAAATCCAAAAAAGGAAAAATTTCAAAAAATAGAATTAAAAATTCAAAAAAAACAAACAAGAGAAATTACTAATAAATTAAATAAAAAAATAAATAATAATAAAAATAAAATAAAAAACTAAATTAAATAAAAAATGATAAATATAAATTAAGATTTAAAAAAAAGAAAACATAAAAATATATACTACCTCCGTCCCGGTAACTTTTGTACATTTTACCAAATCGGGCGTCCCACTATCTTTTATACATTTCCATATTTAGTAAAAAACTATCACACACAATCAATATAATAACATTAAATATTCTTAAAACACGTGCCACACCCATACACTTTTCTTCTTCTATACTATTAAAATATTATATTTCTTAAAAACCTAACCCAATCCCAAATGTCCAAAAGATACCGGGACGGAGGGAGTATTTATTAAAAATTAGATAAAAAGGAAAACAAAATTAAGGATAAAAAGTGCCTCTAAAAGTTTTACGAAGACCGTCCTAAAAGTTTTACGAAGACCGTCCCCTGCCAAGTAATGAGGACATAATCATTCCAGTTGTCGAATTTGTTTTATTTGATTTATTTGTAATATTCTCTTGTTTTTTAGGAATCTTTTACTCTATTTTTCGAATTTTTTCCTTTTTTTGGATTTTTTCCTCTTTTTTAATGTTTAACTTATCATTTTTATTTTAATTTTGGTTATTTATTTTTATTATTTATTATTTTTTTAATTTACTAGTAATATTCTCTTGTTTTTGTTTTTGAATTTTTTACTCTATTTTTGAATTTTTTTGGATTTTTCCTCATTTTTAATGTTTAACTTATCATTTTTTATTTTATTTTAAATTTTTTATTTTATTTTTATTATTATTATTTAATTTATTAGTAATATTCTCTTTTTTTTGTGAATTGTTTACTGTATTTTTTGTTTTTTTTCCTTTTTTTTTGATCTTTTTCTAATTTTTAATGCTTAATTTATCATTTTTTTAATATTTTCATTTAGCGACGGATATCCCGTCCGTCGCAAATAGCATTTCTGTCTAAATTGACGTCGGACTGACGGAAGTGACCAATTTGGTTCATTTTTGATAACATCAGGGACTAAATTGGTCCCCGCGGATCATCGGGGACTAAATTGGTTCACAGGGTAAACATCGTGGACTATTTTAGACTTTTGCCATTTTCTTTTTTCTAGACGTACCAATTACCTTCTTCATTCTTCCAATTGAGAAAAAAAAAGAATAAATTTGTAAAAATCATGTTTCTCTTACCTTTTTTTTTCACTTGTCATTCACAATTGAGAAGTTCAAGTGATCCGAAGCAAACACTGTCATATCAATCAACGAGTTTCAAGTGGGATACTAAAAGAGTATTCTTACAGCAATCAATACAAATGCAAGCTACATTTCTTCCCATTGAGGGACTCTACGCCTCATGACAGTACATGCCCACAAAATAGAGTTAAAAGTACTTCTCTGCAATGGAGCCATTTTTGATTACATAGCTCTACGCTCTCATTCCCACTAGTTGCTGGAAAAGATTGTTGCCATCCTAAGACAGTTCTCTGCAAGTTGGTTTGATATATGTATTCTTAGCTGACCGATAGATTGCTCGGGGCATATATTGGCAGAATTACTTCATGGGATTGAGTTTCAGTTCTTTGGAATCGTCGTTTTCCCTGAGCTCGTTAATAAACGTTCTCAGGCAACCGTTTATAATACGAGGAGCTGACCCATCGCAGAATCTCTTAGCAAGGTCAACAGCCTATAAGAGATCGAAAAGTTAAATATTAGCATTTGTTGATCGAGCATAACAGATCAAGGAGAGAAAAGCTCTCAGCCCGACATATTTGGAATGAATGATTCTGGAAATTATGTAAAAAAAACGACCTCGTTGATGACTATTTGGTGCTTGGTGCGAAGAACGACCATTTCAGCAATGGCCAGATGGAGAATTGAGAACTCCAAGATTCTACCAGCTGGTTCCTTCTGCAACAAAAAATACACAACAATGTCATGACCATATAAATAATCGACTTATTGACTGCCAAAAAATTAGAGAAGCCATAACAAACCTTCCAATTCTGCGGTGCAATTTTATCGATTGCAAGCACATTGGCGTCCCACTTCTCCACAACAGCTACCAAAAGTTTCTTGGTGAAACTGAAATGTTTAGCACTATTATTAGTGAAGCCTCTCCTCGAGACCTCGACCAGCAATACCAAGAGTACGCCAAAATTACACATTACATAAATCTTAGTGAAAGTGACATACCGCAAGATTAGCTTGCTGTATACCAATTTCGGTGGTGCTGATAGAACTTCCATTTCTGAGGGAAAGAAGCTAAAACGTCAATTAATGGTCATGGAAATGGAATTTGAATTATTCTGATGTGTGGAGGTGAGGACGAAGTTTACAGTTCTGAAAGCAATTAACTATAGCTATACCATACATACAATTGATTGTCACATATGATAAAATAAATCCTAGTCCCCAAATGATTCTCTCAAGTAATGAGTGGATACTGTAAAAAGAGTGAGTTACCAATGTCAGACTCCTTTTGATCGTTCTCCAAAATATTGTTAGCTTCTTCCATCGTCTCAGTAGTGACTGGGGGGCCTCCAAAACTCATGTGGTCATATCTCAAAAGGGAAGTCTTGTCGAACTCATATCCAATTTCTAAACGGACAAGAAGAAAGACCAACATGCTAGCAGGTTATATATACATTCAGGACGAAAACACAGTGGTGAAACGGAGAAGATGGTCAAAGAGTGAAGGTAAATGTGGTTGACCTCTTCTTGCATTCAGTCTTTTCTCGAAAAGGCGAATGGGATCAGTTCCATCCAAACAAGCCGCATACAGGATAGTCCTATGCAGTTGTATGAAATCGGACGAAGTTAACTAAAACGTTTATAACCTTAGTAGCACGAGATAAACAGTATAAGCACACAAAAAAACAAAACTAGGTCTTGGCAAACAGAAGAAGGCAATTGGATTAAGACTTACAGAGCTAGTTCGCGTGCAGCTCTGGGACTACAAAATCTACCACTCTTGTCGATTTTGGGCAGCACATCTTCGGTGGTAGTAACAGAAGTAGTCGGCGAAGCATCTACCGAGGAATTCCCAGCTGCATGGGGAGAATATACACAACTAGGCTTCCAAGTCTTGTTCACACGGTGCGTGCTACGGTACCATTTTGAAGAATAACAGGTAGCAAAAGCAGAAGATGAAGAGGATATGGAGACAAAACTCGGAGTAATTAGGGTTTTCGAGTAATTGGACGACGACAAGGCATAGCAAGCCGAAAAGGAGCTCAGGCTCTCCATGTCTTCTTCTGTGCTTCCTTCCGAGCACTTATCGCAGAGGAAAGCAAAAGAGGGAGATAAGTATTAGCGGCAAATTTACAGTTTTAGGTAGATATATTATCCCTTGTTTTCTTTTCGTCCTCATACTTCCAACCTATTTCCAATCCGACCGCCAGCGTTTCAGTAACGCTCATGTAGAGTTGTAGATTTCTATTAATCTTGTTTAAAGAGCATATGGTGGATAAAACTGTAACGTAGCCTAAGGGTGCGTTTGGTCCGCGGTACTCATTGTATATTACGCTTCACGTGTCATACCTTTTCACTTTTTCTTTTCTTTTCCACGTCAAAATCCGTAAACTAAAATGGAGCCTAAAACTCTTTGTAACTATTCCATTCTATTATTAGCAATTATCTTTTTAAAATCAACTAATAATTAATTTTATTTTATTGCACGCGTGTAGGATGTACTAAAATACTATTGTAGTAGAATTAAACGGCAGCAAGACACTAAGCTGAAAATGTTACACTTACGTATAAATCTTATTTATAATTCATTTTCGGTCCTCATACTTCCTCAGTTGACATATTTCAACACAGAACAAACGGTTAATCTCCGACGAAAAACAGTTCATCATATTACATGATGGAAAAAATTCTCCCCATTAGCATATCAACAGAATACCAATTCACAAAAAAAAAAACACAAATATGAACCCCTTGCAAAAGTTCCACATGCCAAACCTAAGCCTGCCGTTTTCGAAGAGAAATGGCCTAATGTTCACCCCTGAGGCTGCACGCCCAGGTGTAATGAATCCCCCGAGTCCCAATTTGAATTGTCGATCATCAGTTTTCTTATGGTAAAAACTTCGAAGAAACAATCAACCGACACTAAACGACAAGGCTGAGGTAGCATACGAAGGTCTTCTATCAAATTCCACGCAACGCTTGCCATGCTTCAAAATGAAGGTTTTGAGGGATAGACGAAGACAACAGTCGACGAGTTGGACGGCTGAAAGCCAACCGAGTGCCTCAGCGACGTCACGGCAACTTTCGGCAGCTGTAATGAGCCCAAACCAAGAGGCACGAGCATGTAGTGGAGAACATGAGCTGATCGTGGCATCACGAAAACGGTGTCGTTGTGGGGCCCAGCGGAGACGAAGTTCAGCGTATCTGCTAATGAGTACTTAATCTCCTGAAGAAGGTCAGTCTGATTGCGAATTTTAACTGAATACGTAAAAGGACTTCCAAGAACGGCATGAGGCGGGCACTCTAAGCTCACAAACAGAGGAGGCACTTCGACGTTTATGTCGGGAAGTCTGAGTTTCGTGACTTGTGATGTGTTAGAGCAAAGATTCGATGGCTTCCTTTGCCATCTCAAACTGACCATACCGTTCCTCAGCTTATTACCACTTACCTTGGGAATGACTGTGAAGACCTTCTTGAACTCTCCTCCAGGCACGTGAGCTATAGGTTCTCTGAACTCCTCAGACTGAGGTTGTACGGAGAATGTGCCGTTATCCTCTTCCATGTCGATAGATATAGACAGTAACTGCAGTGGAAGCTCTGAGATGTTAACGACACTAACTATAAGCAGATTGGGCTCGTTGAAAGCTAAGTATGGTATTGGCTCATTTTCTGAAACTGGCTTGACCATTGACAGCAGAAGAGGGTCCTGACGAAATGGGAGCATATAACGGTGGTTGATGGTAAGGGCAGTTTTGCCTTCGATCTGCAAGCTTTTGTGAACGTGGACTTTAGGTAAGGTTGGCTCGCCGGCGTGAGGATAGTAACCTAGGGACACATAGAGCATTATGGGTTTCGGACGATTCCACTTAATCTTGAGTTTGCAAGACCATGATTTCCCTTCACTAAGAGATGGTACAGAAATCAGCCCGAAAGATGGCTGAATCTTCTGTATGTTCTCAGAAGGGGCATCAACATCAGACTGTTCTTCAGTTTCGTCGCAGGATATGTCAATGAGCTCAACATGGAGATCATCAGATGAGAAAGGCTCTTGGTCTCTAGGACTAAGCAGGCCTCCTCCTCTTGTATCTACCAAATTAATCTTCAACTCGCCAGAATACACAGAATGGCCTATAGAAGCTACTGTGACGGGCAAAATAAAGCTCTCCCCAACAAAGGCAGGGCCTTCTGAAGTCAAAATCAGATCCACTTGTGGGTCGGGCTCTTCGACCTGTATGGTTTTTTGTCCAAAGAATGCCAGGCCAGGATCCTTGGTGGGATTAATAGCTTCCAATAGGTTTTCAAACATCCAAAGAGGTACGTCGCTCATTGACGCGGGGCTCTCAGCTCTGCAACATATAGTAAAGTTCGACCCTATTCTTGCGATGACATATATGCACTCCAATTTTCCACTTTGATCTGTAACAAGGTGAATATATTAGCTTACAGAAAAGAAAAACAGTTTAGCAATGTGTTCAGAGTAGGCTTTCTTACAGTTAATAATAGAGGATCACGGTACTAACTCACCCGATTTTATCTCATGCGTTAACCTTAACCATTTGTTTGTAGTGAGCAACAAGTTCGGAGCAGACTCAACTCTGCGACCAGTTTGTATAATAGATACAGAAGTCATCTGAGGATTCTGACCATTTGCAATTAGGAAATTGCACTCAGATTGGTTGAATTGCACCTCCAGCTGATCAAGCTCGACATCTAGGGGCAATTGCGATCGAAGTGCAATGGTGAAAAGTGATGCAACGCCCGGTTTAACAGTGGATTGATGGAACGAAACCAATGCGAGGAGCGCCGCCCTTAGTGGACTGACAAGATCGATCTCAAGATAGAGAGGATAGTCACGGCTTACTTTGTGATTTTTCTCAGGCTCCTTCAAATCAAGCTGAGATTCCCCAATAGCAATTTGGAATGCTTCTTTCTGAATCTTTGTCCTGTTTGAAAGATTTGCTGGGGCAGCTGGCCCAGAGTGTCTAAAATTCGGCCCGCCAACATCATTTGTAATGGGCACAGCAGCCGTTTCAAGAGAATATTCGACAAAGTCTTTCACAGAACTAGTTTTCCTAGAACACTCTCGCAAGTAGCCCAAAACCTCCCACAATGACAACAGCCAGCCTTCTCTTCGGTAAAGGTTTGCAATATCTTCAAATAGTTTCTTCGCGTTACCGAAATCATTCAACAAAAAGTATTCCCGAGCCATCAGAAATCCACAATATGCAGCTCTCCTTTCTGATTTAGAGTCACTGTACGCTTTGAAAGATCTCTGAAGAAGAGCGACAATTTCATAGGAATCCATCAACCTCTTCCCTTCAGCAAGCACATAACGCGTGTACTCCTCATCAGTTAGACTGAAAAGAAATTTCTTAGCATTGTCATCGGAGATAGCTGAAATAATTAATAAAATTACATCTGATGTGCAGCAAATTAAAGAAAGGGCAGCCGGCTAAACTCACGATTGCATTATGCAAGTGTCCTCACGCTCCATTAATGCCGCAAACTGACCAAGATATGCAGACGCAACGACAGACTCTGCATTCCCATCAACTGTATCAGTATCTTCAGACATGGAAAGTGCAAGTTCCAAGCTTTTGTTTTTCTCCTTCAGGTAGCTAGCTGCCAACTGTTTGTTTTCACAAATTGTGCAATGTTAACACGAAAAACAGCCAAGTCCCTCAAAATGCATGCCTCGATGTAATAAGTAAATACCTGATAGTAATAAGCTGGATAATATTCCCATTCGCTTGGATTTTCAGCAGGAACTGATGCCATTAAAGGAACTTGCACATTGCCTAAGCTAGTCTCCAATAGTTGAGCAAATACAAGGTATTGTCTGCTTAACCATTCCCAGTGAAGAAAGACAACATCTGAAACTCCAAGAAGTTTCCTATAGTTAGCAGCATGCTGCCTGAACCACAGGATAGCTTCTGCAACTTTTCCACCATGCAGCAACAAGGTACATACTTTAAAATGCAACTGTTCCGCAACAGTCTTAATCTCAACTAAACGCTGGATTGGGGGCAGTCGTGTAGAAGATCCAACAGCCTACATGAAAATATATATTATACGGGATAAAATGACGAAAACCAATTGGAAAAAAAGCCTTTAATTCTAATGGAATTAACGTTTTCAGGTATATCTAATTTATCATGTCAACCAATTTTTGGGCAAGTAGAAGTGCCAGTGAAATGCTAAGTAATTCAAACATTAAGCAAAAGTTAGCAACCTATAAAATCATTACCTCCCTTACGGCGTGATAGGCATCCTCATAGAATTTGAGAGCTTCAAGCCAGTCACTCCTGAACTCTGCATACACAGCAACCTAGAAGTTTGATACATTTTAGATAATTTAAGAAAGAAATTCGAGTTGATAAAGGAAATAGCAGCATAAGGCATATGGTTCAAGTCCATACATGAATAAATAGAGGTTGCCATCAGGCTTCAATATCATGAATAAAAGCATAGGATGCTAAGATTATCCAACTCGTCAATGAATTAAGATGTTCCATCATTCCACCTATAGCGGGTGCAAGAACATAGTACTTCGTAAAGAGAGACGAAAAGGAAAAACTTACTTTGAAACAGTAACGGACATTTAACTCAACGGAACTGAAATTTTTCTTTTCGATACGTGTTTTGATTCTGCGTCCTTCATCTTTATAATATGTATTTGCCAGCTCCGAAAATATAGCCGATAGTCTGCAAGACACAACGCAGATCACTGCTATCGTTCCACTATTTCTCTACTTCCCAAAAAAGTAAAGGGACAAGCCCAGACACTAACATAAAAAAGGAAAGCGGAATTTAAAGAACACCATGCCTGATTAGAGATTGTTTGAGCTCTGATTGGTCTTCTGTAATAAAGAAGACAACATGCTTTGAGTCAACTTCTGCACGCTTCCTCAAAGCAGTTATGCGATCTTCACTAGTCTCGTCTGCAGTAGATAGAAAATCACATACCTCAATTCATTCCTCAATTCATTCAACAAGCATTTAAGAGAAAACAATGGAATGGAATCCTCCCTTGTACCTTTATACCGAGAATGTGTAACTATAACGAGAACCAATCTGATGTTGCTCCTCCCCGCAAGTGCAGACTTGAGATAGTCTAGATCGGCACAGACTTGCTGCCACTGGGCGGGTTCTACGGCCGGGGAGACATCGGCGGAGCTGAATAGGGCGGCGACTACGGCGGGGATCCTAGTTCGGTGCTTCGACAGCCAATCCCTCTTGATGATGCCGCCGACACCTCCCGCCGATGGAGCCGGGTCTGACATGCTCTTCCGCGGCGGAATAACGGAGATCTTGGAGAAATCCGGCAAGGCGATGGAGTTGATTGGCGGCTGCTGCGCGTGGAGGTGCGCCGTAATGACGCCGTGCACCGCCGGACATCCCACCAGGCACGACAGCGCTACCGGCGGCGTGCGCAATTCCTCCATGTATTCTTCCATTTTCCGATTCAGCTACTTAGCCAATCACGACGAATCAACTCTCCGCCCACGTTTTCTCTGCTACCGATCGATCGATCGATCCGTCGACTACTTTCAGCTCACAGCCTAGCCAGTAGTGTATAATTTATTCAATAAATGTAATAAAATAAATTATTACCTATGAATTTAGGAACAGAACAAGAAAAACCATCTTATGTACTAATGGGCCTTAACCTTTGGGCTTTTCCCTTATTTGGGCCTAACTTCATCCTTCCCATGAAATACAGAAAGCTACAGTTGCCACTGTAATAACGAACAAGCCAACTATAGTTATGATGACGAAGCAGTTGTATTGCATTGCACGCATGCTGTCTCAAGGAGAAAGACAAGACAGAAGTGGATTTATATTGGTGGAGAATTGAAATGTGCCCAAGGAAACGCACTAACAATTCTTTACAAAATTTAAAAATAAAAATGAGAAAAATAGAAAGACAAAGCGCCATTCGTCTTCTGCCCACTCATGACCTCAGTGAGTGCATGTCCACAACACAACAGAGAAAGGCCACTATCTATCCCATCAATTCCTCATCATTAATTCTTTGAAACTCACTCCAACGTTGCTCTTTTCTTTTTTCCTTGTACGTTTCTTGGCTTATCTTCTTTTTTATTTTCTCCGTGCATGATGGGAAATTCCTGGTGTGGATGGCAAGTGGCGGCGGTGTACAGAGTTTCGTCGGCCGGAAAACCCATCGGCGACTCATCGGAGACTCCGACGGGCCAATCAGATAAGGAAAGGATGAACACCGACCTGAAGCTGCCGTCCAACGCCGAAGAAGTTGAAGACCTGCGCCGTACGACGGCGGCCAACCCCCTAATCGCCTTCACATTCGACGAGCTGAAGGCCATCACCGACGATTTCAGACAAGACCACATGCTGGGCGTGGGCGGCTTTGGGAGTGTATACAAAGGCTGCATCTCAGAAGATCTGCGTAAAGGTCTGACTTTCGAGCCCATCCATGTCGCCGTGAAGGTTCATGATGGAGACAATAGCTATCAAGGTCATAGGGAATGGCTGGTAATTAAGAATCACTGCTGACCCTTCTTATAATATAAGCCCACCATTTATTGATCGCTGCTTCTTCCTTTTTCCTACTTAGGCGGAGGTGATCTTCTTGGGACAGCTTTCCCATCCCAACCTAGTGAAGCTGATCGGATATTGCTGCGAGGACGAACATCGAGTCCTTATCTACGAGTACATGTCTCGGGGAAGCGTAGAGAGCAACCTCTTCTCGAGTAAACGCTTCTTTTTTGTCGGGGTTTTTTTCCGATTATCGATTTTCGTCAAGCGTCGGGATTGATGTTGAATGGAAGAACTAAATTTCTTTTTCTGCAACAATGGCAGGAGTGTTGCTTCCTCTCCCTTGGTCGACGAGGATGAAGATTGCGTTGGGCGCAGCGAGGGGATTGGCTTTCCTCCACGAAGCGGAGAAGCCCGTCATCTATCGGGATTTTAAGACCTCTAACATCTTACTCGACCAGGTCAGGCTGATTCTTTCTTTATCGCCTCAAATGTAGAATTTCCATCTTTTTTTATGGTTAGTCCTGAGGATTCATTTCGATGACCTCTTAGTATGAACTCCGATATCACGTTAAGTCACCACTTCACCCTAAAAAACTTATGTTTGAAGGGAGTGTATCGTGTTTCAAATTCATATATTTTATTTCTAGTATAGTCTTTCTCGTTTCTCCGTACAATACAGTCTTATAGATTGATACTTTCGCGTGAACCTTAATAGGACTACAATGCGAAGCTGTCCGATTTCGGCTTGGCGAAAGATGGCCCAGTCGGAGACAAATCTCACGTTTCGACTCGGATTATGGGAACGTACGGCTACGCCGCTCCCGAATACATAATGACGGGTAATAAAATTTCACGAACAAACTACGTATTCGCCTTTATTATTACACTATATCAACTTACGTAATAACAACCGATCGCCACAACAGGCCACCTTACGCCGAGGAGCGACGTGTACAGCTACGGAGTCGTCCTTCTCGAGCTCTTAACGGGCAGAAAATCATTGGACAAATCTAGGCCCGCCCGGGAACAGAACCTCACGGATTGGGCCCTACCTTTGCTCAAGGAGAAGAAGAAGGTACTCAATATCGTTGATCCTAGGTTGCAAGGAGATTATCCCGTAAAAGGCGTGTACAAGGCGGCAATGCTAGCTTATCACTGCTTGAACCGTAATCCCAAGGCGAGGCCTTTGATGAGGGATATAGTCGATTCCTTGGAGCCTCTTCAAGGTCAGGGTGATGACGCTTCGATCGAAGATCATGCCCCGACCGCGAACCATATATAAATTATTTAAATTTCGGTTCATCTTATTTTTCTTCGATATTGAACGTAAAGGATTTTTTTTTTTAATTTCTACGTTTAGTCGACTTTCTCTCATTATTTGTTGCCGGGTTACGTTAATCACGCCATGCACACGTACATCCTCGATGCGATGAAGGAAACGTAATACAGCGTAAAATTTTCAGTTCATAATATCACCGCACGGGTCGACGAAAAGGTCAAAGTTTTAGGCAGAGTGACTGCGGAGAAGCACGGGGAGTCCTTCGACTGGCGTGGGCATAGGATCGTACGAAACCTTCTCATCGCAATTTTGAAGTTCCCACTCAAACCTCGTAACTATGTTGTGTAGGAATATGAGTATCTCCAGCCTAGCAAACTCTTTCCCCAAGCACATTCGAGGCCCGCCGCCGAAGGGCACGAAGGAAAACGGGGCGGGCCCCGCCCCGTCGAATCTCGACGGGTCGAACCCTCCGTGATCTTCGAAGGAAGTACGGTCTCTATGGGTCGAAGATGTGCTCCAATATAACTGCGACGTGGAATGTTAATTATGGAAAGAAAAAAAGTTGGAATTTTTTCTGGGATTCAAGCGAGCGATAACCAAGTTTACCTTCCATCCCTTGGGGATGTCATAGCCTGCGTAGCTAACATCGGTTAGTGCTTCCCTGAAAGAACCTAATATGGGAGGCGAGAGTCTCAAAGTTTCACACACCACATTCCATGAGTACTTCATCTTTTGCACGTCCTCCCATTGCAAGAACTCCCCTTCTTTGGACAATGCTATCCCACGTTGCTCTGCGTTATTTCATGTCATAATACGATGTTCCTTCTCAGTCTTTCTTACGAGTCTAGAAATTTGTATGTAGAAAAAAAGGCCAGACCTTGGAGCACCTTCTGGTAAACCTGAGGAAGTTCGGCGAGGTTCTTCATCAGCATCGTTATTGCGACGCTAGAAGTGTCGTGGCCAGCGAAAAGGAGCAACACTATGTTGTTTATGATGACTTCTTCGGACATGTACTTGCCTGTTTCGTTATCGGGAACGACGAGCAAATGCGACAAAAGATCTTGGGAAGGGTTGGTGGTTTTCTCCTCCAAGGCAGCTCTTCTCTGTTTGATTATCTTACGAAGCTCATCCTTTATAGCAGAGCCAGCTTTCTTCGCACCGTAGAATCTTGTCCCTGGGAAGTTGATTGCGAGAGAGATCACCCCCTTCAAGAGAGTGTTGAATAGAGAGGCAAGCTTGGATATTTCTTTCGAATCTTCGAGGCTCATGAACAGGCGACAGGCGAGTTCGAAGGTGTATAGCTTGATTGTTGGGAATACTTTCACCTTCTCTCTACCTTTGACAAGATGGAAGATGGAACTCACCACTGTACTCGAGTTCTCTGAAAAGGAAGTAAGAAATGTTAAAAAAAGATTGGATTTTACGTACCTTTCCAGTGAGTGTCGATGTGCTGGCGTGAAACCATGTCCATTTTCTTGATGTAGAGCCTTGTGAAGGCGTCGGGGCTGACGAAGTAAGACACAATCTTCCTCATCTGCTTGCCTTCATCGCCGGCGCTCGTCGCCAGGCAATGGCCGAGCAGCTTTCTGACGGAGCTCGGCCACCATACTGTGACAAGCTTGTTTTCGTTGCTGAACAAGAATTTGTTGCCGGCGGGTCCGCTTATTACAGCCATGGGCTCACCCATCAAGGAGGTCTTAAACACTTGGGATTTGTACTTGGCCACTCTTTCTTGGATGAACTTCTCCGGCGACCCATCTACCCCGGCGCGGAGGAACTGCGCTGTTTCGCCCAGGATGGGCCACCCAAAGCTCCCTGGAGGAAGATTGTACCTTGATTTTCCTCTGAATTTGGCAAGATTAGTGAAGAATAGTATAGCAGCAGGGATAATAAAAAATGCAAGAATTAGTACTACTGCTGCTTCTGACATAATTTATCTATTCCTCTTTCAATATGCTACAAGTGGCTAGGCGTGTAGTCTTGGTTATATAAGGACGGAGAATATCGTGCGGATGAGATACGTACATGACTCACCATCTCTTCGAATCGATAATGGGCCAGTGGCTATGAGATAAACTTCTTTTCTGCAAAATAAGACTTTTTCTGAATAGTGAAAACACACGAAACGATGCATAGAGGAGCATTATCAAATATCAATGCCCCTAATGAGTAGCAGGTAGACTTGAATGATGAAGTAACCGATAAGACATGGGACATTTCCTCGTGCAGAATCTGTGATTCTATCTTTTCTTGATAAAAAGCAGCATTATTATTCCTTAGTGGACGACCATTAGTTGGCGCTAGCCAGCTAAGTGGGGGTGAAAAAGAGTGAAATTTTTAAGGGAGGTAGTAAGCGCTCAGCTCAGCCACAGTCTATAATTATCGCGTGGCCCTGACTGATGCTACTTCGTTTTTTTTTTTTGGTAACAAACAGAAGATGAATACACTTAACTTATTATAGCATTACCTTCAAAACAAAGACGTGACAGAGGATGTCGTTTCAGAAAAGAATGTACAGGTAAGTGTTGGACACTATATATTCTACTGTACTAGATTCTTCCAAAAGTGGTAATTATATAAAGCAAACCGAACCCCAGTAAGATAACTGACGCGATACTTACCAGTGGTGGTCTTTTCTGCTGCTAAACACATCATCAAGACATCAACCACCTCAAGGATAAAAAGGATTTGCAGCCAATATCTACATACCTGGGAGGAAAGACAAAAGTGAAATAGTTGATGTCATTGTTAAGTACTATATCTTACACCACGAATAATCATCAGACAAGGAGAGACAGCGCTTGTTTGCTGGGTGGTTGAAGATATTAGGAACGAAAACTCTGATAGAAATGAGCTTGAATTCTTCAACAGCTCTTTTGAGGAATTTGATCGAACACTGGCTCGTGCAGTTTCAGTATCTCCCAGGCGAACGTTATTTTGCCTGCATTAATATTCGTTCTGCTATTAAGTGGGCTCGGCCCGGCCCACTAACAACATCAGCATCAGAGCCCTCCTATGTACCAATTTACATATTTACCCCTCGCCTTTTAAACTTGGGCTTTATGATATAAATAAATATACCCATCCCCCTCATTTCTGTGTTCTTAACCCTAACTCCATCGTCTCCGCCGCTTCGGTTTGCTATCTCAGCTGTGTGAAAGATTTGGTCTCCCACCAGGTATAAGACTATCTCGACTGTAGATGGGATACCCTAATTTTAACGGGTTTAGTCTAGCGATTTAGCTTGTGAGTCGCCTAGGGTTTGCTTGCATAGCTGGGTTGGGTTGTTAGATCTGCTTTCCACTTAACCTAATGCCTCTCTCAAGATCGTGCTTTAGCTTTTGGACAGGAGGAAGAGACGTTGAGTTTTTGTTGTCCGTCTATTGGGAGTCGTAGTAAGTCTTGGCGTTCGTTCGGTGGTTTTCAAGTGATTTCTTGTGGGTATTGAATGAGATGATGATTAAAAGACTTTTGATGGCTGTCATGATGGCAAATTATCATGTATTAGCTCTAACTGATCATTCGATTCCTCACCTACCAGATTTTGCTTTCCTTCTCTTTGAAAATTTCCTTTTGAAGTCCTAGATCTAGGGTTCACTGATGAACGCGTTCAAGTGCTTTCTTGTGGGCAATGAATGACGACATGATGATTACAAGTGTTTTGATGGCTGTTATGATAGCTAATTATCATGTATTAGCTCTAACTGATCATTCGATTCCGTGTCCACCAGATTTTTCTTTTCCCCTTCTTTGAAAGTTTGTTAACCTAGTCCTGTTCCTTTTTGCTGTTATGTTCGTCACAGTACCCCTTGATGATAATTTTCAATTCCTTTTATGAAACAGGAATCAACTTATCAACATGAGAGGAAGGAGCTACACTCCATCACCACCAAGAGATTATGGTAGAAGAGGAAGGAGCCCTCCTAGGGGAGGACGCTATCGCGGAGGAGATGCACCTACTAGCATTTTAGTTCGTAACCTTCGTCATGACTGTAGGTGAGTGTTGTCGAGTCACCATAGTTGATCCCTGTTCAAGCCTTTCTTACTGCTTGAACATTTGGAATGTTACCTTTTTCTTTCTCAATATCTGAAAATCAAGAAATAATTGTGAGATTGAATATTTCTGTGAGCAGACCTGAAGACTTGAGGAGACCGTTTGGCCAATTTGGCCCACTAAAGGATGTCTATCTTCCAAGGGATTACTACACTGGGTAAGAGATCGTTATCAGGCATCAACCTTTTATCTGAATCTGCACTTATAAATTCTGTTTAAAGATGAACTACCACTTAGCTATGCATGGTTGTTAGATGGCGGCATTTTTCCTTTAATTCATGTTTGTTAGGATGGATGTCTCTTGATCTCAATTGTTACCAAGATGCTTTGAGATCTAGCAGAGAAGTTAGAGTTTTGAAGCCTTCAGTGAAGTATTTTGAGTACTGTTGAGAGATTCATAATGTTAAAGATCTCTTGACATCGTTCAAGTAGAGTAACAAGTTGAAGGTGATCTAAATGGTTATGAAGGTTGAAAGAATTATTGTTTGAAAAAGATGCGAAGCAATCAAGATGTCAAGTCTTGAAGAATTTCAAGGCATCTTAAATTATGACTCGCAAGGTTAGCTGTCAAGTGGTTATTTACGCGCTTATCATGGCCTTCGTATTCGTAGAATTAAATTTAGGCCGTTATGGCAGCTGCTTTTCAAAGTTTTTGAGGCTTTGAGGTATCTTCGTAATGTCATCTTATATTCTCTTTCCACAATGCTCTATACTTTGTGGCTGTCAACTTGATTCAAATTCCCATCTCTAGATTAAACTTTCGTATTGTGCTTCAACTAGACCTGCAATTCTGACTAACAAGTTTTACTTCAGTGAACCTCGCGGCTTCGGTTTTGTCCAGTATGTGGAACCAGCTGATGCTGCAGAAGCCAAATATCAGATGGATGGCCAGATGTTTCAGGGTAGGGAGCTCACTGTTGTCTTTGCTGAGGAAAATCGGAAGAAGCCTGCTGAAATGAGGGCCAGAGGCGGCAGAGGAAGGTTCAATTTCTGCTTTCACCTTCACCTTAACTTTTTGTTCTTTCTTCATTATATCATTAAGTTTTCATGAATTCTGCATATCACCACCAGGAAATGTTGACTTTTTTCTTGATATTGTCAATAGCAGCCGCTATGATCGAAGGAGATCTCCGCCACACCGTCGTTCTCGTTCTCCCATGTATTCTCGATCCCCACCCCCACGCTATGAAAGATCTCGTGGGCGTGACTACCCGTCTCCTCCTCCAAAGAGAAGATACTCAAGGTACAATCAACATTCCTCCCTTTTCAGAGTATTCCCTTAAAAATCCTCGTTATGCAAGCTTGATTGCAATGGTAGTGGGATGCTTATTATGCTACATCATTTATATTTCACAGGTCTGTGTCCCCAAGGGAGAGAAGCTACGATAGCAGACAGAAACAGCGCTCGTACTCGCCTCGTTCCCCAGTGGCTCGTAGCCGTTCTCCTCCACAGCCATACGACGACGGGCGCCATGGTGGAGAACGATCTCCTCCTCCCTATGGGTCTAGAAGCCCTAGGCAGAGCCCAGTTAGGGGTCGTAGGAGCCCTAGCCGAGACAGAAGTGTTAGCCCATACCCTGAAGAAGATTATCCTAGTACGAGGGGGGGAGGTGCTGCTGGCAGGGACCATAAAAGGTCTCCTTCCTATGATTAAGGTTGCTTTCTTTTCTGAATGTTCCAAGTTTTTAGGGTTTTATGACAAATCTTGCTAAAGCTTGTGGCATTGTGAGACCCCTTTTGTTCTCCGTTTGGATTTTCATTTCCTTTTTCCTTGTGTTTATGGGTTTAGGATATTGCTGGGTCTTTGGTTGAAGCTTTCGTTTTGATGTTAGACGTCTAATGAATATTTTACGATCAACTTTCTTTCCTACCACTTGCAAGACAGCATCCAAAACAACATCCAACTGTTTAACTTGATCGCTGCGTAGATCATTTGAACTCAGTAAACTTTAGAACAACTTTTGCTATTATCTATACTATTACAGGGTGAGGGGTGATTATCGACTGCTAATTTGGTCTGATATTTACAATTTAACATCTCTATTTTTTAATCTCATTAATTAAATAATTATCACATTTAACTTTTCAGGTTCGAGTATTATACTTATATCCCGAATCATTATTTTCCTTCATCTACTAAACATTTCAAAAGTAAAATTAAAACAATTATATCTTAAGCACGCGCATAGTTAGAATGTGCAAACTAGTTTAAAATTAACTATGGGCAATGGATATCGAGAGAATTGCAAAAATAGTTGAGTTTTAAAACTAGAATTGCAAAACTAGTTAACTTTTTAAAACTAGTGCAAAACTAATCAACTTTTTTAATTTAGTTATGTTTATTTTCTCTTTTCACCACAATATTATCCAAAATTACAATTTTCGTTATTATTATTATCTCACATTAGCCTATAAATTATTAATAACTTTATTTTTTAACCCCAATTCATTTGCAGTAAGTTTTATTGCTATAGATTATCTAATATTATTTATTATTCTGAGAATAATAATATCTTATTATATGTAGGGATTGTGCATTTCAAGTTTCTTCGTCCATCTCACTTGTCAAATTTAATTTTATTTACGTTCGTCTAATTATTGCATATGCGTGGACGTATTCATTCGATTTAAATATCATAAACGAACTGACGGACAATGATTTTTTAGTTCAAATAAAAATCGAACCTTGTTTATAACGGTTTTTTTTTTTTTTTATTTTCTACATGTATTTTATCATATGTATTTTTGCTTTAAAACGATCATATGACTGTTTTATATTTTTGCTTGTAAATTGGGGACTTATTTTGGTTTTTCACACCTCATCCGATCGAATCTCCCTCGATTTTCTAAGTTCGAAATATAAGTTTGGACATTATTAAGAAATTCAAATTTATTTTTCAATTAGAAATGGAAAAATAAACAATATTCATAATCAAAATTAATGGTTTGAGTTCGAAACCGACACCGGCTCCGATCGATTCAAAATATTAATTGAAACAGTGTTACCACAGCTCGATTGACTCGATCTTTTAGTTCAATAGAAACGACAATTTACATTGGGAACTGGAACCGTTTAAATACATCTACCTAGGTTTACATATTTTGAAGGCTTAAAATTTTTTAAATGGAATTGGGGTTAAATATAATTATTGCTATCATATACTAATGTAAGATAATAAGGGTGAAGATTTAGAATTTTAAATAATATGTGGTGAATAGAGAAAATAAAAATAATTAAAACTAAAAAAGTTGTTGAGGGGCACGCCGCCGTCTATGGGGAAGATTTGGTTGTTGGCCTTCGAGAAAGGGAGGTTGCTGCCCACGGAGTCCGTGGTGGTTATGATCCCCGTCATCACTCGGCCCGATGGGTGGGACCCGCCTAGGATGTCATGCATGAAGAAGGAGATCGCGTGGCTGTCGCCGGCGGCCGGCCGAGATTACATGTGGGCTCGATAGCTCGTCGAGCTTATCGAGCCACATTAACGTCGCAGCTGTTCTTGCATGTGCGGTTAGGCCAAGAACGAACTGGACTTGAACCCGGGTCTCTCGGGTGAGAGCCGAGTATCCTAACCAACTAGACTACAACGGATTTCTGTGGTGAGCTTAATATAATTATAAATTAAAAGAAAAATAATAAATCTCCAAATTCAAAACTACCGGTTATCCAATAAAACCTAAAATTCCTAATAATAAACCAAAATCCCCTACACGATTAGTTACAAACGCTTAGGCCGTGACCGTCCCAACCGAACGTAAATTTCGGTTCGAACAGCCGCGGCTGGGCGGCTTGGGCGCCATCCGCGCTGCGGGGGCACCACGGGCGGGCGGTTTGGGCACCATGGGCGGGCTGCCTGGGCGCCATCCGCGCACTACGGGGGCACCACGGGCGGGCGGCCTCGAGCCCTTCCTGCCATTCTTTGATTTGGACCTGCTGCTACCTCCAAATTCCCTGACGTGGAACCTTCCTCTACGATTCTCCCTATGAATAGCCAACACTGAATTTTGGCTATCCCCATAATTTGATCGTCTCCTCTTTTCATGCGCTAAAAGTGTTTACTGCACATCCACCATTAGTGTTGGCAACGGGGCGGGGCGGGGGCGGGGACCTAACCCCTGTCCCCGCCCCCGCGAGGCTTTCAGGGACAAAATTGTCCCCGTCCCCGTCCCCGCCGGATCACCGCGGGGATGGAATTCCCGGCGAGGATTCAATTTTTAAAAAAAAATTAATATTTTAAATATTATATATAAATTTAATTATATTTCGTTATAAATATTATATAAATTATAGTTTTATATATTATTTGTATTAATTTAATATTATTTAATCTATATTTAATAATATTTAATATTATTTAGAGTATAAAATAATATTATATATATATATATATATTAGTAGGCGGGGCGGGGCGGGGATCCCCGCGGGGAAAAATCTTTCCCCGTCCCCGCCCCGCGGGGATAGAAACTCGGGGATTCCCCGCCCCGTTCGGGGCGGATCCCCGCGGGGACGGGGAATCCCCACCCCACTGCCATCCCTAACCACCATCTTCACTGTCGTCTTTGCGCGCGGAGCGTGCGCGCCCAGCGGGCACCGCGTGCGGGCGGCCTCGACACCGTGTGCGGGCTAAGTCTCCTGGGAGTCCTCCTCATCAGACTTATTTCCTCGTCCGACTCCTTCCCGAATTCCTCAACCTAGGATCAATTGACTGTGTAAGCTCTCTAAGTTTTGCGACGGATATTCGGTCGAAACCTGAGATTTGCGACGGATTTTGGTTTAGGGAGGTTGTCCGGGTGGGAATCGGCTGAAACTGGCAGCCTGAACGATTTTACATATAACTTTCCATATACAACTCGGACGATTCTGATTCGGATATCCTAATGTGAATGGGCAATGGCGCAACTATTAACGGGCCCAAATAATGAAGCCTGCACATAAAAGCCCACCTTAAGGGATAATATAAGGGGTGGTAGTAATCCAATATCTGAATCTGTTAATTGACGCCAAACGCAAACCCTAGCCGCAGTATCAACAAGAGTCGGGTCGATCAAACATGGCTGAGCAGGTAAGCATTTCCGCACAGCCAATGCTTTCTTTTTACTTGTTTTCGTTGTTTATGTAATATGACAGCGCATGACTTTGTGAATAAACGTCGCTGCCTACTTCAATCTGCAGACGGAGAAGGCTTTCTTGAAGCAGCCCAAGGTGTTTCTTTGGTGAGTTGCGTTGATTTTATGCATTATCTTTTATTTTGATGAATCTCTTTCCTATGCATCGGCGGCTGCTGAATCTGAGCTTTTTCTTTTCAGCTCGAAGAAATCGGGAAAGGGAAAGGCGCCTGGTAAAGGAGGAAACCGCTACTTTAAGAGTATCGGCCTGGGATTCAAAACTCCCCGTGAGGCTATTGAAGGTCTGTGTATGCCTACTCTTCTTTTTCTACAGATCACTACTTGTTCCGTTCGTCCATTTTTTTGTCCTAATATATTGATGTTGTCCATTATTGTATTTTGCACTAGAGTTCAGTTAGATTTCCTTATTGTAGTTCCATTTAGCCAAAAAACCGAGACTTGCTTGGATGATAAAAATCCTTAGGCTTAGGCTTGCAATATGTTTGAACGTTTATGTAATTCCAAGTACCTTTGTTACTACAGGTACTTACATTGACAAAAAATGCCCATTCACTGGCAATGTTTCCATAAGAGGGCGTATTCTTGCCGGGACATGCCACAGTGCTAAGATGGTGAGAACTATCATTGTTAGACGCAACTACCTGCACTGGGTGAAGAAGTACCAAAGGTATTTACTTCCAAAATTGACTCATACACTTTTGCCCTCATTTGGTTGTTTTCATCTCTACCGATACGAAAAATCGTTTCAGGTACGAGAAGAGGCACTCTAACACTCCAGCTCACATATCCCCGTGCTTCCGTGTGAAAGAGGGCGACCATGTCATCATTGGCCAGTGCAGGCCTTTGTCTAAGACTGTGAGGTTCAACGTCCTTAAGGTGATTCCCGCCGGCTCTTCTGGCCGAGGCAAGAAAGCTTTCACAGGGATGTAGTAATCATATGGTGATTTTGAATTTATCTAATCTTCCCTGTTTTTCAGATTTTTGTCGTCTGTTTCGATTTCTCGAGTTTATCGTTGGATTGTAATTCTTACATTTCCTGAAACTTTTGCTATGATGAGAGGGAACTATAATATCAACAAGCCAAACTATCAGCAAATACATATCAACAGAACAAATGACATCACCTTTTTTCTAGGCAACTTACTTGGATGGCCAACGTTTTACTTGCGTGGGCTTATCATCAAAGTCGAATAAAACAAGAAATAACGTAGTAGAGTAACAAAGAATTTTACTGATAAAAGGGTGCTAATCTTTTTCACGAACCAAGAATCCATCACATTCTTCGTCGTTCACCTCTCTAGGTCCGTCGTACCGTACTGTTTCCCGATTTTAAGAAACGAATTCCCTGTCTTTCGTTGATCGCCCGTCGTCTTCTTCTGCGACTCAACATCACTTTCATCATCATCTTCTTGCAATACGAATTTCGTCAAAGAATGATAATCAACCTCGTCACCACCGTAATACTTCTTGACCATAACCAAGTAAAGGGTCACCGAGAAGACCACAACCCCAACCAAGAACCAACTGAACTCAATATTCACCAGCGATTTCGCTCTTTCCAAGGCCTCTTCTCCACGGCACCTTACGACCAAATGGCCTTCCTCCAAGTTCATAAAGCAGCCCTTGGGAATAAAACTCGGCGTCCAAAGCATGAATCCCATGAACACAAACCAAACGCCTTGGAACAATATGCTCACAGACCTCACGAATCCGTTCAAGAAACTCTCTCTATGCTTAATGCTCAGCAACGTAGTGACGAAGGAGACGAATATCACAATCTGCAGAAGCCAATGGTACTGCCCCTCGACTCCCATGTGGTCCGTCGAGTGTAGGTGGAATAGCAGCAGCTGCTGACCGAAGGCCACGGCGGCTAAGGCATATGTCAGACCCTCATGAGCCGGCGGCTTGAGCCTGTCCAGGACTATGGAGAAGAAGGCGTATACGAAGAAAGAGAGGGAGATATTCGAGTGCTCGAAGTTGTGGAGGTGGTTCGAGGGTATGGTTCCATCTGTGTCGAGTGGCTGGTGACGGTCTGGGCCGATGAAGAGCTCCATTGATATGGACATGAGACTGCCGAATATGATGAAGTATAGCTCCAAGTATCGAACTTTCGAAGTTGGGAACCACGGTGAGGTGGCGTACGATTTGTGGTTGATGGCGTGGAGCTTTACGTTGTTGAATAGGTGCCATAAGCCTATGACGAAGAAGCCTAGTCCAGGTGCCACGTGGCCTATGAGAGTTCCCATGTTTTTTTTTTCTTCCTTGTTTGATTGGAACTGATTGATCTTTGTCTTGGGATGAGTTTGAGTTTGCTTCTTGGTGAGGAGATGGGAAAAGGGGGGAGATGGTTTTTATATGTAGTGAACTGTAAAGGATCTCCAAGAAATGGATGGAATGGTATGAGGTCTAGAGGATTCGAAAGGTTTGAATGTTTGAAATGAGGGGGAAGTTTCTTTCTTTCTTTCCTTCGTTCTTTCTCTCTTTCTTCTTTGTCTCTGTACGTATGTTCTATTTGTGTGTGTGTGTTTTTAGGAGATTAAGGACCGTTGATTATATGAACATGAGGAACTAATTAGATGTGCAATGATGTCATGTGGGCTTTGGTCTTCTAGAAAGGCAAACAAAGGCTAGTCTGAATTGACTTTTTATGTATGTTTACGTATTTCCTTAGCTTCTAAATTGCGCCGCACGCAAGGGATTGTGTGATTACGGGGAAGATTCTTGATGATGAAGCTTTTGATATTATATAATAAAGTTCCTTTATTAATGATACTATCATAGCGTCAGCGTTCATTAACAATCTGTCACGTCACGATATGTCGATATTAGAGTCGTGATAAACGATTCTATTCGACTTGTTTGGAATCCAGAAGCAATCTTTATTTTTAGTTTCAAACGTCAAACATGTCTATCCATTCATATTCCAAATTATGCATGTGACGCCTCTGTACATAATAAGACTTTTGTATCAGAATTGAACGAAACCTTACTACAGTAAATCAAGAATGGAATGGAATGTCTGCGCACAGACAGATCAATCATGCTCCGACGGCGGTTTAGAAAGTTCTATTAAAGAAAAAAAAGAACATGATATTCAAATATGTATTCCTCCTCTTTAAGAAGAACCAGAGTATATCAGTGGAAAAGTATGAATTTTGAGTTACTATTACATAAGATATGCGTATCGTATCCTAGAGAGAAGGCGCATTTGTGTCTCTTCTCAAATTCGGAAAAAATTCCTCAGTTGGAACTTCATGAGTAGACGAGTCGAAATGTGTTCTCTACGAGACTTTTCGGGCTTTGATTACTTCGACATGGAAGTGCAATCATACTTTCAATTCAAGACAGTACCCATTGTTCGTCTTACGCCTCAATACAATGTGTCACGAAAAGTTATAATAACGTAAAAAGAACGAGCACAACACAGCACGACGGGAATCTGAACGAAAACAGACAGGACTCAGAGACTCGATGCACATATTTGCTTTCGAACGAAACGATTAACTTGTATAAAAGAAGGTCCTTTTCTTACGATGGTTTATGATTTGGTGAAGAATCTAATCCCAACAGCAACGCCCAAGACGATAAGTGGGACAAAGAACTGAAGAAGCTTTACGACGAACTGGGCAGTCTTGTCTTGGTTGTAGTGAGGTTGCTTGGGAGGAGCGTACTTCGTCTTCGATGGGATCGTCGATTTATCGACTTCGCCAACGTAGAACTCGTCCATCGTCGCCTTGGCTGAGTCGCTGTGGCCTATATCTTCAAAATCATCAGTTGCATCTTTCCCTATATGTAAATGTAAGAAGCCAAACTATCCTCAGAAAACATTACAGCAGAGAAACATTAGCTACATTTAAGTTCATTACCAGTTGAAGACAACAAAACCTCGTCACCGCCGGGATGATCTTCCAAGAATTTAGTCACGTTGTAAACCTAAAGATAATAAAAATGGAGTCTTGAGTGAGTTAAAAGCAAGCCAGGCAACTACGACACTATAAACTAACTCTAAAGCCACAAAAAAAAGGAAAGAAAACAAAAAACCCATCAAATCTTTTGAGTTCCCAGATCTGTAATTAAAGATGCAACGACATTACCAAGAAAGAAAAGGGTACAAAAATAGATTTCGACATACCTTGCCGTGAATGACAAGCCAACAGTCCTTGCTTGTGTTGTGCTCGGAAACCTCAGCCAAGGTGTAAACTTTAGCCATTTGATTCAAACCGAAAGAGGCACAGAAGCAACAACCCTTCAATTCAATGGCATAAAAGGAAAAGAAGTGAGGGATATGAAAGAAGAGCGTTTAATTTAGGTGGGGAAGTTGGTGGGTGGTAGTGCGGAAGAAGAACATCATTCCCATTTTTTTTTCTCTTTTTACTTGCAAGTTGAGTGAAGTTGGTTAGGTGAGAGAGGATGAGATATGTCAGTCATATCAAACCCAATCGAACTGTGTCAACTAACTGGTGAGGTGTAAGGTAAAAACGTAAAGTGTGGATTCTTTACTGCTTTTCTTCGACATTGGTATATTACTACCTAAATGTGGTGGCTGACGAGAGCTGTGATTATAAACTTGAGGATTTCATCAATATAATATAATACTTAATAGGTTCTTGATCGCATTATTAGGTAAAACTACAAATTAGCCATTTAACATAGAATCGATGTTAAGGTTTGTAGCCTGTAGGTAAGTGAAAATCCATTTATTATGGAATCAAGTACGAAAAAGAAAACTCCGTTCTCCACGTGGGTACAGTACATATTTTGTCAATTGAATTCTACGCTACAATATACAGAAGACTAATAACTATATTCACAAAATTTCACAGCCTTTTAGGCCATAATAAGATACCAATATCATCGCCATCAGAAGTATGCAAATCGGAAACGTCTACGCCGGCGGAAGGAACTATTCAACCACCTCAACATTCGGGCTCTATACATAAATACAACAACTCTATCCTCTTTATCTATGTCTTCAAAGGAGAACAGGTGAAGGTAAGATACTACAACATCCCAAAAGTTTTTTACCTTGTCAGAATGCGCGTTAAGAACCAACTCGATGCAGATCCATGCACCGTTGCAGAATAAAGAAAATTTCTGAAGAAAATGCAAGCAAAGTCATATTTACCGATCAGGAGAATGTTACTAAAACGAAAATGAAAATAACATAGGAAGTCCGATCAAGTTCGATAGGATCAAGCCAGAATTAGACGCATAATTCGATATGACATGCACTTGATATACCATGACAAACTGAAACGGATGAGAGAGATCTTGAGAGAAAACATCTTGTAAAAAGTGGAAGAACTTTGATGTTTGGAATGAGCCAACAAACATTCTCAGCAGTTAAATTGTATGATTTGTACAAGAATGCGATAAAAAAAAAGACGCACCTGTACAGTCTACCAATCATATCAGTTGTGGCTCAGTTACGCTACAAGGGATCGTCTGACCTCCCATTCATACTGCCATCCCCACCTTGCTGAAGATGCATCTGTTGCTGAGACTTTGTTCGTTGCAGAGGCTTTTTGAGCTGCTCGGGAGACTTGTCTGGTGAGTGAGGCTGCCGTCCTTGTGATTGCTGCAGTTGGAACTGTTCGCCAACCTCATGCTTGATCAAAGGAATGCTGCCCAGAGCAGGTTTTTGGTCGGGGCCTTGCCCTCCTTGAGGTACAGACTGACCCAAGTTCGAAGATGTAGACACTAGCGAAGTCAAATCGCTGCCCGACGTCAAAGCTTTAGATTCTCTTACTTGTTCTGCTTTTTCAGTATGCCACTTATGACCATTCGTTGGGGAAGCAGCTTGAGCAATATTTGCTGAGCTGTTTGAAGCCTGCAGCAACTGTGTAGCTGGATCCATTGCAGGCGAGGAGCTTGCTGAATGCTGATCAATATTAAGATCTTTAGAAGGAAACTTTGTTGTCAGACCAGAGTTAACCTGGCTATTTGGTCGCCCCACTCTTTGAAGACCAGCTTGATTTTGGTTCGGTAATAGGGACTGATGGCCCACAGATGAAACAGGCCGACCGTGATTATTAGAATGAGAAGCTGCCTTAAGATTCGTTGGCGATGTCGATCTCAATCCCTGGACAGGATAAAGCTTTTGGGCAGGAAGAGATTGATTGGATGGTGGAGAAGCCCCCACGTATTGCCTAGCCGGTAACACAGGGCTGGCAGCTGAAGTCGGATACAAGGACTGACTTTGCATTAAATTTGTCCCAGAGTCGCCTTTCTCTCCAGACTGAATTCCTGGATTCTTTGAAGCCCCATTCAACGAGGAATCAATTGAGATGTACCCTCTGCCAACTCCTTTTTCAATCTTACCTTGCTGTTGAGCTTGTAGCTGACTGCGCTGCTGAGGATGGTGTCTGTTAGTAGCTTGCGTTTGTTGTTTCCTTTGTTGCTGCTTGCCTCCTGGACTGCCTAAACTACCACCACCAGGTTGCAAAATCCCACGTACAACTGCGGAATTTGGTGTTATTGGTTTCTGCGGTTGCTGAGGCACTGAAGCCGCAGTTGTCACTGGAGGCGAACTTGATTGAGGTTGAACGTGTGTGCTGCTCTGAATTGGAGATGATATGGGTAGTTGAGGGTGTGGCTGAACATTAGGTACCAAAGAACCAGATGCAGCAGCATATTGTTGTTGTTGCAGGAAACGTTGTTGCAGCTGTTTCTCCTTTGCTAAGCGCATAGCATAGGCTTGTTGCTGTGCATTCGAGTGATTTGCCGGCGGTCCTTGAACGTGCGGATGATGAGGCTGATGGAGCGATGTTGGATGAGAAATGGCATATGAAGGCGCCGGTGGAGAGGTATGGTTAGCATATGAAGCATTTAGCCCACCACCAAACTGAGACATTCCTTGACTGCTACCATGCTCAGACATCATCTGACCCATGCCAGGCTACAGCGCCAGAGAAAAGTCTAAGTCATGAAACGAATAGAAGTTCATCCACAGAGACGATAGTGTCATTTCAGGCTTACCATCATATTGTGCGATGGCTCACGAGGTTTCAAAACTGAACTACTATGACCATTAGATGACAAGCTAGGGGAAACTACACTGCCAGGGTTGATCATGGAAGTTGGGCTCATTCCTTGCAATAGCGGTCTCACCATTGGCAAACTTCTGTTAACACCTACCATACGCACACCATTTCCACCTGGAAGAGTACGAACTCTGCATTCGTTTGGTGAAGATACACCAGGTGATGATGACATAGAGCCAGATATAATTTGATTGTACATCTGCAACCTCTGCTGCTCCTCAGCTGATAGCGACACAGATCTAGAACTTGGGTGTCTGACATCCCGATAGGAAATGCACGATAAAATAAAAACGCTTAGCAAGAACGATGATACAATCAGACGAATAATTTGAACTGTTAGGTACCTCATTGAAGAGCTGAGACATTTAGGTGATATCACACTTGGAGAACCCTGTAATGAGGGATTACAACTAGACAGTAGAGGATTCCCATTAGCCTGATTCCCAACAGCCAATCCACTAGGGTGCAGCCCTTGATACCCCATCGATAGCATCTCGGATTCGGAGGGGTTAGCATCGGATAGATCTAGAGGACTTTATTAACCAATGTTCCAAGCAAACGTCGAATGTTTAGTCATCAGATCACAACAAAGAACCCATGCGAGAACATGAATCGTTTCAACTCCAAAATATTGAGCTTAAGTAGGTATGGGACTATAAATGGAATCTTACGTTAAAACGGGCCGTCCATTGAGGTTATTCGGGCATACTTGTGAAAGAGCAAGAGCATGAGAGTTGTGAGGTGTTTGAATTGGTTTGGGATCCTGGATTTAGATGTTAAAGATATCATCTTGCCAGCTGAATTCATCAAGGAACCGATTGAGTAAGGTGCACAACAAGGTTCATGTAGATACCTGACCCTTGCGAGAATGCTGTTTCTGCATCATCACTATGATCTTTTCAAAGTGAGATTTAAGGGTACCTTCTTCCAACGGCCCCTGCAAGCGTTGAAATAATTGTCTGGCACTTCCCTGAACGAAATGTCAATACGGAAACAATGAAAATGAGAGTGAATTTTTCACAGAAGAATTGTTGTCTCGATAGCATGCACCGAAGTGATGGCAGCAAAACTACCAGAACAGATAATCACTTAACTAACCTTTGGAATACCAGGTAATGTGGAAGGATATGCATGTGACGACCCGGAATCTTCGGCACTATCAGCCCCATCACCAGAAGTTCTATCCATTAAAGCACTATGGCGGTCCTTGCATTCGATAGCTTTTCGGAATATGCACTGATTAAAGCACACAAAAATATTAAAGCCCAAATAATAAATTGCTTAAAGTAAACGAAAAGCCATATAGTAACATTAAGAATGAAGGACATGACGAAAAACTGAAGAAGATGATGAAGGAGATTAAGAATATCTTAATTGCAACCCTCGTTAATGCGAGTGAAGATTGCAAGTAACTTACCTTAAAACGCAAAGTACTGCTAAGAGCATCACTTACAAGCTCCCAGTTGGGCCCCAGATCATGTACCAGTACCACAAGTGCCTAGTTTCAAATCATTGCATATGTAACAAGATGAGAGAACACAATTATAACTCAAGTTTCATAAACAAATGGTCAGTAGCCAAACAAGCCCATTCCTGCGTATAAGTAGCATATTAACCTGATCCTCAGAGAGCGACCACGGACTTCCAGATCCCAGCCCAGAAGGTGACTGAACAAGATCAAAATGCTCAAGGTCAATGACCACACAAGAACAAGGTGCTAGACATCGAAATACTTAAAACTGACCAAAAGCATAGGAAATGGTACCTTCAGCCCTTTTTCATTCCTCAAACTATCTCTGCCACCAAGAATTTTAATAAATTTATTCGTATTAGACATGTTACTCATCTGGGTGGTGGCAGGAGAAGGAGCCGATCCACCAGTTGGTGGGATATTGTCAAAAGAAGAATCATGCGGGCGGGTAATCTTCAGCTTCTTCATCATGGGCTGCCCCAATAAACCTATGTAAAAAATGTTAACATGCAAGCTGAAAATTTTTCATAAATAGGGGAAATCCAATGATGTGAAAAAAACAAGCAGTACCAATATTGCCATTAGATTTAAGATGCGCTGATCTCTTCTTCAAATGATCCCTCTCAAACTGAAAAGAAAGTACGCAAGATTAATCATGTCACCATGGAAACTACTTAAATAATGAGATATGAATCCAAAATCCTCAAGATGCATAAATAACAAAGATAATGACAGAAGGGATGCAATGTCATAAAAATCTATAAAATTAACTTGCTTGAAACTTAATCAATAGCCAAAGTTTAAAAACGGCAATCGACAATAGTTCCACATCCCAAAAGTAAAAAACACCTGTTACGGAGTGATTCTAAACAAACAATGAAAGAGACGGCAAACAACTTCTAGCAAGGCATCAAGCGATGGTTAGAATCACCTGGTCATTATGGAATGTGCGATCAACATGCCAATTTTCCTCGTACTCGGCATTCTACCATCATGAACATAAGAAATTTGTAAATAAATTTTTACAATTAGTAAAAACCACGGAACATAATGGACAGTGAAGATTAAAGTGTACCAGATGTGTAGACTTCTTCCTCTTTTTTGGTTTTGTGGATACTTCCGCTGAGTCAAAAGGCAATTGCTTCTCAAAATCTCCAGCTGACTCAACTTCCAGACTATTTCGAAGCAATCCATCGCGAGGAGTGCTCTGATAATCCTGATATGAATTTGTCTCGCCGCTTGATGCATCTGGTGGAATCTTCACCTGAATACCTACTGCATTCAAAGGGGTTACAACTCTCCTGGAAGCAGTTCTTACCCGTTTGGTTGGGATAGACGCATTAAGATGGCTTCCAAGCCTTTTCACCACTGATGCAGGTTGTTGACTGACAAACTGATTCTTTGCGCTATGCATAGGAACAAAATCAGTTTCCACTTCATAAGACTTTGCACCATGCGCATAATTAGTGCCTTTGCGCATCAATTGCGTAAATCTTGATGAATTGCAATTTTCAAAAGCGCCCATATTATGTGCGCTAGTATCCCCGTCGTCTGCATCATATATGATGCCTTCAGATCCAAAGGCTGCATTAAAACAAACCTCATCTGAATAAACGGAAACGAGCAATTGCCACTTGGGGTAAAGCCAAATAGGAAATGAATTAGACCACTGTGGCAGCATCACCTGCAGATGATGTTTCCACTTCTTCCGGTGCGCTAAATCCGATTCTCTAGTAAATTGTTTATTAATTTTAGAAAAGCGAATAAAAATAGGAGAAACACCTAAAGTGGAAAGCTGAACATAAATCTGCTCTAAAAACGACGAATAAAAGTCAAACCATAAATAACACATGCACAAAAGATCAATGCAAAAATTAAGAAGGCAGTTAACAAATTAGTGCCATAGGTTGTAAATGTTTCTAAATCTGCACATTTACCTCCGAGTACGTCAAATGAGATTCAATCGACTTTCGGTAAGCCTGAATAGCTCCAGGGGGAACCGTGTAGAAGAGTTTCTCCTGAACAATACCAATGTGATAGCTCAGGTAAAAAGGTACATCTCTAGCTTAAGTACAAGGCACACACTACGTCACAGTATGTACTATACATTATAAATGCATAGAAAAGAGAGAGGAGGAAAGATTATCATGAAATAGATATCTGATCAGATAATGTGCATACTTCAGGAAAATGACTATCCACTGACATATCGAAGTTCCCATCGTCAGAAATCCTATCTGGTTTTAGTGGCACCTCCATATGGTCCTGGAAAATAGTATTCCTATTAGATTTCAAAAATCTGACCGCATAATCCTGGATAGAGAGTGCACCCTTCTTCTGATGCTGCAGCTCCAGTTCCTCTTTAGTCTCCTGCAAAATCACCGGATTGTAAATCCCTCTACATCATTTTTTACGCCATCATCATTTTTTTTAGTGAAGCATGAATTAATAACTTGGTGCCTGAAAAGGGATAAAGGTATAAAAGAAGAACTCCATGATCTAAAAATTGTTGTTTTGCCTACCAAAGATATACATACATACATACATACATATATATATATATATAGAGAGAGAGAGAGAGAGTGAGAGAGAGATGATGATAAGCCATTCAACGTAAACCAAACAAAACATGCACAGGTCAATTCCACATCTTACTTTCATAGTCCATCGAACTCACCATAAATAGTCAAGAAAACAAAAAAGTAGCTCCATGAAAGGGGGCTAATCGTTCTCAAATGTGCATTATTATGGTGGTAAACAAAAATGAGGTGAAGTCGTAAAGTTCGGGAACTGCAGTCTTTGTGAAAATTATCAGTATGTTTTCACTGTCCAATAGTCAGGTTAAACAACACTTAATCTAGAATGCCCGCTGTCCAATAACCAGATTTTATGACAAATGTAACAGGCATATCACCATTCCATACCTCGCATTTCAGGCTAGCAGAGAGCCAGAATTCTCTGACAGCTCTGGCCAATTTATGAGCAACTTTCATCACTTCCATGCTGGAATCTTGTTCTTGTTTCTTTAAGCAAGAACTAAAAGCGGCACGGCAAGATATTTGAGCTGCAGCAGCTACTTTCCATATACGCTCCTGTAGGAAATGAACCCAAAAGAGAGAACAGAAAATTTAGATAATAATTGCAAAAGAGATGTTTACAAAGGTCAGAAGCTGATCCAAGTAAGAAGATCAAATAAACAGTGACTATTTGTATATTAATATACAACAAACCTGCGCAAAATCATTTGCCATCCATGCCATTTCCTCAAGTACATATGTCCAGTGAGCTTGCTGGCGAATCTCTATCGAAGAAGTTCGAACGGATAACTCTGCTATTCTCTTTCGCTTAGCCTATTTATTGTAATAAATAAATCATATTTTTGGTCCCAACAAAAGAATACAGAAAGGAAGAAGACGTCATTGAATATAGAGATAAAAGTACCACCTGCATGATTTGAGCTTCTTTCAGGATTGAATCTTCATCAGTCTTGTTTGACACTTTCAACTCAGATCCTGAGGAGTTTGACGGACCACTTAAAACTGGGGAATTCCCATTTGATGATCCCGATTTGACGAGATCCGGGGACGAGGTAATACCATTTTGGTTGACTGGAAGAACAGCTTCACTTTCAAAGTCAAGATTGTTGCACACCAAATCCGTACATTTCCTCCCTGATTCATATACAGTTGAAACATTAGCTGCAGAAACAGTCACATAATCTCTAGTTCTGTTTTTCAAATCAGACAAACTTAGATTTAGTTCTTCCACCAGTCCTGATGAAAACTTACTTTCTTGCTGGCTTAGACAAGTAGAATCCTCTTCGGCTTTTACAGAAGTTGAACTCTCAACACCTTCAAGACGTTTTTCTTTATTGTCTAACTTGTCATATTCTGAAACTCTAGGCCCTTCGGACAATACATTTCGATTCCTAATGTCATCATTGGAGACTATGCTTTTAACTCTGGTGCATATATGATCGTCATTATTTCCAACATTAGTTGTGTTTGCTTGAGTAGAAAATGACTCGAGATCTAAACCCTTCACACTAGGAGAAGTAGGGTTGTGATGACCATCACGGGCTGCTTCCTCTTTTTTCCCATTCATCTTCGATGTAGGTTGATTCTCAAGTTCCATGGCAGTTTCACTTGTATTACGCTCAACAGCTGCAGAAGTCATCTCTTCCTCTGCTTGAATTACATCAGTCATGCCGGAATCCATTTGTCTAGGAGCTTTTATAGCTGACCGAAATCCTAGTTTAAATTTCCCATCAACAAAATTCTTGGGAGGATATGGTTTCAGTGCAGCATCAGCCGATACATCAGGGATCATATCTTTAGTTGATTCCGCAGACCTCAAGGTTCCCAACTCAGGTTCCAGCCGAGCACCTTCTGTTAACAAAGATTCCGAAGGGGTATCATCCATAAGATTCGTAGGGTTTAAATTCCAATTCATTCGATGGTTCCCATCTTGCGATCCTTTAACATCCTTTGAGTTGGTTTGAGCAGCGAGAGAAGACCCATTATTCCCATGAGCTGAATTTGGGTCATTCGAAGTAAACTTACTACCATCACGATTCGGGCGGGACCTATTTCGTCTCTCGTACGCTTTTCCAGGCAGACTAAATGTAGCTGAATCTCCTTGTTCTCGATTTATATGACACCCATCCACCCGAACCGATCGCTCCAATGGCACTGTCTCTCTCCTGCTAGGTTGCAATGAGTTCTGATCACCTTCAGAAAATATAGGTTCGGCATCAAACAACAAGAGGTTATCAGATGCATTAGATTCACGAGGACGTTCTCCTGGTCGACCACTGCTCTCCACAGAGTCTCCATTGGGTGACGCAGAGTACGGAAAATTACATCTGACTTCACTGTAGAGAGGAAAAAATTTAATCAGACCAATGACCACTCATAGGCTGAATAGATTTATAGAAAGTACCAATTAACAAACTTATCGGGCTGTTGACCAACAAATGATGTTGACTGCACGCTTGCTGAAGCAGCATTACCAAGCTCGTAATCTAATGGATTTCCGCCCTGCAATAAGAAAGAATTTGTGGCACCTCAAATTGATCTAAATATGATCTCAAAGCACAATAGTCAGGCTCCATACTTTTTCGAGAAATTCCAGCTCTCTTTGCCTTATGTCCCGGACATCACACTCTTCCCTGTCATCAAAAGATGGCACTCATGGCCGAATGTACATTTATCAAGTATAGCAGACTAACCAAAAAGAACTAATCGAGTTACCTAAACTGTGCTTGGACGTTATCAACTGCTTCTTTGCGTGGAGAAGTTATCTCAACAACACCAAGGCCGCCTTCAATGACTCCTCCCATAGAATCGACTTCGGCATTGACTATGAGGATAGAAGCAAAACTACATAGATGCATTCCTCGGCTCAACAGCCACAGATAACCACCTCCATTAATTTGAAAACAGAAACCCTATGACAACAAAAAGAAGAGTTCAACAAAGAATTTTTCTTTTTCTATAAGATTCGCTATTTTGAAAGAATGGTTCTCTTTATGGAATTTAAAAAACTAACTGATTATTTAATGGATAATATAAACTACCATATCAGTCAAATGAAGTTATCCAACATTCCATGGATTCTAGGAACTTTAGTTCACTAATCACAAAAAGCCGACAATAAAATGACATGCATTCTTGCAGGTCATGCATGAACTGTTTTAATCATTTAATTAGCTCCAATGAAATGATATTTAGCGCAAACGGTATCCACGGTGCCAGTGGCTATAACAGCATCCAGCCAGCATTTCCCACATTCAAGAAACACAAACCGTCGTGGCAAGTAACAATAAAAAAGCAGGACTAGGTAAACCCAATAAAAAGTTCCAAAACTCATTCCCCCCAAAATTAAACCCTAAAACTTTAGGGTTAGGGCAAAGCTAACCCGAGCTCAAAATTGAACGACAATTCAAACTCGTTTGGCGAAATTAGTACCTGGATATCACTTAATCACGATCGAATTTCATTCTGGAACGAAAAATGGGAGAGCTAACGATTGCCTAGGGTTTTCCCCTTTATGCACAAGGTACTTCAGCAAAAAAAAAAAACACGAGAGCGGGGGAAATTATGCACTGCACGCGAAATTCTGGAAGCATTCCCCTGTGATGAGGGCGTAGACAGAAATCAGTAAGCTAAAAATAATTTTATGGCGCGTAATTTGCGTGCCTGCGCTTTGATGTAATGAAATGGGATGATAATATTTCTTTCAAGTTGGTTTGCAGTGTTCAATTGATTTATTTTTCATGTTTCCTTCAACGGTCTCTCTGCTTGCCTGGGAATGTAAGTGGGCTACACGACGACTGAAGTTGGACCTTTCTCTTTCCCTTTATATTTTTCATTTTCAATCTGAAATTAGAGTTTGAACCCATAAATAAGGAACTTGGTGGGCTTCCTGGAAACCTATTTCATTAATAACAATAAAAACAATTTAACATTATTCACGTTAACCTAAAGAAGATGGCGGTGAATAACAATCATGTTTCATGGATGGAGAGTCGAGTTGTCGAACTATACTTGGAGATCAAGGGTTTGGACTTTGGACTCCTCATTATAGTAGTCCTAGTTGACTTGTCACTACATAATGAAGATCAAACTCACCAATTCAATATGAATAGTTCTACGGGAGACCAGAAATATTTTAAAATTCACTTCAAACATAATTTATCGTTAGGTGGACGACTATTGTCAAAAAAAAGTTCACATTGCAAAAATTGCGTCACGGCTTAGCTCATGGACCACTTACTCGCAAGCAGAAGCCCCCCCTTCACAAATTTAGATTCTTTACAATGTTGACATAATAATCTTGGTTTATAAGTAAAAAAAAATCGCTTTAATACTATTAGATGACTGTACTTTTCCCGAATAAAAGGTGAAACTAATAAAAAACATATTATAAATTATAATCGGGCTTTATTAATCGCCTGTAATCAACGTAGTTGGGAGCAGTCAAAAAAGTCTGAAGTAGGTGAGTTCTTGTCTTTCTTTCCACAACTCCACTCCAACCACAAGCAGCGAAAATGATCTTCTTACAGTCTCCTTTATATACATCAAAACCCTCGAACAAATCAACACAATCCCAACAACCGCCGACTCCACCATGGGCAAACCAATCAACGACTGCCACGTGGTCGCCGTGCCCTACCCCGGCCGAGGCCACGTCAACCCTATGATGAACCTCTGCAAGCAGCTCCCAAGCAAAATCCGTGTAACCTTCGTCGTCACCGAGGAGTGGCTGAGCATCCTCGAGTCCGAACCTAAGCCGCCGAGCCACATACGCTACGCCACTATCCCCAACGTCCTTCCCTCCGAGCTGAATCGCGCCGCCGACATGCCCACCTTCGTCGGAGCCACACAGACAAAGATGGCCCAGCCGTTCGAGCACCTCCTTGACCAAATCGAAGAGCCCGTGGGCTTCATCATCGCCGATACTTTCTTGAAGTGGGCCGTCGACGTCGGAAGTAAAAGGAATATTGCGGTGGCGTCGCTGTGGCCGATGCCTGCTTCAGTCTTCGCCGTGTTTTACCATTTTGACCTAATAGAGGAGAACGGCCATTACCCCTTCGATGTGTCTGGTATGGTAATTTTACCTTCAATTTCGCCTGTGTTTTTTTTTTCTTCTTTTTCTTTCAAGGCGAAGAAATGAATATCAATCGACGATCTATGCGAGGTAGAAAGAGGAGAAGAACGAATCGATTACATCCCAGGAATACAGTCGATTCGCCTCGCCGATATTCCGTCGATTGCCCACATGAAAGACCAGCGATTGCTTCAATTGGCTCGCCGCATCTTCAGACACGTACCGAAGGCACAGTACCTACTGTTCACCAACGCCGACGAGTTAGAACCTCAGGCCATAGAATCCCTAAAGCGAGAATTCTCATTCCCTGTATACACCTTAGGGCCAACCATTCCTTACGCCGACGTCGACGACGGCGCCGACGAAATCGACAGCCACCACCACGACTACTTCGAATGGCTGAACGCCCAGCCCCCTCGCTCCGTCCTGTACGTCTCCTTGGGCAGCTTCCTCTCCGTCTCAAACGCTCAGATGGACGAAATCGCCGTCGGCCTCCGCGAGAGCGGCGTAAGGTTCCTTTGGGTGGCTCGCGGCGAGTCGGCGAGGCTACAGGAGGTGTGCGTCGGCGGAGGTTCGAACGGGAGAGTGGTGCCCTGGAGCAGACAGCTGAAGGTGCTGAACCACCGCTCAATCGGAGGGTTTTGGACGCACTGTGGGTGGAATTCGACCATGGAGGCGATCTACTGCGGCGTACCTATCATCGCCTTTCCGATTATAATGGATCAGGTGACGATTAGGAAGCACATAGTCGAGGATTGGGGGATCGGCGTCGACGCTAAGAGAGGGTTGAGAGAGGGCGAGCTGTTGAGGAGCGGAGAAATTGCAGAGATCGTGAGGGAGTTCATGGATTTGGAGAGCGAAGGAAGGAGAGAGATTACGAGGAGGTCGGAGGAATTGAAGGCGGCGACCGTACGGGCGGTGGCGGAGGGAGGCTCCTCGAAGACGAATCTCCGCCGCTTCGTGGAGGAGATCGTCAAATCTTGCGGCGGAAAGAATTCGAGTGCCCAAGTGATGTCGTTTTAATATTATTGCTTTGCTCGTGTGGATTTAATTTTTGCTTTTGTTTTTGTTCCTTCTCGAGACCTTGAAATATGAATAAATTATTCTTTCCTAAATTCATGCATAATTGTTATTTGTCAAAAAATACCAATTGAATAAAAAATTTAAAAATAGTACCTATATCAAAATTTTTTACATATAGTACCCGTTTATTTTGTTCCAATTTTCTAAGTCTTGATGTATCTTTTAATGTGTGTATTGCGTTCCGTCACGCATTTATACGGTACCTTATACGGTTTCTATATGGTACCTTAATGTGTTATATGACGTACCATGTTTCTCAACTTGCTATATGGTATCTAAAAATGTGTGGCGTACCTACGGCGGATCGTATCTATGTGAAAAAAAATTATTCTAACATACATATAAAAAAAACTGACAGGGAAATGAATTACAAGTTTTTATGCAAATTTGTATTTATCTGTAATGTCCCCTTATTATTTTATCCTTCGTTGTTTATTTAACTTCAAAATAACACATAATTAAACATTTCAAGTTGCAATGAAATATAAATTGCTATGAAACTTTCATGCCAGGACCAATTGATCGATAATGGTAGATTTCTTTGAAGCGAATCTAGGAAAGGAAATGCAAGGAAACGGGATATTGGTCACTTTTTTTTTGTTTTCGATTGCGTTGCAATCAAATGTAAATACTTCATATTTTCTTGGTCGTTCATATGGTCATTGTTTAGGCATTGATTTTTTATGGTCAACGCAACCACACCAACCCAGCCAGCTATTAAATCGCATGAATAAATAATATGCTTACAAATCAATAAGAGCTGACAAGAAACATAAATGAAATTTCGAAGAAACATAAATGAAAGGCGAGCCGCCACGGGCCCCGCCGAAACAGCTTCCCAGCATTTACCAATGGAAATTTCCAATTTTAAAAATAAATATAATATATAAAAGTGTAAAACTTATTAATTATTAGCGTTTATTACACGAGGAAACGTTATCTCAGTAGAAATTCCGACCGAGATGTAGTTTCCTTTTTGTTTTTTCATGCAGAGGTGCCTATAGATTATAAAGTTCAAGAAAATTTTTTAATGCGAGTGAAGACTGAAAACTTTTCACGCTTCAAAGTAGAAAAAGAAAATGACATAAAACAAAAGAAAATTGGGCAGGAGAATAATCAACGGTTAATCAAACCCCTTGGGCCTTGGCCCCTATTATCATGAATCGTCGTCCCTTATTGCTCATTATTGCGCTCTCTCTCTCTCTCTCTCTCTCTCTCTCTCTCTCTCTCTCTCTCAATATCTTGGCTCAGAGACATCTCGGAGAACAATGGCTGTAAGTTTTGCTCAATCTTTGCTTGTTTTATTCATTGTTGTTTATGTTTCTCTATCATACTTGTAATGAAATGAAGTAGAAGATAAAATAAGATTCATACCTCAATGAAAACGCATATCTCTCTCTATTGTAATGCAACAGTGAAGCAAGCCCGTGTGCGTTCTTGCTCTCCGGTGTGACATTTAGGACATTAGCAGCTAATTATATAGCATTTATGACATTTCTATGACCAAACTAGAGATCTATATATATATATATATATCAATGAGTTGAAAAACATTATAACCAAGTAATTGATGGTAAGTACTCTAACTAATGTAATATCTATAGACAAATTAAAAAAATAAAATCTACTACAAACTCAATCGATAAATAACAATTAGTCGCTCTCTACGAATTAAGCAGCAACGAGCAAATGTCCCCAAATACGGAGAGTGGGACAGCAAAGAGGACATTCCTTACACAATAATCTTCGACGTTGCCAGGCAGAACCGAGGCGGTAAGAAGACGATTATAAACCCCAACAACCCGCAAGAAAAACGGGTCGTCGGGCCGAGACCCGCGAGCAGGCCCAGATCCAACGGTAGAGAAGGAGAGTTGAATAACTCGCCGGCCCGGCAAAGGCCCGTTCGACAATCCAACAAGCCCCGCCCGGGATTGGACCGCAACTTATTCGACAAGTCGCCCCTTCATCCTAAATATGCAAAATTCGTCGTTGGCATGGGGCCCGCTTCCCCCGCCGGTGATAGTGTAGCTCCACGCACGCCTGGTAGGTCCTGGCTAAGAAGGCCCGGTACTCCTATTCGTGGAGATGAACAAGTAAGCATATATATATGTGTGTATTACATTTATAGAGAGAAATCTTATGTGTAAGCACCTCAAAGGAGCACTTCTAATGAGGAACTGATTGGTGTCACATCGTGTCGATGTGAAAGGTGTTAATCAATACCATATTAACTCTCATGTTGATATGGCATGTCGATGTGACACCAACCAGTGACACGTAAGGGGTACTCACACGAAGTGCGAACCAGAACAAAGTTATTAGGACATAATTTTGTTGGGTAAAACTATGGTTAGTAATGGATAAGTGTAAGGATGGACATAAATGTATGATCACTTGTGTAGAAGCTCGATAAAGGGGACGGGGCAGCAGCTGTGCCGATATTCGGCGAGTGGGAGAAGGATCCCAAATCGGCGGATAATTTCACCGAAAAATTCAACAAAGTGAGAGAGGAGAGAAGCACAGGCCCCGCTCGGGCGGGCACTCCGAGGCGTCCCTCTTACGAGCCGCGAACTAAACAACAAAACGACGATGAAACTAATAAGGTTTATTTATTAATGCATTTTGTCATATATCGTTACCTCAATATTGATATGATTTCATTCCAACAATCGTATATGCAGAAATGTTGCTTTCCATGGTGGTGAAAATTGATAAAAGCAGAGATTATTGCTGCGGACGTAGATAACTGTGTGGGAGGCTTTTCTTCATGGTATATCAATGTACGTGTGATTGTTTTCTTACATCTTAGCTACTTTTGTTCACGTATCTTCCCCGTTTCCATTCAATTTATATTGCACCATGTTGTTTAAGGTACAATTCTTTTTATGCGAGAAGATTCCACGTTCTTGGTTTTGGCAATATATTCATTTAATTAATGAAGTGACTGCTAAATATACTTCAACTAATATATTTTCACCATGAATATAAATTAGAGTACACTTGAACTTCTGAAATAAGAAAAACTCTATATATATAACTCGACGACATCAAACCAATTATCGTATTTATATAAGAAAACCAACGTACGGATGTAATAAAAATCTGACAGCATAAAAATATAATGATAACGAAATACTATAAAGTGCATATAGTAAATAAAAAAACCCTAGTATTAGCTTCCTTTTCCTTGATATATATAGCCTCTCACATCATCACGCAACCAGCATTAGCATTATCCTCGGAAAATGGAAGGCCATAATAAGGCTGATAGGGATGATTATAGGCGTCGACAGGCCTCTCAGCATCGTAGTGATGATCTTCGCCGTGAAGCTCTTGCTGCCATGGAATCGCCTTGTCGTACTCCAGCGAAGGGACGCGAGGCGGCGGCGCCGGCGGCGCCGGAGGAGGCTCCTGAAACAACGCCGAGTAGTCAAACATGTTTTCCAGACCATATCTTCCATAGTCAGAACTGCGTTGCTGGCCATGGCCATAGTCGTAGCTGCTTTGCTGCTGCTGGCCGCCGTAAGTGCCCTGATGATAGTGGTCGTAGGGTCCTAGGTAAGTTCCCGGCGGAGGAGAAGGAGGGCGGCGCGGCGGCGAAGGCGGCGGCGGTTGGTAGTATTCCGGCGGCGCGTCGTAGTAGTTGTAACTGCTGCTTGGGTTAGGGTAACCGTAGGGGTTGTAGTAGGGTTGTTCCAGGGGTATTCCCGGAGGAGGAGAAGGAGGCCGGCGCGGTGGTTCTCCGGCGTCGGCGTAGGAGGTTCCTTCGTCGGAGGACCTTCGCTTGGATTTCTTGCTTCGACGGCGGATTTGATCCATTGCTCTCTGCAGTGGCTTGTTAGTCGTCGGTGGCAGTCGTCCTTGTCATGGGGCGTGGTTATATAGTGTGTTTTGTGGAGATTATTTGCGGCAAAGATTGGACGATTTGTTATTACCAAAGAATGGATTGTTATTATTACATGGGCTCGAATATTATGGGAAGGAAGATCTTCTCCCGCGAAGAGAAGAATGTACATTTCCATATCCACGGCTTTCTTCTTTGTGTTAAGCACGTCTAAAAGGAAACAGTTGTTTGATGTGATACTGTGTGAGAATTGCGGTGAGAAAGTTTACAAATTTATATGTTTTGTTCTAATCATAGGAAAAGTGCTACGCGGGCTGACGAGGTTTCTTGATTTGGTCCCATCAGTTTCAAAGATTTTTCTTTCTATACTAAAATATATGCATGCGTATTTTTAAATGAACAAGTTAAATCTTACACATATTTCACGATTTAATTCGAAGCTTTTAACGAGCATTTATCAAGGGAATTACTATTCACCGCCCCCTTTTTACTTGTTACCGCTCCCTAAAGGGCTTGAAAAAGACGTTTTTGCCCTTATGATATTTAAACTAATTTAAAAAGAAAAAACTAACTAAAAATATAATTTTGGTACGAAATACTGAAAACTACATACACAAATAAATTCGAACGATCGATCGATATAGAAAAAAAAATCAATTTAACATTTTAGGACCGATCGATCGATATTTTCGGCCTTGCAGTGCACGGGCCGAACGAAATTTTCGGCCGGGCTGTGTGCTGGCCGATCGACATTTTCGACCCGGACACTGCCCGGCCGAAATTTTAGGTCGGCCCGCACAGGCCCGGTCGAAATTTTAGTTCGGCCCGCACAGGCCCGGCCGAAATTTTAGTTCGACCCTTGCACGGCCCGATCGAAAATCCTCAATCTGACTTATCTTTGTGGTTGGTTGCTATGAATAGTAGCGGCCATTGCAAGATAACAACACAATGATTTTACCTGAAAACCCTAAATCTGACACTATAACGGACTCAAGTGCTATAACGATCGATTCACCATTTCTAAGACGATGATACACAAGAGAGATTAGGTGTGTAGATCTGTATGCTGATTGTTCTACAGTACTTCAGAACATATGTAACCTAATATAAAAATCAAATAACTGAAGGTGAACCACGAAGTGTGGCGCAAATTCATGGCCGATTAAAAAGACTTGGAAAAATCATGTTTTTGAATAATGTTAAAATGATCGTTAAGCATTAGTAGCACACACTTTCTAGTTTCTATTATAAAATGCGTTATTATATTCCTCCATAACTACACTACACCCCAACTCAACTGGGCACTAGCCAACAATATGATATTTTGAAACTAAAGCCGTATCAAGACATAATCCTTCTAGAAGCAGTACTAGGAAAAGCGAGCATGTGAATGTAATAATGTCAACTTGATGTCAGTCAGCTACGTGAGAACACAATTAATTGATATAAATTCATGAACTGTCCACAACTCCTACAGCACGCAACAATTAAAATAAACACGTTTCTCTAATAATTATCTTCATTACCTAGTCTAGTCAATGCATAACATATAATTTTAAGGGCTATTTAAATTTCAGGCCCCATTAGCAATTTCAGTTAGAATTCAGGCACCATTAATGTTTGAGTTAAAGTGAAGGACCCAATGTAAGTTTTCGTTAGAGTTCAGGCCTCAAATGCTGCTAAAAGACTTTTTTACCCTTGTTTATTCAGCTTTTCGGCCCAAAACACTGCCATGTTTATTCGGTACCACTTCAGTACCACATTTCAAAACACTGACATGTTTATTCTGTACCACTTCATCGCAAACTGGTACCACATTATTTTGGTATATTTTATTATTCCAATTTGGTTAACGCTTCTTATGATAATTATACCACTTTACTACGTTCTAGTACCGCATATGCTAATATTAAATATTGTACCACTTTACTTCATTCTAGTACCACATCTTCTAAACCTAATATCAAATGAGAATAAGTAATATCTCATACCAGTTTTTGGTAACGCTTATTATAGGTAATTATACCACTTTACGCCTTTATGGTACCGAATCATCTAAAATAATTACCACATGAGAATAAGTAATATCTCGTACTAGTTGATTATGGTAATTATACCACTTTACGCCTTTCTGATACCGAACCATTTGAAATAAATACCACATGAGAATAAGTAATATCTTCATACCAGTTATTATACCACTTTACGGCTTTCTGATACCACTTTACGCTTTTCTGGTACCGGATCATTTGAAATAAATACCACATGAGAGTAATTAACATCTCGTACCACTAGTAGAAAATGACTTATAGGCCACGGCATTATGGGCGACTTGAGTACGAAAACCGTCGCCTATAATAAACGCGGTGGCATTTGCGTAATTTTTTTGAAGTATCGGTGAACATAGGCGACGGTTATCTAACAAAATCCGTCGCCTATGACTCTATGAGTTAAGTAAACTTTGGGCGACGGATCGGAACTAAACAACCGTCGCCCAACACTTTAACATTTTTTAAAAATTATTATTTTTTATTATGGGCGACGGTTCTTTCAGGAAATAAGTCCGTCGCCCAATGTGTTAAATTAATTCAAAAAAATTATATTTTTTGACTATGGGCGTCGGTTTTTTCGTAACAACCGTCGCCCATGATTTTTTAAAAAAAATTAAAATTTATATATCATGGGCGACGGTTACGGGATTTTTCTGTAGGAAGCGTCGTCGCCCATGAGTCTTTAAATAGTCTTCTTCCTCCTCACTTCATTGCTTCGACAAGACGAAAAAAAAACGAAACGGCGGCGGCTTTGGCAATTTTCAGGCGAAACCGAAGGTTTTCCATCGTATCCGAGCTTGGAGAACACGGTAAGAACTTCATTTTGCATTTTCCTTCATTGTATTTAGCGTTTTGCGGCTTGGAAGTTTCAAAATTGGGGTTTTTCGAAAATTGGGGGTTTCGAATTTTTGAGAATTTGGAGCTTAATTTATGTGATTTCGTAGCTTATTGTGTGTTATATTTGATTTATGGTTCATATTGATGTCTATCATTGCGAAAATTAGGTATTTTGGTGAAGTTTGGACGTTAGGGATTTTGGTCGAATTTTGGCCGCGGCCTCACCTTCATCGGCGATATTTTCCGGCGATATTTTCCGGCGACATCGACTCTTTCCGACGTTTCCGGGCTACGACAACACGGTAAGATCTCTCCTAACCATTTTCCTCATGTAATTGGCGAATGTGTGTTAAATACTTCGAAAATTGAGATTTTTCGTAAATATCTACTACGAAAATTTTTGTATTACGTGTGTAATTTTGGCTTAGACCCTTGTTATATTCGATTTGAGGTTGATATTGAGCTTATATTTTGCGAAACGTAGGTTTTGGTTAAAACATTTGGAGGATTTGGGCAATTTGGACGATTTTCGGGTGATATTCGTGCTTTGGACAGCTATACATAAGTTTTCAAACTCATATTAGACATATGCATTTCAAAGTTTATTTGGGTTAAACTATTACCATTCGATATTGATCAATCTTTCTAAACTAGTGCCCACGACAACCGAACGTGAGCGAGTTATGTGGCTTTTACGTCATGAGGTACATGTACGATATTATCTGCAATCGTATCGGAAGAGATGATACGACGAACTTGCCAACGGTATTATTTTTAAACCATCACCTTCTTTAAGTTTAAAGTTTAATATATATGTTTATAAAGTATGTTTAATATTATCCTCTCGTTTAAATGTTTTAGATACTAGAACGCTCCGCTTACGGCGTCGAAGAGATCAACGAAGTATGGGAGTTGTGCGCGGAGCATGTTATGCACTCTTTGACGTAGGTTAGACTATGCGGTTAAATATATGTTAGTGTTTTATGTTATTAGGATATATTTAATGTGGGTGATTATTAGTTATTGTCGACAATATTTGTTGGATAATTGTTTTGATTATTTTGATTGGAATGATTTGGTTGATTTGGGCTGATTGTTAGGGATGACTAAAACTAAAAATAATAATTAAAAAAAATGATTATGGGCGACGCACACTAGCCAGGAATGCGTCGCCCATATATGATCATGGGCGACGCATTCTGACGAGGAATTCGTCGCCCATGATTTATATTTTAAAATAATTAAATCATGGGCGACGCATTCTGCTCTAGATGCGCCGCCCATGAGTTATATATTATAAAAACTATCGAGTATGGGCGATGCATTGTGGGCAGAATGCGTCGCCCATACGTCGTCGGGCGTCGGTTCAACAACCGTCCCCCATAATTATGATGGGCGACGATGCTCTGGGCGACGGGTAAAAACCGTCGCCCATGTTATATAACAACAGTCGCCCATGTGCTTTACTGCACTAGTGTACCTGTTTGATTAACAATTCATCTGATAATTATACCACTTTACGCCTTTCTGATACCGAATCATTTGAAATAAATACCACATGAGAATAAGTAATATCTCATACCAGTTATTATACCACTTTACGGCTTTCTGATACCACTTTACGCTTTTTTGGTACCGGATCATTTGAAATAAATACCACATGAGAGTAATTAACATCTCGTACCTGTTTGATTAACAATTCATATGATAATTATACCACTTTACGCATTTCTGATACCGGATCATTTGAAATAAATACCACATGAGAGTAATTAATATCTCGTACTTGTTGATTTACAATTCATATAGTAATTATACCACTTTACGCATTTCTGATACCGAATCATTTGAAATAAATACCACATGAGAATTATGAATATCCCGTATCAGTTGATTAACAATTCATATGGTAATTATATCACTTTACGCCTTTCTAGTACCAGTTTGGTTAACGATTCAATGGTAATTATACCACTTACGCCTTTTTCATACCACATCGTCTAAAATGAATACCAAAAGATAATACCTATTATATAACACATACAAGGGCATTTTCGTCAAATCACTGTTTATGTCCTTTTATATTGAATTTTATGAAAAGTGGATCCTTAAAACTATGTTTTATATGAATAGGGCCCGAAACCTAACAAAACTTAACGCAGGGGCCTGAAACGTTGCTGTCCCTAATTTTTAATTTAACTGTTCATACTGCTATTACCCAACGACCGCGATAATAGTAATTAATGCTAACCCTGTTCTAACTATAATTTCATTGAATTACTCACTCAAGGCTAACAATGTTGTATATATATATGCACCGCTTCATTTCATGAGAGAGCATATACCATCTATAGCAAACAGCAAAGGTAGGTAAAAGAGTGATCGAGAAATGGCTTCTGTTGCTACTGAAAGCATTGTGGTCGACCACCATCTTCAGGCGGCGAAGACGGAGGAGGACGAAGTCGAGGCGGCGGCGGAGGCGGAGGCGGGCAACCTCGTCCAGCGAATAAGGACAAAGAAAGACGTCTTAACACTCGAAGGTTTGGACATTTCGGAACTTGTCTCTTCCGTCGTCAACAGACAGCATATTCTGCCCACTAGTGTGAACTACGGCGTGGGTTTGACGACGGAGAAAACTCCATCGGCGGCGGCAGAAGACGGAGGAAACATGGCTGAAATCGTAGCTGTGGCCGAGACTGTTGAACTCGCCGCCGGGGAAGAAAGCAGCGACGAGGAGGAGGAAGTGGTGGAGCTGGAATTTCAAAGGGCGGCTGAGAAAGTCCACACACACACGCCGTTTTGTCCCAAGTGCGATTCTCAGATCACCAAGGTGGTTCTCCGCCGGAAAATCCCCAAGAAGAAGAAGGTGGTCGAAGCTCCGTCCACCGCCGTTGACGACGACGAGCGCGTCGATTTACTTGGATGCTTGTCTTGCTTCAGCATTTTCACTTCTTCAGGTATATATACTGTCTTTTCTGCATTTCATAATCGAACGTAGAAAACCCCAATTTTTTCCATACCAGGGAAAAAGCTGAGCTCTTTCCGCGATTTATGGGGGACGAAGAAACCCAGCGTCGAAATTCCCTTACCATCTTCCGACGGCGGCGACACCGAAGACCCATCTTGCGAAGCAGAAGAAGAGACTGTACCTCGCCCGAGGAAGCCCGCCGTAATAGGGGACGAATTACATGACGCACTAATAATTCCCATCGCCGGCGATGAGACAACAGCAGCTTACCCAACACAAAGCAGCGGCGGCCTTCCAAAGCTCGACATCCTCAAATGCATCGTCTACGGCGGCCTCGCCGAGTCCATCGCCAGCCTCAGCGTTGTCTCCTCCGCCGCAGCCTCTGATGTCCCGACACGTAATAATACGCTATATAAACAGTTCGCAAATTCCTAGGTTTAACAATTAGTTTCCCCCATTTATTACATTACTTATATCCATTAATTCATTTCCTCCTTCAGCGAAGGTAGTCGCCGTCGGCTTGGCCACCCTCATAAGCAGCATCGCCGTCTTTGCCCAGAACGTACGTACTCATTCATTCTCAACCGCACTGCATATCCATTATTTCATTACTACTTAAAATCCTCGGCCTTTTCTTACACATACAGCTAGTGGAGCTGAAAAACGAACATCCGCCCAGCGGACCCCACAGCCCTGCCGCCGCCGGCGGCAGGTACAAGCAGCTCCTCGGCCACTCAAAGGAGAACTTCCTCGTCCACTTTACGCTGGCAATGATATCCTTCCTCGCATTTGGCCTCGTACCTCCCTTTGTCTATGGATTCGCTTTTCGAGTGAGCGATAACAAACCCTATAAGCTCATAGCCGTGGCTGCAGCTGCTTGCCTCTGCGTGGGCGGGCTAGCTTTTGCAAAGGCTTACCTCGATAGGTGCAGAAGGTTCGGCGAGTATGTTAAGAAGGTTTCGTACTATGTGAGCTTGGCTATCGCTGGCTCGGGGGTTGGCTATGCTGCTGGGGAGATGGTTGGGGTTTTGTTGGAGAAGCTCGGGTTTTTCGGGCCTGATGGCCCGTCGGGGACTAATGTTCCTTCGATGATTATGGGGCCATGGATGTCTACGTTTCGTTGATCGAAATGATGCGTAAAAAATTTCGTTTCTTGGGATTTCTTAGTATGGTGTGAGATTTCTGTAACGATGTTGTCCTATGGGTGTCTACGTTTCGTTGATCGTAACGATGGTGTTTCTTGGGATTTCTTAGTATGGTGTGAGATTCCTGTAAGGATGTTGTCCTATGGATGTCTGCATTTCGTTGATCGAAATGATGCGTAAAAGTTTTTGTTTCTTGGGATTTCTTAGTATGGTGTGAGATTTCTGTAAGGATGTTGTCTCATGGCGTTGAATGGTGTAGAACATGTGAGGATGCTAAGTTTGTAAGATATTGCGCGTAACGTATTTTTGTTTTTGTGCTCTTTCTTCGTTTTTTCTTTCATGCAATTGCTTGTTAGAGCCATAGAATCACCAATAACACAGTATCAATTATACATTCTACCTTACGAAAAATTGAAGCAGTTACACAGTTGAGAACTATGAATAATCAGAGGCAAGTAAGGCCAACAACAACTTCATATAAGAGTTAAGGTTGTCTGGCCTCTGTCCTTAAGAGGAGAAATGCAAAAAAAAATTTTAAGGAATAAATGGGTCATCGTCTGATCCCGAACCATTATTCTGCTCGGAATAATCACGGTCTTGGAACTTCTTTTGGTTACCAGGACGAGATCTTCGAGCATTTTCTAAAGAACGATTCGAAAAAACAGTAAAGTACTCAGAAATGCACAAATTTATATTGGCATGAGAATGAGATGCACGAACGAGGGCACTCACTCTTGTTAGTGATGGTGGAACGAGTCAAGGCTAGAAACTCATCCCAGCTAAGTTTGCTGAGGTGCTTCTTTTCCTCCTCTGATAATTCGAAGTTGGGCTCTCTCCCACACTTAAATGCAGCTCTGCGCCAAGTTCATAGTCAGCATATCAAAGAATCTCATAGTGTAAATGTTTTTTCGGCGATTAACCGACAGAAATGGAGATAAAGTTACCTGTCGTATAGACGAGCAGCTTCTTCCTGAGAGCCAACGGTTCCCAAATGGATCTGTTTCTTGTCGACTTTAATGGCAGCTTGCCATTTCATGTTCTTGAAATAAACGCCTCTCATCACGCATGGTTCTTGGTTCTCCACGTGCTTTCTTCTGTGCCTCTTTCTTCGCTTAAACTCTGCAAAAAGGAAAATTGCCCCAACACCATCTTGAATAACGATAATTTCATCCGTGGAGTAAAAAGAAGAACAAAAACGAACCGGGAAATTGATGGATGGAAGGTGCATGATCATCTTTTGATGGGATGGAATTAGCAGATGGATTTGACTCCTGCGAACGAGCACCGTTCTCCAACGCTGTTTCCTGTGCCATCATAGTTAAGCTTGTGGTAATAAAAATCAAATCTTTTTTGCTTTTCGTGAAGAACCATCGTTTGCAGCCTTGTAGAAAAACGAAACAACCTCGAAAACTTACTTGTTTTGGCTTGTAACCATCTGCGCTAAATGGCAGAGGATTAGCGCCGACTAACATAGTAGCTTCATTAGATGTTTTGTCCTGATTAGCAGAGCACAAACCTAAAAGCCTTCGTCTTCGAATGCTCACCATTGCGTATTAGTACGATTTATCCTAGAAAAAAAAAGAGTCAGCTCGATGGGCTCGGGACATTATGAGGAAAAAATAAACTGCAATACCAACAGCAGTCATATCAAAAGGAAATAAAAGAGACCTATGCTCTGCCAATTCTTGAAGCTGCATTGAGAGTTAAGGAAAACGCTTAAAAAGGGGCAAAAGAAACTGCAGTCACATTATCAAACACCTTCTACTACTCAATTGCACTATCATGTATGTGAGACCACTCAGATTATGTTTTCCCTTTAAAGATGTTCTTTTTGCAGATTCGCCTTTGTCTCTAAGTTTCGTTGTTAGATTTCAGATCACAGAACTAATTGCTGCAAAAGACAGATACGACGTCCTTACATTGGTCCTAAGTACGCACAAACTTGCAGCCATGAAATTGGTGACAGAAACTCACGGAACTCAAGCGCAGAAATTAAAAGCTCGTGAAGCTACCCAAAAAAGGAAAGAAAGAATAATCAAAATCTAAACAATCAGCTAACAGAGATATTTTCATCCCAAAAGATAACAAGTCAACCTCGTATAACCCACCACCTTTCTTGGAGACAACAACACACAGAGCAGAGAGACAACAAACCCAAACGAAGAAAAGCAAAGGTTTCCACAACAAATTGAGAAAAATAGATAGACACCCACTGACGAGCGGCTCAATCCCTAAAAAAGCCCAATCAAGCTAAATCAAGAGCTCAGATGCAAAGGCCTACGCCATAGCAAACATCGACGAGCACAATACCGCAAAGTCAACTTATGCGTGCAAAAAAAAAGTAACCACAGAGCTCGAAAGAGACGCAATAGCTAAACCTACTTGTGCGTATAACAAGATCCCATCACAAAGAACTGAGAGAACGCCATACCTCGGAAGTGAAGAGATAAATTAAGGTGGAGAGAAAACCTTTTAAAGGGGGTGGTGGTTCGTTTGTGTGGATTACAAAAGGAAGGAAGGTGGTGACCATATAGAAAGAGAAAAAAATAGGGCTTACTTTGAAAGTAATACTACTCTTTTAGTCTTTACTACACATCAAGATTTAGTTGTTTTTACACATGCATCTACCACCACCTTTTGCTTCTTATTCTTCTTATTTATTTATTTATTTATTTTTATCTTTTTTTCTATGTCCCACCCACACCAATAATAAGAAATAAATAATGGTGTTCACTTAAATGGGGTATAAATAAGGTGGTCATAGACAGAGATGGTAGTTAATTAGATTAGATGGTTGAATAATAAGGGAAGAGAGGTACGTACGACGACGCCAGAATGAAATAGAGTTTATTGACGATAAAACCCTTGTGGAACTTTCCAAAAGTTGATGGGTCTTTTTTTGTCTCTAGTTTTGGTTTTTAGTTTTATGTTAGACTTGGCAATTTACCATTTAAACATCTCGTCGCTGCCGTTAAATTTCTATATAAATAAGAGAAATATTTGATCGTCGGCTTCGTTTGAATGAACACACGTGTCTCGCATGCGTATTCTACGTTTGGAGTATTATGTAGATCATTTGACAAGCATGATCAATCAATCGATCATTTAGAATATGTGGTTTGAAATGAATTTTCGTAATATTCCCCTATTTATCGTCTCATTTTTTTCTGTTATTCCGTGAGAAATGCGACAAATGTCTCAAGGGCAATATCGTCAATTACATGATATTATGGGTCGGCTGCGGATAAAACGAAGGTAGGTTTGCGGAAACTCTGCCGACGACTTCATTATTCAACAATAAAGAATTAAATAAGTAAATAAGTATTTATTCATAAAGGCCCATTGGGCCTTTAATGGGCTATGTTTCTTTTAAAAAGACGAATAGCTTCACTACTGTTTCAGTTGAAAGAAGCTTCTTCTGCACATTGATCGACTAGCTGGAAAGAAAGTTAGGGTTTGGATACTGATTTAGAGACGATGATTTACGACGTGAATTCTCCTCTCTTCCGTTCCTTCCTCAGCCAGAAGGGTGGGGCTTCTGACAAGAGGTACTTTTTAGCTGCCAAAATTTCGTTGGTGCCCAGCGATTGATTTTCATGGACAATTTGTTTTTTCGTGTGTTGAGTGAATGAATGTCTATCGTGTGCCTTTTTTGTTCGCCTTCTGAAGGGAAACGTATGGCGTGATCAGGCTTAGATCTGCTGAGCTGACTATGCGATAACTGCATATTTTGTTCTGGTTCTGTGATTCTATTTTCTTTGTGGAAAGTGAGGGAAGTGATTATCGTTTCTTTCTTCGAATTCATGCTGGATTGTTTTGTATGTCTTTGTTAAGTTGATTCCACCACAAAGTCCAGCTTTTTATGTCTGGTACAAGATTTCACATACTGGTTGTGAATAGAATATTGGCCTGCCTTTTAGGTATACATAAGAAGTATACTTCTTTGTTATTTATCTTTCTTCCATTTGGATGTTAATGCAGGAAAATGGATGAACAGAAACCAAAGGAACAGAAGCCAAAGGCAAACGAAAACAAACCCATCATGACAGAGTGATCTCTATCTTGGATGGGAATCTTGAAGGAAAAGTTTTTATGAAGTACTGATAATCAATTAAATTCATGCTTGAACGTGAGCTTTCTCTCGTTTTCCATATGTTGCCTCCTATTGATCATCTTTCGACATTCAAACTCTGTTCTATTGAACTAAGTTGACTTCTCTGGATAGTTCTTTCTTGGATTTGTGGGCCTTTATATGAGTCTTGACAGTGGTAAACAATAGATGTTATTGTACCTAGCGTGAATTGGACTCTTTTGTGAAGGGGTCATAATTCATATAGCAAATGATCCATATCAAGGAGAGCTATTTTCATCATAAAAGATGGTAAAACTACACATTGGGTCCCATGTCTATTCTATCACGAAAAAGTGGAATTGAAAAGGAAAAAGGGAAGAGAGGCTGTGCATAAAAAGATGGGGCATGCAATGGAGTGTAGTAATTGAGTGGTTTCCCATGTGAAATAAGCCCCTCTTTTTCTCTGTTCTAACTGACCATTGTTCATCCTCCTCCTACCTTACCAGTGTGTAATAGATGCCTGTGAAATAATAGTTTCTTCAATGCGTACACAAAAACAGAGTCTTGGATTATTAGCCCCTGTATTTTCTCAGGGGAACGTGATGCTACCGATAATGATATGGTCATCAAATGATAGTGTAATGGATGTTGAAAAGAAGCTCGAAGAACAGCTAAGACTTCACCAAACTTCTTAAGGTCACTTGATTATCCATGTGATCGATGCATAGGCACTAGAAATAACGGCATGTTGCAGTAATTGCAACCAATTCTCAGAATTACACCTTAGAGGTTTCATTTAGTGCCTATGTGTACAGTCTATTTGTTACACCTAACAAAACAAAGCAAGTGTTATTACACCTCTCACCAAGATCCCTAGTGTGTTGTATCCTGTCGGGATACATGGGGCCCTGCTCCTTTTTTGCCAAGTCAATCCCAAAGAATAAAAATTCCCTTTTTGCTCCATCGCCATCATGATATCATCTTTTGCTCTTTAGTGAAGTAATTTCATTTATGATATGGTCACGGAAAGAAGGAATTTTTACTGGGCTGGTTGATATGAAACAAATAACAGTCTTTACTACCCCTTAACTAATTATTAGTGACCACCACACTCATTGATTCCCCTAAATCTATTCCCCTTATTCACGGCGCAAATTACACACACACTTCATTACATCCCTTGAAGAGAATTCTATCATCACTTCCTCACTTTCTCTTCTGCTCATCTTTTTTTCCCCCTCAATTTTTCTCTTCCTCGGACTGAAGGCGAGAAAATGTATGATGATCTGTGCACTGCCAAGACTCGATTTTTTTCCCTCGCAATGTCCGATTTAGCCATGCCCATCAATTTCATTCTCTCACACCCTCTCTACTTCTCATACTTCATCTTCTTCTCACCTTACCTCCTTAAACTAGTCTGCTTCCTTTCCCCGCTTTTCTTCACCACTGTTCTTCTTTCCGTCGCTTTTCTCACGAGCAAAGAGTTCGTAGTTCGAAGCCCAGTTAGTCTATCTGAGGGTTCTTTCTCTGCTCTTTTGGATTTATGGGGTTGGCCCAAGAAAGGTTGCGATGGAGACGAAGTTCACGTCGAGGCGCTACTGTACGAGGTTTTCTTCGGCTGTAATTACGTGACTGAGGTGGAAAATAACCACGTCCCAGATCATGACGAGCCATCAAAACCATCGCCTGATGAAAATTTCAGCGAGGATTTCAGCAGTGGAGATGGTGAAGTAGAAGAAAAGACCGTTCTTGACCCTACTTTGGAAAATGCATGTCGATCGTCCAACTTCTTGAAGATCCTCGACGGATTCGAGAAGATGGCTTGTGAAGTGGAAGAGAATAAGAAATTCAAGCCGACAAATGGCGTGGAAATCGATAAAGTTGTCGTGGGAAAGGTAAAACTATCGATGGCTACAGATGGATCCGAGGCAAAAGCTAGCGATAAACCACTGGGCATTGTTCAGAGGACAAACTCCGTTGAAGAAGACGACTTATCAGTTGCTTCTTCTCGGCAGACCAGCCTTCGTCGAAACGACGTCGTCAGCCCAAACGCCGGCATCTCTCGGACAATCACTAACTACAACAACAACCTCGGAGCTTACGGTTCGATGAGGAGGGAGAAGGAATGGAAGAGAACCCTCGCCTGCAAACTGTTCGAGGAGAGACACAACGTCGGCGGCGGAGAAGGGATGGACTCTCTATGGGAGGCGTACGAGGTGAACTGCGATAGACAGAAACAGAAGAAGCAAGAGAAATCAAACAGGGCAAAGGAGATGGAGAAGACGAAGCCGAAGAAGATGAAGGGTGGAACAACGGAGTATGATGAAGAAGATGAAGAAGAAATGAATGGCGCCGGCGCCGGCGGTCAGCTTTGCTGCTTGCAGGCGGCGCTTAAGCTGTCGGCGGGGAAGATGAATCTTGGAATGGGAAAGCCTAACCTCGTCAAGTTTTCAAAGGCCATTAAAGGTTTTGGATGGCTGCACCATGCGAGCAAGCATAGCAAGAAGGTGCATAATATATAATTATATTATGTTGATGTGATTGAACAAGTGTTAGACTTTAGGCTTACGTCGTATATATATGTAATGAATGGGTTCATGTAACTGCAGTTAGTTTCTGTTCTTTTTCTTAAGATCCTATCTTGAGAGAAACTGAAAGGAAAAAAATCACATCTTTGAGATCCAAGAGTCCCTGTTCATAAATACACAATGAGGAACGAACACTACGGAACAAGTACGTTCAGGCATGTAATTTCTTTAGATGAGAAGATTCTTTTAAGTAAGGGGAAGAACGAAGATGGTGCAAGTTTTTCGATACACAAGAATCTCAGGAATCTAACATTACCCTCTCATGGTCTATGGTCTGATGCTGCTTCTCTTACCTTTTTCCTGTTAAAAATCGAACCAAGCCATGCGAGTTGTTTTAGAAGAAGACAAACTAAACATGCTTTAAAATTGTATGAAGATAACATGACCACGCGCCATAAACTATGTCAACAGAAAGATGAACTTCAGCACCACAAGCAGTGATTAGAAGTCGATGAGTAATCAGCTAAAACAACTCACTTTTTGCGTGATTGGACGATCGACAATGGCCTTTGATAGCCATCGTCTTCCTTCTCCTTAGTCTTCGATTTCCCAGCAGTTCTTGATTCTGGCTTCCAGTTGGCTCTTACCAGCGATTCGCCCAAAAGCTGAGCTATGTTAGTGGCCATCGTTTCGACTTTCTCAATGTAAGGAAACCTCTCCTCTTCGAAATGGTTAGACAACCATAGGTACATAGACAAAACTTGGTGCCTAGTCTCAAGATCCAAAAGCTCAGAGTCATTTCGAGCAGCGCCTTTAGGCATGCCCATGGCTACGTTCACGGGAAGCTTCTGAGAATACGTAGATGCAAACTGAAGAAGATGGTACATAGCCTTTGGATCCCTAATGTTGACGGGCGCAAAGCAGAAGTTGAAACGATCTTCCAAAGATATTCCCTGAACCTTCTCCAACATATTGGCTATCTTCCTTATGTGGGCATGGTGGCAGAGGAAGTAAGACCCATCTAACTTACAGTTTTCGCTGAACTTTTCGAGGAGCTTGGCGAATTTGACTTCAGGGACTTGAGTAGCGAACAACTCAACTTGCTCGTAGAAGGGAAAAAGCCCAACTTTCTTTACGTCGTCGAAGTCTTTCTTCAAGCACTCGACGAGGTAGTCCAAGTCTTCTAAGTGAAGAGTGGTGACTAACCCATCGGGGTAGATGCTTCCCCTACGACCCGCCCTCCCAGCGATTTGCTTCACTTGGGTCGCAGGGACGGGCACCATTTTATCACCGTTGTACTTCGATAAATTATAGAAGACAATCCTTCGAATATTTAGGTTCAGGCCCATTCCAACTGCGTCGCTGGCGATGAGCACGTCGAATTTGTTGTCTTGGCTGTTGAAGAGAGAAGCTTGCTGCCTTCGAGTCTCGGGGGGAAGAGCACCATATATGACGCAACACTTATGCTTCGTGTACTTCTCAATGGCCAGTTTAACCTCGAATATCTCCCTTCTTGAGAAGGCAACTACACAGTCGCCGGCCTTGACATTTTTTAAGTCGCCCGTGAGAGTCTCTGCCTCGACTACTAACGGTTTGAACCTTTCGTAGACTTCTTCGACGAGTTCATCGCCAGTATCAGCGCAGATTTTCCTGACAACGTTTAGAACGCTTGGGTCACCACATATGTGAATTTCGTCAGCCATTAGCCCGAGCAAAGCTCTTGTCCAAGCATAGCCACGACATGGATCAGCCATCATTTGAATCTCATCGATAACTGCAACGTCGTACAGTTCATCGGTTGAAACCATCTCCACCGTACATGCTATGTGGTTTGAGAATGGAAAGTACTTCTTTTCTTGGCCTGTAATGAGGCTACAGTATACGCCCATTGCATTCACCTTATCGAATACTTCCATGGCCAACAACCTAAGGGGACTGCAATATACGCCTTTTTTAGCCTCTGTGAACCTCAGCAGTGCGTTATACGTTTTCCCGCTATTCGTTGGCCCGCAATGGTAAATTATCTTGCGTTTCATAGCCCTGGCAAAAGGGAACCAAGTGTGTGGCTTTGTCATGTCGGCGGACTCCACCATTTTCCTGAACCTCTTAATTTCGTCGGGGAATTCGTCGATGCAAAACTCGACGAAAATAGGGAACAGAAACTTATCAGCATCATGCCCGGGCTTAAGGGAAAGCAAATACTTTGCTAAATCGTACTTACATTTCTTCAGGAAAAACATACCGAATTCGCCAGCTGCGTGGGGGAAAAACGAGGCACTGATATACACGGCGAGAGCTTGGTTAGTAGCCCAGGCTGATTTCGAAAAATGCCCGAAAATCTGCCTCATAGAATCCAAATCATTCATGTCCTTCGATTCGCCATTTTCGGCATACTTCATCTCCCTGTATATTTCAATGGGATCCCTCTTTGCGTACCTTCGAAAATTCAATCCTACTTCTTCTAGCCCAGATAATTTCTTCTCATCGTCTGCGTCAACTACTCCTTTTCCACGATCCACTTCGATCGTTTCTTCCTCAAGTTTGAAGCTTTCATCTGAATCTGAAATGGGCTTTCCATTTTCTGGGAGGGTGCAAAGCGAATTCTTACGGAAATTCCAAAAACTATCGAATTTTACGGATTTGGCGAGCTGAGGCGGTGAAGAATGTGACTTGTTTCGACGGCAAGGGCAAAGGAAGGATGGCGAAGGGTGCGAGCAACAACCGTGCAATAAACGACTCTGAATAACGTATCTATCTTTGAGAAGTTTGAGATTCTTATACGCACGGAAGTAAAGGAAGCTCTTCCCAGGGCCTTTGCCCATTGACAACTGAATAATAACCGAGCGAAAAGATAACAGAATCTGAGATGCAAAAACAGTTCAGCTACAAAGAAAGCTTGGATCTTTGGTCCTCTAAAGAGTTGCAAATTGTGTTGCAAGACATTTGAGCTCAGCTATTTGATGGGTAACCGTAAGTTTCACTAAAACAATGACTAACTGAATTGAAGATCAATATTTCGCTCGACCGCTTGTCCGTGTGTTTGAGAGAGAGAGAGAGAGAGAGAGAGAGAGTATGTTCAGTAGAACCCTAAACCCCAAAGTATTCTGATTTTTAGCGATAATAAGATGTATGAAAAAAGAAAATAACCAGGGAGGAAATACTATACTACTGCAAATAACGATAACATGAAAACATATTTAATTATTTCAAACTCATATTCAAACATTGTTTGGCCGTTTGGGGGAAGTCTTGGTAACATGTAAAGGCATTTAGTTGTATAATAACCTCTTATTGATGTAGAAGTGAAGCCAACATTCAAAGCTGACGGGTTCTAACAGCATTCATGTTTTGTAGTAAGAAGCCCGGCCCAGCTATATTATTCAAGAACATCAAGCAACACTGCTATATGTTATACAGACAATCCATTACACTGTGCCATTGGCGATGATCATAAAATCGAAAGGAAAATACTCATGGCTACTCTTCTCATCATCTTGGCTACTGATAAGAAGATTCTTCTATTACTTGCCTTTCTTAAGCTGCTGCTTCCTTGCTGTTGCATTCCCAGAAAAAAGCCAAAGAATGTGTAAGTGCAAAAGGTAAGGTTCTGGTGTCATAACAAGACAGATAGAAGCTATGCAATAAGATAGATACCTTGCTTCCTTTTGGCTTCAGATTTTGCAAAGAATTCCCTCCATTCGTCGGTTAGGACGAAGATGGGTTCTTCATCTTCCTCTTCTGATTCCAACTTCTCAATCTCACCATCAGCAATCCTTTAGGAATATCGTCATGGAAAGATGATCATCTTCCAATTGTTAGCCAAAGAAAACACAATAAAAGCTGAAAAATGACAACAGACAAAGACGCCCAGCCCAACACACAATAATCTGTAAGAGCTGAAGCACTAAAAAGACGCCCCCACTAGCAGATTCCACTAACCGACAATCATGATCGAAGAAAACACAATTCAAAGAAGGAAAGCAAACACAATAATCGATGGCTTGTTAAGAAAAATCATACATGATAGCGTCGTCATTTACGTCGGCAGAAGCAGAAGCAAATGGTCCTGGGTTTTGAACTTGAAGCGAGGGGTACGACGTGGAGAAAGAGCACGCCATGGAGTGATTACTTGGCTCTAAAATCGACTTGTGGAACGGACAGTAGGGAGATATGTAATAGAAATGGTGATGGCGGTGGTGGCAGTGGTGGCGGTGGTGATATGGAATTGGTGGCGGCGGTGGTGGCGCTTTGCCGCCGTCGTTGGAATCCATGATTTTGACCAGGGTATTATCAACGAATAAGCGAAAGTTGTTTACTTATGTGTGAATTCGAGTCCAAACAGCCCATAACAATTGGGCCTAGACAAATATTCAGAGCTCATAGGAATAATAAATGGTGAAGAGAACTCTACTAACATTAAACATATCATCTTAGGGCTCATTTGATATGATTGTATTGGTGGGTATAGCCATAGGTGGTTATGGGATGCGTATGAATAAGTTACCTTCTGTTTATCATCTGTTTATCATCTTTATAGGGCTTGTATATCCATACATACATCTAAGGTGGTTATGGGGTGTGTATCACTAATCCATACACACCTATACACATCTATCAAACACAATTTATATCATTAGACAAATAATTATACGCACATATCAAACATGTAAATATACAGATCCTTGTATAGCCAGCCATACACGAATAACTTATACCCATATAATCCATTAACATGGATATCAAACGACCCCTTAGTATGTACAAAAATTCGTATGTGGTGCAAGCACACCACCAAGAGGATGAAGAAGTATAACTCAAATTGATATATGATTCGATCATACAACAATCCATTACATACACTGCTGCTCATGATATCTTCTACTCAGTCCATTAATCTTCGACAAGGTGGAACCTCTCTACGTCTACCTTAAGATGGATAATAGGCCGTGGTGCTATTTTTCGACCCAAATATACATACTCGACGAGGGGCGAGCAGAAGCAGCGTAGGCCATCCAAAATTTACTCAAGAATATTTGCTGTAACGAACTGCGATTGGCAAACCTACTTAGTGGTTCGATCTAGTAAGGAATGACATATGGCAAAGCAAGAACATCAGCAGGTTCCAATCTCATCACTTCAGCCCAAACCTCTTTGGTTGGCATAGTTACAGAGAAAGCAGCAACTTTTGGCCTCTTGGCCTTAGATTCTTCTAAGCTTCCAAACAACCATTCTTGATCGTCTGAAATAGGCCAATCTACTCGAGGGACCGTTAGTATCTGATCCAAATACTTCAAATCTGGGTGGGGTTTCATCGACTTGTGGGATTTATTTTTCATCGATTTCTCGGACTTCTCCTTGTCCTTAACTTTCAAGGAAGGAGATGAAGAAAAAGAAGGCTTTAATGAAGTATGTTGTTTTGCATCATCTATTATCTCATTCTTCCTCGAATCTTTCTCGTCAATCATAGTTTTACTGCCCTGTCCTCCCCAATCCAAAGCCATGTCAAAGTTAGGACCACTAACTTCTCCTTCATTCTCAGTGGATGGAAAATCATTCCCATAAACTTTGTGATTGTAGACAGCCCTTTGCTCCACCTTAGGAGACGGGCATGGTTCTTCTGTCTTCTTCTCCATATCCAAGTTTTGTGAGGGAACAAAGCCATTACTGACCATATGAATGTTCGTGGCTGCTCCATTATCAGAGGTGCCATAACTACTGATATATCGTTGCTCAGTCTTTGGCATTTGACACGGTTCTGTCTTCTTTCCAATTCCCAGGTGGTGTGAGGTGCCAAACCCCTTAGTCGTGACTCTTCCATGATCAATAGCATTGCTATTTTTCCCGACTGGTTTGCCATTGACAATGTGATTTGACGAAGGAAGAGCTTTTCTTGAAGTTATATTTGTAATATTTTGTCTGGGATGAGAACCGCTCCCATTTTGACTGTCTTGACTACGATGAGATTGCGAAACAGCCCTGGGCGTGTTATTCGGTCGAACCCTATTGACTTTTTTGCAAAGAAGGATAATAAGAGAGTTATTAGATATTTTAGAAGCTTGATGTAGGCCTAAAAGATCTACATATTAAAACCATGTTAACAGGGCAGGTTTGTCAACAGTCTAACTGATGATGAAAACCGAAAAAGTACTCACCACATAAGAATCCGTTCGATTCAAGCGATGTACGGTTTGGAAGACTCCCCTGGCATTCAACCTTCTTCATCGAACCGTTTGATGGTTCATGAAAATCTACAGATTCACGGTTATTCCAAAATTGTTTGATAGGCTCTTTAATGCTGTCCACCCCCTCCTTTTTCCTTCCGTTGTCCTCTGCTTTCCGACCCTCTCTTCGTTCATGTCTGTGCTCATCGCCTCTGATTTCACTACTTCTCTGTTTAATCTTTTCGTTTTCCTCCTTTTTCCTGGGAACACTGTCCACTTTGCGAGCGATATCCTCATACTTATTTTGATCAGCAATGAAACCATTTTTCAAGTCCCTTGCATCAACTTTGAGGTACTGTATGTTAGCAATTCTGCAAACGTCTCTATTCTCCCCATTTTCTTCGTACGACCGACCCACGTTATGATCATTGAGATTCTCCAATTTTTCCAACACTTTGGGCTTTCTCAGATCCGCGGGGCAATTTTGTGGACCATATTACTATCCACCACTCCATCGTCTTTTCTAAGCCTCTTTTCCAACTCGACCAAATTCCTAGAATCATCGATTTCTTTGTCAGGTTTGCTGTATCCACTTCGAATCTCCGATGATCCTTAATTTTTCTTCTCTTCGGACGACTTATGTTTGTCCCTTTTCTTATGCTTCTTCTCTTTGTGCTTCTTTTCCTTTCGATCCTTACTGTCTCTGTGCTTTTCTGACCTTTTCCTTTCCATCGCTTCTTTCTTTCTTTTCCTTGTCTTTCTTCTCTTTCTTCTGTTTATGCTTCTCCTGATAACGTTCAACAATTCATCACACGAATTTAAATCCAATATAGATTACGTGAAAGGCTAATGTGGTGAAGAAAGTATTTCCAAAAATTGTTCTCCAGCTTATAAAATAGCAAGCGAATCTACTAAAACACACAGTAGCACAAATACAGATTCATATCTTAAGACATTTCACTGACTCTACTACATGCACTAAAAATAGGCTTTCAGCTACTTATGATATTACATATTAGACGGAAAAGCTTAAAGCTCAACTTCTGATGATAAGATATATGCAGACCGTTAAATCTTATACGGAAAGAAAACATAAATGCTGAAAGTTGCTTGTTATAATCCTAGCGAAAGTCAACTAAACCATATGTCACCTAAATCACATGTCTATTGGTTCATTAAATACGCACGTAGACAAAATACATTGTATTGCAACAACCCAGTTGATAAAGACCGTCACTACGAAGCACAAACCTTCAATACCAAGTTGGGACTTTCCAAGGCAATCTTCTTTTCATATCCAGGCGGTGGAAAAGGAAAACATCGAGACATTGTACACGTCAAAATTGTTGTCTGGATTTCCAAATGGAAAACGCCGGACACTATTGTGGGCTCCACTCAACATGACCTGGCAATCATTGGCAGACCTTGCATTAACCCGAGGCTTCCATCACATTGAGAAAGAATGCGTAAAGAAACTAATGCATATCGATTAGTCTGTGTATGACTATCACCTTATAAGGATCGCAACTTTAAACCAAGTCTAGCGCACTGTAAAACCACCAAGACTGAAACTGCAAGTGAAGGTTCTGAGATAAACTAAACTTGTCGTAGTTCTTTAAAGCTGAAACCGTACATGCTTCAATAGAATGTCCACTTTGATACCATCTTAACCAAAGACAAATTCACCAGTATCAATCAAGAATGGAAATGAGATGTCTAATAAAGAAGGTTGCTCCATACTACATATTTCGAATCCACCATGTGGAAATCAATTAGTACAACACAAGTAATCAATCACGTGTATTTGGCATTCACCTAAAGTTATAGGATTTTGAGGTAGAAAAAAGAAAAGAATAAGCCCCTTCTCCGGCGGATCAAACCCTAAGCTGCCGATCCAAGAAGAAAAAAGGCCATGTCAGAGGAACCTCAAAAACATCCAATTAATTTGAACTAGTCAAGTAAAAAAATGACCTTTTCTAGAAAAATAAATTAGAGAATCGCCCCACAGGAGCTTCCAGCTAACCACTTGTTGGCGGGTTGCGACTCCAATAAAAATCAAGTTTTGATGGAGAAAAAACTCAATGGCTTAGTTATTTGAAGCTTCTTTCCGAATCAAACAGATTGCATTGCAAAAGCAAGCGCAGATGATGAGCAAGAAACAGCACCAGAAACAGCACCAATAAAGGGGAGCTCTCTGTCTCGACTGTCAATTCAATTTATCTCTATGTGAGTTCTCTCCAAGTAAGGCTGTAAGAGATCTTTCTATCCTCTTTTCTCCCTGAATTCTCTCACGGAAAGGAAAGAGAATGGAAATGAGCCTTTTGATAGCAAAATAGTATATATATGTAGAGAGAGAGCATAAAAGAAGAATAAGAGAATGCGACTTGCGAGGACTAGTGGATGTTGTATGTTGTATAATTTCTCCGCTTTCTCTTTATTTTCTTACATAGTAAACGTTTTCTAGGAAAACCTAGCGAAGCTTTAGATAAGTAAGAGATTATTGAAATGATATTTTATTTTATTCCAATTTTTACCAGTGTCATAGACTCAAGAACTGAAAGATCTATTGAGATTCTTGAAATGATATGTTATTAATTCCAATTTCTACCATTGTCATACTCATAAAAATTATATGCAACTAGGCTTGTGCTGTATCGTAGCTCTGTTATAAAATGTTGAATATTTGGCGTGAGGAAATATGTGGACCAAAATGTTCATACATACTTCTTGAGCCATGGGATATGAGATATATATCGAAAAGTTCTAACATACATATATATACACATACATCAAATGTGATATATTTGGGCTTCAATTTATGGGCTATGAGAAATATGTCGAAATCATGAACGGCCCATTACCATAATCGGCTCTGATTGCTCTCAAGTTGCCTGATGACGTGTCGTTCAATGATTGGTACGTCGTCTTATGATCTATCCGCCTTTGACTAACCAATAGAGAGAGTCAGACTGGGCGAGCAAGTGAGGAATCTAGCACACGAGCGAAAGAGAAATGTATAAATCGAAGGAAATGAGATGCAGCATTATCTTCAGCGTTGTTTCAATCCTTGTATTGGTTGAATTTGCGGCGTTAGGTTTGGTTGAAGTTGAACCGATGCATATGCTGATTTCCCCCAAGTGTCGATTTGTGATCTGGTCTGATGGTGTTTCGATTTCGTTTTGTGTAGGTTCTGCGAAGAATTCAGGGGATGTGACGGATCTACAGATCGGCGTGAAGGTAAAATGCATCTCTTGGTTTTTGTATTGAAGATCCAAGTTTGTTTTGTGATGCATGTATATCTCCATGATTAAGTTTCTTGTTGCTGTTGATGGCCTTTTTTTCTGTCCTTCCCTTTTGTGATTTGAATGTTTGTTTCATGAAACTCTAAGTTCCAGCTCCTTATTGCTACTGAGTAGTATTGGTAATCTTACCTAATCATATCATGACCAAAGGAAAGGGGGAGTTTTTAGGCAAAATCAAGTTCAAACAAAATCGTTTAGTGTATGACTTAATGATATTAAGAGCTTAGGACTTTGTTGATGTAGATCAACATTATGTTCCCGATTGAAGGTATTGGGTTCCGAGTGGTGGCTTCTTTCTTGCGCAAACGGTGGGTTTGAGAAGATGAGCTGCACTTTTACCAAAAGAAGTTTCTATTTCATTTAGGGGATTTGCTTGCGCAATAATAGTTCGTAGACTGGACTACTTGAGCATGATTTGGTGGGAGAATTGGGTTTTGAAATGAGAATGATGCTTGTTGCAACCCCGATGTTGGGTTTGGAATGATATGGATGCTGAATCTGATCATTACCCACTATTACATATTCCTGCGTTTTATCTCTCTGAAAGTGGGATTGTGTAATTTACCTTGTTTTTGCCTTTATTGGAAGCCTTGCTTTGGTTCATTTTGTGCAGTATAGGCCCCCAGCCTGTGAAGTTCAAGCTCACAAAGGGGACAATATTAAAGTACACTACAGGGTAAGTGAACCGATAGGCTCTTTTCCCCTTCAAAATCGATAATTAAGGACACGTGCTGAGGTTTTTACTCCTATCTTGACAATATTGGAGCTAAAAGTGCAATTTTGAGGTTAAATTTCGCTTACAAAATCTCGTCGGTTAGACAAACTGGAGTTTGTTCAGTGAATAGAATATACAGTTTATCTCATATATCTACGCTGATGAGAAGAATAATTTTCTCCAGTTAACTATGTTTGTGTTCACATACAAGCTTCAGTTATTTTTCTTTTATGCTTATGTGGTTCCAACTGTGTTGGCATTCATATCATAGGGAAAGCTTACGGATGGAACTGTATTTGATTCTAGCTTTGAACGTGGGGATCCAATTGGATTTGAACTAGGTAGTGGCCATGTGATTAAAGGTCGGTATATTTTGCTACTCTCTCTTTTTAGCTCACTATTCTTCTTGTCCAAAATGTTGTGAATTGATACTCCTTCGCAGTAATGTGCAACGTTTCCCAATTCTTTTGGAGCCTTAAATTGATGCCATAGTTGGGTCAGGGGCATAATGTCATCTCAGAATTCTAGCAACTATTTGAGTTTGCTTGGGAGATAAGCATCTCTTAGTCTTATATATTTAGATAAAGCTGCTGATAGAAATCACGGTTTTAAATCCATGCAAGCAACGATATTAAAAGATCTTCGACTCAGTGAAACTTTAGCTTCTATCTGAAGATAAAACTCCACATATTAAAGCTGTTATAAGTTGCAGGATGGGATCAAGGACTACTCGGAATGTGCTTGGGAGAGAAGCGAAAGCTGAAAATCCCCGCCAAACTTGGTTACGGCGAGCAAGGGTCGCCACCTAAAATCCCAGGTAGTACATACGTTTAAGTTAAATATCCCTCGTAACTCAATTAGTCCAATTTGATTACAGGCTATATGTGTTGGTTGAATTTAAAATGTCCCAAGCATATTCCCCTGAAAGAATCTAAATTTCTACTTTTGCTCTTTCATGTAATAAAAGCTCACCTACCATTTCTGCGTTTTAGGTGGGGCGACGCTCATATTCGACACTGAGCTCGTCGGAGTCAATGGGAAAACACTGAATGGCGAAAAACCCGTCGAAAAGCCAGACGACAGCGAACTATGAAGTTTCGTCAAGTAGGTTCAAATTATTCTATCTTCAGTCGAAATCTGTTATTAAAACATTAGATTTTTCCAATGCCAATCCTTTTACTGTGAGTTTGAGCATCAAAACTTACCCTTTCAATAATGGTAGTAGATCTTAATAACGTACGAGAAATTTAATTTTTTTAATTAAAAGTCTCGTCCCACTTTAATATCTTGCTCGTACTTGGTGGTGATTCTCTTTAATGATGGCTGTTGTTGACGATGAAGTATGGATTAAGACATCATAATTCATGATCATTCAACTCAACAACCTCTGTGTAAGATCGCAATCAGAAAACGTTAATCCCCAGCTAAGCAACTAACTATTGAGTTTGACTAGTCGTCTTTCTATTTAACAATACAGCTAATTTGATTTCGATATTCAATCAGTGATTGGTTAATGTAATAATAACGGCCCACTTAACCTTTAATTGGCCAACACAAATATGAAAGCTTTGATTATCAATAAAAGCATACGAGCGAAAGAGAGACCTTAATCTGATAACAAGAACATTTACAAATTTTATGTCGAATTAATGTTTTTGTATTCTATCCAACCATAGTGATCTTCGTTGGTTAGAAAATATGATTTATGGGATGGGGCTGTTTTTATGTAAAGTTTCTAATTTTTCATTCGCGATAAATATATGCAATATTTCTTAGACAGTAAGGGAAGCTTCTAACAGTGAAACTGCCAGAAAAGCTATAACTGTCCCACTGCATTATTGTATTGCATGTTTTTCTAATACATATTTTTAATTATCATATTTTGTTTTTCTGCAGACAAAGTCTATTATCACTAGATTATAAAATAATTAGTCGTTTAACTCTTGCATGCAAAAGATCATTTTCAGGGAATCTTTCTTATTGTTTAATAAGTCTCTCAGATCTGAAAACCAATAATGGCTCTAATTAAATATTTGGAAAGCTGCAAATGCCGAAAATCTTTTGTCAAAACCCGTGTAAAAAAATATGAACTCATTTGATTTTCATCTAACAACCTCTAATCAATTTGTTAATTTACTTTAGAGTGTCGCCTTGCCCTTTTTTCCTATTCACTAACTTTTTGATCTCTTTAAAATTAATATTTTTTTTATACTGGTTCGTTGGGCTAGTCAGAAACTCACCATTGACAACCGGGATTCTTTTAAATGTTTCCATGATTAAATTCTAAAGATTAAAAATAAAGGACTTTCGTTCGAGAACTACATCAAATTTCAAGCCTAATTAATATCTGTATATCTTGCTCCCACAAACTACGCTTAATCAAGGAGTTTAAATTAATTCGAATTCATGACTTTATTAAAATATCATGAGTCACCATTTGACAAGTGACGAAAAGGACTTATTCCATTTACTACTTTGCTATCTTATTTATTTAGCTATTTTAACTCTAGAGGTAAAATTTCTAAAAAGTCCCAGGCCCTCCTTAAAATCTGGCACTTATTGTGATTGACTGAACAGTACAACTAAAGTTCAACTGAAGTCATTTCACGGCCAAGACTAAGAGTGCCCCTACTTGCATAAAGATTAACCATGGTAAATTAGTAAACCATAGATAGAAAAATTATAAAAACTAATTACTATAACAGTTGAATTACAATACCTAAGAAAAACCTCTTTATCGTACAACACACTACACAGCAGTACAATACTACAATAGATGGCGCTGTGGCAATAATATTTGCACCAACTTAGTAGATCTCAGAAAAATTAATAAAAATAGTAGAAATATATATTATAATATAATTCTCCGACTAGTTGTCGCATATTTACAGCAGGGGCCTCTTTGTCCTCTTGTTTACCTTCTCGTACTTGAACTGAACGAATCAAAGTTCCACCTTTACGTCTCTAGTCTGATCTGTAACTGAAACATATGTAATAATAGTTTATTAACTATACATGATCATCAAGTAATAAGCACAGAGAGAGATTGATCTGTCATTACCAGGAAATTCGAGTGGGTTATGTGGAGAACCCATATGGACAATGCTCTGTAAATCATCTTCTCCGAAAGCTGGAAACTACATGGAAGAAAAAAGTTCGATTCTTTATTTTAAAACAGTGATCTTTTTATCTTTACTATTACTACTGTTATTAATCCTTTTTTTTTTACCTCACTGAATCCATTAAGAGAAGGGAATTGAATTCCTAAAGGGTCCACTGAAGCATTGGCATTATTATTCAGCGGTTGATGTTGTTGTTGTACATTTTGATGTTGTTGTTGTTGATGATGATGATGATAGAACAATGCTGTTGAAGAGGTATCATTATCTATACGGTACATCTGCTGTTGAAGAGTTCCATTTTCTTGAAAAACCTAAGTAAGGATCCATCAAATCATTCGTCAGAAACAAGAAAGAAAACAAAAAAGTTTCATGTAAGAAAACAAGTAATCAAAGCTCACTTCTTTTGAGAGCGTGTTAATATCCATGCCTGGATTCACTGCTGCTAGCTTCATCGACAAGAACTGCGTGGATCAATCAGAGTAAAACTATCATGAGACAAGGAACACATAGTTGATGATCATATTCATGCATAGACCAGCCAAGTGTTTTTCTTAATCTTAGTACCTCGACTTGGCGCTGTAATGACTGAACGTAGTTTATGATCTCATCGAGCATCAGGGCTTTCCCAGTAACCTGCAAAAAAGGCTCAAATCATAAGCATAATTCGCATTACTTTTTTTTTTGTTATACAAGTTCAAAGACTTTGCATGCGCAAAGACCTTATTGCAGCCTGGTACGAGATCTTGAAGCAGTTTCATTCTCTCACTGATTTTCTCTCGCCGGACCTGATATAGGCAGACAAGGGGATAAATGAAACCCCATTCTTACATGCTCTGTTTAAAGTAAAAGAATGAGGTCAAAGTTGTCATCTTTACTCTCTCTGCAAGACTGTGGCTGTCTGTGGCTTGACCCCTCCTTGCTCTGACATGGATGTAGTCCTTAGGTGGCTCGGAAAGCTTTTCACTTTTCGCCTTTTGCTTCTCATCACTTTCATTGTTAGCCTTCGCCTCTGTTCTTGCATCTCTGCTCTCTGTTCTGACGCTTTCTGTCGCCTTTGATCGCTTCATAATACCTCCTTCTTCTTCGCCTTCGTTCGACTGAAGATGAAGACAACAAAGTTCGAGGGTTTCTGTTTCTCTTACAAAGGCTTTTAAAAGAGGACAATCTCAGTTAGTGAGTACCTTCGACGGCCTTGCTTTGGGAACAGCTTTTCTCTTCTTCACATTCATTTCGCCGCCAACGACAAGCTCGGAAACAGAGGACTCTTCGTTGGAATCAGAGCCCATCGGAAATTGGCTCGCGTTCTTGAACTCCGGCGGAGATCCGCCGCGTTTGAGAGCTGGGCTGCTCGAAGCCCTCGGCAATTTTGGCGGCAAATGGTCGGATCTGTTCGCCAGCTCAGCACCGTCGAACATGGTGGTCCGTCCGTTGAAACTCCTACTTCCGAGGCACGCCGCCGTAGGGAGGGGAGGCAGCGGCGAGTTTCCCCAACTGGCCACGTGGCCAAGAACCGGCGGCAGGCGCGGCGGCTTGGCGGTCAATCCGCCGAGGGCGAAGGCGTCGTCGGTGTTCAGGGGCGGCGCCGGCGAGGGCATGATTGAGCTCATGGTTGAGTCTAAATGCGCGTAATACTGATCCATGGAGTTTACGAGGTTTACTCCGTTCCACGGAATCGACATTGCGCCGTCGAAGTTCTTCAAAGAGTAATCGTTCTCCATGAATATGATCGATCACAAACTACTATTCAATTAAGTAGCTTTGTTATTTAGAAAAAAAAAAGGCTTTTTATTTCAAGAACTGAGTTGGGGAGGAGTTAGAAAATGCTGTCTAAGGAGACATATTTATGGGCTAGCAGGATTACGGTGTAAGAAAGCTCAGTTGCAATGTAATGAAAAAATAAATAAATGAAAACCGAGTGTTTGGGGAAGAAAAAGAAACAGAGCGGAAAGTGAAAGGGGAAAGGAAAAGGAAGGGTGGTGACGAAGTTATATAGAGAAAGATAGCTTCTCTTTCACCTTTTTTTTTGTTGGCTAATATTTTACTATTTTTTTTTTGTTTTACTTTCTATTGTTTTCTTTGTTAAGTGAGCCGTTAAAAGTGGTGGGAGATAGTGGCTAAACGCCGGGCCTTGGACGGTCAAGCGCCAAGCTATGTATAAAAAGTATAAACCCTCACTAATATCAATATTTGACACTACCATTCTAACATCATATATATAATTGTAGATTTTTCATCAGCAAGTTTTATTTTTCTATGGAGATTAAATAAAAATGTCATTTTCTTAAATATTGCTTTGTGTATTTATCTATTTTTTTCTTAACAAACAGGAGGAGATAAGGCATCCCAAGTATTATAGAAATATAGAAAGTCTCTAAATGCGCCATGTATACAATAATTAAAATAAATAACAATAAAAATAGAAGTTACCATCCAAATTGAAGAAACCATCACTTTAAGCCATTATGAAACTTCATTTTTTTTATATCTATATTTTAATATCAATTTTTTTGTAACATGTAACAAACTATTTTACTTAGAATATACTCCCTCCGTCCCAAACCATTTTATACATTTTACTAAATCGGGTGTCTCACATCTTTTGTACATTTCCTTATTTAGCAAAAAAACTATCACAAACAATCTTATATAATAATATTAAATATTCTTAAAAGTGTGTCAAATATACACTTTTTTTACGTATTATATTATTAAAATATTCAGTTTCTTAATTCTCGTGCCAACTATTTGGGACAGAGGGAGTGGAGCGGACTTTCTAACATCATGAGTGACGTTGCTTACGCAGGGTTCGTTTTCATCCATTTTAGAAAAAAAATTTGAAAATAAAATGTATAGAAACATGTAATTTGTTCAACTTAATTAATGTTATTTTGATTGAGAGTGAAGCAATTGGACCTTTACAATATGGGCCTCGAAGTCCACAACTCATTCGTAATTTAATTGTACTATTGCCCGCTCCTGTAAATCTAAATGTACTAATTTCGATTTTATATTCCACAATGATTGGAGTCAACGTGGTAATAAAGTCAAAGAAGGTTAAAACCGAAACCTAAACTACAGATATTTACAGCTATTTTAACGCTTTTAATAAATTGTTCCTAATTTTAATGGGAAGGAAAGATATCGTTAGACGTTAGCGTGTGTTTGGGTTGGTCAATAATCATTGCATTATTTTCCAATTTTAACCATTTATATCGGATTTTTGTCGGATTTTCATTGTAATGACATTAACAATTTACTTGGAAATGTTTTCTAGAAATTAATAATGTCGATGATGAATTTCTTCGTAGACAAGACAATTATAGATGATGCCCAATTGGTCATTAATTCAATTTCCCTGTCACGCCCCAATCTTTAATCAAACCAATTAATATACTAAGCCGTTTACGCCTTTGATTTTCTGACATAGCATTTATCGAATCTTCCCTGAAAACATTGGTTTTATTTGAAATATCTGTCATCATAACTAGTGTACATGCTAATCATAATAAAACCGAACACCCATTTGTTTAACTTACTGTCGTAATAAATGTCCTGTTCATCCATGCAAAGGATCCTAAAAAGAGATGTTGTCATGGAAATCCCAGGTTCCATATCATGTAAACTTTTAGCTAAGATTATGCCAAATTATTAAATCACAAATTGCAATGGGTTCTTCACAACTAGTCGTTATTTATTTAAGGATGAAAAGATGCGTGCCACTATTATAACAAATTGCAAATCAAATTGATAGCAGCAGGAAAAGATCTCATTCACAATCATTTCATTTAAATCGAGACAGTTGTGTATATACAAATATACATTTTTTTGGTATATTGATAAGTATACATTCGTTAGATGAAAACTGATGACACATATATGTCGAGCTAGCTAGATGTATACATTGAAGTATCAATTGTCAAAGTTGAATGCCTTTTAAATTATTAAACCGACCTTATATTTCTATATTCATATATATAATATAATATACTTCTTTTGAGATTTTTTTTGGTCAAGTGATCTATATTGATTATATTATTACTACTATCTAGTATGTCACGTATCTATCTCTGACTAGCAATCGTATAGAAATATATATATATATAAAATATTAGGTAATATAAATTAAATAAATGTGACTTTGTAATGAAGTTCCATTTCCATATGACGATAGCTTAGGTCGGGGAAGGAAAGTGACATAGATGATGATGAAGCTACAAAATGCAGACAGTATTTATCTTATTCCGTATGTATGTCGCAATTAAAAGTACTTTAATCGATGGTAATTGCGTTTCGTTGCTTTTATGCTAACTCCATGACATGTCATCTATCTCAACAAACAAATTTAAAAAAATACTTCATAAATTTTGTCCATCATACGATTATTTATTACATAGTCGTCCTTGTCCGTCGTCCTGGTTTTCGGAATCTGTGGGCGAAACATATACGTACAATTAATAATTAAAATAAATTGGAAGTATAGTATATAGTAATGTCATGTCACCTTTGTCAACTTGTTATCGAATATTATTACCATTTGGTATCGGGTCACTATTATCCCTAATTCTAGCTATAAGTTATGATAAAATAACGAATTTATAAATTTAAAATCACTTCGAGCAATAGATACTCTTCCTAGACCGTTGATTAAATTACGCCACAGAAAATTTTACTAATTAATTTTCTATAATTTCAAAAACAATAATAGCAGGCAAAAAACAAATAAAGAATCACCATCTCATTAGTGCAAATGCATAACACAAACAGCAAAAATCATAGACAGCTCAAAACAGTAACACTTCAAGACTCTAAAAATCTACACACCACCATAATGGAAACGATAGGCATAATTAAAGAAGCAAAAAAAAAAAGACCACATCATCTTACAACCTTCGAAAGCTCACCGATAGGTAGGTAATAAACAGAAACATTCGAAATCAACTCTCACTACATTACTATTACGGCGAATTAATGCAAGTCCGAGAGCAGAGATATAACTTCACCATCATCAAAGTCGAACTCTATCGCAAGCTGCAATGGGGACTTACCTTGTTCGTCGATCGCCCGAGGATCAGCTCCCCTAAAGAAACCGAAAAAAAAATAAATGTAAGATCAAAACAAGGCAAGTGAGAATTTCTAACACGTACTTTACCTCGTCAAGAGTAGCTTTGCAAGCGCGCTTTTGCCCTTAACAATACACCTATGCAATGGAGTCCTTGAGCTCGAATCCTTAGCATTTACGTTCGCCCCATATTGCAGAAGGAGTTCGATCATCCCAATATCTGCTGTTTCGCAGGCGAGATGAAGAAGCGTACATCCCTCGAAATCCTCAGTGTCGCCGCCGATGGCTTCATTTTTACTTTTCGACGAGTTTATTACAGAGCTCGACGGCGCTGACATGGCAAGAGACTCGCCTTCGATGTTGATGCAGTATGGATCTGAGGTTATTATTCGTTCTTGTAAGAGCATGGCTTTGGCTAGCGTAAGAGAAGGATTATCGTAGTCATCATCGTTTGTTCCTCGTTCGTACACAGCGTTTACGTCTGTTTCATAGCTCACAATGAGCTCGTAAACTGCTCTCTTGTCGTTGGCTCGAATGGCTTCCCACATCTGTGGAAGAGCTGAGCGGTGGTGACGATAGTCTTCCGGCCTTCGAACGAAGAGTTTCTCGGCGTACTGTCAGCAGGAAAAAAAAGAAGGGATTTTTTTTGTAATAATTTTGGACGAGCACTCATTACAGATAAGAAGATGAAGGTTACCTTGGCGTGAATGAATTTCTCCTTTTTGGAGATTGAATCTGCTCGGCTGGGCTTACTGAAGTGGATGGCTTCTTCATTGCGAGCTTTTCTGTGTGAACAGAAATTTTGCAGACAAGAAATGTACATAGTATTAGCATATGAAACTAACGAAAACGATCAGATACCGCAAACAATAGAAAAAGCTATACTCTGTGGAGTCAGTTAGCAATTGTTCCCAGATCGAATTCGCGAAAGTGTTGCCCAGCGATTGAAACAGATTGATCACAGATGGCTCCCAAATCTTCACATCGAGCGTCAATGACCTCACCTGTACAGAAAAACAGAGCATATTATCATCAAAATAAGCATATAAACATATTACTATTATATATGTGTGTGTGTGTGTGTGTGTGTGTGTGTGAACCTTAGATATATGCACGCCGAGGTTACGGTGTACGCCAGAGCACTCAATGCAGACAAGAACTCCCAAATTCAAGGATGCCCAATCGGGCTCGGGCGAACCACAATCAGCGCAGTTGTCATTACCATGGACTTTACGTAATAAATCGATGGGCTTCTCAGTTTTCGGGCCAAGTCTCAGCTGCTGCGAGATTCTAAGGTGACGGTCCATCTGAGTAGAGGCGTGCCTCTCAGGGGCATATTCGTCGTTTCCTCCATGATGATCAAGGTCACCGCTTTCGTAAGAACTGCTCTCGCTCGTGGATCGATGGTGACCACTGCCCCTAGGGCTAGAAGAAAAGCACTGAAAAAAACGAGGAGATCTAACCACTAACACATCATAGAAATGGCGTATGGAAACTGTATGAGTATAGTCTGAAAAATCACTCTTTCAGGCGCCTGAGAACTCAGCAATGACGCTATCACCCCTGTGATTTTCTCAATCCAATCCATTTGATCGAGGGCACTCTCAGCCTGCAACAGTCGTCCACTTGAGATGGAAAAAAAATGAATCTTCAGAAGAAAATAGTGCAAAAAGCTGACCTGCAAAGTGTAGTTCTTCGTAGGGGATATGATTCTAAAGCAGAATCTCAGATCAGATTGATCGGCGTCGACTTTTATAGTCGAGGTTAAGAGGTTCACTGTGTGATGAGCAACAGACTTTTCGTCGTGTATCCCACCGTGATTGTGGGACGTCAGCCAACGACTGAGTAGGCCCGAGCCCAGCTCGGAGCTATTCCTTTGACTGGACAATTGAGTGTTAGAGCCCTGAGATGTAATAATTTCACATGGGTTGAAGCTGTAGATCAACGAACGTAATAACCTTTTGCGATACGATAATACTGAGTAGGCTCACCGATGGTTTGCTGCTCCTTTTGCGATAATAGTACAACATTCCTCTGCTATCGAGGACAAAGAACCTTCTTTTCCAATCGCCCCTAAGGTTTGAGGAACGTTTCGAAAGGTAACCTTGCCTGATAGTTTGAACCTGAGATACCTTGCAAGCTTCAATCGTCTACGCCAATAGTTTTCAGCCGAAAAAAACAAGAAATTTCGTGTGTTGGAGCGTTCTTACCTTTCCTTTCGCAGCAGATTGCATTACTGCTTCGATCATTTTATGTGAGCTTCGCCCTATGGCTTGAATTCCATCTCCATTTGGGGACCCATTAGAGCCATTCGAGGACCATCTGCTTTCTCGGTCGATTTGCCTCTTATATTCTTGCATTCTCTCATTAAGAGCAGCTTGTTCGTAATTCGATCTCTCTTTCGATTGCTTAGCATAAGTCGAGACCTAAACCACGCGGGATCCGTTAGACAAGGGTTGGAATTAGTCGTCGAAAACGTATAAATTTTCCAACGAAAGAGAAAATAGACCTGGTTTATGTACGGTTCCATCTGATGCAACAGTTCATAGCCCTCCATGAAGAAAAAATGAAGTTGAAATAATTTTTATTTTTAAGAAAAAGGAGAGCAAGAAACAGCAGTACTGAAAAGGTGTAATGATATCCATTATTAGACTGACTCACCTGTTTGAAGTAGCGAAGATGTGCGGCCATTGTTTCGCTGACTGATTCCAAAAACTCGAACCTTTTCTTGGCTTCAACGTTGGAAAGCGCAGTTACCTAAACCGAATATTAAAAACACTCGTAAATTTGCACTCAAAAGAAACGTCTCTTTCACTTCACCAGCGATTAAGTGGTCAAATTTAATAAAATGGAAGATATCCCTCACCAGGTTAAACCGAGCTTGCTCAAAAGTTGACCGAGCATGATGAAGCTCCTATATAAATACAAAGCATGATCAAAATTTGTCGTACCCAATGGCTACAATCTCTCTCTCTCTCTCTCTATACTTGTATATATATATATATATATATATATATATATATATATATAATTGAGCTGAATGGTTTGCTATACCTCTTCTAGTGCTGCTGCTACTTCACTTCTTGTCCCTTTCCTCAATGATAAAAACTTCTCACGAGCCTGTAGATAGCATCACATCTTAAAATTAAGATCAGAGTTTTTCGGCCTTTGCAGCTTGGGATCAAATAAATTACAACTCAAGAGTAAAAGTTATGTGCATAAATACATTTCTAGGACATAGATTTTGAGACAAGATAAAGGAGCTATGCTAGAATAAACACCTGGTCATAAAGAAGGCTAGCCTTGTCGAAGCGCTTTCTTGCCTCCTGCCATGTTGACAATCATGTGAGAATATGAAACAATTAATAAACATGCTAAATTAGGACAACAAGTTCAGACATCCAATTGCAAGGTATTGAGACACAATCGTACCTTGACATCATGCAAATCTAAATTCACAAACATGCTAAATTAGGACAACAAGTTCAGACATCCAATTGCAAGGTATTGAGACACAATCGTACCTTGACATCATGCAAATCTAAATTCACAAACTGCAGCAATCGATCGTTCAGCAAGTGCTCAACCTAAATAGTTGTGTTGAGAAGGAATAGTAAAACTCAAATATTTCAGTTTCTTGTAAGCTTGCAATTGTTAAAGTGGGGCAAATATGTAGGAATCAGCAACCTTAAAATCAGGAGAAAATAGAATGAAATTCACCTGAGATCGAAGAACTTCTTTATATGTCCCTATTTCCCTAAGAGCAATGGTGAACTTTGTCATAACAGGGCCTGCAAGTAATAACGAAACGAGTTCAAAATCCTGAACCAGAAAGAACAATCAATGAAAACAAAAAAACAAATCTCATGCACTTCGCTTTAAGTGAAACAGAAACAATTGTGAGATTCATATGTATTATTACCTCCAAAGGCAAGACTAATTGGGTCATTGTGCCCTCCCCCAAAAGTTTCGAGTGCACTAGCAAATGCTATGTCTCCATCATATCCCTCACCAAGCCCTTCGCTGAAAGAGGAGAAATATATTTGAAAGTGCGAAACATTTTGATATCGTAGACTTTGAGGAACGGACAACAAATGTCTTTTTGACTTCCATTCGTGGGAACTAAACTGTCTTTTAAACAATTAAGTAATCTCACGTGTATTTCCGACACCCTTTGTAAAACTTCAGACATCTATCCCCCAAGGATTCAGAACTTTCCTCCAATGTCTGTATCTGTTCATAGAAAGACAGCACAGCTGTAAGAACAATACCAATTTACCAGTAAACGGAGTAGAGCAACCAAAATCTCTCGTACAACATCGTGATATATGAGAAGTTAGAACAAAATCCATCGCAAGTAACACTGCAGTGATCTCTGTTGATTTAAAAGAGTAATTTCTCCATGTCCTCACAAGAAAATGGGTCCAAATCCAAGCACACTCGTTTGAACATCAGAAATCAAGTGGCAATTGAAGACTAACTTGTTTTTTCTAATCCATCTACCAAACTAATCAAGTAGCGAATTACAAACGAGCTAGCAAAAGAAAAAAAAAACAGAGCAAACTAAGAAGTACATAGTTAATGAAATAAGCAAACTAGCAGAGACACAAAATCTTCAAAAACATATTTGTAACCCATCACAGAAAGGGCAATGAAATCACATCATTAATTCGATCAAAACGTTAAAAGTACTTTATCAACTCAAACTACCCAACTAATAATAGACAGCCCAGACTTAACCTAAGGAGAACAAAAGACATACAAGAGAAAAAGTAGAACCGACCTGTTTCCTGAACATAGGAGAGTCATCAAGCTTCGCGAATTGCATGTTTGCAAACACAATTGCCCACCTTCTTCTTTGCTAGCCTCTTTATCCGATGAACGCTCAGATTCAATTAACATCACATTCACATTCACTCATAAAAACTTGATCTTTGCTTCCTTAATCTTCAGCCCACTCTCAAAAAATACCCTTCATTTTAATTCAACACCACTACTTTCACTGATCCAGCTCATGGACTACGATATCCCACCATCAGAAAAAGATCAGACCAGAAATAAAAAAAATATATATTACCTAGAAATGGATTTCTTTTCTCTATATTCAGTAAAGTAGACTTCTTCCACTCCCTTTGTCTTTTTCTTTCCCTTTTCTCCGATTTAATGGAAAATTTCTTGAAAACCCCAAGATGGCTTGTGAAGAATACAATCAAGCTGGTGTTTTGTATTGTACAACCCCTAGATGAGAGAAGCGCACACACACACAAAAACCCAAACCCTAGAAAAAGACAGTGCAGCTGGGAAATGTTTGAGATTGTTTTGTCAATGGAAAAAAGAATACTAGGGAACTGATGAATGTTTTGTTGAAAAATGAAGAAAGGTGTCAACTTTTAGCCTCCTCTGAAGTAGTAAATACACACACATTATCATAATTTGATTTTGATTAATATAATTTATTGCCCGTAACGTTATTATTACAAGAAGTGGAGGAAACTGAAAGCCTGAGAATTTCAATGTGGTGGACAATATAAATGATAAAGGCGTGGGTGGGTGGGTGTGTGTGTGTGTGGGTTAAGGAGGAAAGCATAGGGACAGCACTTCTCTGTCCTTTACATGCCCACACTGTCACACAAGAGACAGCTTTTTAATATTATTTCCAAATATTTTTCAACATATAAATCATTTTTTCCCAGTCCCATCCCATTTCGTTAATTTAATAATTTCCAAACTTTACTTATTTTCTGTAAAAAATTGTCTCTTGTACACATATATGTAAATATATATAGTAAATGATATTGACTGATTCTTGATTTTATCTATATAGTTAATTTGGTCCCATTCATTTTGGAACCAAGCTAACGTTTGGTTATGCTTCTCCCTAATACATCCTAAGGTTTAATGGCGGAATGAGACATTTAATTTTTGGACAGTTCACATAAGTTGTATCACATCAAAGGAAAAGAACAATTAAGGACATGGAGAAATGATTTTTTTCTCCCCTACTTTTTAATTAGGACTGTGTTTGGGCTTTATGTAAATTCGACTCGGGGTATGAATGTCATATAGAGTTTATTAATCTATTTAGGACACCAAAAAAGCTAAGATACCATCATTACATTCCCCATTGCAAAAGAGAAGCACATAGGTTCTGCAAGATTTTCAATTATATATATAATATCTGTTTTTAAAAAAAACATATTAGTGGGTACAACCGCTGGGTAGGAGAATCAAAATAATACTTTTTTCGTAATATCATAATTGATTTTAAATTATTATATCTTAATATGGATAGAGTTCTCGCATTGTTTCAAAAAGCGAAAAAATAAAAGAAATTTAAAGTAGGCACAATGGCCTTGAATTTTGCTCCCTTTTTGACTAGATGGTTAACGTTTCCTATTAGACCTTTTGCTATCAGACACTAGATCTCAATTAAAACAAAAAATGGGCAAATAGTATTTACAAATATTGTTACATTTGCCAAGAATCGTATGCTCATTTATAGTAGTGGCTCTCCCTTCATTACATGAATGATGAAGATGATGCTTCACAGAAAAGAAACGCAAGAGATTACGATATGGTGGAATACAACAGCTCAAACTTATCAAGAAAACCCCATAAATAACGTTAGCTTTCTTACATAGTGAAAAACGATCCCAAGTTCAAATCATGACAAAGGAACTTTGTCGAACAAGGAATATTGCATTGGACAAGAAACACTAGTCACTTGATTCGCAGTAAATATAAAGTGCAAAAATAAAAATAAAGAAAAATACATAATGATATATATATTAAACAAAGCAGCAAGAAAAAAAGAAAGGTAAAGCAACCGACCAGATGGGGACGCTTCACGAAGAAAGAGACGCACAATTGTTCAGACAATGCCTTGCTTCTTTTTTTTTTTTTTTTTCCTCTACTCTACCCTTTGTTTCAAAGATTCTTTAACTTTAACTGCAGTTACTATTTAACCGTTAATGATGGTTGTTCACGAGATCCCAGATCGTATGCTGTTCATATCAATCGCATCATTTTCATTGCATAGTTTTTTTTTTCTTTTTTCTTTTTTATATGGACTTGTAGATATGGTTTAACTTGAACATAATTTAAAGAACAGAATTGAAGTTTATTGGTGTTATGTAATGAAAACTGGCTTTAGTTTGAGTTGAAGACCTCGCTTCACCTTCTTTGCTCATACTAAGCCCACATTCAGATTTGCTTCACCTTTGCATACGAAATCAGTCTTGGAAGAAACTCAGACATGGAATATACTTGATCTGCTCATGGCATTTGATTCCTTCACACTACGGAAATAGATACAGGTAATAAAGAATGCTGTACTGCTAATATACCTATTGTTTCCTTGGTGGTAGTTATTACAGTTTATCGGCTATTCTTCCCAATGCATCGACAAGCTTATTAAGAGCTGCTACTATATCGTTCGATTGCTCCCTTCGTTGCTCTCTCTCAAGACGAAGATGGGCAGTTTGAGCTTCGACGTAAGAGCTAAGTAATCTCTCGTTCTTCTCCAACGCTTCGATCAGCCTACGCTGAAGGCTTACGCCTTCTTCATTCGAATCTTCTGCAACATATCGCCTTCTTTTCCTTCCTTCTTCTTCTTCTTCTTCAGCATTTTGCAGAACATCATCTTCTGATGTCCCTATAGGTTTGCTATTAAGATCATGTTCTGCGCCTGCAATATAAATAAGCTTACTTTGAGCTTTCCTTGTCTTAATTCATAAGCAGTTCATTCAAACTAAAGATGTTAATTAGTTAAGAAAAATAGTACGTAGCTTTGGTATATACATACATACCCCGAATCGAAGGAGCAGGGTCGGATTCTGCTTTCACGGGGCTCCGACCCGATCCATCTTGCTCCTCCTCCTCCTCCTCCGCCACGTCGCCGACGGAACCGCCGTCGAGAATATCGTAGACCTCCCTATCGAAGAACCCAGGCAGCTTCTTCTCCCTTCGCAGGTCGCTCCTCATGGCCCAGTACGACTCCGTTCCGCCGCCGTTGCCGACGACGTTGGCCTCCCATTCCTTGATCTTCTTGTAATCGGCCCAAAGGTTGCTCCACCGCTTTCTGCACTGGACCGGCAGGCGGTCAACGCCGTGCCGCCTGCAGTACGAGCTCACGGCGGCCCACTTCGACTCGTGGCCCGACCGGCGGGTCCGTCCGACCCGATTCTCGGATACACGCTTTCCCTGGACGAGTACGAGGATCTCCTGCCTCGTCCAGCGCGGCAGGCGAGCTGCGGAGGCGGCGGCGCTCTTGCTCGACGACGGCTCCCCCGCCGCCACCACCACCGCCTCGTCGTCGTCGTCCATTACATCCACGTCAGCGCGAAACTTTTGACTTTCGTTCTGAGATTTTGGGAGAGGTTTGCCTTAAAAGGAGGGGATTTGATATGAGTGCAAGCTAATGGCAAGGATTAGTGACCACTAACGATGATTAATGCTGTGACGACTTTTTTTGTCGTATTTGTTTCTCAAGGTAAGAAAGTAATAGCTTGAACTAGTGGAACTATTTCTCTTTTGGTCAAAATTATGCACTCATCTCAACTATCTATTCCTTGCAAGAAATGATATTATTGGTAATAATGTTCGAAAGTCACACAAGATATGGATGTAATGGCCCTTATCCTAATGCTAGGACTAATTCTCAATTGATTAAGTAATAAGATACCCCTACATTTATATTTTCTCGTCTTTACCTACTCTAAATATTAAAAAAAAAAAGATCAGCAAGGGAAGGGAGACTTTATTATCAGTGTCATGTCTTAATCTCTTCACCAATAACATAGATATTCTAATTGTTTTCTGGAAGGAGGCCACTTCTTGGATTCTGGGCTTCATATAAATCAAGTAGAAATGGGCTTGAAGCCCATAAACGGCCCAAATAGCAAAGAAATAATTAATTACGCACGTATGATATTTATAATTGAATTATAGATGATTTCTACGGTGATGGGTGCCTAATTCAAAACTTAGGCAAGCCCATGCTTTGTTGATGAATTACGTCTCCGTTGAAGAGCAAACTGGACAATGAACGACCCTATCAAGACAGGATAATGTTATCTATTTTATATAATTTTTTATAATTGTCTAGCTAGAGAGACTATTGATTACGCCATAAATATATCGAAAATAGTGCCCCCGACCTAATGCTAAGTTGTGGTTATAATGTTTGTATATAATAATATACACACTCGCCGATATAAAATATGTGTAGATATTTTAAAGATTTTCCAAATAATAATATTATAATATTAACAAAATCTATAGCACAATGGCACATACATCGATGCCCCCTTCAAATTAAAGGGAAGCACCACCTAAACCCTAAAAAGTCGTCGAACTCTAATATACAATCATTCACTGATAGCAAGTCAGGGTCTTTTTGGTCATTTCGATGCATCATATGACGACGACGTCAGTCCAACTAACGCTAACCACCGACCGATTACAACATAGTTTTTTGACGCCGTTAAGGCTTTTTAACGGCGATCAGCCCATGCCTTAAGGGCGTGTTATTCTCTGCATTGGGGTGCATAGGAAGTTGTGTTTATGGGCCATTGATCTCGAAAGAGGTTTAAAAGAAATCTTTAAATAGTAAAATCCTTCAATTTTGATCTTTTCTCCTTCAATATTCTATCGTTCAATAACCGACGACATAGAATAATAAGATTCTTATTTTCTAGCCGGCTTAGTAATTTTTGTTTCACTCGAGACAGAGACATATACCAATTTTAAAAAAACATAAAAAGGAAATGAGGTTTTAGTATGGGACGGTGTAGATAAGCTTGCGACAGGCAATAAATGTCCATCATCAATCTACCTTCACTTATTTCTTGAATTTCCCTGTTTGTCTTTAAAAAATAATAATAATTTAAAAGAAAATTGGAGAGTGCTAATTCTTTCTCTTCTGAGCCTAAAATTTCTGCTATTTTTAGTGTTTCAATTGGTTTTCTTTTTCATTCAAACCCCCTTCACATGTAAAGGAATATCTCCATTTACCTCTCAAGTCTCGACATTTTCTTCGAATTTTCCTGATTTGATCGTTTTAATGAAATCGGTGGAGATCACGATCTCCGCCGTGTTGTGACGTAATCTCCGCCAGCTGAAGAAGATAAAGCTGAGCTGATTTATGTCGGAGAAAACAGAGAGAGAAGGTACAATCATCATATAGTGACAAAATTAATTATTGAAGCATGAGAAAGAGAGAGTATGGGAATGGGGACATGTGGTTAACGTGTAATGTAGAGGAAACAACGATGAAGAGAGAGGGTGATAGAGTCAGAGAAGCATCTTCTTCTTGTACTTGATTGTTGTTTGGGATTAAAAAGGAAAAAAAAAATATTTAGTTTTGTTGAGGAATAAGGTAGGAGCTAATGTACACGGCACAGATATCACATTTCTTCGGCATCAAAATGAGGCGTGTATGTATTGATAGGATAGATCTCTTTATCTCTTCTTTGAAGTAACAATCTTTCTCTAACCGTGCCTTGCCTTTTGCCGCAATTTATACTCCTGTCTTTTGTCTTAATATAATCGGCTCACATGTTTTGTTTCTCTGTCTCTCTAATTTTCATTTGTTTTAGCTAACCCCATACCCTCTGTGTTCACACCCTTGTAGTTTCTTATTTCCTAGAACCGTTTGTCTATTATTTCTTTTCTTTTCACGGGTTTTGTTTTCTGTCTTATGTAAGACGGTGGTGGTGTAGTATTTTGAGGTTAGTCTGGCTAGAAAAGTGTTAGGATGGCTTGATGTTCAGTTTTTTATTGTGAATTCTTTGTGGTTATAGTATGAAGGTGGCGTCTTGAGGCTGCTTAAGGGTGTTCCAGTGGAGTTGTGGATGAATGACCTGAATTATAGGAGATTTTGATGTGATTTTAGCTGGATTTCCTTTCATCGATCTGCTTTCTTTTGTGAAAATGGGAAACTCATTTTTGTGGTTACAGCTATGTGAAATGTTTGTTTAAAAATTCCATTTTAGTTACCGGGTCTTCAATGAAACTTTTATCATGTGCAATTTGTAGAAGTAATAGGTTTTGGCAACCTAATACTACTCCTGAAAATCTCAACTGCATCTGCTCTACTTTTGTTTATGAAATCCAGCTGTATTTTACCTGCTTATGTTGTTTTAACTAGATTGCTTGTCTCGAGGTTTATATCTTGTCTTGTCATTCTGGTCTTTATGCTCTCAAGTTTTCCATTTTGCAAGCACATGAGCTGTAATTTTGAATTGTTCTGTGTAGGTTTTCTTGCATATTATCCTCTAGAGCTCTCTCCACATTGTCGATGCATTCGTTCTGTGGCTATAGCTAAGGGCTTCATTAGTTTTTAGAAAATCAAAATGCCATCTGAAATGACGAAGCCTCCAGGGTTTTCTCCTTCGTCGTTTTTCTCTGATGAAATCTTCTTCTCGGATGAGGTAGTTCATGATTCCCTAGAATATTTTCGAGATTATGACACCTAATGGCGCTTTCTGGCACAATTTATAGTGAAGAGAATAAAGAAAAGTGTCCCTTTTTTTGTACTTTTTGCCACTTTATTGATGAGAGGCTGATCACTTAATCTCATACTTTCCAGAGGCAGGTTGGTGCACGGAAGGCGGACCACAGTTATTCTGGTTAGGGTTCATGATTAGTTTTTTCCATTCACCTCATGCACGTGTCCTGAAATTTCGGTTAGGAACAAGTGAACTACTTTCGTCTGAGTAATATTATTTTATCACGATTTGTGATCAAAATAGTTGTTAAACATGAACTATTATGTTATGAGTTAATTATCTGTTCTGTAGATATTTTTTGTTCCATAAATTACTTTGCGGAGATTTTTCACAATGAGTCACACATTCGTAAAACGTCAAATGATGGATATCAGTATTCAATGCAGGTTCCCCTGAAATTAGTGTGTATTTACTTTGACTCAAGTAATATGTTTTCGCACATTCAGGAAATTTCATTTACTTTTGACTGATTTGCGGGTGTTTTCCAGGCTTGAAAACACATGGCTTATTACGAACCGAAGGTATTTCTTCATCAAATCTTGGAAACAGACTAGCTCCAAACTCTGAGATGGAAAAGGGTTTTGGTCTTCCTGAATACTATCTGGATCGTGGTCGAAACACTACTCTTTCTGTTGGGAAGCATATATTGGGAACAGAAAGAGAAGACAGCCATTCCTTGCCTAGTGCCGCCATCCCTGACCGAGGTGCTCGATCTAATCAGGATATGGATTCTTCCTACGTCTTTGATGGAAATTTAGTCAATGTCATGGGAACTCAGCATGAAAACGGTCTCTTCTCAAGCTCATTGTCAGATCTCTTTAATAGAAACTGTACGTCCTTTATGTTTTGCCCTTTATTTTAATGTTAGCTGCCTACAATCGGCTACTTTCTGAGATTGGAATTAACATGTCGGCGATCTATATTTCTGTTTCACAGTAAGAGTATCATTTAACTCGTCACATGGCCAGTCCATTGGTGCTAGCGCTGCTGCCCCCCAACACAATGAGGAGGATGCTTTTGGATCGCTTGAGGAACTCGAGGCTCAAACCATTGGTAATCTCCTCCCCAATGATGACGATGACTTATTCTCTGGTGTGAACGATGGGTTAGACAATTCTATACGACCTCATATAGTTGAAAATATGGAAGATCTGGACCTTTTCAGCAGCGTTGGAGGTCTCGAACTTGGAGAAGATGGGTTTTCACGTAGAAATATAGAAATGTCTGATGTGAACTCTATCAACCAGCAGCGTATTTCAAGAACACTCTTTGTAGGAAATATAAACAGCGCCGTCGAAGATGCCGAACTCCGCATCCTTTTTGAGGTAATAATTGCTCATCTTTGTCAAGTGAGCTGAATGGTTGCTGTCGGTGGTTCTGTTTGATAATTTTTTTTTTCTTATTACTGTAGCAATTTGGAGACATATGGGTCCTGCAAACAGCGTACAAACATCAGGGGTTTGTCATCATATCTTATTTCGATATTCGAGCAGCCTGCAATGCAATGAAAGCTCTGCAAAATAAATTATTAAAGCATAGGAATCTTGACATACATTTCTCGATTACAAAGGTGATACTCTAAAATTTCCTGAACTCGGTCCTTTGAAAATTGCTTATGGACCTCTGACTCTGGTTGCTTTTGTCAGGATAATCCTTATGCCACAGATACAAGTCAGGGTACTCTTACTGTTTCTAATCTTGATTCCAGTGTTTCAAATGATGAACTTCTCAAGATCTTTAGTGTATATGGGGAAATCAAGGAGGTAATTTTGAATTCTAAGTTAATTTGATTGTTTATTCGTCTACAAAAAGTTTACAAATACATGTTTTCTTGGTTCTAGATACGTGAGGCATCAAATAGCTCCAATCACAGAGTTGTGGATTATTATGATGTTAGAGCCGCTGAATCTGCTCTGCATGCATTGAACAAGTTAGACATTGCTGGGCAGCAGATAAAGATAGAACAGGGCCAACCTGCTGGCACAAGGTGAACTAATTTTATAATCCCTCTGTCCCAATTCTTTTTGGACATTTGGGGTGTGGCACGCAAATTAAGAAACTGAATGTTTTAATAATATAGTGTGTTGGAAAGGTAAAAAAGTGTATATTTTGGCACGTCTTTTAAGAATATTTAATATTATTATATTGATTGTTTGTGATATGTTTTTTGCTAAATAAGGAAATGTACAAAAGAAGTGGGACGCCCGATTTAGTAAAATGTACAAAAACTTTTGGGACGGAGGGAGTACTTTTTAAGCTAATTTTTTAACCTTTTTCGCCATACATTCTTGTAATGCAATTAAACATTTAAAGTTGGCATTAGCTGAAACCAGATACCAGAAACTGTGTTATTAATTATTCCGGCTCTCAATAATGACCATATTCCATGTAGATCAACACCGCCTTTTTCTTTGGAGCCGGAAAAAGAAGAATCTGGGTTTCTGCTGCAACAGCATTGCTTGCCAAGTAACTTAAAAACTGCATTTCCTGGTAACTCATCTAGTTATATGTATCAATTCATCTTTCATTTTTTATAGGCAGTGGATAGTTTTCATAATAACTTTACTGAAACGATGTAGCAGGACCATCTTTACATCGTGGAACCATGTCCATGAATGATAATGGTCTTATTGTTGGCCCTCGATCTGCTAATGGAAGTGTTATGAATCCAATAGTGGATAATATGATTCACCATGGTATATCATCCATGGGTAGAGGTGAAGCTGGAAAAAGTCAACCCGGTCATCTTCGGAACCACGGGATGTTTGAACTCCAGGGATCTTCAAATTTCCATCCTCATTCACTTCCAGATTATCACAGTGGTTTATTAGATGGATCATCAAGTTCCTTGTCTGCAAACATACGTCCGACAGAACTAATTGATGGCCAGCAGTTTCGCGGAGTTGGCTCTAATGTGCAATCCCTGGAGTTAAATGAAGGTTATCAATTTGATAAGTTCGTCAATAATAAGAGTTTTTAGGCTCTATGTTTGCAGAGTTGGCTCTATAGTTGTTCTAGCCTCTGTTTTTAGCAACATTTGCACTAACCCTACATTTTACTCTTTGCATTCACCTCTGGAAAAGAAAAAGTAGTACTTGTAACAAAATATTTCCCATACCATACCATCAATATTGTTTTAGGACAATAGAAACAAGTACGTAGTTATGAGTCTAATGACCTAGTCGGCCATCTTGAAGCTATCACATTCTGTGATGTTTCTTTCCAGGTTTTGCGTCCTCGGGTAATGGAAGCTGTGCATCATCTGGGCTTCACTATATGTGGAATAACTCACATCATCCACAGCCTCACAAAATTTTGTGGCCAGGTTCACCGTCATTTGTCAATGGCATTGGTGCTCATCGTCCACAGCAATTAAGTTCGGTTCCTCGAGCACCTGGTCGTATGCTAAATTCACCTCTGACTTCAAACGACCATTACCTGGGATCAGCACCTTCCTTGAGTCATTCTATCTGGGAAAGACTCCATTCTTACACTAGCGAGGGATCACTTGGGGACGTGAGAATTTCCGGAGATAATTCACCTCACCCATTGGAGTTTGTGCCTCCCAACATGTTCCCTAGGGCTGGTGGAAATGGTATTGATGTTCCAATCTTGTCTAAAAGCATGGGATTACATCCTCATAATCAGAGGGGATTGGTGTTCCCTGCAAGAGGGCAAATGGTTCCATTGATAACATCGTTTGATTCTCCCCACGAACGCTCTAGAAACCGTAGGAATGAAGGAAGTCTAAATCAGACAGACAGCAAGAAACAGTTTGAACTTGATGTTGATCGGATCTTGCGTGGAGAAGATAAGCGGACAACCCTCATGATAAAGAATATTCCTAACAAGTATGTTATCTTCCACTAGCGTTATAGGGCCTTCTATTGATACCACAGCTGAGTACTGCTTGATTAAAGGATTTTCCAACTTTAATTTATAAAGATCATATACGCAGCTGTGTGCAATCTTAATCGTCTATTGTTTACAGTTTATTTGCGGTTTAACTTTAGGTACACCTCGAAGATGCTTTTGGCCGCTATTGATGAACGCCACAAGGGGACTTACGATTTCATCTACCTACCTATTGATTTTAAGGTGAGTTCCTTCGGTTTTTGGAAATATCTAGGATGACTACAAATTCCATACAGCAAGTTAACGTTTGAATCACTTATCATTTCTTTTTTGTTGCAGAACAAATGCAATGTTGGATACGCATTTATAAACATGACTGATCCGTCTCTCATAGTTCCTTTTTATGAGGTAAAGCATTGTGAGATTTTTCATATATCTTACTATCAGCATCTGCCCGGAGAGCAAAAATGAAGATTGTGTTTGTAAACCATCACAGACATTCAATGGAAAGAAATGGGAAAAGTTTAATAGTGAAAAGGTGGCATCTTTGGCATATGCAAGGATTCAGGGAAAGTCCGCCCTTATTGCACATTTCCAGAATTCAAGCTTAATGAACGAAGATAAGAGATGCCGCCCTATACTGTTCCATACTGATGGGCCTAATGCAGGTGACCAGGTATGAGCTCAACTTCTTTTATGTGCACCCTTTTTTACTACATGTACGTATCTGTGTATACATATATTGAGGGAGGGAGAGAGAGGAGAGAGAGAGAGAGAGAGAGAGAGAGAGAGAGGGAGGGAGGAGGAAAATGTCATCTTTCTTGTTCATTCTAACATAAATGGATGCAAAGGTCTTACTTCTTCTCGTCACCACAGGTTCCCTTTCCATTGGGTAATAATATTCGACCAAGACCAGCAAAAGTTAGAGCTAGCACGTCCGAGGAAAACGGTCAAGAACTGCTTCGTTATTCTTCAACTGCAGAGGTTTTTTCCAATGGAGACTCGACGCCTGCAACTGGCAAGGATTTTGATTGAGCTGTTGTGTATTCACCATTTTGTGACAGCTAACCATCTGGAAATGTAGCAAGGCCTCTCACAAAGCAGAGGGCCATAATCCCCCCCCCCCCCCCCCACATATTGACATGTTAAGTCTGACCCAAAGCATCAAACGACATATTTATTTGTCTGAGCAGTTAACAGTAGCAAATGCAACTGAGGAGCAATATGTGAAGCTTCACAATTTTGGATGATTCTCATGTATAGAGCTCGTCTCAGGCACTTTTCTTCCCCATGTTTTTTCAGTTTTCTCTTGATTTTGGGCTCAAAGGGAACTAATACTGTTGCTAATTGATGAAATGTGTCTGTACTCTGTATCGTTTCTTTTGACTTAACTAAGATTTACAGTTTTCCCCCGAGCTTCATGTTCTTTAACTGTTAGATATCCCGGTTATAAATCCGTTGTCTGTGCAGTTCAGTGATAAAACCAACATCTTTATCAACGAAAGGAGCATTTTCACATCACGAAATTGAGTTTGCAGAAACTAAAAACAACGATTAGATTTCAAGCATCTTAAAAGTCATCATTCAACAAAGGTTTCTTCTCCTTTCGAGTCACAGCCACAGCTTAGCTACTCATTACTGGTGAAAACTCAGGTCATTTTGGGTACAAGATGTCATAATGACCAGGCCGATACAACAATGTAACGAAGGGTTTGAACCCATTAAGGTCACCGACTTTGGCACTGGAAGAATCGCCGTCAAACGTAGGAGTGAAATCGTGATGATTCACACTGACCACATTACCTTTATCGTCGTGGCTCCGATCAAGGTACACGACGCGGATTGGTACGCCCAAAGCATCAGATAGAGCTGTAATGTGAACATGATCGCTCTCTTCACCCATGGGTTCCACTGATGACTTGCAGAACTAAAGAAAAAAAATTGGGGGTTCATTTCTTTATCATGAATATGAAGACAGATATGTGAGGAAATGGTTAATATGACAAGGAACCAACCTGCTCCACGGTTGAATTGCTCAATCCTTGGATGAATGGTTCATAGAACTCGGATCGCTTTCTTATCTCGCCAGAGGTAGTAAACCTGAAGAACATTACAACTATCGGCAAGGATCGTTTAGTTGGCAATACTATAGAGATGAAAGAGTACAGAAATTTGGTCTGTTTGTTGTTTGTGAAATGTTTGGTCCTTACTCACCATAGTCCGATACTGACTGAGCTCTACTTCTTTCGACAAGTTCATCATGGCTGTGGTTGTAATGTAATAAACCAACAGTTATATACCTAGACTGATGAAAGAAGGCCCATGGCAATCAAGTAAAGTTACAAATAAGTAGGGAACCTGATGGAAACGTCACCCCCAGAAAGAACACTGTCAAGTTGCTCGAGGAATAGCTGAAAGAAGAGGAAGATAACCATAGTCCATAAGCATTGGCTTTTAAGTAAGTCACAATTTTACTTCAACCACGGCCTCGTTCTTGCTGATACCAAGCCTTTTACTAATGTATCATCTTTTATACATGGTTGGTTAAATAGTCAACCGTATAGAACCAGGGAGAACGCATTGAACCATGCAGTTCACATCAAGTAAGAAAGAATGATACCGAGAAAAAATCTTCAAAAGTGAACTCTGAGTAGCCCAAATTGAGAAGATTATTCCTGCATTGCTCTATCTTGACTTTAATTCGGTCAACTTCTGCCTTATCTTGTGAATCCAGAATATGTTCCTATATTGTTGGAGATGAAATACACGAAACATACGCACAAAAAGTTTGCAAGCAAATATTTGAAGATGGAAAGTTGATATCCATACAAGGTATGCAAACATGAAGCCACGAAAGAAGCAGTTCCCATCTCCACGTGTCCGTCTGATGGCAGCATATTGTTCACTCAGGATCTGAGAAGCTTGCAGAACTTAAAACTCTAATTTGAAGAAATGCAAACAGGATGAAAAAACAAAGCAAGCTTCTAGGACACGCTGACCTCGATTTTCTCCAGCAAAATTGAACTTCCAGATTCGTATTCAGCTTTCAGTGAAGAAAGAGATTCCTATAATAAAATAACAGAAGTTAAACATATTGATGGATAAAAGCACTCAAAAAAATGGGCAAAATAGAGGTTTCCAGGGGTGAATGGAGAATCTCGTATATCAGCTATGCATATGATTTGATATCGTCAAACCTTTAGCCTGAATGAATATTCAAATCCCTAGATTATTCATTTTACCTTGTCACCAACATATGGAATTTTCCCAGCTTCTTCAGCCTGAATTGCAGATTGCTGCTGCATAATATCATCGTCCCTGAAGTTTTCCCAGTCATCAGTTTCAGAATCTTGTGCCGGTTTGACATTGTTCGTAGCAGATTCCATCACTTTCCCCTCTTGATTCTGCATCTTAACACGAAATAATGAATCCTCAAGAAATCGCGTGCAAGAAAACATTAAAGTTCTCAAATCGTATTTCCACTCATATGCAATTTCAAACAAACAAACCGAAGCAAATAAACTAGAGTAACAGCCACATAAATCAGGTAAACCCCAGTTCAAAGAAAAACAAAGGATCAAGAGAGTCTTACAGCTACCGCTACTGAATTGATCCCACCTGCAAAAAAACGTACTGTGAGAGAAAGAAAAGACACGAGCTATAGATCACATGCATCAGCATCTCAATTCAATTTTCACTCCGACAAACTACCCCTCGTCAAACGCAACGGCCAATAATCTGTAAAGGTAAGATGCATCACTCTCATTCATACCAAGAAACTCCAACGCATAAATTCGAAAATCGACTGATGAAAACAAATCACAAAATTAGCGACGTAGCACTAACCCAGACAGAACGGAACAGATAGCTGATTCGAAGGCTAGAAGAGTGTGATTTTACTGCGTCAGCAACATTTGACATTTTACTGCCAAAGCAAACTTTAATCGATCGTCCCAAGTACTAAAATGGGCCAAAAATAAAATGGGCCGATATTTCATATGGGCCTACGCCCAATGAGTACTACGTCAGTTAGCCCACCAGCCCATATTAATATGGCAAAGGAGATAGCCAACAAAGCATGGGCATAATTGGAAAAAGACTGTGTGGCCGTTAACTTCCCGCGGATTATTCCCCACGCTTATGTAGAACAACATAGAAAATAGAGAAACTTAATACTCCATCTGAATATAGATGGCTTCAATCTCAGCCGTTGGATCTCTATCCAAGCCTTTTCAGAATACTCCGGCGCCACGTGTACAACTTCCACCATCGCGAATCGCCGTCGCTAGACTTCCGGCCAGCTCATCACCGTCAGCCTCTTTAGGTTTGTGCTGTACAACTCTCTTTTTGTCACTTTTGGGCTGCTTTATGTATGTTTTACATATTTATTTTTGCTCTTTACTGATGAATTGAAGATGGAATTGGGCAATCGGAGCAAGGCCCGCCGGCAATTGATCGTAGGCGGGTGATTTTGTCTGGCGTAGGATTGTTGTCCGTGGCGGTTTTTGATTGTCGGACAAACGAAGCTGCACTTGCATCTGAATATGCCGATAGTAATGTTTAATCCTTTTGCCATTTCTTCCTTAATTATTCTGCTCATAGTTGCTCTAGCTGAAACTATTAAATTTGTGGGATCCCAAGCTGATTTTCCTTTTATATATTTCAACAAAAAAAAAGAAAGCTTTTTGTGCCATGAATTTCAGTTTTCACTATACAGAAGCAAATTCCTTTCATCAATACGAAGAAATAGAGAGTTGAGATAACAGATTGGTTCTTGGCATAATTATCTAATCCATAATGTGCAGCCTAGTGGCTCTGAAGACTAATTGTAGGCTCACTCTTTGAGCATACAGTGCCAGCACTGCGTGGAAAGGACTATGGAAAGACAAAGATGCGATATCCTGACTACACCGAAACTCCATCAGGTCTTCAGTTCAAGGTTGTCTGCCTCTTAAGAGCACATAATCACTTGTTAATTTGTCATTCTTTCTTTATGTTCGAATCCAACGCTTGTGGAAATCGCAGGACTTACGAGTTGGGGATGGCCCTACTCCTAAGCCTGGAGAAACCGTAGTGGTAAGCACATCATAAGAAGCATCTTAATGTCATTTAAACAATAGTTTACAAAGTTTCCCAAGTGTAAGCCGACAATGAATGGATACTTTAGGTTGATTGGGATGGTTATACAATCGGTTATTACGGCCGCATATTTGAAGCTCGAAACAAGACCAAGGGTGGCTCCTTTGTGGTATTTAAGCTTTCGCTTCACGACCATCTTATGTTGTTTTCATTTCTTCCTTTTATCACCGTAGCTTTACACAGGGCGATGATAAAGATTTCTACAAGTTCACATTAGGATCTCAAGAGGTTGGTGGGATATCAGTTTTTTAGCTATTGTTAGATTTGGCTCATTTTCCGTTAACACCAGTTAGTTCCTCCCAAGGTCATCCCTGCATTTGAGGAAGCTGTATCAGGCATGGCGCTAGGTGGCATACGAAGGTTTTCGTAACTATATATTATTATGTACATGGCATTTCAAAGCTCATTCTATTGCTTTCTTTCTGAACCATTGCTTCTTATTCCCAGGATTGTAGTGCCTCCTGAACTAGGATATCCCGACAACGACTACGACAAGAAGGGTCCAAGACCAACAACGTTCTCTGTGAGTTCTCTATATATATCATTTAAGTCAATATTTGTCAATAGAAGTGTTGTTTCATATGAACAATATATATATATATATATATATATATATATATATATACATACATTTAATGTATACATTATGTGGTTAACAGGGCCAAAGAGCTCTCAGTTTTGTGTTGAAGAATCAAGGATTTATCGATAAGACTCTCTTGTTTGATATTGAGCTTCTTAAAATCCTGCCAAGTAAGAGTGGTTGAATTCATAGTTTGTGTTTCCCTCGATCATCATAAATGTTTCAAGGTTACTGACGGTTATAAATCCATTATGCTGTAAGGTTTTATCAGAGTATGTATTATTTATTACATGGAAGAAAAGATAGAGATAACAAAGATATAATGGCCTTTAACAGCCAACGACCTTCCAAGTGCGACAATTAATGCTGTAATGATCTTTTCTTATATTTAGACAGTGAGCTTTGTTAGACCACACCTCATACGACGTCATTGAGGCCGATTGATGCAAATGTCATTTTCGTTATATATAACAAAGGATATATATGCTTGAGGAGAAAAAAAAAATTGTAAACGAAAGCAACAAGTGGAATGATGAGAATCAGTTTGAATCTCATAAGCAACTCATTCACTAATGAGGCATCTCTTACAACATGTTTGACATCATACAAAAGAACCAAACTTAGTGGCCTTACTAGAGATAGATACAAATGCTTTCAACTCTTGAATAAATAGAAGAGAAGAGGTGTAGCGCAAATACAGAGTTATGGCTGCTGCAAATGATAGAGAAATCAAGTCAACTGAAGCTAAACATGTCGTCCCATCATTGCTCAACTTAGAATCAAGAAACGACGACGATCATAGAACAGAAGGGCCTTATAATGTTTCTCGCGTCGAATTTGATGCTAGAGAAACAAGTGGAACAACGCCGGTTACTATCCGAGGAAAGCCTCTCTCTGACCTCCAAATGTCGAAAACCGGCGGTTGGCTTGCTGCCTTTTTCATTTTCGGTAAAAAGAAAAAGGGAAACCCCGACTTCTTTTTCCCATATTTCTTGCATCATCCTCGGGCATTTTCAGACAGTTTTAACCTTTTGTACTGCAGGGAATGAAATGGCAGAGAGAATGGCTTACTATGGACTATCTGTGAACATGGTGGTGTTCATGGTCAGCATCATGCATCGACCATTCGAAAGCTCGGCTAATGCAGTAAACAACTTCTTAGGAATCTCACAAGCATCCTCTGTCCTTGGAGGGTTCTTAGCAGATGCGTATCTCGGTAGATACTGGACCATAGCCATCTTCGCATCGATTTATCTTGTGGTAAAACATAGGCAAACAAGTTAGCTTTCTTTGAAATCCCCACGTAACGATCATAATATGAGGCTCACCAATTCGTTTATTTCTTGGAGGGTCTAATTGGGATAACCCTTAACGCAAGTATCAGAACCCTTCAGCCCAACCAAGACAGATGCGATGAGATCAATCTCCTTCTGGGATTTTGCGAACCTTCAAAGACATGGCAGATGACGTACCTCTATGCAGTCCTCTACGTCACAGCCCTTGGGGCAGCGGGAATAAGACCGTGCGTCTCTTCCTTCGGCGCTGATCAGTTCGACGAAAGGAGCAAGATCTACAAAGAACAGCTAGACAGATTCTTCAACTTCTTCTACCTATCGGTTACTGTGGGTGCAATCGCAGCATTTACCGCAGTAGTTTACATTCAAATGAAGCACGGGTGGGATTTGGCCTTCGGGTCCTTGGCGATCGCTATGGGAACTTCGAATCTAGTTTTCTTTCTGGGCACTCCTCTTTACAGACACAGGTTGCCAGGTGGCAGCCCACTGACCCGCGTGGCGCAAGTCTTTGTCGCCGCTTTTCGTAAGAGAAAGACTTCGTGGGACAGTGGAGATGGCTCGGGATTGTACGAGCTTCCTGGTGAAAGATCAGCCATTAAAGGTAGCAGCAAGATTCTTCACACAGATGATCTCAGGTGATGCCTTGTTTTGTTTCGTTTCTAGGATCTGCTTTTCTTCCATTCTGAACACCTAACGTCAGCAGATGTTTGGACAAAGCTGCTCTGAGACCGAAGGAAGGTCAGAATCAAAGCCCTTGGAGACTATGCACCGTAACGCAAGTCGAAGAAGTCAAGATCCTCTTAAAGCTCATCCCAGTCTCAACTTGCACCATCATGCTCAACCTTGTCTTGACTGAGTTTCTAACCCTCTCAGTACAGCAAGCATACACGCTAAACACACACATGGGCCGCCTCAAACTCCCCGTCACTTCCATGCCCGTTTTCCCCGGACTCAGCGTGCTCTTCGTTCTCTCACTGTACTACTCAGCGTTTGTTCCCATATCTAGAAAAATCACTGGCCATCCACATGGAGCCTCTCAGCTTCAAAGGGTAGGCATTGGTCTGGCGATGTCTATCTTATCCGTCTTGTGGGCTGGTTTTTTCGAGAGATACAGAAGAAACTACGCAATCAGACGCGGTTTTGAAGCAGTTTTCCTCACTCCTATGCCTGATTTAAGCGCCTTTTGGTTGCTGATACAGTACTGCTTGGTAGGCATTGCTGAGGTTTTCTCCATGGTGGGCTTACTTGAATTTCTTTACGAGGAAGCGCCTGATGCTATGAGAACCATTGGGTCGTCATATGCTGCAGTTGCAGGTGGTTTGGGGTGTTTTGCCGCCACTGGGCTCAATAATATCGTCAAGTCAGCGACTGGGAATGCAGCAAAAGGAAAGCAGTCGTGGCTTTCGCAGAATATAAACATGGGGCGATTCGACTACTTCTACTGGCTTCTTACGGTAATGAGCGCGATCAACTTCTGTGCCTTTCTTTACGCTGCGAGAAGGTATAAGTACAGGGAAAAGCATGTAATAGAAAATAGGGGCAAGATAGTGCCTTGATTCTGTTAGTTTCCACGTAAACTGAGTCATAGGTTATGTAATGCGGTGTGACTTGCATTGAGCATTGGTGTGTATAAAGGCTCAAACAATAAGCAGAGTCACGTAAACTACACCAGCTAGTTATTGCCAGGACCCAATGTTCAATATCAGATGTTCTTTACTTGTATATAGGAATATTAGAACAGCGATGAATACTGCAAGCATACCATCGTGATCAAACGCAAAGATGAAGTCATATATATTTAAAAAATGTCATTGCCATTAAACTTCATGGAACGATTGAATGTCTCTTGACTTGCATTTGACATTTCTCTTTACCTATCTGTAAGTACCTAGTTCTGTCAACAGCTACAAATAACAATCAACAGAGCCAAGAAAGACAAACCTTCACAAACTCAAAATGAAAAGCTCTCACCTGGAAATTATCATAAAATACAGTACACACTATGAAGCCCTCTTCTAGATGTACTTCAGCCCAGAGAGGTACTGCTGTCTGGATATTATATACTGAGCCAGGGAATATATGACACCAAGAAGCCCCAAAATCTTGATCTTTAGGACATCGGTCATTAGCACGGGTGGCAAATTGAGAGGTATAGTAAGCAACGGCTTCGAATCAACCTTTCTTGTGAGGCTCCAAACGAAACGATTGAAAAGGATATGGCTTGGAAACGTCAGAACAAGAAGAGCCAAGTTTTTCACTGCAAATATCCAATCGGGTCCACCGATATCGATTCCCCATCCTCCGTTTCCATGCCAAACGTCTTCCCATATGCTGTAGAAAGCAGTCAAACCCAAGTATCCAGATATAGCCACAGTAACAGGGAAATACCTTTGCTTGTCCCCAAAGTCCGCGAAGAAGTCTGAATCTTGGTTGAGTAGTAACAGAATTGGTGCCAAAAAAAATATAGCACGGTTCGACCCACCAGTAAGGTGCACGTTCAAGATCAGGCATATGACAAAAGATAGTATCGTAGCAACATTACCAACAGCAGGCATCCAAGCTCCTTCTGCAGCCATCTTCTTTATGGTAAATGTAGGCATCGTAGAAGCCCTTCGTTGCTTCATAAATCTCAGCCTCTGAGGAATTGTAGCCGAACTGCTCTGACCCGATTGGGCATGGCGGATCCCACCTGCTTCTGCGAATTTTCCACGCATCAGTGAGACCAACTCAAACTTTATCTCAAGTGCAATGAGCATAAAGATTGCAGCATATAAGCCAAGTAGGGACGTTCTTGCACCCTCGATGGCAAGTAATGTTGCAATCCTACTGTCCTCTTGTGAGTTTTCTTCAATGCCACTCTCCTTGAGATAGTTATTGGTGATTCTCACTTGGCCCTCCAGTAAATAAGTGACCGGAAAGAGGGCCACAATCAGTGCAAATACCCAAGGCAACAGCTTCGTGCTTGAGGCAGAAGGTAAGTGAGTGAAGACCACAAACACTGATGTGCAAATCATCGTGCCAATGATGAGAGCGTGCAGAATTAATGACTCGAGAAAGTATTCTGCAGCAATATAACCTCCTAGGGCAATTCCCAAGGCAACAGCGTAAGTGGTTCTCAGCTCCACAATGTATTTGATTGGAATGATGGAAGTGACAGCGGCAAGGGTGAGCAGGACGGCTGCAATGAGCAGCCATGATGGCCACGTTGGTTTAGATGCCATGAAGCCATATATGGAAATATCATCAGCAGATTGATGGGTGTATCTGAACGTGTTAGAGTGATAAACGGGGGATATAGGTAATGGTGGTTGCATTAGGATGAAGAGGAGACCGGATGCTATAACCAACACCAAGTATCTCTTAGCAGCCTGCAACAGAAATTAATAATATCTTCAGTAGTATTTTAAGAAAACGCTTATTAATATGTGCTACGGTTTATCAGCAGTGGTCATCAAACCTCACTATTCAACTTTAAAGAACATAAAAGATATGTCACAAAAAGTCGAGCTTCGATAACTTGATGGAAGTCATTTTCGACATTAACCACAAAGCCTAAGCATGAGAGATTCTCAACACAAGATACCCAGTAAAAATTAGAGGTCAGTAAATTGGTCCACTAACTAAGAACGGAAGATCTATGTAAAGATAACACGGCAGATTATCGGAGTTAAACATCGATATGCCACCAAATAGACTTACCATTACGTGGGGAAAGTGAAGCACAACAATTGGCAGAGAAGCCAGTCCCATCAACAGTATGCAATAGCCCAAAAGTAATCCGTCAGATGGAGCCCTCCCGTTCCACCATTGCAGAGCTTCAAATATTGTTTCACGACAAAACCAGACAGATAAAGCAACAACTCCAGCATGCACATAGCCTTGCCAAGGTTTCATCTTTGATGCTGTTTTTGGATTTATCCCTACACAGTAATTGAACAGGCTAAGCTCACTAGGAAAGTGATATATTTCAAATAAAGAAAATGCTGCAAACTCACTTGTAAAGCAACAACGGAGGAGAAACTGCTAAGAGAAGAAGAGCAGATACCCATAACACATTTTTTGATGACATGAATAGCAGAGACAGCTTTGAGAAATATAGGCAAGTAAGGATCCATGCTGCTTTGGATCCAATTCTCTGGTCTACAGAAAGTCTTCTCAAAACAGCCAACCCCACCAAAGTAGTCATGACAACCATATAACTGGGGTACATCACATCATCATCCATCCCATAATAGTAGATGTTAGAGTAGTTGAAAAAACTGTTTTCAATGTAGCACAACAGCAGTGCATGGCTTATCAATCCAGCTTCAGTCAGGAAACGAAGTTTTGGAGGAAGAGCAGCTAAACCAGGAACTATCATTGCCAGAATTACACTGCCAACTATAAGTTTGCAAAAGGATCTCAAGGACATGCCTGCAATCCAGATATTCAGGTCCCAATAATTATGCATCACGAACCATATTACCATCAAGCTACCGAGGATAACAGACACAGAATATGATGATAAGCTCTTCTTTGTGAAGAAACGAGCCAAATAATATCCGGCGATCGAGGGAAGCGGAAGCAGCTGCAAGTCAAAGGAAAAAGGAATGATCAATATCATGTTCTGTACTTACTATAGAATGATGCACACCTTATCTATACATAATTATTTCATATGTAAAGCAAATTCCCCAAAACAATGGGTATTAATGTTTTTCTATGACAATTTGTTAAGGTATACTTCAATTCGGTTCAGTGCTCTGTCAAACAAACACAAACAAGAGATAAGAAAATTGAAATGAGACCTCGAAAGTGAAAACATAATAGATGAAATACCTAGAGTGGCAAGTATTACAAAATTGACCAAGCAAGATGCATATATTAGTCATTTGATATGAAAACTACATACCAGTATGGGAAACCCCACCACTATAGCTCCAGCGGCACTAACAACAACAGCCAAGGAAGTGAAAACAACTGAACTGAATGCATCGGAAACCATACCGACAGAATAAGTACCAGCAGCTACTGCTCCCCCGAGCATTGTAACAGTAACCAGAAGATAACTCAGTGGTGACGGAACGTGAATGTATCGCCCAAATGCATGGAAAACAACCCTGACCTCCAAGCAGATGACAACAATCACCAAAGCAACGGCACCATTCACCAATCTAATACTCCTCAACTGATTCTCATTCTTTGTCAGCCACCACAACGCCCCTCTCGTAGATGCATACAGTTGAAACAAAAATGGGATAAAGAACAGCAAAAACAAGTCGCAAATAGCCGATCCCGACGAGAACACTACCCGATAATGCGACCCAACGTGAAACAAGAAAGGAACAAACAGAAGAAACAAAGTATGCACGCAACTCTCAAGCTGCCCAAGCACGTAACTGTCACTAGGAACCTCACCGCCATGATACCCAATTTCATGCTTCGATTTAAACGATGAAATACGAGGAATTGAATATAGCCAGTAAAAAACACAGTTAAACGCCATGAAGTAGTAAGCCGCGTTGACCATACCAACTGCCGAGACCGTGGCCCATGTGAAGATAGCAGATGCAACAATGGGAACACAAGCAAATAACAGCCTCTCAAGTGCAATCACGATTGTGGGGTACTCTATCTGCATCCACTTAAACTGGACCGAAACCCAGACACCGATCAAGAAATTGGTCAAAGCGCAGGTGAAGGAAGCTAAAACAGCCAGCCACAAGGAACCAAAGGTGTAGTACAGATTGGAGCTGAAGAAGAAAGCGATCTGAGCTGCGATCAGCGTAAACCAAACCGCAAAGAACGAGCCTGATTTGAAACTGAGGATATCTAGGGTGTACGCGACCATGAGCCCGACGACGAGGACGGCAACGACCGGTCCGCCGCCGAGGTCGAGGAGGAAGGCGGCAGAGGGGACGAGGGCAACTGCGAGCCTGGCGTTGTGGAGAAACGAGTTCATCCTAGGGTTAGTGGACGCGGAGGAGCTATGTCGGCGACTGGTGGCCGGCGATTGCTGGTAGAAGGAGGACGCGGTGGTGCGATTAGGGCTCTGGTGGGTGGGGAACGACGGTGAGCTGGAGGCGGATTGAACGTAAGGTCGGAAGAGGCGGGTGTTGAGCTCCGGCGGCAGCATTTTGCCGGCTGCGGTGGTGGCGGTGGTAATTTTTGAGATCGGAGTGGAGTGTTGGGAATTGAAGTCAAAAGCGATAGGTTTGAGGCAGACTTTGTTAGAAGAGATAGAGAGACAAAGGGTATAACTGGAAATGGAGCTATGGCGAGGGTGAAATTGTCATTCCATGTGACTTCTAATACAAAACCAATGGACGGCCGAGATAGAAAACCTAGTATCCATCCAACGGTGCACGCACATCGTATCCTCACATATATAGTTGCTTCCCTCCATTTTAGCGACTCTTTATATGATTCGAACTTCGAAGCCCTTAGGAACACTTTCATTTTTCTTGCAATGGAGAGAGTTGCATTGCATTAAAACACTTCACCCAATACAAATGGCTACGAAGATCACATCACACATCGTTGCATCGGAAAAAGGTAGTCCGAGCAAGAGTCGATTGCCATGGCATTACATTTGAAAAACCCCAAAAAAATAAGTAAAAAAAAAAAATTCGCCAGAGAAGACAACAAATAGTCTAGAAAGAAAAACGAAGGAGTCACATGGGATCCTTAAACTCGACAAACAAACACCACGCAAATTCCCCGACACAAATGCACTGTTTTTTCCTTTCCATTAATTTATTATTAAATATAAATCCTCAGCGCTTTCCTCAGAACCACGCAAATCCACCCGAGAAACTGCTTCTCGCCCCATTACTGCTGTTATTACTGTAGTCGTCGTAATAATCGCACGAGTCAAAGAAGCCATGGCCACCCATATCAAAGCTTCTCCTCGGCTCAGACAACTCAAGACACCTCATGTCATTCAAGACTCCATGTCCAAGCTCAGACAGCAGCGGCGGCTCGCCGCCGCTGCTGTACGTTATGTCCGGCGGCAAAGGCGGCAGATCCACCCCATTTGCCGACGACGACGGCAGCGGTGGCCGACGGTTGTACTGTTCGCCACCACTCACCTGCTGGCAGTTCCACGTGTCCCCACTGACCTGCTGACCAAACCCTAATACTGCGTTACTGTTCGAATCCGAGTAGTTGCTTCCATGTCCGAAGGAGAACATATGGTCGCTGTTGTAATGGCGGTCTGCGTCGGCGAACAGCAAAGAGGAGAAATCTTCAGGCGATTCGTCGGGGGAGATGATAGAGGTGACCGACGAGCCGTGGGGCATGTCTGAGTAGACGAAGTTGGTTCGAGCCCTGGCTCCACGCATGGACCGAGCGGCTCGGTCGTAGGCCAGCGCGGCTTCCTCGGCGGTGTCGAAGGTTCCGAGCCAGTGGCGTTCTTTGGTGGTGGGGTCTCGGATTTCGGCGGCGTATCGGCCCCACGGCCGCCGTCTGACGCCGAGGAAGCGGTTCGTGGACGAAGTTTCTGATGTGTTCTTCTGTTGGCTTTGGTTGGACGACGACGAAGACTTTCTCTTTGGCTTCGAGGGTGATGGGGCGTTTGTAGTAGTTGTACCACTTGATTTATTCATTTTGATTTATTTTTTAGTTCTTTTTCACTATATAATAATGAAGATGTAGAGTAACTTCTGACAAACGATGACTTATGGGATTTCCTGACAAGAAGCACAGAGAGAGAGAGAGAGAGAGAGAGAGAGAGAGAGAGAGAGTGAATGGATATGCTATGTAATCAGTGTGGCTTTGATGTGAAGAGCTTTTTCAGTTGTGATTTTGGCAGTTGCAATATAGTAGTTTAAATAGGTGGTTTCCCTCCAATTTTTTATTATTTTTTCTTTTTGTAAAGTATGGTATATATAAAATATTATGAATAAAAGATGAACCCAAGAACATGGTTCATCCGAGGGGGTCTAAATTGGATGGATTTTATGGATCGTCACATGCATAATTATTGGCCGTATGCGTTTTCTGATTTTATAATTCGATGATTATTATGAATATATATAGTAGTGTTTGTTTGCATAAATCAAAACATTTATTCTCCCAATAATTACAAGAAATGCCAAACAAGCATTGCACGAACAATACTCACAGATTACATGATTCGTTTTATTTTGTAAGAATAATATATATCTCCACTCCATGAAAAGACTAGATTCTTGGCCATCTATGAAGAGCTTCTTTTATCTGCGATGTCTCATTTATCTATGGGATTATTTGTTATGTGATCCAATGATGGTAATTTCGAGCAATGATTAAGCACGGTGGTTCAAATGATGTCTGTATATCATCGATCATCATTGCAGAATGAGTAGAGGCATAATATGTTTTTACATGCCCCATGTTAGAAAAAAAAGGGGAAGAAGAGACTGAGAGAATATTCACCTCACGTTGAGGCCTTAAAGAGCAGCTTACATGTGTAAGGATGATTAACAAAGGAAGCATGTTCGAAAAGAAAAAGAAACAGAAACACTCCAAAACACGAAACAATTATGTAAATCAGCATAGATAATTACATGGGGCCTTGTTTAAAAGCAAACATAACGAACAAAACCATATAATAATCCGAGCCATGTGCAACCATTTTATACGATAAATATCATTTTTCTTATTGCATGTTCGACTGCTTTTTTTTCATTGGACGTTTATCATATTAGATGCGTTTAACGCACTATTATACTTCGATGATGATAAAAATCTTAACTTTGGAAAAGAAGAGAGGAAAAAAAGAATCTTCAACTTATACATTGTCTTATTTTCTTTGTTTCTTCTGTCATGTGCTTAAGCAGGAAAGTGCCACAGCATTAACTAGAAAGATGCACCTAACAATAATAGACCAGTTGACCTCACCATTGCTCATGTATTTCTTTCTTTCATTTTTTTAAACTACGCATTAAAGAAATGGTATTGTTCTTGACCGACCAGTGACTCATCAAATTATTAGCATCTTTAGATCATAGATTAGTATAGAAAGACGAAGCTACTCACTCTCTTCCTTCCTCAAAGTAATAATTTAGATCGTTTTTGCTTTTCCCAAGGAAGACTTTTGGACCTAAGATAATTGGGCACACGTGAGGGAGGGTTTCATTTTTCATATCAATATCATTCACTGCACGTAAATATTGTATAGGTATGCCTAATGGATAAACATTTCGCATTGAACAGTTTTAAAGATTATAATCAATGTTGACTCTCAAGTAACATAACATGAATGAATTTATTAACTTAGTTTGTAATAACAAGGGAAAGCCAAGCTATGATGTGCACGGCGGAGGATGAGGTATCAAAGCCTAATGAAGGGGTTTATAAGGTGGCGGACATAGTATACACACAACCACACAATAACACACCGCTCATACCATATTGCCCCGAAAATCATTCAAGTAAACGCGAAAACATAGACAACTTTTATTGCTATTATTACGACTCGGTAACCTCGGATTTCACAGGCCCAGCGCTTCCGTTAGGAACATAGAGACTATTGGCGACCACAGAGTCTGTCACTAGTCCCGCCTCGGCGTCGTCGAAATTTAGGGACCCTCTTAGCTTACGGTTACTGAAAATAAAAAAAAAACGAAAAGATGATAAGCCAAACGCCAAAGTGTAGCTGTTAATCGCCAGGGAATGAATGACGAGTTTTTTACCCATTCAAGTGAGTGTTTATGGCCGACAGATCTTTTGAAGGGCTCTGATAGGCGCGGGTGCTCTCTCCCACGCAGGCGTAGTAGCTTTTCGAGCTATGCGAAATCAATGCATCCATCTACAGTATGTCAATTCATTATTTTAGTTGGGAGAAAAAAACTTTGCTGTCAAAGAAAATGCGCCTTAACCTTAGATGAGCGCAGAGGGGAAACGTAAACATTGTGCGCTGCAGATACTTTCTTGGGCGACATATCTGGGAGATTAGGAAATGGAGATGTTCTTGGTGAAGCGGGCAACGGACCTGATAGAATAGAACAGAATCGGAGAGTAAAAAATACATATTGTAGATTTGCCCGTCTGATGTAATTTTCACTATCAACTTTGACAGAAATTTATTGTAAAAAGAATCGCAGCACTGACCGTCTATGCTACTCTTGGCCTTAGAGCCCTGAGGAGTAGCTTGGGCTGAAGCATCTGAGGCAAACTCAGCGAGGAGAGGTTTCACCGAAGGAATAAACATTTCGTTGTAAAATGTGATTATATCGACGTGATCGGGACCGCTTTTCTGTTTTGAAGCATTGATGATGTTATCTTAGACTGGGGTCAAAACATAGGTGATGAGGAAAGAAAAAGGTAACATACTGCTTTGCGCCGTTCGATGTAGACATTACGAAACACTTGCTGTTTGCAATGAGGCTGTTTTCTGTAGTTGAAAATGATTTCTTTGAATGTGAGGTTCAATTGGGAGATCTGCAATGTGTTAGTCATTCAGAAATCGTATACGAGCAAATAGAAGATTGGTGTAATGCATCATATGCGGAGAACAGACCTTGGCAATTCCATAGAGGCTGCAGAGAATTATTTGATCGATGTGTCTGCAAAAGAAGAGATTTGTCCGCTGAACAAGGATCTTTTGGAACAAACCATACATGGACTCTTTTATCTGTTGCGAAAGCTGTAGTCTTTCGACCATACCATTAATTCTAACAGCAGCCAACTTTAAAATCTACATATAAAAGGATTAAGCGTTAGACCAATGTAAAAAAAATCAACACGACACACACGCAAAGATGCTGCATGAGAAATATAATTCAGTACTTAATAAATAAAAAACAACGCGAAGACCAATAGAAACTACAACTTGGATGCCTGCCCAACAAGGTAATTCATCTCAAAAACTACCACATAAGTTTTCTTGTATGTAATTATTATTCCCATTAGTATACCTTGCTAAAGAACACATTGATAGTTGTTTCTGCACACGTCTCTCCTCCACCACCTGGATGTGGTCTACTAGGACTGGAGAAGGATGAAAAATGAGGTCATAAAAAATGAAAGGAAAAGAGGGAACCAAATAAAATAAACACAAGTTGAGTAAATTTCCCTTCTAACTGTTTCCACAATACCTGGCAAATGCAGGCTGCAGTTGTGGAAACTTAGATTTCAGATTGTTATTAAGGGCCAGAAACCGTTCCTTCACGGGTGAAGTGAAGGAATTCCGCTCAACTAGTGCACTTCGATACTCATTGCACACTCTCTTTGGTGACCGCATATCTCCATTCTGACCTGGAAATTTCAACCATGTCATTTGAAAGATCGAGGAATTGAGTTTTGAACAATTAGCTTTGAGTTGAAAAATAAATTTTTCACAGGATGTGAGGGAGACAGCGAAATGATAATAATGCATACCAAATTGCTCTTGCTTGACCGTTGACTGAACAGGTTGTGAGACCCCACATGATTTGTCAATGTGCACAGCAATTGCGTCCAAGGACGGCATAGGTTCAGCTAACAAGCCAAGGCGGGTTATTTCTGCAGAAAGGGTAGGTCTTGCTATAATCAAGGAGTTGTACATGGAAGACCCTTTTTCCCAGACCATGCTATCCAGTAATCGTTCTTCTAGAGAATTTAAGTGCCGTCTAAGTTCTCTTGGGAGACTTTCTTCGTGTCTGATGAAACTCTCTATCACTTTACTGAGATCAAATGCAGTTATTCCAGTCTTCTCCAGCACAGTTGGGAATAACAGAGTCACAGTTTTGTGTGTGGCGAGAACAAGTTCTGAAGAGCAGGCAAGCATACAACGGTGGAACCTTTCGTTGGTCAACAAAGAAGTCAAGTTGGCTGCATGTAAGATCTGTGACTCAGCAATACACATTGCTTGTAAAACCCTAAAATAGAGTTTCATTGCTTCAAGACGGCGTTGTTCGGCCCAAATGTTGTCCATGAAGCACGGGTTTTGACCAGGACCAGAACTAGGAAAAATGGCCTTGAGTATTATCTGTGCCCTTTTCATGACGTCAGCCGTCACATCCCTGTCACATGACACAAGAAATCTCTCCAGCTCTGCTGAGGGCTTAGGTGGAAGTGGGGCAACAACCGTTCTCAACCATTTTGCAGTATTCATAGCAGTGCTAACAGGAGTTGCTATCGACTTGGGCATGCCATTAACACCTGCAACATTATTCGAATGACCACCGGGCGAGCGGAAAGGAGAGAGCGGGCTTGTGACTGTCTTTGTTGGGGAGGATATGAGATCGAGTTTCCTCTGTCGCCATGTAAAATTTAGGCATTTGTTAAGCAAGATAGCAACTTTCAGGATATAATGGAACATTTTGATCTTTATGAATATAAGCCCACCTTTGTCCCATTTCCATTTATATGTACGGCACCTCCAGATAAGCTCCCTGAAGCAAGCAAGCTGTCCTTCTCATTGAGAAAAATCCTCTCATCCAACTCGCCTTTATTATGAGTCAAAGCTTCATAATTCTTATCTAAGAGGTCGATAGCGGTTGATAAAGATGATTCATCCATCAAATCGTCAAAGTGAACCAACCCATCTGCAGTTATGAGGTGTATAAAGAATAGCAAGGGCAACTGAGGGAAGATTAGGACATATGTGATAAAACTAACCTGTGACAATCTTATCCACAATATTAAATTTACATTCAGAAGCCAGGCAAGGTTTTTGCTTCAATAACTGGGCAATCAAATTGTTTACTTTCACAAACGTATCATGGAGAACATCTTCAGAGGTCTCGTACATATTACAAAAAGAAGCGAGTAGGTCAATCATTTCACCCTTCTTGACTGTAAACAAACACAATTGAGTAATCACCAGGTGGAAGAACACGTCAAGAGACACATTGGATAGATGGATACAGCTTTATTATTCAGGGAATTATATACTGAGGAATGAAATTACCAATGCTCTCAGAATCGACAAGACTGAGATTCCTGAATTGAGCAGGGACATGTATGAAGAGTACAGCCTGCAAATGGTTTCACATTAACCATCATCAAGTGCATACAACAGAAGTAGTTGTTTAACGTCTTTGTAGAAATAGCAAATACGATATATGTTCCTATAATTATTTAAGAAAATCTACTGACCAGTACGGAAACTAGACCATGGGTGCATGTTACAAGGTCCTTGCACATGCAAAACACTTGCTCACGGAGAGCCAAAAATAGTAACCATCCAAAACGATACGAGTTTGCTCTGTATGTAGAGTCTTTCTCATTTTTGGAATCCACAGCCACAAACAGCTCCTGAAATGCACGCTGGTATTTCCTATAAAGAATGTAATCCAGAATCTAATTAGGAGTTGCATGAAGGATTAAAATGGAACCTTTATCTACAAAACAGACAACCAAAAGATCATGAATCTTTTGGACTAAGGCGTCCATAACACACTGAGAATAAAGAACCATTGAGGGGGTAACTTAAGACCAAACTTCAGAAGGTAGTGAAACAAAGACAGGATTAACATTATGAAATGCATATCTTTGAACAAAAACAAGAAAGATGACAGGTATAACTGCCTCATCCACAGTTAACATTAAGGTAGCTCTGCATTACAAACTCCACGAAATTAGATATCGGTGAATGAACATCACTTTTCTAAAAGCTAAACATGCTAGAGCGGCGTCCAATATTCACACACAACAAAGAAGGAAAAAGAGAAAGCAATCGCATAGAAAAAGAAAAGATCAATGTAGACTCACTTGCTCAACACGGTTAAGTGCACAAAATTGGCTTGTGATTCCTTAGCCTGACAAAATGAGGGACAAAAAACAAAATAAAAACTGAAATGCTAAATGAAGCAGATTATTCAAATTGTAAGAAATATGCACATCCTTCTAATACCTCCAGCCTTTTCTCCCACTCCGCACCATACAAGTTACTTAAAGTCGGACCAACTTTGAGTAAATATTGATGAAGTTCCTTGTAAAAATCAACAACGCTGCGGAGAAAATAAATTTCTTCTAATAAGATGCAGACATTATAGATCAACCTACGAAATGCTAATAGGAACAGATAAATACTTAAGCCTGGCTGATCTTAGAATCCGACATAAACTCAAACCCTTTTCTTTGCTGCCGATACTTTCACTAAGCCTTCTAACCGAGTAAAGGGTAAACACAAACCAATATCGCTCTGCTTCATCCAGCTGATCATACAAGAAACAAATTAGGGCATAATAAAAAAGGCAAAACAATAAAAAGCTATTTTTATGCAATACAAAAAAGCTAAAGAAAACAGGTAATCAAAAGTTAAAACTTGATATGGAAATTGTGTCACATACCGTCGCAGCTCCAATAGCCCCTAAATTAGTCAACATAAGATTCATGCTATCATCAAACAACTTTGTTGCTTCCTCCATAAAGTTGCCCTCTTCCAACTCTAGATCACTCTGGTAATCCAGTAAGATAAACCCAATCAACCATCATTGAAAAAGAATCTCACAGGTGGTAAAATCTGATTCCGCAAATAAAATCTGATTCCATAAATATAACAGATTTTAATTAATTCCAATTAATACACTTCAATTAGACCACAAAAATTACAAAAACCTAATTGGATGCATCTCTTTACCAAAATAATTGCAATTAAGGAGAATAAACTAAACAAAGATTATTAAAGAACACATATGCAGAAAACTCTGAAAAAAAAAATGGAACCTTGCAAAATTGGGCAAACCGAGCTGCCACAGAGCTTCCACTTCCACATTCCGCACGTTGAGGCTCCGATATCTTCCTACTCACATCAGCCATAGGTCTCAGATCTCTGATCTGCTCAACAAAAACGCCACAACTTTCAACCAAATAAAAAATGAAACCAAAAATCACATAGCAGCTGAAGAAAACGGAATTCAAATCAACCAGGGCCAACGAACATGGACAAATTCCAGCTGGAGCTTATGTGTTAGTGCCTCAGCTCTTATCTCTATCCTTGTATGTGCAGTAGAATAGAAAGTAAAAACGAGGGGTTTTGTGCAGTATAATATTATTTTTCTTGTTAGGGATTTGGGAGAAATAAAACCCTTTCTCGTTCTTAAGCGCGGGAAAATATGGTACGGCACATGCATACGCACCATAGCCCACATACATACATCACCACCAATGATATTCTAACACGTGTCAACTTTTACCGCCAAAATTGTCAACAAGCGCGCTCAGCGGATAGGCGGCTGACGTGTCATAAGTGCCAATCCACATATAAATTTAATGCATTTATGAACTTTTAATTAAAGATCGTTTACTTTTTAAATACTAATTACTAGAGTTTGATCGAGTATCCTCTAAATTTATATAAATTGCCATGTTATTACTGTTTAGGAAAAGCCCATTATTCCGTTCCATGTAACTAGAAATCTTCGTACGTTACTTTACGTTACATATTGTTGCCACTTCAAAAAGTTAATAAAGAAAGTAGATTTTTGCAAATTCCACGAACAAATATTTATTTCATTGTAGATAAAAGCGTCACTAATACGAAAAAAAAACACACATGCACGCAGAATCGAGGACATCAAACGTATTACGTAAACAAACACATGCAAAAACCATACAAAGCACACAGCAAACCATAGTATTTTTTGGTAAACAGCAAACCATAGTATTACTATTGCAGAAACAAAGTATATCTGTAGTAAAAGTTGACATTGGTTCTTCTTCCATTCATTGCATTCCATTCCACCTTTTAGAGCTCGAGCACCAAATCTGCATAGTCAATAGACAGAAGTAGCGAGCATGTAAGAAAAAGATTTAAAAAAATATATTTCTTCACTCCATAAAAAGATTAAATTTTTGGAACCAAGATTTATACTTACAGTCAGCATCGGACTTAACCCAGCACTCATTGCCGCCATAAACAGTTTCGCCGCCAGCGCTGTTCATAATCTGAGGAGGACGATAATTGTCTGAGATGGGCCCACTTTCATCAGGGTATATGATGATGTCATCTTCCGATGAAGGCCTCAAACCTCCATCGTCATCGTTGTAATCTGCCACGTGGGCCCCATCGTTCTTGACCTCTGTCATGGTGGGCTGAAGCTCATGGCCATTTTGTTCGACGATCTCAGGATGAACTTTTCTGCTGAACATTTGCCGTATCTGCGCTTTTTTTTTTGGTTTCCCATTTCAGAAAAAGTCAATCACCTCTGCCAGCGTTTGAAGGATTGAAAGGGAAAAAAAAAAGCTTACTTTACGCAGTTTCTTCTCTGCCATGGCAGAATACTCGCCGGAGGAGTTCTTCTTAACGTTGCCCCTTCTGAGCATCTTCTTCATCATCAGATGAACAGAAGATTTATCAGCGATTTCTTTATCTCTTTTCTTCTTAGCGTTAATCCCACGATAGCTCTCATCTGATTGCTTAGTCTTCTGAAACAGCTCTTCAAGGGAAGTCCTCCTCTCTTTCTTGGTCAGCGATCTCTCAGAAATCCCAGCCGCCGATCCAAGAAGATAGCTCTGAAGTGGACAAACAACTGCAGATTCATTACACTGAGGAATCTCCTCGCCACTTTCCACGACCTTATTCTGATCCTTGAGTGTAATAACGCTGACGTGGCTGTTCCTTGCAGAAGATAATAAGCTGACACGGTACTCTTCCTTGCCTTCCTCAGCTCCTCCGAGCACCTTCTCGAGCTCATCGTTGATCAGTTTCAGCTCATTCTCAGTCGCCTCGGTTTCTTTCTCAGCTATGTGGTCCAAAATTTGGAAGTTAGGCGTCGCTGGCTCGTTGGCTGCGATTGGCTCCATTCCCAGCGTGCCTATGGCGAGGAATCCATGGAAGAGCTGACCTCTTCGAATTCAGCCCTGCCATTTTCCATGTCTGCAAAAGAGTTCCTCATATAGCTTCTTTCCCTCTGGGATTTGCTGAAGGGCTTGTTGTTCTTGGTGAAGTTGCTGCTCCCTTTTGGGAAACATTGCAAGTCTTCGAGCGTTTGATGCCCAGACAAGCCTGGTGTAAGGAAAAGTACCAAGATAAAGTTAGTTAGGAAACTGAAGCTGTATGGTTAATAATAAGTTCTTGCCTGTGGGAAAATCCTTGTGTGTTTCGACGCTATTCTGCCGAAACTTGCGATGCATCCAACCTAATATCTGCAAGAAGTTCACACCAAGGTTAGGAGAAAGACGAAGCTAGACAGTAGCAGAAGGTCATAGCTTGGAAGAAGAAATATAGACTGAGAAAAGAAGCATATTTAATCTGCTTAATCTTTTATTTCGCGGTGGCTATGTCACCTTCATTCTTTCAGTTGCAGTAACAGTGTGATTGACAATAGTTGCATGTAAGAAGAAGATATAACCTTAAATAGGATGTCTTGATTAAAGAAATGTGACTTGAATTAGTTATAACTCCCATCATTTCTGCCTTGTGAGGATTGGGCGTGAGAATAGTTTCTGAAGCATAAATTCAGCAAGAAAAGGACAAGACGATGGTATAATGCATAACTATAACATGACAACGAAGAAGATGTTCAGTCAGTAAGATCATAAAAAGGGTTGATCCATAGGGTCCACTGCTTTCAGCATAGCCAAGAAAACTAAAATGCACCTAATCACAGCACTAAATCTGATGTTTAACGCTTCTGTGCTCTAATTTTGCCGAAACGTGTCTCTTTAGAAGCCCAATCTGGGATTAGCAAGCAGCATGTAAATTTGATACATTCATTGAGCGTTGTATTGATATTATTGCAGCTTAGTTGCTCAGTGCTCCTTCGGCGTGGAAATCCCAATGTAACAAACACACCTAAACAGAGCACTACCAAATATGATGAGAAACGAAGCATGTTCATCAGAAAACTAAAGCCAAGATGAGTCTATTTCAGTCATTTAGCACGTTGTTATGAGGCCTACAATCATAAATTATTGGTATTTGTTTAATCACTTCCATCTCAACCCATGGGCTAAAGAACTTGGTAAAAAGAGAAGAAGCTTGGCATGTTAAAGGTTGGAGCTTTTTCCATCTTCTCCTTGATTGAATCTTTTGTCGACATGCCATTTAAACCATAGGGACATGACCCATCATTACCTTATTGATTGGATCTTTGACTTAGCTACTACACCATTTTTTACGTATGTGGAATTGATTGTGGATAGCTAGCTGCTAACAAAATAAACTCAAGTGGGCAATTATCGTAAAAGCGAGAGAGAGAGAGAGAGATCACAGATGGGCTGCCTTGAAGACGGACCCCTCCTCATTGCCACATGTTTCTTGCACTTTATCTTCCTCGAGGTTTGTTCTGATCCTTTTGTTCTTCTTACTTTTCGATAATTGCTTTCTATGTGAAATCTGGGAAAGATAAAGATCCAAGCAGTAGCTGCATGATATTTGCAGTTGCAGCCACATTGAGTACGAATGGGCCTTACGTTTTCATATTTGGACCTCACAAGAAAATGTACCTATGATCAATCAATCAGTCAATCTATTCATTGGGAAGTATATAGCATAATATTACTATTACAGAAGGTAGGTAAGTAAGAGAGCGTATTTACTGCACTATCATTACAGAATCATCAGTTACTCTTCAGTTAAAAACCTTCATTAAAGCGTTTATCAAGACATGTTTATATTGTTGCTGACCAAATATGCAATTTTCAGTTTCAAATGAAACACATCGCCAAGCCCTTATTAGTTATTACATACATAATCAAGCACAAAATCCCCACCTTAAAACCTTTTGATTCAGCAGTAAACGTCTACACCGGCCCATGTTATAAAAAAACGAAGCATCACCATATAATCTTGGAAAAGAAAAAGACAAGAATCATCTTTATTATGGTATAAGGAAATCACTACTACTAGTAGTCATACATCAGCTGTGTGCTGTGGAAGTTGAAATAATAAAATATGCATGCTTTTGCATGAAGTCATATAGACTGAAGAGAAACTTGTTTTATGTGATCTCCTGCAACTAAAACAGGGGCTTCCAAGAACTCGGGACACATGGCAGCACAATTTCAAGCCCACGACGATCTCCAAAAAATCCCAGTCGAAAACGCAAATAACCCATATGGAATCATAGTTTTGGGCACTTATATCCATTGCAATGGATGCAGAAACCAAGTCCTCAAATGCCTCCGTGGATACGAAGGTTTCTCACCTTAAATAACCATCCAACATCCTTCGAGTATTGATCGAAATTTGATCTTGCTATATACTTGTTAGGTGTGGAGTTGATCGAAATCGATGCCAAGAATCACAAGGTGACCGTGAAAGGCAAAAAAGCAGATCCCACAAGAGTAGCAGAGAGGCTGAGGAAGAAGAGCGGCAAGCACGTCGAACTGATATCTCCCAAGCAGCCTATTATAGCAGCAGTAAAAAAGGAGGAGCCAAAGCCCGCGGTAATCTCTACTTCCCATCTTCTTTTCTTATACATATTCTCCATTTCTGTTGAGCTTATCTCCTAAACGGTCAATCGCCTGTTTGCATTCATTACAGCCCAACGTGATCGAGGTTGTGCTGAAGGTTTACATTCACTGCGAGGCCTGCGCAAAAGAGGTGAAGCACTGCATCCACGAAATGGAAGGTAGGTGTGTGTTTCACTGTAATAAGATTGTCCGAGCTTCGAACCATTGCATGATTTTTACGTATAGGAGTTCAAACGGTGGATACCGACATGGGAAATAACTTGGTAACCGTAAAGGGAACGATGGATCTAAAGAAGCTCACCGAATTCATCAGGAAAAGAGGCGGTCGCCGTGCAGAGATTGTGAAGCAGAGCATCCAAGAAAACAGCAGCAGCAGCAGCAAAAGCAACGAGGGAAGCAATGCTGCTAATTCTCCTACTTGCTTCCACCATCACTATCCTCACGAACTATTACACGCCCCTCAGTTGTTTAGCGACGAGAATCCCAATTCATGTTCGGTCATGTAATAAAATTCTTGGCTACGGAAAAAGCTTTGTGAAATGTAATAGCATTACATCAGTGTGGCCATAGATAGCAAGTATAATATAATAATAAGCTCAATATTCTTTCTTCCGCAACAGGTAGCACTAGCAGTAAAAGTACTCTTCTTCTTCTTCTTCTTCTTCTTCTTCTTCTTCTTCTTCTTCTTCTTCTTCTTCTTCATCTTTCCGAGCTTTTCGCAGTCGGACGCCTTCTCCAGCAACTCCTCGCAGTGGGCCAATGCTCTCAGCATCTTCGATTGACACTCATTGTTGTCGCAAAGCTGCATCAGCATCTTCATCATCTTCTCATTGTCTTCCATTATTCGTTCTAACAGCTCTCTGTCTTCCTTCTTGCTGTCCTCCTCAAGAGTATCAGATTCGCTCCTTCGATGAACCTCGATATCACTATGGGTTCCATCATCTTCGCGTTTGTTCCCAGAATCCCATCACTATTTGTCTCCTAAAAGTCGCCGCCTTGGATACAAATGCTGCATTCATCAGCTTCTGTACATGAATCTATGGCAGGTAGGTCCAATTCTAATCTACCATTGTCGGTGGCAATGCCATTGCCTTCACAATTTCGATCCAATTCCTCAATTTGATTGGATACCCTACCGGTTTCATCATCCACGGCTTCAGTATTTCCTTGATTGCTGCCTAAAGTGGCAGAAGCGAGCGAATCGATTCTCTCCTGCAATGCGATCACTCTACGAGTCACAGCCCTTCGGTAAGCCCTAATCCCCAAATCGAACCCTTTGATCGAATCGAGCTTGAAGACGCTTTACGCCCAATCATTCCGGATAACGCTGAGCAGAGACATCAGCCCTTCAATCATCCTCAGCCTCTCCTTCTCATCGCCGCGCCGCGCACTGTCTCCTCCAGGCTGCTGCCGCTCCTCAGCCTAGCTTCAATCTCGTCCACGTGGCTTTCGATCTCCCCCACCTTCTTCACGCACTTCCTCACCCAAAATCCCCTGAAAACCTACTTTATTTTCAGCGACGAAGAAACCGAACGGTCATGTTCCTCGGACCCGGCGAAGTGGATCGGAATCTGAACGACTCTCGGAGCCCGATTCGGCGGTGCGCCTGCGATCCATGTGTCGGGTCGGGTCGGACTGGCGAATGGGTATGCCATATGGATAGTAGTGGCCGTCGAAGCTGGGTGGTAGTAAAATCGGCGATCGTTGTAAAACGGATCCATCGTTGATAGATAGCAGGGATTCTTAGCGAAATTCAGAAAGTGTGGGATACTTCTCGGCGAGCTTTTGCGATTTTTTGGATATCTGATGGTTTCTGCGTTCAAAGAGGAGAGGCCTTTATATAGTTGTTATTAGTTCTGTGAGAAATTGAATATGAACAACCCGATTATTATTTTTTAATTTAACTGATTTATAAGAAAAAGGAAAATAACACTTGGAACAACAAATAACGACACACATATCTCACGACTCCTTAATAATTCATTGATAAAAAAAAACTGATTTTACAAAGCCTTCGTTATAATCTCAACAACTGATTAAAAGTCAGAGCCATAGTGCGCCAGCTTCCTTCAAAAGTGGGACCAACGTCCCATTAATATGAGACGCCATGACTCTGTCCATTGCTCCGACGAGCTTCCCGCCGATGAACACCACCGGCACGGCGGAGCCTCCGCCGAGGAGCTTAGATAGAGCCCTCTCTATGTCGTGTCCCCTCGGTTCTTGGTCGAGCTCGTACACCGTGGGGTTCACGCCCATACCACAGAACAACCTCTTCACGGCGTGGCACATGCAGCAAGTGCTGACGCTGAATATCACCACCGCGCTCAACGAGGCCATCCTCACCACCCTCTCCAGCGTGTCCTCCGCCGCCGTGTCTCCTCCTAGGAAGGCGGCGGAGTAGTATAAGGACGGCTCGGATAGATAATGGTACAAATGCATAGTCGGTGATTTATGTATGTAATAAAAGATCAAGACCCTCTTTGTTTTCTCTTTTTCTTGAAATACGAAGAATATACGTTGGAACATGCAAAAGGTATGTATGGAAGCAGAAGTTTCTCGTTTGTACAAGTGTAGTGTTTGTACGAGGATTTTACAACTTGGGATGATGAAGTGTGAGAACGATGAGGATTATTGTATATCGTATAGTGCGGATTTATGTATATATATAGGCCGGCGATGTGAAGCTCTTAGTTCTTATTCGCAACGCGCGAGCATCGCTTGCATTAAAAGCATTTGCAATAAGTAAATAAAAATATCGGCGTAGAGAAATAATAAACGTGACGACATGAGCAGCTTTAATTCCGTGGCTCGCTGCTGCAATAATATTTTGCCTAGATATGCTGACGTGTCGTCAATTGATTTCTCATTCCTACGTTATAATGGTAGAGAAGGTATTTCCGGAAAAAAAATGGTAGAGAACGTATGAGCGCGACGGCCGAGCTTGTCGTCGACGGTGATATATATTTAATGATGCAATTAATATTAATGACGTATTTGCTTCGATTGCTATAAACAACCTAACGACCATAATAACATAATGTAGTCCAACGGTCGGAGGAATGTCAGTTATTATTGCAACCTTCTTCAATAAACGAGTACTTGTTTAGTTAAGTACATCCGAGTATAAGGAGTTAATTACAAATCTAGGCATTTGAACGACAATTACAAAAATAGGCATTGTGGGTAAACAGTTACAAAAATAGGCATTACTGTAATTTCTTTTATTTTTTTGAATTAATTTGATTATGTGTACAATTCTATTACAAAAATAGGCATCTTGATTAAAACAAAAATAAAATAAAAATTTAACAACTGATCCACACAAAAGTCGAACAAAGGATTCACATAAACGAAAGAAATATACTAAAATTTAACATCATTTTTTAGTAGGTGGAAAATTTTGAAACCTGGAAACTAAGAACACAACAATATTGAATCGAATATGTTGTCTTCGAGTGATGTACTGGGAATGAGATTAAGAAAAAATTAATTTTATTCAGCTATGTGTGGCAAAGTCAAAACTTGCCCGTATACATAAATGCACAATTTACTGAATGGGTTTGTTTCTAATTCGGCTGGTCTCTGACTTCGAAAATGAAATATTTGGTCAATAATTCCTAAATGGTAATCTATAATATATGGAAAATATAAACTTCCTCTAATATACTGTTTCTTCCATCATAGTTCATACGGCAGTAGCACATTTATACTTTTGAGCATTAAAATTAATAAAATATATACCAGCAATAAAATAATATGAAATATAATATAAAAAAAAAGTTATGCCTATATTTGTAGTATTTACACACAATGCCTACTTTTGTAAACTACATTAAAAAAGATGCCTACAAATGTAAATCACCCGAGTATAAGATTGTATTTATGACGTGGAAGTGCTTTTTTAAGTCCTATGGCTTTGCTAATTGCTATGCATGCTTCATTTAAAGCTCTGTTCGTTTATTATTGTCGGTATGCTTCCCTAATCCCTATACTCGATGGTATACGAAAAATACTTTGTCACGATTGCACGTAACCCCGAATATATATATATATATATATACTATTTGCAGAATTTCTATTCTCTATATTTTGAATTATGGATTATAAATAAGATTGAGATATCCCAATGGTTTAATTCTGTTTTTGGTATAGTACACTATTTGTAGTATAGTGTATGTGCTATGGTGGTTACCTATACATTCAATTTCCAACTCTCATTAAATAGCTTAGGTAAGTTATTATTGTTTTGCAATATCCTGTATTTAATTATTCTATGACAACGAAGCAACGTTACGATATGTAACAATCTTCCACGGAAACCATTAATTAAATCATGCCAAGAGCACAAAATAGTAATAATCAATAACACGTTCGTCGTAAAAAATAATTACTTGGGACTTATTGAATAGCTACTCACTTCACTTGTGTAGAATCAACATTTAATTATTGTTTGGACATAAGCTGTCAAACTAAAAACCACGTTGAAATAGGAGAAACTTGTTGCTAAAAGAAATAATATCTAGTTTTTTTTGTCAGAAATGTTTGAAACATGCATTTCGACGTCATCACATAAAAGAGTTACGGGCTTAGACAGTCTTTTTAATTTTTATGAAGTACTTCCTCCGTGACGTAAGCAAGGGAAAAGATTTTACGACAAGATTTTCACAAATTAATACTACCGTAGTCAGAATCGTACTTTGGTTGTGAAAAGTGGGGACATATGTGTAATCATTCCGAGGTTAGTAGCAGGCGTGCGATTGGTCGGCGGCGACAGAGGCTGAGAATGGCGGCGGCGATTGCACGGAAACGACGCCACGGTTCAACTTCCGACGAGAAGCTAACTCTGCAAAAGTTGTTGAAGTCCAAATAAAATACTCTAAATCAATCGAAGATAATCGTGCTAAAACGTGTAGGCACAGCAGTTAGCTTTTGGGCTGACTAAATTAATAATAGTGGTGTTATCAAGAATTCATTTATTCATCACCATATCGCCACTCTATGCTCACTATTGATCTAAATAAATAGTACATCCGTGAATTTATGATAGATGTAAACTGTTGAATTGAATTACGTGCAAGGAGAATGAAGGGGTGGCTGGCTCCGGTAGAAATTATTGGGAAAAATCATATCAATATCACCATTAACATTTCATAAAAGGAGAACATACATTAAAAACCAATGATGTGATGGCGAGCAATTAATTCAGTATCGAATTGTGGGCTACCTACTATTAATACAGAACTTCCTAAGGCAATTAATATAGTAACAAGATAATTTAATAGGTTCCCTATTATTATTATTCTCCAATTGCAAAAATAATATGTTTGATATTCTACCGCGATGAGATTCGAACACCACGTTTTTTGTGGGTTATTCTCCATCAAGTTTTTTTCTATAATAAAAAAAGAAAGTCCATGTATTGCAATAAGAACATTGATTTGGGTGCAAATTAAGCCCATTACAATTTAGTGGCAAAATTGAGATAAGGAACAATTGTATTGTAGACCAATTACCACGTTACAAGCTTTACAACCATCCAAATTAAATATTGTAACTTATTATGATCTTCCAAATTAAATATTGTAACTTATTATGATCTGCTTCCCCATTACACTAAAGTTCCGTAATGTAAAGAATGTTTCATGTGTCTTGTCATGATATGCGTTCATAATTAGTTTTCTCATCTCAATTTCAAGACCGCGTCAATCATGCTAATGCATTTTATTTATTTACTTATTATGAAATTTGAATGAGAATGAAAACAACATCGATCAATATAATTTTAGGACAACTTAGTAATTGCATACTGTCAAACCTCGTCACATTGGCAATATTGAAAAAAGAAAATAAATAAACAAATAAGCAGTCCTCGCATGATGTGAAACTAACACTAATTTCGAGTGATTTTGAGTTTTGACCCGTGATTTCTGCTTATTCGATTATTCCACATCTTATTTAGTTTTTGGTAAATTCAAGGTATAAGAATTTATATACACCGCCGAAGACAAAAATGTCACTTTTATTGCAATTGCACATTAGACAGTAATTTACGCGTTCCCTTCATCACATGGAATTTGCTAAAATTCAACTATGATTTGACTTTGTAGTAAAAATTGTTAATATAAATCGTCAAACAACGCGTGCTTCATACGCCAATTAACTTACTACTTGATCTCACTTTGAAAGATTTAATAGTGTAATTACTCGGCCGTTGTAGATAGTTACGACACATCACATGGGCAGAACGTACATAAATAATTACAATATCACATATTAATTACGAGAATAGTTATTTTTTTAATGTTTTACCAATCCCTACGTATCCTCCTATAAGGATTTTTTATATTCAATGATTTTTTCCCTATATAACCGACCACATAATAATTACCTACCACATATGGCTCAACTAATGTGGAAGTAATGAAAGTGCACGACGATAAAATCGAATAAGTATTTATTTTCCTAAAAACACTAACTATTAAATAGACGTATTGTAAAGAAGAAGATGAGTCGATTAGTTGACCGCTGATTTTGGTCAAAGGTAAGGTGGGAAAAAGATGCGCATGTGAACACACATTGATGGACACGTGTACAGTTTTAATTGGTCCATTACAGAACGTATAATACATCTTGATGCATATCTCCACGCTATCAAAAGCCGGCTAAAACTCCGCAAATTTACTCCATTTTCTCTGCCAATAGATTCCGCGGTTCTATCGAATGTGAAAACTCTGCAAAATTGTTTGTTTGTCATAGTTCTTATTATCTTGTTCTTGTTATAGCTGCTCCTCAACCTAAGTGTTGAATATTCTCATGTTTTAGCTCTTGGCTGATCTTCTCTTTCATCGCTCAACCTTTTACTAGCTGCTCTTTTCTATGCTAATCTGAAACTTTTACCTGGGTTTATCGGGTGTGGTGGAGATGGTAAAAGTATTCGATGGTTATTAAATCTGAAGCGAACCCAGTTAATTTGTTTTGAGGAGGGTTTGAGAGGAGCAATTGAAGTCGATTCGATCTTGATTTTTTGCATCTGTTTGGTCGAAGGGTTCGCTAAAAGGTTCGATCTTGAAGTTGTTTGTAGATGGGCTGTTTTCCTTGTTTTGATTCGAAAGAAGAGGAACAGTTAAATCCCCACAAAGAAAGCGATCATCACCATGAAGTTCACCTAGCTGTCCCTTCCAATCTATCAAAATTATCATCTGGTGAGTTAATCTTCGTGAACTTCGCTCTGTGTATTGTTAGGATATGCGGAAATCCCCGATAATTATTTTGCCCGAAAATGACGATAATAAATAAAAGAGACGAAAAATAAATTTGGACAGTGACACGAGATTTACGTGGTTCGGTCAGAATGACCTACGTCCACGGACCGGAGGGTAGAGCTTCTTTATTATGTGGAGATATTACAGACACGTACACTGACGTGATACAAAAGTAGCTACAACAATATAAGGAGTAGGCTACACAAGAAATATCGGAGAAGTGTGACCGAGGAATAAACCCTTGCTGACGATGTTGTGGTGTTTATATGGCCTGAGGCGAGTTATTTCCTTCTGTGAATGGCTCTATTTATAGCTGATGGGATTCGATGCTATGCCATGTGAACAAGAGCTGCTCCTTTTGAATATAAGCTCTGGCTGCTATGTGAACAGAAGAAATAAAATATCAGCTGTCCCTTTGAATAATAACTCTGCGCCTGACATGGCTTTTTCTTCCTTTGATTAATTCTTTTTCCCACGTGTAAAATGCCTTTTCACTTAGCCACTTGTTTTCTCCTTTGAATGGTCAAAACTTCAAGCTCACCTAACAAATCTCCACCTTGAGCTTGAGTACCGTAAATAGCTCCACCTTAATTAGTAACATCTTTAGTCACTTTGTCTGTCTCCCTCCGTCCATAGCCCCGATGGGCTAGTTCACCAACTTTAAAATACCAACCAAATCCAAGCAATGCTTGAACTTGAAAACTGGAAGAGCCTTCGTAAACAGAATACTGTCGACTGCACTCGAGTAAGAAACTCGTGCCATGTACGCTTCTTCCTCATCTGATGATGGTGACTGAGCAGCGCTTAGCCTAAAATGGCTAGCAAGAGGAGTGCTGACTAGTTTGGCATCGTTCATACCAAATCTCTCCAAAACCTTTCTGAGGTAACTTTCCTGGGTCAGGTGCAACTTACCAGCTCCTCTATCACGTCTAATCTCCATACCAAGAATATTTTTTTAGCTGCTCCTAAATCTTTCATTTCAAATTCACCATTCAATAAGGCCTTCAACTGGTGAATTTCTGCAAGATTCTTAGCCGCAATGAGCATGTCATCAACATATAACAATGGATAAATGAACGAACTGTCATTTAACTTCCGGAAGTAAACACAACTATCATACTTGCTCCTGGAGAAACCATGACCCAACATGAAAGAATCAAAACGTTTGTACCACTGTCTTGGAGACTGCTTTAATCCGTATAAGGATTTCTTCAGTAAACAAACTTGATCTTCCTTGCCTTCAACTATGAAGCCTTCAGGTTGCTTCATATAAATCTGTTCATCTAAATCACCATGTAAGAACGCCGTCTTGACGTCAAGCTGTTCTAACTCCAAATCATACATGGCAACAAAATGCAAGTAATACACGAATAGAGCTATGTCTAACGACAGGTGAGAACACATCATTATAATCAACACCTTGTACCTGACTATAGCCTTTCGCGACTAATCGTGCCTTATACCTTGCATCGACCTTCTTTCTTCTTGAAGACCCACTTACCTCCGACTATTTTCTTTTTCTTCGGCGGCGGCACAAGAATCCACGTACCGTTCTTGTGCAGAGACTCCATTTCTTCATTCATCGCTACCAACCACTTATCAGAATTATCATCGCTTATTGCCTCCGAATAGGTAGAAGGTTCGCCGCCTCCACCTGTTTCTTGCGCCACTGATAAAGCGTACGAAACTAAATTTACGTACCGCTGTGGTAGTCGAATCTCCCGCCTCTGTCTATCTCTGGCTATTGAATATTCCTGCTCGGTGCTTTCATCTTCAACAGGATCTGAATCATGTTCTGGTTCATTCTGATCTGTTGAACTCGTAGCAGGGTCATCTGAAGGATCTTTGTTGATCTCGAGCTCCGCCTCGCTGTGTACACTATCCTCCTTTTCTTGATTAGAAGAATTAGTAGACTCTTTTGAAGGATGTAACATCGAAGACTCATCAAACGTAACATCTCTGCTAATTATAAATTTGGGTGACTTGGGATCAGGATTATATAGTCTATATCCTTTCACCCCTGAAGCGTAACCGAGGAAAATACACTTTTTAGCTCTAGGCTCTAACTTTCCCTCGTTTACGTGCATATAAGCTGGGCACCCAATATTCTTAAGTTTGAGTAATCAGCAGGAGTACCTGACCATACTTCCTCAGGAGTCTTGAAGTTGATAGGTGAACACGGTGAACGGTTGACAATATAACATGCTGCAGCGATAGCTTCAGCCCAAAATCATTTGTCAATCCAGCGTTGGAGATCATACATCGAGCTCTCTCTAAAAGTGTCCGGTTCATGCGCTCGGCAACACCATTTTGTTGAGGCGTCATTCGAACAGTGTGATGTCGAGCAATTCCTTCATTTTTGCAAAACTCGTTGAACTCGCTTCCGCAAAATTCTAAGCCATTATCTGTCCGCAACCGCTTGATCTGTTTTCCTGTCTGCTTTTCAATCAAAGCCTTCCATTGTTTAAATGTTAGAAAAACATCACTTTTCTGCTTAAGAAAATAGACCCAAACTTTCCTCGAAAAATCATCGATGAAAGTCAACATATATCTTGCACCACCTTTGGACGGAACACGAGAAGGACCCCATACATCAGAATGAATATAGTCCAAAGTACCTTTTGTCCTGTGGACAGCTGGCGAATTGAAGCTGACTCGTTTCTGCTTCCCAAAAATACAGTGTTCGCAAAAGTCCATCTTACCTGTACTTTGACCGCAAAGTAGGCCCCGCTTGCTCAAAATCGTCAAGCCTTTTTCTCCCATGTGTCCAAGACGCATATGCCATAATCTCGTGGTATCAACCTCCGGGGATGTCGAAACTGCAGCGGAACCTGTCACAGTAGTTCCCTGCAAAATATATAAATTTCCAGACCTGCAAGCTTTCATCACGACAAGGGCACCTCTGGCAATCTTTAAAACTCCACCTTCACCTGAGAACCTGCACCCTTGAGATTCAAGTGTGCCTAAAGAGACAAGATTTCTCTTCATATCTGGAACATGTCTGACTTCTGTGAGCGTTCAGATGATTCCGTCGAACATCTTCATCCTAACTGTGCCTTTACCAACAACTTTACACGGAGCATCATTTCCCATTAAGACATATCCACCATCGAATTTTTCATATGTGGAAAAATAATCTCGACTCCGACTTATGTGGTAAGAACAACCCGAATCTAAGATCCACTCATTATCAGACCTAACAATATTTGCAGTTGCTACAAAAATAGTTCCATCGCTCTCATCAGCAGCTAAACTAGCTTCGGCAGGTTTATTAAATTGCTGATTATTTTTCTCCTTATTTTTTAATTTAAAACAATCAGCTTTAATGTGTCCCTTTTTCTTGCAAAAATTACAGACTTTATTTCTGTACCTGGATTTCGACCTTTCTTTAGATCTGCTACTTTCAGCATCTCTACGTTCTGGTCTTCCCCGTGCAAACAGGCCTTCTGCCTGGCTACCACTTGTTTCTCCCGTAATATCCCTGTCTATCTGTTCTTTCGATTGTAAAGCGGATTTGACACTAGAATATGATATCGTATCTTTCCGTATATAATAGTGTCACGAAAATGCTTTAAAGACGAGGGAAGGGAACACAACAATATTATGGCCTGATCTTCGTCCGTCACTTTTACTTCTACGTTCGCCAAATCAATAATGATAGAATCGAATTTATCGAGATGCGAGAGTATAGAAGTACCTTCCGTCATTTTCATACTGTATAGCTTCTGCTTTAAATAAAGCCGATTCTCCTTAGTCTTCTTCATGTAGATAGCTTTTAACGCATCCCACATACCCATGGCCGTCGTCTCCGTGGCAACTTCTTGTAAAACCTCGTAAGAGAGATTTAATATAATAGCCGATCTGGCTTTCTTGTCCAATTCATTAAACTGATCGTCCTTCATTTCGGTCGGTTTCTTCTTTGCGCCTTCAAGCGCCACCTCGCAACCGTCTTGAATGAGTATGGCCTCCATCTTGAGACTCCACATTGCAAAGTTGACATTTCTGTCGAACTTTTCAATTGACATTTTTGTTATCGTCATGGTGGCTAAAAAATAAATCGGGGTTGGCTCTGATACCAATTTGTTAGGATATGCGGAAATCCCCGATAATTATTTTGCCCGAAAAATGACGATAATAAATAAAAGAGACGAAAAATAAATTTGGACAGTGACACGAGATTTACGTGGTTCGGTCAGAATGACCTACGTCCACGGACCGGAGGGTAGAGCTTCTTTATTATGTGGAGATATTACAGACACGTACACTGACGTGATACAAAAGTAGCTACAACAATATAAGGAGTAGGCTACACAAGAAATATCGGAGAAGTGTGACCGAGGAATAAACCCTCGCTGACGATGTTGTGGTGTTTATATGGCCTGAGGCGAGTTATTTCCTTCTGTGAATGGCTCTATTTATAGCTGATGGGATTCGATGCTATGCCATGTGAACAAGAGCTGCTCCTTTTGAATATAAGCTCTGGCTGCTATGTGAACAGAAGAAATAAAATATCAGCTGTCCCTTTGAATAATAACTCTGCGCCTGACATGGCTTTTTCTTCCTTTGATTAATTCTTTTTCCCACGTGTAAAATGCCTTTTCACTTAGCCACTTGTTTTCTCCTTTGAATGGTCAAAACTTCAAGCTCACCTAACATGTATTTTGATCTCATTTGGCTTCAGTCACTCAGATGAATGATGCTTTGTAGGTATGGGTGTGTAATTTTTTTCGTCTCTAGATTGGTTTTATGTAATGAGTTTGATCTGTAGACTTCAAAGTTCATGATGGAAGTGATCGCGTGCGTGTATGTTTAAATAAATGTTTGTGCGAGTACGTCAAGTAATAATTAAAACGAATATATTATAACTAGAATCACGCGCGATAGGCAGTGTACCTATCGTTTGTAATATAGCTATAGTGAATATCCGAGTATCGAACACGAGGAATAAATTGATTACTAATATTGACCTATCGATTCGATATTTAACCTAAATAAAATAACAGGATTTGTTTATACTATGAACTAATTTAACAAAGCAACTTAAAGTATTGGAAGACAAGGAGGCACAACTAGAAATAGTAAGAGTGACTTGAGGTGACAAATATGTGTTCGAGGTTCGAATCCCGAAGGGTGTTGTCGGCTAAGGCTACAGAGTATCGCTCCGACGTGATTATCGACTAAATCGCAGTAATTTCCTACCCACTCACGGATTTGCTGTCGCCCTAAACGTTCGTGGGGATCTAAGTTCAGCGATTACTAGATTGCGAGGATCGAGTATTTGCTGTCGCCCTATACTCGAATCCTAACGTCTATAAACGACCTAATCGTTATTTAGCTGTCGCCCTAAACGATATATCACACATTCATATCAACACATAGACATATTGATACGAAGAAACAATATCATAGAACGATAAAAAGTCGAATACACGTGTTCACGATTATCTTCCGCCTTAACTACGACATAACCCAACGTTCATCTATTCCCGAACACACAAGAGGATTAGCTACTCATATTAAACATCACAACAACGAGATTTAAAGGTAACGAGGATAGAGAACTCATAAAAACTTCCCTAAGAAGTGAATATGGAGTTTCCGAGGTGGAGCTCTCGTTCCTCGATCGTATGAGCGTAGCTTCGTCGTCGGATCGTCCCTTGAGCTTCTCCGAATCACGGGACTGCTTCTAGTGTTCTTCCTTCTCCTCTTTGCTCTAAATTTTTCGTCCCTATCAAGTTGTTCTTGAGTTGTAAGGAGGGTTCCCCTTTTATCCTTCGAAAATGGGCCAAAACCTTGAAATTTGGCACGTTCACGGCCTCTTAACGGGCCTTCACGGCCGTGACGGCGGCTAAAAACCCTATTTCTTGACTTTCTGGCATGAGTCACGGCTTGTTACATCTGCAGTCACGGCCGTGAATGAATGGAATTTTCCTTCGTTGAGCTCTCTGTCCAGGTTCACGGCCTCGTACATAAATGTTCACGGCCGTGACGTTAAGTCCTTGAGCTACTGCCGTGATTCACGGCTCCTTGCTTGACGCTTCACGGCCGTGAATGTGTACATGTTCCAGATCTTCATATACTGCCCAAGTTCACGGCCCATCGCATGATGTATCACGGCCGTGAAGGTCACTTACTTTTCTCTCTGCCGCTTTTCACGGCTCGTTGCAAAGGTGTTCACGGCCGTGAATATGAACATTGTCGATATCCCACTTTTCTGCCGAGATTCACGGCCTATTGAGGTAAAGCTCACGGCCGTGACTCCTTGTCCGACATCTTCATACTTGGCCAATTTCGCGTCGTTTCCGCCTCGTTTTCGTTCCTTTTCGCTCGATAATCATTCGAAGGTCCTACAATATTTAAATGGGTGTAAATAGAGCCAATAAATGCATAGAATGATCAAAACTTTCCTATTATAACCCAAAAAAACATAACAATAAACGTATTAAAATACGTTTATCAAACCTCCCACACTTAAGCTTTTGCTTGTCCTCAAGCAAAATAAAGCAAGAAAAGGTTATCAAGATAACGGCACGACCATTCACAATTCACCAACGCAGATGGAAAACACAAATAGGAATTAAGCAAGCAATTATAGACACTGCAACAATAATCAGCACTCATCGACACGAATTTCATTAGCACTACTAATCGAGATCCACACCTCACAGGGATTCACTCAAATCACTCAGTGTATAGGCTAATAAATCTGTGAATCGCTCAATTCATGCAATAATCTAGTCTCTACCATATGCTTGCTAGTCAATCGCACGTCTACAACTTAAAGCAGTTAGCATGAATCAGAAGGTCTTTTCGGGTTAAATGGGTTCAGATAGTAATGAGGTGGTAGTGGGATCACATATGAGTAGCAGTCGTGTCGGTCTTCATGTCATTGTCTAAAGCGCGCCAGGATCAACCCTTTTGATTACGCCGTCTTCATATTCTCTTATTTCTGCTGCGTTCCACTAAGCCTTTCTTCTTCCAAGTCTCGAAATGATGGAATGATGTGGAATTCACGAGACCGGAAGATTATCAAAGGAAAGGTTCTTTTTTTTTTTTTTTTTTTTTTTTTTTTTTTCACAATAGCTTATCCTCGTTCCACTTCGTTTTTTTTTTTCTTTTTTTTTTCTTTTTTTTTTTTTCACATTGAGGCGTTCTCCACTGCTTTCGGCGTTGTCTCGGAGTTGTCGGGTCATCCGGCTCGCTTTTCGACTTTGACATTCAACCTTCACTTCCTGCTTAACTCGGGTTCAGATGATCTCTGGAGGCTAATTTAGGTTAGTGGCTTATGATATACGAAGTGTAAGAAATAAATAGGCTTAGGCTCAAAGTGGCTAACTACGGTGATCAGTCGTGGTTGGAAACTTTGGCCCTGGACTTATTTCCTAATGCCTTCGTCATATTCATACAAAACATACTATAAGCAATTTCAATGCGTATCAAACAAGCAAGTTCTAGAGAGACGTAAATTATGCACTACTCACACAACCAAGAAAAATGAGCAAAAGCTCGTCAGCTCAAACTCTCACAACGGAACATGGGTTATGTGTGTGAATCTCTCAAAGCAACACTATATCTATTCATGCTGAAAAGATTAAATCACTGATGCATGTCTTTCATCGCTCACTAGACTCCCTAATATGCAATCCACATTGAGATGAACGCAAACAATCATGCCATATTTTCATAATTTAATAGCCACGGCACCTAAAAAAATTTCACGTAACTTTTCAACAAAATTCCCAACACAATTCCCCCTCCCCACACTTAAGATTCACGTTGTCCTCAACGTGTAAAATAAATAACAGGAAGGTAAAAGAAGTTGAAAAGAACGTGACTCCCCTGAAAAATTGGCGTGGCCCTGCCTCCATCATTTGATATAGTTTGAACATGGTTGCTTCACTGATTGTGAATATTTTGGGTTGTAGTGGCGTAAATTGTGACACGTTTCCTGAAAAACACTGAAAAGAAAATTAAACGTACGCTGGAAATAAGAAGTAAACAGCAAAACGAGTCATAATCATCAAAGTGTCTGGATGACTAGACCAAACAGACAGTGTTTGACAAAAGAAAAATCCCAACTGCAGTTGGAAACTAAGGTGGTGGTGGTGAGGGCCAGTACTTTTTAAGCTAATTTTTAACCTTTTTCGCCATACATTCTTGTAATGCAATTAAACATTTAAAATTGGCATTAGCTGAAACCAGATACCAGAAACTGTGTTATAATTATTCCGACTCTCAATAATGACCATATTCCATGTAGATCAACACCGCCTTTTTCTTTGGAGCCGGAAAAAGAAGAATCTGGTTTTCTGCTGCAACAGCATAGCTTGCAAGTAACTTAAAAACTGCATTTCCTGGTAACTCATCTAGTTATATGTATCAATTCATCTTTCATTTTTTAGGCAGGATAGTTTTCATAATAACTTTACTGAAACGATGTAACAGGACCATCTTTACATCGTGGAACCATGTCCATGAATGATAATGGTCTTACTGTTGGCCCTCGATCTACTAATGGAAGTGTTATGAGTCCAATACTGGATAATATGATTCACCATGGTATATCATCCATGGGTAGCCGTGAAGCTGGAAAAAGTCAACCCGGTCATCTTCGGAACCACGGGATGTTTGAACTCCAGGGATCTTCAAATTTCCCTTCTCATTCACTTCCAGATTATCACAGTGGTTATTAAATGGATCGTCAAGTTCCTTGGCTGCAAACATACGTGCGACAGAACTAATTGATGCCCAGCAGTTTCGCGGAGTTGGCTCTAATGTGCAATCCTTGGAGTTAAATGAAGGTTATCAATTTGATAAGTTCGTCAATAATAAGAGTTTTTAGGCTCTATGTTTGCAGAGTTGGCTCTATAGTTGTTCTAGCCTCTGTTTTTAGCAACATTTGCACTAACCCTACATTTTACTCTTTGCATTCACCCTGGAAAAGACAAAGTACTACTTGTAACATTATATTTCCATACCATACCATCAATATTGTTTTAGGACAATATAAACAAGTACGTAGTTATGAGTCTAATGACCTAGTCGGCCATCTTGAAGCTATCACATTCTGTGTGGTTTCTTTCCAGGTTTGCGTCCTCGGGTAATGGAAGCTGTGCATCGTCTGGGCTTCACTATATGTGGAATAACTCACATCATCCACAGCCTCACAAAATTTTGTGGCCAGGTTCACCATCATTTGTCAATGGCATCGGTGCTCATCGTCCACAGCAATTAAGTTCAGTTCCTCGAGCACCTGCTCGTATGCTAAATTCACCTCTGACTTCAAACGACCATTACCTGGGATCAGCACCTTCCTTGAGTCATTCTATCTGGGAAAGACTCCATTCTTACACTGGCGAGGGATCACTTGGGAACGTGAGAATTTCGGAGATAATTCACCTCATCCATTGGAGTTTGTGCCTCCCAACATGTTCCCTCGGGCTGGTGGAAATTGTATTGATGTTCCAATCTTGTCTAAAAGCATGGGATTACATCCTCATAATCAGAGGGGCTTGGTGTTCCCTGCAAGAGGGCAAATGGTTCCATTGATGACATCGTTTGATTCTCCCCACGAACGCTCTAAGAACCGTAGGAATGAAGGAAGTCTAAATCAGACAGACAGCAAGAAACAGTTTGAACTTGATGTTGACCGGATCTTGCGTGGAGAAGATAAGCGGACAACCCTCATGATAAAGAATATTCCTAACAAGTATGTTATCTTCCACTAGCGTTGTAGGGCCTTCTATTAATACCACAGCTGAGTACTGCTTGATTAAAGGATTTTCCAACTTTAATTTATAAAGATCATATACGCAGCTGTGTGCAATCTTAATCGTCTATTGTTTGCATTTTATTTGCGGTTTAACTTAGGTACACCTCGAAGATGCTTTTGGCCGCTATTGATGAACGCCACAAGGGGACTTACGATTTCATCTACCTACCTATTGATTTTAGGTGAGTTCCTTCGGTTTTTGGAAATATCTAGGATGACTACAAATTCCATACAGCAAGTTAACGTTTGAATCACTTATCATTTCTTTTTGTTGCAGAACAAATGCAATGTTGGATACGCATTTATAAACATGACTGATCCGTCTCTCATAGTTCCTTTTTATGAGGTAAAGCATTGTGAGATTTTTCATATATCTTACTATCAGCATTTGCCCGGAGAGCAAAAGTGAAGATTGTGTTTGTAAACCATCACAGACATTCAATGGAAAGAAATGGGAAAAGTTTAATAGTGAAAAGGTGGCATCTTTGGCATATGCAAGGATTCAGGGAAAGTCCGCCCTTATTGCACATTTCCAGAATTCAAGCTTAATGAACGAAGATAAGAGATGCCGCCCTATACTGTTCCATACTGATGGGCCTAATGCAGGAGACCAGGTATGAGCTCAACTTCTTTTATGTGCACCCTTTTTTACTACATGTACGTATCTGTGTATACATATATTGAGGGAGGGGAGAGAGAGAGAGAGAGAGAGAGAGAGAGAGAGAGAGAGAGAGAGGGAGGAGGAAAATGTCATCTTTCTTGTTCATTCTAACATAAATGGATGCAAAGGTCTTACTTCTTCTCGTCATCACAGGTTCCCTTTCCATTGGGTAATAATATTCGACCAAGACCAGCAAAAGTTAGAGCTAGCACGTCCGAGGAAAACAGTCAAGAACTGCTTCGTTATTCTTCAACTGTAGAGGTTTTTTCCAATGGAGACTCGACGCCTGCAACTGGCAAGGATTTGATTGAGCTGTTGTGTATTCACCATTTTGTGACAGCTAACCATCTAAATGTAGCAAGGCCTCTCACAAAGCAGAGGGCCATAATCCCCCCCCCCCCCCCCCCCACATATTGACATGTTCGTCTGACCCAAAGCATCAAACGACATATTTATTTGTCTGAGCAGTTAACAGTAGCAAATGCAACTGAGGAGCAATATGTGAAGCTTCACAATTTTGGATGATTCTCATGTATAGAGCTCGTCTCAGGCACTTTTCTTCCCCATGTTTTTTCAGTTTTCTCTTGATTTTGGGCTCAAAGGGAACTAATACTGTTGCTAATTGATGAAATGTGTCTGTACTCTGTATCGTTTCTTTTGACTTAACTAAGATTTACAGTTTTCCCCCGAGCTTCATGTTCTTTAACTGTTAGATATCCCGGTTATAAATCCGTTGTCTGTGCAGTTCAGTGATAAAACCAACATCTTTATCAACGAAAGGAGCATTTTCACATCACGAAATTGAGTTGCAGAAACTAAAAACAACGATTAGATTTCAAGCATCTTAAAAGTCATCATTCAACAAAGGTTTCTTCTCCTTTCGAGTCACAGCCACAGCTTAGCTACTCATTACTGGTGAAAACTCAGGTCATTTTGGGTACAAGATGTCATAATGACCAGGCCGATACAACAATGTAACGAAGGGTTTGAACCCATTAAGGTCACCGACTTTGGCACTGGAAGAATCGCCGTCAAACGTAGGAGTGAAATCGTGATGATTCACACTGACCACATTACCTTTATCGTCGTGGCTCCGATCAAGGTACACGACGCGGATTGGTACGCCCAAAGCATCAGATAGAGCTGTAATGTGAACATGATCGCTCTCTTCACCCATGGGTTCCACTGATGACTTGCAGAACTAAAGAAAAAAAATGGGGGTTCATTTCTTTATCATGAATATGAAGACAGATATGTGAGGAAATGGTTAATATGACAAGGAACCAACCTGCTCCACGGTTGAATTGCTCAATCCTTGGATGAATGGTTCATAGAACTCGGATCGCTTTCTTATCTCGCCAGAGGTAGTAAACCTGAAGAACATTACAACTATCGGCAAGGATCGTTTAGTTGGCAATACTATAGAGATGAAAGAGTACAGAAATTTGGTCTGTTTGTTGTTTGTGAAATGTTTGGTCCTTACTCACCATAGTCCGATACTGACTGATCTCTACTTCTTTCGACAAGTTCATCATGGCTGTGGTTGTAATGTAATAAAACAACAGTTATATACCTAGACTGATGAAAGAAGGCCCATGGCAATCAAGTAAAGTTACAAATAAGTAGGGAACCTGATGGAAACGTCACCCCAGAAAGAACACTGTCAAGTTGCTCGAGGAATAGCTGAAAGAAGAGGAAGATAACCATAGTCCATAAGCATTGGCTTTTAAGTAAGTCACAATTTTACTTCAACCACGGCCTCTTTCTTGCTGATACCAAGCCTTTTACTAATGTATCATCTTTTATACATGTTGGTTAAATAGTCAACCGTATAGAACCAGGGAGAACGCATTGAACCATGCAGTTCACATCAAGTAAGAAAGAATGATACCGAGAAAAAATCTTCAAAAGTGAACTCTGAGTAGCCCAAACTGAGAAGATTATTCCTGCATTGCTCTATCTTGACTTTAATTCGGTCAACTTCTGCCTTATCTTGTGAATCCAGAATATGTTCCTATATTGTTGGAGATGAAATACACGAAACATACGCACAAAAAGTTTGCAAGCAAATATTTGAAGATGGAAAGTTGATATCCATACAAGGTATGCAAACATGAAGCCACGAAAGAAGCAGTTCCCATCTCCACGTGTCCGTCTGATGGCAGCATATTGTTCACTCAGGATCTGAGAAGCTTGCAGAACTTAAAACTCTAATTTGAAGAAATGCAAACAGGATGAAAAAACAAAGCAAGCTTCTAGGACACGCTGACCTCGATTTTCTCCAGCAAAATTGAACTTCCAGATTCGTATTCAGCTTTCAGTGAAGAAAGAGATTCCTATAATAAAATAACAGAAGTTAAACATATTGATGGATAAAAGCACTCAAAAAAAATGGGCAAAATAGAGGTTTCCAGGGGTGAATGGAGAATCTCGTATATCAGCTATGCATATGATTTGATATCGTCAAACCTTTAGCCTGAATGAATATTCAAATCCCTAGATTATTCATTTTACCTTGTCACCAACATATGGAATTTTCCCAGCTTCTTCAGCCTGAATTGCAGATTGCTGCTGCATAATATCATCGTCCCTGAAGTTTTCCCAGTCATCAGTTTCAGAATCTTGTGCCGGTTTGACATTGTTCGTAGCAGATTCCATCACTTTCCCCTCTTGATTCTGCATCTTAACACGAAATAATGAATCCTCAAGAAATCGCGTGCAAGAAAACATTAAAGTTCTCAAATCGTTTTTCCACTCATATGCAATTTCAAACAAACAAACCGAAGCAAATAAACTAGAGTAACAGCCACATAAATCAGGTAAACCCCAGTTCAAAGAAAAACAAAGGATCAAGAGAGTCTTACAGCTACCGCTACTGAATTGATCCCACCTGCAAAAAAACGTACTGTGAGAGAAAGAAAGACACGAGCTATAGATCACATGCATCAGCATCTCAATTCAATTTTCACTCCGACAAACTACCCTCGTCAAACGCAACGGCCAATAATCTGTAAAGGTAAGATGCATCACTCTCATTCATACCAAGAAACTCCAACGCATAAATTCGAAAATCGACTGATGAAAACAAATCACAAAATTAGCGACGTAGCACTAACCCAGACAGAACGGAACAGATAGCTGATTCGAAGGCTAGAAGAGTGTGATTTTACTGCGTCAGCAACATTTGACATTTTACTGCCAAAGCAAACTTTAATCGATCGTCCAAGTACTAAATGGGCCAAAAATAAAATGGGCCGATATTTCATATGGGCCTAAGCCCAATGAGTACTACGTCAGTTAGCCCACCAGCCCATATTAATATGGCAAAGGAGATAGCAACAAAGCATGGGCATAATTGGAAAAAGACTGTGTGGCCGTTAACTTCCCGCGGATTATTCCCCACGCTTATGTAGAACAACATAGAAAATAGAGAAACTTAATACTCCATCTGAATATAGATGGCTTCAATCTCAGCCGTTGGATCTCTATCCAAGCCTTTTCGGAATACTCCGGCGCCACGTGTACAACTTCCACCATCGCGAATCGCCGTCGCTAGACTTCCGGCCAGCTCATCACCGTCAGCCTCTTTAGGTTTGTGCTGTACAACTCTCTTTTGTCACTTTTGGGCTGCTTTATGTATGTTTTACATATTTATTTTTGCTCTTTACTGATGAATTGAAGATGGAATTGGGCAATCGGAGCAAGGCCCGCCGGCAATTGATCGTAGGCGGGTGATTTTGTCTGGCGTAGGATTGTTGTCCGTGGCGGTTTTTGATTGTCGGACAAACGAAGCTGCACTTGCATCTGAATATGCCGATAGTAATGTTTAATCCTTTGCTATTTCTTCCTTAATTATTCTGCTCATAGTTGCTCTAGCTGAAACTATTAAATTTGTGGGATCCAAGCTGATTTTCCTTTTATATATTTCAACAAAAAAAAAAGAAAGCTTTTTGTGCCATGAATTTCAGTTTTCACTATACAGAAGCAAATTCCTTTCATCAATACGAAGAAATAGAGAGTTGAGATAACAGATTGGTTCTTGGCATAATTATCTAATCCATAATGTGCAGCCTAGTGGCTCTGAAGACTAATTGTAGGCTCACTCTTTGAGCATACAGTGCCAGCACTGCGTGGAAAGGACTATGGAAAGACAAAGATGCGATATCCTGACTACACCGAAACTCCATCAGGTCTTCAGTTCAAGGTTGTCTGCCTCTTAAAAGCACATAATCACTTGTTAATTTGTCATTCTTTCTTTATGTTCGAATCCAACGCTTGTGGAAATCGCAGGACTTACGAGTTGGGGATGGCCCTACTCCCAAGCCTGGAGAAACCGTAGTGGTAAGCACATCATAAGAAGCAGCTTAATTTCATGCAAACAATAGTTTACAAAGTTTCCAAAGTGTAAGCTGACAATGAATGGATACTTTAGGTTGATTGGGATGGTTATACAATCGGTTATTACGGCCGCATATTTGAAGCTCGAAACAAGACCAAGGGTGGCTCCTTTGTGGTATTTAAGCTTTCGCTTCGCGACCATCTTATGTTGTTTTCATTTCTTCCTTTTATCACCGTAGCTTTACACAGGGCGATGATAAAGATTTCTACAAGTTCACATTAGGATCTCAAGAGGTTGGTGGGATATCAGTTTTTTAGCTATTGTTAGATTTGGCTCATTTTCCGTTAACACCAGTTAGTTCCTCCCAAGGTCATCCCTGCATTTGAGGAAGCTGTATCAGGCATGGCGCTAGGTGGCATACGAAGGTTTTCGTAACTATATATTATTATGTACATGGCATTTCAAAGCTCATTCTATTGCTTTCTTTCTGAACCATTGCTTCTTATTCCCAGGATTGTAGTGCCTCCTGAACTAGGATATCCCGACAACGACTACGACAAGAAGGGTCCAAGACCAACAACGTTCTCTGTGAGTTCTCTATATATATCATTTAAGTCAATATTTGTCAATAGAAGTGTTGTTTCATATGAACAATATATATATATATATATATATATATATATATATACATACATTTAATGTATACATTATGTGGTTAACAGGGCCAAAGAGCTCTCAGTTTTGTGTTGAAGAATCAAGGATTTATCGATAAGACTCTCTTGTTTGATATTGAGCTTCTTAAAATCCTGCCAAGTAAGAGTGGTTGAATTCATAGTTTGTGTTTCCCTCGATCATCATAAATGTTTCAAGGTTACTGACGGTTATAAATCCATTATGCTGTAAGGTTTTATCAGAGTATGTATTATTTATTACATGGAAGAAAAGATAGAGATAACAAAGAGATAATGGCCTTTAACAGCCAACGACCTTCCAAGTGCGACAATTAATGCTGTAATGATCTTTTCTTATATTTAGACAGTGAGCTTTGTTAGACCACACCTCATACGACGTCATTGAGGCCGATTGATGCAAATGTCATTCGTTATATATAACAAAGGATATATATGCTTGAGGAGAAAAAAAAATTGTAAACGAAAGCAACAAGTGGAATGATGAGAATCAGTTTGAATCTCATAAGCAACTCATTCACTAATGAGGCATCTCTTACAACATGTTTGACATCATACAAAAGAACCAAACTTAGTGGCCTTACTAAAGATAGATACAAATGCTTTCAACTCTTGAATAAATAGAAGAGAAGAGGTGTAGCGCAAATACAGAGTTATGGCTGCTGCAAATGATAGAGAAATCAAGTCAACTGAAGCTAAACATGTCGCCCCATCATCGCTCAACTTAGAATCAAGAAACGACGATGATCATAGAACAGAAGGGCCTTATAATGTTTCTCGCGTCGAATCTGATGCTAGAGAAACAAGTGGAACAACGCCGGTTACTATCCGAGGAAAGCCTCTCTCTGACCTCCAAATGTCGAAAACCGGCGGTTGGCTCGCTGCCTTTTTCATTTTCGGTAAAAAGAAAAAGGGAAACCCGACTTTTTTTTCCCATATTTCTTGCATCATACTCGGGCATTTTCAGACAGTTTTAACCTTTTGTACTGCAGGGAATGAAATGGCAGAGAGAATGGCTTACTATGGACTATCTGTGAACATGGTGGTGTTCATGGTCAGCATCATGCACCGACCATTCGAAAGCTCGGCTAATGCAGTAAACAACTTCTTAGGAATCTCACAAGCATCCTCTGTCCTTGGAGGGTTCTTAGCAGATGCGTACCTCGGTAGATACTGGACCATAGCCATCTTCGCATCGATCTATCTTGTGGTAAAACATAGGCAAACAAGTTAGCTTTCTTTGAAATCCCCACATAAAGATCATAATATGAGGCTCACCAATTCGTTTATTTCTTGGAGGGTCTAATTGGGATAACCCTTAACGCAAGTATCAGAAACCTTCAGCCCAACCAAGACAGATGCGATGAGATCAATCTCCTCCTGGGACTTTGCGAACCTTCAAAGACATGGCAGATGACATACCTCTATGCAGTCCTCTACGTCACAGCCCTTGGGGCAGCGGGAATAAGACCGTGCGTCTCTTCTTTCGGCGCTGATCAGTTCGACGAAAGGAGCAAGATCTACAAAGAACAGCTAGACAGATTCTTCAACTTCTTCTACCTATCGGTTACTGTGGGTGCAATCGCAGCATTTACCGCAGTAGTTTACATTCAAATGAAGCACGGGTGGGATTTGGCCTTCGGGTCCTTGGCGATCGCTATGGGAACTTCGAATCTAGTTTTCTTTCTGGGCACTCCTCTTTACAGACACAGGTTGCCAGGTGGCAGCCCACTGACCCGCGTGGCGCAAGTCTTTGTCGCCGCTTTTCGTAAGAGAAAGACTTCGTGGGACAGTGGAGATGGCTCGGGATTGTACGAGCTTCCTGGTGAAAGATCAGCCATTAAAGGTAGCAGCAAGATTCTTCACACAGATGATCTCAGGTGATACCTTGTTTTGTTTCGTTTCTAGGATCTGCTTTTCTTCCATTCTGAACACCTAACGTCAGCAGATGTTTGGACAAAGCTGCTCTGAGACCGAAGGAAGGTCAGAATCAAAGCCCTTGGAGACTATGCACCGTAACGCAAGTCGAAGAAGTCAAGATCCTCTTAAAGCTCATCCCAGTCTCAGCTTGCACCATCATGCTCAACCTTGTCTTGACTGAGTTTCTAACCCTCTCAGTACAGCAAGCATACACGCTAAACACACACATGGGCCGCCTCAAACTCCCCGTCACTTCCATGCCCGTTTTCCCCGGGCTCAGCGTGCTCTTCGTTCTCTCACTGTACTACTCAGTTTTGTTCCCATATCGAGAAAAATCACTGGCCATCCACATGGAGCCTCTCAGCTTCAAAGGGTAGGCATTGGTCTGGCGATGTCTATCTTATCCGTCTTGTGGGCTGGTTTTTTCGAGAGATACAGAAGAAACTACGCAATCAGACACGGTTTTGAAGCAGTTTTCCTCACTCCTATGCCTGATTTAAGCGCCTTTTGGTTGCTGATACAGTACTGCTTGGTAGGCATTGCTGAGGTTTTCTCCATGGTGGGCTTACTTGAATTTCTTTACGAGGAAGCGCCTGATGCTATGAGAACCATTGGGTCGTCATATGCTGCAGTTGCAGGTGGTTTGGGGTGTTTTGGCGCCACTGGGCTCAATAATATCGTCAAGTCAGTGACTGGGAATGCAGCAAAAGGAAAGCAGTCGTGGCTTTCGCAGAATATAAACATGGGGCGGTTCGACTACTTCTACTGGCTTCTTACGGTAATGAGCGCGATCAACTTCTGTGCCTTTCTTTACGCTGCGAGAAGGTATAAGTACAGGGAAAAGCATGTAATAGAAAATAGGACAAGATAGTGCCTTGATTCTGTTAGTTTCCACGTAAACTGAGTCATAGGTTATGTAATGGGGTGTGACTTGCATTGAGCATTGGTCTGTATAAAGGCTCAAACAATAAGCAGAGTCACGTAAACTATACCAACTAGTTATTGCCAGGACCCAATGTTCAATATCAGATGTTCTTTACTTGTATAAAGGAATATTAGAACAGCGATGAATACTGCAAGCATACCATCGTGATCAAACGCAAAGATGAAGTCATATAGATTTAAAAAATGTCATTGCCATTAAACTTCATGGAACGATTGAATGTCTCTTGACTTGCATTTGACATTTCTCTTTCCCTATCTGTAAGTACCTAGTTCTGTCAACAGCTACAAATAACAATCAACAGAGCCAAGAAAGACAAACCTTCACACGCTCAAAATGAAAAGCTCTCACCTGGAAATTATCATAAAATACAGTACACACTATGAAGCCCTCTTCTAGATGTACTTCAGCCCAGAGAGGTACTGCTGTCTGGATATTATATACTGAGCCAGGGAATATATGACACCAAGAAGCCCCAAGATCTTGATCTTTAGGACATCGGTCATTAGCACGGGTGGCAAATTGAGAGGTATAGTAAGCAACGGCTTCGAATCAACCTTTCTTGTGAGGCTCCAAACGAAACGATTGAAAAGGATATGGCTTGGAAACGTCAGAACAAGAAGAGCCAAGTTTTTCACTGCAAATATCCAATCGGGTCCACCGATATCGATTCCCCATCCTCCGTTTCCATGCCAAACGTCTTCCCATATGCTGTAGAAAGCAGTCAAACCAAGTATCCAGATATAGCCACAGTAACAGGGAAATACCTTTGCTTGTCCCCAAAGTCCGCGAAGAAGTCTGAATCTTGGTTGAGTAGTAACAGAATTGGTGCCAAAAAAAATATAGCACGGTTCGACCCACCAGTAAGGTGCACGTTCAAGATCAGGCATATGACAAAGATAGTATCGTAGCAACATTACCAACAGCAGGCATCCAAGCTCCTTCGGCAGCCATCTTCTTTATGGTAAATGTAGGCATCGTAGAAGCCCTTCGTTGCTTCATAAATCTCAGCCTCTGAGGAATTGTAGCCGAACTGCTCTGACCCGATTGGGCATGGCGGATCCCACCTGCTTCTGCGAATTTTCCACGCATCAGTGAGACCAACTCAAACTTTATCTCAAGTGCAATGAGCATAAAGATTGCAGCATATAAGCCAAGTAGGGACGTTCTTGCACCCTCGATGGCAAGTAATGTTGCAATCCTACTGTCCTCTTGTGAGTTTTCTTCAATGCCACTCTCCTTGAGATAGTTATTGGTGATTCTCACTTGGCCCTCCAGTAAATAAGTGACCGGAAAGAGGGCCACAATCAGTGCAAATACCCAAGGCAACAGCTTCGTGCTTGAGGCAGAAGGTAAGTGAGTGAAGACCACAAACACTGATGTGCAAATCATCGTGCCAATGATGAGAGCGTGCAGAATTAATGACTCGAGAAAGTATTCTGCAGCAATATAACCTCCTAGGGCAATTCCCAAGGCAACGGCGTAAGTGGTTCTCAGCTCCACAATGTATTTGATTGGAATGATGGAAGTGATAGCGGCAAGGGTGAGCAGGACGGCTGCAATGAGCAGCCATGATGGCCACGTTGGTTTAGATGCCATGAAGCCATATATGGAAATATCATCAGCAGATTGATGGGTGTATCTGAACGTGTTAGAGTGATAAACGGGGGATATAGGTAATGGTGGCTGCATTAGGATGAAGAGGAGACCGGATGCTATAACCAACACCAAGTATCTCTTAGCAGCCTGCAACAGAAATTAATAATATCTTCAGTAGTATTTTATGAAAACGCTTATTAATATGTGCTACGGTTTATCAGCAGTGGTCATCAAACCTCACTATTCAACTTTAAAGAACATAAAAGATATGTCACTAAAAGTCGAGCTTCGACAACTTGATGGAAGTCATTTTCGACATTAACCACAAAGCCTAAGCATGAGAGATTCTCAACACAAGATACCCAGTAAAAATTAGAGGTCAGTAAATTGGTCCACTAACTAAGAACGGAAGATCTATGTAAAGATAACACGGCAGATTATCGGAGTTAAACATCGATATGCCACCAAATAGACTTACCATTACGTGGGGAAAGTGAAGCACAACAATTGGCAGAGAAGCCAGTCCCATCAACAGTATGCAACAGCCCAAAAGTAATCCGTCAGATGGAGCCCTCCCGTTCCACCATTGCAGAGCTTCAAATATTGTTTCACGACAAAACCAGACAGATAAAGCAACAACTCCAGCATGCACATAGCCTTGCCAAGGTTTCATCTTTGATGCTGTTTTGGATTTATCCCTACACAGTAATTGAACAGGCTAAGCTCACTAGGAAAGTGATATATTTCAAATAAAGAAAATGCTGCAAACTCACTTGTAAAGCAACAACGGAGGAGAAACTGCTAAGAGAAGAAGAGCAGATACCCATAACACATTTTTTGATGAAATGAATAGCAGAGACAGCTTTGAGAAATATAGGCAAGTAAGGATCCATGCTGCTTTGGATCCAACTCTCTGGTCTACAGAAAGTCTTCTCAAAACAGCCAACCCCACCAAAGTAGTCATAACAACCATATAACTGGGGTACATCACATCATCATCCATCCCATAATAGTAGATGTTAGAGTAGTTGAAAAAACTGTTTTCAATGTAGCTCAGCAGCAGTGCATGGCTTATCAATCCAGCTTCAGTCAGGAAACGAAGTTTTGGAGGAAGAGCAGCTAAACCAGGAACTATCATTGCCAGAATTACACTGCCAACTATAAGTTTGCAAAAGGATCTCAAGGACATGCCTGCAATCCAGATATTCAGGTCCCAATAATTATGCATCACGAACCATATTACCATCAAGCTACCGAGGATAACAGACACAGAATATGATGATAAGCTCTTCTTTGTGAAGAAACGAGCCAAATAATATCCGGCGATCGAGGGAAGCGGAAGCAACTGCAAGTCAAAGGAAAAAGGAATGATCAATATCATGTTCTGTACTTACTATAGAATGATGCACACCTTATCTATACATAATTATTTCATATGTAAAGCAAATTCCCCAAAACAATGGGTATTAATGTTTTTCTATGACAATTTGTTAAGGTATACTTCAATTCGGTTCAGTGCTCTGTCAAACAAACACAAACAAGAGATAAGAAAATTGAAATGAGACCTCGAAAGTGAAAACATAATAGATGAAATACCTAGAGTGGCAAGTATTACAAAATTGACCAAGCAAGATGCATATATTAGTCATTTGATATGAAAACTACATACCAGTATGGGAAACCCCACCACTATAGCTCCAGCGGCACTAACAACAACAGCCAAGGAAGTGAAAACAACTGAACTGAATGCATCGGAAACCATACCGACAGCATAAGTACCAGCAGCTACTGCTCCCCCAAGCATTGTAACAGTAACAAGAAGATAACTCAGCGGTGACGGAACGTGAATGTATCGCCCAAATGCATGGAAAACAACCCTGACCTCCAAGCAGATGACAACAATCACCAAAGCAACGGCACCATTCACCAATCTAATACTCCTCAACTGATTCTCATTCTTTGTCAGCCACCACAACGCCCCTCTCTTAGATGCATACAGTTGAAACAAAAATGGGATAAAGAACAGCAAAAACAAGTCGCAAATAGCCGATCCCGACGAGAACACTACCCGATGATGCGACCCAACATGAAACAAGAAAGGAACAAATAGAAGAAACAATGTATGCACGCAACTCTCAAGCTGCCCAAGCACGTAACTATCACTAGGAACCTCACCGCCATGATACCCAATTTCATGCTTCGATTTAAACGACGAAATACGAGGAATTGAATATAGCCAGTAAAAAACACAGTTAAACGCCATGAAGTAGTAAGCCGCGTTGACCATACCAACTGCCGAGACCGTGGCCCATGTGAAGATAGCAGATGCAACAATGGGAACACAAGCAAATAACAGCCTCTCAAGCGCAATCACGATTGTGGGGTACTCTATCTGCATCCACTTAAACTGGACCGAAACCCAGACACCGATCAAGAAATTGGTCAAAGCGCAGGTGAAGGAAGCTAAAACAGCCAGCCACAAGGAACCAAAGGTGTAGTACAGATTGGAGCTGAAGAAGAAAGCGATCTGAGCTGCGATCAGCGTAAACCAAACCGCAAAGAACGAGCCTGATTTGAAACTGAGGATATCTAGGGTGTACGCGACCATGAGCCCGACGACGAGGACGGCAACGACCGGTCCGCCGCCGAGGTCGAGGAGGAAGGCGGCAGAGGGGACGAGGGCAACTGCGAGCCTGGCGTTGTGGAGAAACGAGTTCATCCTAGGGTTAGTGGACGCGGAGGAGCTATGTCGGCGACTGCTGGCCGGCGATTGCTGGTAGAAGGAGGACGCGGTGGTGCGATTAGGGCTCTGGTGGGTGGGGAACGACGGTGAGCCGGAGGCGGATTGAACGTAAGGTCGGAAGAGGCGGGTGTTGAGCTCCGGCGGCAGCATTTTGCCGGCTGCGGTGGTGGCGGTGGTAATTTTTGAGATCGGAGTGGAGTGTTGGGAATTGAAGTCAAAAGCGATAGGTTTGAGGCAGACTTTGTTAGAAGAGATAGAGAGACAAAGGGTATAACTGGAAATGGGAGCTATGACGAGGGTGAAATTGTCATTCCATGTGACTTCTAATACAAAACCAATGGACGGCCGAGATAGAAAACCTAGTATCCATCCAACGGTGCACGCACATCGTATCCTCACATATATAGTTGCTTCCCTCCATTTTAGCGACTCTTTATATGATTCGAACTTCGAAGCCCTTAGGAACACTTTCATTTTTCTTGCAATGGAGAGAGTTGCATTGCATTAAAACACTTCACCCAATACAAATGGCTACGAAGATCACATCACACATCGTTGCATCGGAAAAAGGTAGTCCGAGCAAGAGTCGATTGCCATGGCATTACATTTGAAAAACCCCAAAAAAATAAGTAAAAAAAAAAAAATTCGCCAGAGAAGACAACAAATAGTCTAGAAAGAAAAACGAAGGAGTCACATGGGATCCTTAAACTCGACAAACAAACACCACGCAAATTCCCCGACACAAATGCACTGTTTTTCCTTTCCATTAATTTATTATTAAATATTGAATCCTCAGCGCTTTCCTCAGAACCACGCAAATCCACCCGAGAAACTGCTTCTCGCCCCATTACTGCTGTTATTACTGTAGTCGTCGTAATAATCGCACGAGTCAAAGAAGCCGCCATGGCCACCCATATCAAAGCTTCTCCTCGGCTCAGACAACTCAAGACATCTCATGTCATTCAAGACTCCATGTCCAAGCTCAGACAGCAGCGGCGGCTCGCCGCCGCTGCTGTACGTTATGTCCGGCGGCAAAGGCGGCAGATCCACCCCATTTGCCGACGACGACGGCAGCGGTGGCCGACGGTTGTACTGTTCGCCACCACTCACCTGCTGGCAGTTCCACGCGGTGTCCCCACTGACCTGATGACCAAACCCTAATACTACGTTACTGTTCGAATCCGAGTAGTTGCTTCCATGTCCGAAGGAGAACATATGGTCGCTGTTGTAATGGCGGTCTGCGTCGGCGAACAGCAAAGAGGAGAAATCTTCAGGCGATTCGTCGGGGGAGATGATAGAGGTGACCGACGAGCCGTGGGGCATGTCTGAGTAGACGAAGTTGGTTCGAGCCCTGGCTCCACGCATGGACCGAGCGGCTCGGTCGTAGGCCAGCGCGGCTTCCTCGGCGGTGTCGAAGGTTCCGAGCCAGTGGCGTTCTTTGGTGGTGGGGTCTCGGATTTCGGCGGCGTATCGGCCCCACGGCCGCCGTCTGACGCCGAGGAAGCGGTTCGTGGACGAAGTTTCTGATGTGTTCTTCTGTTGGCTTTGGTTGGACGACGACGAAGACTTTCTCTTTGGCTTCGAGGGTGATGGGGCGTTTGTAGTAGTTGTACCACTTGATTTATTCATTTTGATTTATTTTTTAGTTCTTTTTCACTATATAATAATGAAGATGTAGAGTAACTTCTGACAAACGATGACTTATGGGATTTCCTGACAAGAAGCACAGAGAGAGAGAGAGAGAGAGAGAGAGAGAGAGAGAGAGAGGTGAATGGATATGCTATGTAATCAGCGTGGCTTTGATGCGAAGAGCTTTTTCAGTTGTGATTTTTGGCAGTTGCAATATAGTAGTTTAAATAGGTGGTTTCCCTCCAATTTTTTATTATTTTTTCTTTTTGTAAAGCATGGTATATATAAAATATTTATGAATAAAAGATGAACCCAAGAACATGGTTCATCCGAGGGGGTCTAAATTGGATGGATTTTATGGATCGTCACATGCATAATTATTGGCCGTATGCGTTTTCTGATTTTATAATTCGATGATTATTATGAATATATATAGTAGTGTTTGTTTGCACAAATCACAACATTTATTCTCCCAATAATTACAAGAAATGCCAAACAAGCATTGCACGAACAATATTCACAGCTTACATGATTCGTTTTATTTTGTAAGAATAATATATATCTCCACTCCATGAAAAGACTAGATTCTTGACCATCTATGAAGAGCTTCTTTTATCTGCGATGTCTCATTTATCTAATGGGATTATATTGTTAAGTGATCCAATGATGGTAGTTTCGAGCAATGATTAAGCACGGTGGTTCAAAATGATGTCTGTATATCATCGATCATCATTGCAGAATGAGTAGAGGCATAATATGTTTTTACATGCCCCATGTTAGAAAAAAAAGGGGGAAGAAGAGACTGAGAGAATATTCACCTCACGTTGAGGCCTTAAAGAGCAGCTTACATGTGTAAGGATGATTAACAAAGGAAGCATGTTCGAAAAGAAAAAGAAACAGAAACACTCCAAAACACCAAACAATTATGTAAATCAGCATAGATAATTACATGGGGCCTTGTTTTAAAAGCAAACATAACGAACAAAACCATATAATAATCCGAGCCATGTGCAACCATTTTATACGATAAATATCATTTTTCTTATCGCATGTTCGACTGCTTTTTTTTCATTGGACGTTTATCATATTAGATGCGTTTAACGCACTATTATACTTCGATGATGATAAAATCTTAACTTTGGAAAAGAAGAGAGGAAGAAAAGAATCTTCAACTTAGACATTGTCTTATTTTCTTTGTTTCTTCTGTCATGTGCTTAAGCAGGAAAGTGCCACAGCATTAACTAGAAAGATGCACCTAACAATAATAGACCAGTTGACCTCACCATTGCTCATGTATTTCTTTCTTTCATTTTTTTAAACTACGCATTAAAGAAATGGTATTGTTCTTGACCGACCAGTGACTCATCAAATTATTAGCATCTTTAGATCATAGATTAGTATAGAAAGACGAAGCTACTCACTCTCTTCCTTCCTCAAAGTAATAATTTAGATCGTTTTTGCTTTTCCCAAGGAAGACTTTTGGACCTAAGATAATTGGGCACACGTGAGGGAGGGTTTCATTTTTCATATCAATATCATTCACTGCACGTAACTATTGTATAGGTATGCCTAATGGATAAACATTTCGCATTTAACAGTTTTAAAGATTATAATCAATGTTGACTCTCAAGTAAGTACTTCACCTAACATGAATGAATTTATTAACTTAGTTTGTAATAACAAGGGGAAAGCCAAGCTATGATGTGCACGGCGGAGGATGAGGTATCAAAGCCTAATGAAGGGGTTTTATAAGGTGGCGGACATAGTATACACACAACCACACACAATAACGCACCGCTCATACCATATTGCCCCGAAAATCATTCAGTAAACGCGAAACATAGGCAACTTTTATTGCTATTATTACGACTCGGTAACCTCGGATTTCACAGGCCCAGTGCTTCCGTTAGGAACATAGAGACTATTGGCGACCACAGAGTCTGTCACTAGTCCCGCCTCGGCGTCGTCGAAATTTAGGGACCCTCTTATTAGCTTACGGTTACTGAAAATAAAAGAAAAACGAAAAGATGATAAGCCAAACGCCAAAGTGTAGCTGTTAATCGCCAGGGAATGAATGACGGGTTTTTTACCCATTCAAGTGAGTGTTTATGGCCGACAGATCTTTTGAAGGGCTCTGATAGGCGCGGGTGCTCTCTCCCACGCAGGCGTAGTAGCTTTTCGAGCTATGCGAAATCAATGCATCCATCTACAGTAAGTCAATCATTATTTTAGTTGGGAGAAAAAAACTTTGCTGTCAAAGAAAATGCGCCTTAACCTTAGATGAGCGCAGAGGGGAAACGTAAACATTGTGCGCTGCAGATACTTTCTTGGGCGACATATCTGGGAGATTAGGAAATGGAGATGTTCTTGGTGAAGCGGGCAACGGACCTGATAGAATAGAACAGAATCGGAGAGTAAAAAATACATATTGTAGATTTGCCCGTCTGATGTAATTTTCACTATCAACTTTGACAGAAATTTATTGTAAAAAGAATCGCAGCACTGACCGTCTATGCTACTCTTGGCCTTAGAGCCCTGAGGAGTAGCTTGGGCTGAAGCATCTGAGGCAAACTCAGCGAGGAGAGGTTTCACCGAAGGAATAAACATTTCGTTGTAAAATGTGATTATATCGACGTGATCGGGACCGATTTTCTGTTTTGAAGCATTGATGATGTTATCTTAGACTGGGGTCAAAACAAGGTGATGAGGAAAGAAAAAGGTAACATACTGCTTTGCGCCGTTCGATGTAGACATTACGAAACACTTGCTGTTTGCAATGAGGCTGTTTTCTGTAGTTGAAAATGATTTCTTTGAATGTGAGGTTCAATTGGGAGATCTGCAATGTGTTAGTCATTCAGAAATCGTATACAAGCAAATAGAAGATTGGTGTAATGCATCATATGCGGAGAACAGACCTTGGCAATTCCATAAAGGCTGCAGAGAATTATTTGATCGATGTGTCTGCAAAAGAAGAGATTTGTCCGCTGAACAAGGATCTTTTGGAACAAACCATACACGGACTCTTTTATCTGTTGCGAGAGCTGTAATCTTTCGACCATACCATTAATTCTAACAGCAGCCAACTTTAAAATCTACATATCAAATGATTAAACGTTAAGACCAATGTAAAAAAAATCAACACGACACACACGCAAAGATGCTGCATGAGAAATATAATTCAGTACTTAATAAATAAAAAACAACGCGAAGACCAATAGAAACTACAACTTGGATGCCTGCCCAACAAGGTAATTCGTCTCAAAAACTACCATATAAGTTTTCTTGTATGTAATTATTATTCCCATTAGTATACCTTGCTAAAGAACACATTGATAGTTGTTTCTGCACAAGTCTCTCCTCCACCACCTGGATGTGGTCTACTAGGACTGGAGAAGGATGAAAAATGAGGCCATAAAAAATGAAAGGAAAAGAGGGAACCAAATAAAATCAACACAAGTTGAGTAAATTTCCCTTCTAACTGTTTCCACAATACCTGGCAAATGCAGGCTGCAGTTGTGGAAACTTAGATTTCAGATTGTTATTAAGGGCCAGAAACCGTTCCTTCACGGGTGAAGTGAAGGAATTCCGCTCAACCAGTGCACTTCGATACTCATTGCACACTCTCTTTGGTGACCGCATATCTCCATTCTGACCTGGAAATTTCAACCATGTCATTTGAAAAGATCGAGGAATTGAGTTTTGAACAATTAGCTTTGAGTTGAAAAATAAATTTTTCGCAGGATGTGAGGGAGACAGCGAAATGATAATAATGCATACCAAATTGCTCTTGCTTGACCGTTGACTGAACAGGTTGTGAGACCCCACATGATTTATCAATGTGCACAGCAATTGCGTCCAAGGACGGCATAGGTTCAGCTAACAAGCCAAGGCGGGTTATTTCTGCAGAAAGGGTAGGTCTTGCTATAATCAAGGAGTTGTACATGGAAGACCCTTTTTCCCAGACCATGCTATCCAGTAATCGTTCTTCTAGAGAATTTAAGTGCCGTCTAAGTTCTCTTGGGAGACTTTCTTCGTGTCTGATGAAACTCTCTATCACTTTACTGAGATCAAATGCAGTTATTCCAGTCTTCTCCAGCACAGTTGGGAATAACAGAGTCACAGTTTTGTGTGTGGCGAGAACAAGTTCTGAAGAGCAGGCAAGCATACAACGGTGGAACCTTTCGTTGGTCAACAAAGAAGTCAAGTTGGCTGCATGTAAGATCTGTGACTCAGCAATACACATTGCTTGTAAAACCCTAAAATAGAGTTTCATTGCTTCAAGACGGCGTTGTTCGGCCCAAATGTTGTCCATGAAGCACGGGTTTTGACCAGGACCCGAACTAGGAAAAATGGCCTTGAGTATTATCTGTGCCCTTTTCATGACATCAGCCGTCACATCCCTGTCACACGACACAAGAAATCTCTCCAGCTCTGCTGAGGGCTTAGGTGGAAGTGGGGCAACAACCGTTCTCAACCATTTTGCAGTATTCATAGCAGTGCTAACAGGAGTTGCTATCGACTTGGGCATGCCATTAACACCTGCAACATTATTCAAATGACCACCGGGCGAGCGGAAAGGAGAGAGCGGGCTTGTGACTGTCTTTGTTGGGGAGGATATGAGATCGAGTTTCCTCTGTCGCCATGTAAAATTTAGGCATTTGTTAAGCAAGATAGCAACTTTCAGGATATAATGGAACATTTTGATCTTTATGAATATAAGCCCACCTTTGTCCCATTTCCATTTATATGTACGGCACCTCCAGATAAGCTCCCTGAAGCAAGCAAGCTGTCCTTCTCATTGAGAAAAATCCTCTCATCCAACTCGCCTTTATTATGAGTCAAAGCTTCATAATTCTTATCTAAGAGGTCGATAGCGGTTGATAAAGATGATTCATCCATCAAATCGTCAAAGTGAACCAACCCATCTGCAGTTATGAGGTGTATAAAGAATAGCAAGGGCAACTGAGGGAAGATTAGGACATATGTGATAAAACTAACCTGTGACAATCTTATCCACAATATTAAATTTACATTCAGAAGCCAGGCAAGGTTTTTGCTTCAATAACTGGGCAATCAAATTGTTTACTTTCACAAACGTATCATGGAGAACATCTTCAGAGGTCTCGTACATATTACAAAAAGAAGCGAGTAGGTCAATCATTTCACCCTTCTTGACTGTAAACAAACACAATTGAGTAATCACCAGGTGGAAGAACACGTCAAGAGACACATTGGATAGATGGATACAGCTTTATTATTCAGGGAATTATATAATGAGGAATGAAATTACCAATGCTCTCAGAATCGACAAGACTGAGATTCCTGAATTGAGCAGGGACATGTATGAAGAGTACAGCCTGCAAATGGTTTCACATTAACCATCATCAAGTGCATACAACAGAAGTATTTGTTTAACAACGTCTTTGTAGAAATAGCAAATATGATATATGTTCCTATAATTATTTAAGAAAATCTACTGACCAGTACGGAAACTAGACCATGGGTGCATGTTACAAGGTCCTTGCACATGCAAAACACTTGCTCACGGAGAGCCAAAAATAGTAACCATCCAAAACGATACGAGTTTGCTCTGTATGTGAAGTCTTTCTCATTTTTGGAATCCACAGCCACAAACAGCTCCTGAAATGCACGCTGGTATTTCCTATAAAAGAATGTAATCCAGAATCCAATTAGGAGTTGCATGAAGGATTAAAATGGAACCTTTATCTACAAAACAGACAACCAAAAGATCATGAATCTTTTGGACTAAGGCGTCCATAACACACTGAGAATAAAGAACCATTGAGGGGGTAACTTAAGACCAAACTTCAGAAGGTAATGAAACAATGAACAGGATTAACATTATGAAATGCATATCTTTGAACAAAAACAAGAAAGATGACAGGTATAACTGCCTCATCCACAGTTAACATTAAGGTAGCTCTGCATTACAAACTCCACGAAATTAGATATCGGTGAATGAACATCACTTTTCTAAAAGCTAAACATGCTAGAGCGGCGTCCAATATTCACACACAACAAAGAAGGAAAAAGAGAAAGCAATCGCATAGAAAAAGAAAAGATCAATGTAGACTCACTTGCTCAACACGGTTAAGTGCACAAAATTGGCTTGTGATTCCTTAGCCTGACAAAATGAGGGACAAAAAACAAAAATAAAAACTGAAATGCTAAATGAAGCAGATTATTCAAATTGTACGAAATATGCACATCCTTCTAATACCTCCAGCCTTTTCTCCCACTCCGCACCATACAAGTTACTCAAAGTCGGACCAACTTTGAGTAAATACTGATGAAGTTCCTTGTAAAAATCAACAACGCTGCGGAGAAAATAAATTTCTTCTAATAAGATGCAGACATTATAGATCAACCTACGAAATGCTAATAGGAACAGATAAATACTTAAGCCTGGCTGATCTTAGAATCCGACATAAACTCAAACCCTTTTCTTTGCTGCCGATACTTTCACTAAGCCTTCTAACCGAGTAAAGGGTAAACACAAACCAATATCGCTCTGCTTCATCCAGCTGATCATACAAGAAACAAATTAGGGCATAATAAAAAAGGCAAAACAATAAAAAGCTATTTTTTATGCAATACAAAAAATCTAAAGAAAACAGGTAATCAAAAGTTAAAACTTGATATGGAAATTGTGTCACATACCGTCGCAGCTCCAATAGCCCCTAAATTAGTCAACATAAGATTCATGCTATCATCAAACAACTTTGTTGCTTCCTCCATAAAGTTGCCCTCTTCCAACTCTAGATCACTCTGGTAATCCAGTAAGATAAACCCAATCAACCATCATTGAAAAAGAATCTCACAGGTGGTAAAATCTGATTCCGCAAATAAAATCTGATTCCATAAATATAACAGATTTTAATTAATTCCAATTAATACACTTCAATTAGACCACAAAAATTACAAAAACCTAATTGGATGCATCTCTTTACCAAAATAATTGCAATTAAGGAGAATAAACTAAACAAAGATTATTAAAGAACGCACATGCAGAAAACTCTTTAAAAAAATGAAACCTTGCAAAATTGGGCAAACCGAGCTGCCACAGAGCTTCCACTTTCACATTCCGCACGTTGAGGCTCCGATATCTTCCTACTCACATCAGCCATAGGTCTCAGATCTCTGATCTGCTCAACAAAAACGCCACAACTTTCAACCAAATAAAAAATGAAACCAAAAATCACATAGCAGCTGAAGAAAACGGAATTCAAATCAACCAGGGCCAACGAACATGGACAAATTCCAGCTGGAGCTTATGTGTTAGTGCCTCAGCTCTTATCTCTATCCTTGTATGTGCAGTAGAATAGAAAGTAAAAACGAGGGGTTTTGTGCAGTATAATATTATTTTTCTTGTTAGGGATTTGGGAGAAATAAAACCCTTTCTAGCTCTTAAGCGCGGGAAAATATGGTACGGCACATGCATACGCACCATAGCCCACATACATACATCACCACCAATGATATTCTAACACGTGTCAACTTTTACCGCCAAAATTGTCAACAAGCGCGCTCAGCGGATAGGCGGCTGACGTGTCATAAGTGCCAATTCCACATATAAATTTAATGCATTTATGAACTTTTAATTAAAGATCGTTTACTTTTTAAATACTAATTACTAGAGTTTGATCGAGTATCCTCTAAATTTATATAAAATTGCCATGTTATTACTGTTTAGGAAAAGCCCATTATTCCGTTCCATGTAACTAGAAATCTTCGTACGTTACTTTACGTTACATATTGTTGCCACTTCAAAAAGTTAATAAAGAAAGTAGATTTTTGCAAATTCCACGAACAAATATTTATTTCATTGTAGATAAAAGCGTCACTAATACGAAAAAAAACACACATGCACGCAGAATCGAGGACATCAAACGTATTACGTAAACAAACACATGCAAAAACCATACAAAGCACACAGCAAACCATAGTATTTTTTTGGTAAACAGCAAACCATAGTATTACTATTGCAGAAACAAAAGTATATCTGTAGTAAAAGTTGACATTGGTTCTTCTTCCATTTCATTGCATTCCATTCCACCTTTTACAGCTCGAGCACCAAATCTGCATAGTCAATAGACAGAAGTAGCGAGCATGTAAGAAAAAGATTTAAAAAAATATATTTCTTCACTCCATAAAAAGATTAAATTTTTGGAACCAAGATTTATACTTACAGTCAGCATCGGACTTAACCCAGCACTCATTGCCGCCATAAACAGTTTCGCCGCCAGCGCTGTTCATAATCTGAGGAGGACGATAATTGTCTGAGATGGGCCCACTTTCATCAGGGTATATGATGATGTCATCTTCCGATGAAGGCCTCAAACCTCCATCGTCATCGTTGTAATCTGCCACGTGGGCCCCATCGTTCTTGACCTCTGTCATGGTGGGCTGAAGCTCATGGCCATTTTGTTCGACGATCTCAGGATGAACTTTTCTGCTGAACATTTGCCGAATCTGCGCTTTTTTTTTTGGTTTCCCATTTCAGAAAAAGTCAATCACCCTCTGCCAGCGTTTGAAGGATTGAAAGGGAAAAAAAAAAGCTTACTTTACGCAGTTTCTTCTCTGCCATGGCAGAATACTCGCCGGAGGAGTTCTTCTTAACGTTGCCCCTTCTGAGCATCTTCTTCATCATCAGATGAACAGAAGATTTATCAGCGATTTCTTTATCTCTTTTCTTCTTAGCGTTAATCCCACGATAGCTCTCATCTGATTGCTTAGTCTTCTGAAACAGCTCTTCAAGGGAAGTCCTCCTCTCTTTCTTGGTCAGCGATCTCTCAGAAATCCCAGCCGCCGATCCAAGAAGATAGCTCTGAAGTGGACAAACAACTGCAGATTCATTACACTGAGGAGGAATCTCCTCGCCACTTTCCACGACCTTATTCTGATCCTTGAGTGTAATAACGCTGACGTGGCTGTTCCTTGCAGAAGATAATAAGCTGACACGGTACTCTTCCTTACCTTCCTCAGCTTCTCCGAGCACCTTCTCGAGCTCATCGTTGATCAGTTTCAGCTCATTCTCAGTCGCCTCGGTTTCTTTCTCAGCTATGTGGTCCAAAATTTGGAAGTTAGGCGTCGCTGGCTCGTTGGCTGCGATTGGCTCCATTCCCAGCGTGCCTATGGCGAGGAATCCATGGAACAGCTGACCTTCTTCGAATACAGCCCTGCCATTTTCCATGTCTGCAAAAGAGTTCCTCATATAGCTTCTTTCCCTCTGGGATTTGCTGAAGGGCTTGTTGTTCTTGGTGAAGTTGCTGCTCCCTTTTGGGAAACATTGCAAGTCTTCGAGCGTTTGATGCCCAGACAAGCCTGGTGTAAGGAAAAGTACCAAGATAAAGTTAGTTAGGAAACTGAAGCTGTATGGTTAATAATAAGTTCTTGCCTGTGGGAAAATCCTTGTGTGTTTCGACGCTATTCTGCCGAAACTTGCGATGCATCCAACCTAATATCTGCAAGAAGTTCACACCAAGGTTAGGAGAAAGACGAAGCTAGACAGTAGCAGAAGGTCATAGCTTGGAAGAAGAAATATAGACTGAGAAAAGAAGCATATTTAATCTGCTTAATCTTTTATTTCGCGGTGGCTATGTCACCTTCATTCTTTCAGTTGCAGTAACAGTGTGATTGACAATAGTTGCATGTAAGAAGAAGATATAACCTTAAATAGGATGTCTTGATTAAAGAAATGTGACTTGAATTAGTTATAACTCCCATCATTTCTGCCTTGTGAGGATTGGGCGTGAGAATAGTTTCTGAAGCATAAATTCAGCAAGAAAAGGACAAGACGATGGTATAATGCATAACTATAACATGACAACGAAGAAGATGTTCAGTCAGTAAGATCATAAAAAGGGTTGATCCATAGGGTCCACTGCTTTCAGCATAGCCAAGAAAACTAAAATGCACCTAATCACAGCACTAAATCTGATGTTTAACGCTTCTGTGCTCTAATTTTGCCGAAACGTGTCTCTTTAGAAGCCCAATCTGGGATTAGCAAGCAGCATGTAAATTTGATACATTCATTGAGCGTTGTATTGATATTATTGCAGCTTAGTTGCTCAGTGCTCCTTCGGCGTGGAAATCCCAATGTAACAAACACACCTAAACAGAGCACTACCAAATATGATGAGAAACGAAGCATGTTCATCAGAAAACTAAAGCCAAGATGAGTCTATTTCAGTCATTTAGCACGTTGTTATGAGGCCTACAATCATAAATTATTGGTATTTGTTTAATCACTTCCATCTCAACCCATGGGCTAAAGAACTTGGTAAAAAGAGAAGAAGCTTGGCATGTTAAAGGTTGGAGCTTTTCCCATCTTCTCCTTGATTGAATCTTTTGTCGACATGCCATTTAAACCATTAGGGACATGACCCATCATTACCTTATTGATTGGATCTTTGACTTAGCTACTACACCATTTTTTACGTATGTGGAATTGATTGTGGATAGCTAGCTGCTAACAAAATAAACTCAAGTGGGCAATTATCGTAAAAGCGAGAGAGAGAGAGAGAGATCACAGATGGGCTGCCTTGAAGACGGACCCCTCCTCATTGCCACATGTTTCTTGCACTTTATCTTCCTCGAGGTTTGTTCTGATCCTTTTGTTCTTCTTACTTTTCGATAATTGCTTTCTATGTGAAATCTGGGAAAGATAAAGATCCAAGCAGTAGCTGCATGATATTTGCAGTTGCAGCCACATTGAGTACGAATGGGCCTTACGTTTTCATATTTGGACCTCACAAGAAAATGTACCTATGATCAATCAATCAGTCAATCTATTCATTGGGAAGTATATAGCATAATATTACTATTACAGAAGGTAGGTAAGTAAGAGAGCGTATTTACTGCACTATCATTACAGAATCATCAGTTACTCTTCAGTTAAAAACCTTCATTAAAGCGTTTATCAAGACATGTTTATATTGTTGCTGACCAAATATGCAATTTTCAGTTTCAAATGAAACACATCGCCAAGCCCTTATTAGTTATTACATACATAATCAAGCACAAAATCCCCAACCTTAAAACCTTTTGATTCAGCAGTAAACGTCTACACCGGCCCATGTTATAAAAAAACGAAGCATCACCATATAATCTTGGAAAAGAAAAAGACAAGAATCATCTTTATTATGGTATAAGGAAATCACTACTACTAGTAGTCATACATCAGCTGTGTGCTGTGGAAGTTGAAATAATAAAATATGCATGCTTTTGCATGAAGTCATATAGACTGAAGAGAAACTTGTTTTATGTGATCTCCTGCAACTAAAACAGGGGCTTCCAAGAACTCGGGACACATGGCAGCACAATTTCAAGCCCACGACGATCTCCAAAAAATCCCAGTCGAAAACGCAAATAACCCATATGGAATCATAGTTTTGGGCACTTATATCCATTGCAATGGATGCAGAAACCAAGTCCTCAAATGCCTCCGTGGATACGAAGGTTTCTCACCTTAAATAACCATCCAACATCCTTCGAGTATTGATCGAAATTTGATCTTGCTATATACTTGTTAGGTGTGGAGTTGATCGAAATCGATGCCAAGAATCACAAGGTGACCGTGAAAGGCAAAAAAGCAGATCCCACAAGAGTAGCAGAGAGGCTGAGGAAGAAGAGCGGCAAGCACGTCGAACTGATATCTCCCAAGCAGCCTATTATAGCAGCAGTAAAAAAGGAGGAGCCAAAGCCCGCGGTAATCTCTACTTCCCATCTTCTTTTCTTATACATATTCTCCATTTCTGTTGAGCTTATCTCCTAAACGGTCAATCGCCTGTTTGCATTCATTACAGCCCAACGTGATCGAGGTTGTGCTGAAGGTTTACATTCACTGCGAGGCCTGCGCAAAAGAGGTGAAGCACTGCATCCACGAAATGGAAGGTAGGTGTGTGTTTCACTGTAATAAGATTGTCCGAGCTTCGAACCATTGCATGATTTTTACGTATAGGAGTTCAAACGGTGGATACCGACATGGGAAATAACTTGGTAACCGTAAAGGGAACGATGGATCTAAAGAAGCTCACCGAATTCATCAGGAAAAGAGGCGGTCGCCGTGCAGAGATTGTGAAGCAGAGCATCCAAGAAAACAGCAGCAGCAGCAGCAAAAGCAACGAGGGAAGCAATGCTGCTAATTCTCCTACTTGCTTCCACCATCACTATCCTCACGAACTATTACACGCCCCTCAGTTGTTTAGCGACGAGAATCCCAATTCATGTTCGGTCATGTAATAAAATTCTTGGCTACGGAAAAAGCTTTGTGAAATGTAATAGCATTACATCAGTGTGGCCATAGATAGCAAGTATAATATAATAATAAGCTCAATATTCTTTCTTCCGCAACAGGTAGCACTAGCAGTAAAAGTACTCTTCTTCTTCTTCTTCTTCTTCTTCTTCTTCTTCTTCTTCTTCTTCTTCTTCTTCATCTTTCCGAGCTTTTCGCAGTCGGACGCCTTCTCCAGCAACTCCTCGCAGTGGGCCAATGCTCTCAGCATCTTCGATTGACACTCATTGTTGTCGCAAAGCTGCATCAGCATCTTCATCATCTTCTCATTGTCTTCCATTATTCGTTCTAACAGCTCTCTGTCTTCCTTCTTGCTGTCCTCCTCAAGAGTATCAGATTCGCTCCTTCGATGAACCTCGATATCACTATGGGTTCCATCATCTTCGCGTTTGTTCCCAGAATCCCATCACTATTTGTCTCCTAAAAGTCGCCGCCTTGGATACAAATGCTGCATTCATCAGCTTCTGTACATGAATCTATGGCAGGTAGGTCCAATTCTAATCTACCATTGTCGGTGGCAATGCCATTGCCTTCACAATTTCGATCCAATTCCTCAATTTGATTGGATACCCTACCGGTTTCATCATCCACGGCTTCAGTATTTCCTTGATTGCTGCCTAAAGTGGCAGAAGCGAGCGAATCGATTCTCTCCTGCAATGCGATCACTCTACGAGTCACAGCCCTTCGGTAAGCCCTAATCCCCAAATCGAACCCTTTGATCGAATCGAGCTTGAAGACGCTTTACGCCCAATCATTCCGGATAACGCTGAGCAGAGACATCAGCCCTTCAATCATCCTCAGCCTCTCCTTCTCATCGCCGCGCCGCGCACTGTCTCCTCCAGGCTGCTGCCGCTCCTCAGCCTAGCTTCAATCTCGTCCACGTGGCTTTCGATCTCCCCCACCTTCTTCACGCACTTCCTCACCCAAAATCCCCTGAAAACCTACTTTATTTTCAGCGACGAAGAAACCGAACGGTCATGTTCCTCGGACCCGGCGAAGTGGATCGGAATCTGAACGACTCTCGGAGCCCGATTCGGCGGTGCGCCTGCGATCCATGTGTCGGGTCGGGTCGGACTGGCGAATGGGTATGCCATATGGATAGTAGTGGCCGTCGAAGCTGGGTGGTAGTAAAATCGGCGATCGTTGTAAAACGGATCCATCGTTGATAGATAGCAGGGATTCTTAGCGAAATTCAGAAAGTGTGGGATACTTCTCGGCGAGCTTTTGCGATTTTTTGGATATCTGATGGTTTCTGCGTTCAAAGAGGAGAGGCCTTTATATAGTTGTTATTAGTTCTGTGAGAAATTGAATATGAACAACCCGATTATTATTTTTTAATTTAACTGATTTATAAGAAAAAGGAAAATAACACTTGGAACAACAAATAACGACACACATATCTCACGACTCCTTAATAATTCATTGATAAAAAAAAACTGATTTTACAAAGCCTTCGTTATAATCTCAACAACTGATTAAAAGTCAGAGCCATAGTGCGCCAGCTTCCTTCAAAAGTGGGACCAACGTCCCATTAATATGAGACGCCATGACTCTGTCCATTGCTCCGACGAGCTTCCCGCCGATGAACACCACCGGCACGGCGGAGCCTCCGCCGAGGAGCTTAGATAGAGCCCTCTCTATGTCGTGTCCCCTCGGTTCTTGGTCGAGCTCGTACACCGTGGGGTTCACGCCCATACCACAGAACAACCTCTTCACGGCGTGGCACATGCAGCAAGTGCTGACGCTGAATATCACCACCGCGCTCAACGAGGCCATCCTCACCACCCTCTCCAGCGTGTCCTCCGCCGCCGTGTCTCCTCCTAGGAAGGCGGCGGAGTAGTATAAGGACGGCTCGGATAGATAATGGTACAAATGCATAGTCGGTGATTTATGTATGTAATAAAAAGATCAAGACCCTCTTTGTTTTCTCTTTTTCTTGAAATACGAAGAATATACGTTGGAACATGCAAAAGGTATGTATGGAAGCAGAAGTTTCTCGTTTGTACAAGTGTAGTGTTTGTACGAGGATTTTACAACTTGGGATGATGAAGTGTGAGAACGATGAGGATTATTGTATATCGTATAGTGCGGATTTATGTATATATATAGGCCGGCGATGTGAAGCTCTTAGTTCTTATTCGCAACGCGCGAGCATCGCTTGCATTAAAAGCATTTGCAATAAGTAAATAAAAATATCGGCGTAGAGAAATAATAAACGTGACGACATGAGCAGCTTTAATTCCGTGGCTCGCTGCTGCAATAATATTTTGCCTAGATATGCTGACGTGTCGTCAATTGATTTCTCATTCCTACGTTATAATGGTAGAGAAGGTATTTCCGGAAAAAAAAATGGTAGAGAACGTATGAGCGCGACGGCCGAGCTTGTCGTCGACGGTGATATATATTTAATGATGCAATTAATATTAATGACGTATTTGCTTCGATTGCTATAAACAACCTAACGACCATAATAACATAATGTAGTCCAACGGTCGGAGGAATGTCAGTTATTATTGCAACCTTCTTCAATAAACGAGTACTTGTTTAGTTAAGTACATCCGAGTATAAGGAGTTAATTACAAATCTAGGCATTTGAACGACAATTACAAAAATAGGCATTGTGGGTAAACAGTTACAAAAATAGGCATTACTGTAATTTCTTTTATTTTTTTGAATTAATTTGATTATGTGTACAATTCTATTACAAAAATAGGCATCTTGATTAAAAACAAAAATAAAATAAAAATTTAACAACTGATCCACACAAAAGTCGAACAAAGGATTCACATAAACGAAAGAAATATACTAAAATTTAACATCATTTTTTAGTAGGTGGAAAATTTTGAAACCTGGAAACTAAGAACACAACAATATTGAATCGAATATGTTGTCTTCGAGTGATGTACTGGGAATGAGATTAAGAAAAAATTAATTTTATTCAGCTATGTGTGGCAAAGTCAAAACTTGCCCGTATACATAAATGCACAATTTACTGAATGGGTTTGTTTCTAATTCGGCTGGTCTCTGACTTCGAAAATGAAATATTTGGTCAATAATTCCTAAATGGTAATCTATAATATATGGAAAATATAAACTTCCTCTAATATACTGTTTCTTCCATCATAGTTCATACGGCAGTAGCACATTTATACTTTTGAGCATTAAAATTAATAAAATATATACCAGCAATAAAAATAAATATGAAATATAATATAAAAAAAAAGTTATGCCTATATTTGTAGTAGTTTACACACAATGCCTACTTTTGTAAACTACATTAAAAAAGATGCCTACAAATGTAAATCACCCGAGTATAAGATTGTATTTATGACGTGGAAGTGCTTTTTTAAGTCCTATGGCTTTGCTAATTGCTATGCATGCTTCAATTTAAAGCTCTGTTCGTTTATTATTGTCGGTATGCTTCCCTAATCCCTATACTCGATGGTATACGAAAAATACTTTGTCACGATTGCACGTAACCCCGAATATATATATATATATATATACTATTTGCAGAATTTCTATTCTCTATATTTTGAATTATGGATTATAAATAAGATTGAGATATCCCAATGGTTTAATTCTGTTTTTGGTATAGTACACTATTTGTAGTATAGTGTATGTGCTATGGTGGTTACCTATACATTCAATTTCCAACTCTCATTAAATAGCTTAGGTAAGTTATTATTGTTTTGCAATATCCTGTATTTAATTATTCTATGACAACGAAGCAACGTTACGATATGTAACAATCTTCCACGGAAACCATTAATTAAATCATGCCAAGAGCACAAAATAGTAATAATCAATAACACGTTCGTCGTAAAAAATTAATTACTTGGGAACTTATTGAATAGCTACTCACTTCACTTGTGTAGAATCAACATTTAATTATTGTTTGGACATAAGCTGTCAAACTAAAAACCACGTTGAAATAGGAGAAACTTGTTGCTAAAAGAAATAATATCTAGTTTTTTTTGTCAGAAATGTTTGAAACATGCATTTCGACGTCATCACATAAAAGAGTTACGGGCTTAGACAGTCTTTTTAATTTTTATGAAGTACTTCCTCCGTGACGTAAGCAAGGGAAAAGATTTTACGACAAGATTTTCACAAATTAATACTACCGTAGTCAGAATCGTACTTTGGTTGTGAAAAGTGGGGACATATGTGTAATCATTCCGAGGTTAGTAGCAGGCGTGCGATTGGTCGGCGGCGACAGAGGCTGAGAATGGCGGCGGCGATTGCACGGAAACGACGCCACGGTTCAACTTCCGACGAGAAGCTAACTCTGCAAAAGTTGTTGAAGTCCAAATAAAATACTCTAAATCAATCGAAGATAATCGTGCTAAAACGTGTAGGCACAGCAGTTAGCTTTTGGGCTGACTAAATTAATAATAGTGGTGTTATCAAGAATTCATTTATTCATCACCATATCGCCACTCTATGCTCACTATTGATCTAAATAAATAGTACATCCGTGAATTTATGATAGATGTAAACTGTTGAATTGAATTACGTGCAAGGAGAATGAAGGGGTGGCTGGCTCCGGTAGAAATTATTGGGAAAAATCATATCAATATCACCATTAACATTTCATAAAAGGAGAACATACATTAAAAACCAATGATGTGATGGCGAGCAATTAATTCAGTATCGAATTGTGGGCTACCTACTATTAATACAGAACTTCCTAAGGCAATTAATATAGTAACAAGATAATTTAATAGGTTCCCTATTATTATTATTCTCCAATTGCAAAAATAATATGTTTGATATTCTACCGCGATGAGATTCGAACACCACGTTTTTTGTGGGTTATTCTCCATCAAGGTTTTTTTCTATAATAAAAAAAGAAAGTCCATGTATTGCAATAAGAACATTGATTTGGGTGCAAATTAAGCCCATTACAATTTAGTGGCAAAATTGAGATAAGGAACAATTGTATTGTAGACCAATTACCACGTTACAAGCTTTACAACCATCCAAATTAAATATTGTAACTTATTATGATCTTCCAAATTAAATATTGTAACTTATTATGATCTGCTTCCCCATTACACTAAAGTTCCGTAATGTAAAGAATGTTTCATGTGTCTTGTCATGATATGCGTTCATAATTAGTTTTCTCATCTCAATTTCAAGACCGCGTCAATCATGCTAATGCATTTTATTTATTTACTTATTATGAAATTTGAATGAGAATGAAAACAACATCGATCAATATAATTTTAGGACAACTTAGTAATTGCATACTGTCAAACCTCGTCACATTGGCAATATTGAAAAAAGAAAATAAATAAACAAATAAGCAGTCCTCGCATGATGTGAAACTAACACTAATTTCGAGTGATTTTGAGTTTTGACCCGTGATTTCTGCTTATTCGATTATTCCACATCTTATTTAGTTTTTGGTAAATTCAAGGTATAAGAATTTATATACACCGCCGAAGACAAAAATGTCACTTTTATTGCAATTGCACATTAGACAGTAATTTACGCGTTCCCTTCATCACATGGAATTTGCTAAAATTCAACTATGATTTGACTTTGTAGTAAAAATTGTTAATATAAATCGTCAAACAACGCGTGCTTCATACGCCAATTAACTTACTACTTGATCTCACTTTGAAAGATTTAATAGTGTAATTACTCGGCCGTTGTAGATAGTTACGACACATCACATGGGCAGAACGTACATAAATAATTACAATATCACATATTAATTACGAGAATAGTTATTTTTTTAATGTTTTACCAATCCCTACGTATCCTCCTATAAGGATTTTTTATATTCAATGATTTTTTCCCTATATAACCGACCACATAATAATTACCTACCACATATGGCTCAACTAATGTGGAAGTAATGAAAGTGCACGACGATAAAATCGAATAAGTATTTATTTTCCTAAAAACACTAACTATTAAATAGACGTATTGTAAAGGAAGAAGATGAGTCGATTAGTTGACCGCTGATTTTGGTCAAAGGTAAGGTGGGAAAAAGATGCGCATGTGAACACACATTGATGGACACGTGTACAGTTTTAATTGGTCCATTACAGAACGTATAATACATCTTGATGCATATCTCCACGCTATCAAAAGCCGGCTAAAACTCCGCAAATTTACTCCATTTTCTCTGCCAATAGATTCCGCGGTTCTATCGAATGTGAAAACTCTGCAAAATTTGTTTGTTTGTCATAGTTCTTATTATCTTGTTCTTGTTATAGCTGCTCCTCAACCTAAGTGTTGAATATTCTCATGTTTTAGCTCTTGGCTGATCTTCTCTTTCATCGCTCAACCTTTTACTAGCTGCTCTTTTCTATGCTAATCTGAAACTTTTACCTGGGTTTATCGGGTGTGGTGGAGATGGTAAAAGTATTCGATGGTTATTAAATCTGAAGCGAACCCAGTTAATTTGTTTTGAGGAGGGTTTGAGAGGAGCAATTGAAGTCGATTCGATCTTGATTTTTTGCATCTGTTTGGTCGAAGGGTTCGCTAAAAGGTTCGATCTTGAAGTTGTTTGTAGATGGGCTGTTTTCCTTGTTTTGATTCGAAAGAAGAGGAACAGTTAAATCCCCACAAAGAAAGCGATCATCACCATGAAGTTCACCTAGCTGTCCCTTCCAATCTATCAAAATTATCATCTGGTGAGTTAATCTTCGTGAACTTCGCTCTGTGTATTGTTAGGATATGCGGAAATCCCCGATAATTATTTTGCCCGAAAAATGACGATAATAAATAAAAGAGACGAAAAATAAATTTGGACAGTGACACGAGATTTACGTGGTTCGGTCAGAATGACCTACGTCCACGGACCGGAGGGTAGAGCTTCTTTATTATGTGGAGATATTACAGACACGTACACTGACGTGATACAAAAGTAGCTACAACAATATAAGGAGTAGGCTACACAAGAAATATCGGAGAAGTGTGACCGAGGAATAAACCCTTGCTGACGATGTTGTGGTGTTTATATGGCCTGAGGCGAGTTATTTCCTTCTGTGAATGGCTCTATTTATAGCTGATGGGATTCGATGCTATGCCATGTGAACAAGAGCTGCTCCTTTTGAATATAAGCTCTGGCTGCTATGTGAACAGAAGAAATAAAATATCAGCTGTCCCTTTGAATAATAACTCTGCGCCTGACATGGCTTTTTCTTCCTTTGATTAATTCTTTTTCCCACGTGTAAAATGCCTTTTCACTTAGCCACTTGTTTTCTCCTTTGAATGGTCAAAACTTCAAGCTCACCTAACAAATCTCCACCTTGAGCTTGAGTACCGTAAATAGCTCCACCTTAATTAGTAACATCTTTAGTCACTTTGTCTGTCTCCCTCCGTCCATAGCCCCGATGGGCTAGTTCACCAACTTTAAAATACCAACCAAATCCAAGCAATGCTTGAACTTGAAAACTGGAAGAGCCTTCGTAAACAGAATACTGTCGACTGCACTCGAGTAAGAAACTCGTGCCATGTACGCTTCTTCCTCATCTGATGATGGTGACTGAGCAGCGCTTAGCCTAAAATGGCTAGCAAGAGGAGTGCTGACTAGTTTGGCATCGTTCATACCAAATCTCTCCAAAACCTTTCTGAGGTAACTTTCCTGGGTCAGGTGCAACTTACCAGCTCCTCTATCACGTCTAATCTCCATACCAAGAATATTTTTTTAGCTGCTCCTAAATCTTTCATTTCAAATTCACCATTCAATAAGGCCTTCAACTGGTGAATTTCTGCAAGATTCTTAGCCGCAATGAGCATGTCATCAACATATAACAATGGATAAATGAACGAACTGTCATTTAACTTCCGGAAGTAAACACAACTATCATACTTGCTCCTGGAGAAACCATGACCCAACATGAAAGAATCAAAACGTTTGTACCACTGTCTTGGAGACTGCTTTAATCCGTATAAGGATTTCTTCAGTAAACAAACTTGATCTTCCTTGCCTTCAACTATGAAGCCTTCAGGTTGCTTCATATAAATCTGTTCATCTAAATCACCATGTAAGAACGCCGTCTTGACGTCAAGCTGTTCTAACTCCAAATCATACATGGCAACAAATGCAAGTAATACACGAATAGAGCTATGTCTAACGACAGGTGAGAACACATCATTATAATCAACACCTTGTACCTGACTATAGCCTTTCGCGACTAATCGTGCCTTATACCTTGCATCGACCTTCTTTCTTCTTGAAGACCCACTTACCTCCGACTATTTTCTTTTTCTTCGGCGGCGGCACAAGAATCCACGTACCGTTCTTGTGCAGAGACTCCATTTCTTCATTCATCGCTACCAGCCACTTATCAGAATTATCATCACTTATTGCCTCCGAATAGGTAGAAGGTTCGCCGCCTCCACCTGTTTCTTGCGCCACTGATAAAGCGTACGAAACTAAATTTACGTACCGCTGTGGTAGTCGAATCTCCCGCCTCTGTCTATCTCTGGCTATTGAATATTCCTGCTCGGTGCTTTCATCTTCAACAGGATCTGAATCATGTTCTGGTTCATTCTGATCTGTTGAACTCGTAGCAGGGTCATCTGAAGGATCTTTGTTGATCTCGAGCTCCGCCTCGCTGTGTACACTATCCTCCTTTTCTTGATTAGAAGAATTAGTAGACTCTTTTGAAGGATGTAACATCGAAGACTCATCAAACGTAACATCTCTGCTAATTATAAATTTGGGTGACTTGGGATCAGGATTATATAGTCTATATCCTTTCACCCCTGAAGCGTAACCGAGGAAAATACACTTTTTAGCTCTAGGCTCTAACTTTCCCTCGTTTACGTGCATATAAGCTGGGCACCCAAATATTCTTAAGTTTGAGTAATCAGCAGGAGTACCTGACCATACTTCCTCAGGAGTCTTGAAGTTGATAGGTGAACACGGTGAACGGTTGACAATATAACATGCTGCAGCGATAGCTTCAGCCCAAAAATCATTTGTCAATCCAGCGTTGGAGATCATACATCGAGCTCTCTCTAAAAGTGTCCGGTTCATGCGCTCGGCAACACCATTTTGTTGAGGCGTCATTCGAACAGTGTGATGTCGAGCAATTCCTTCATTTTTGCAAAACTCGTTGAACTCGCTTCCGCAAAATTCTAAGCCATTATCTGTCCGCAACCGCTTGATCTGTTTTCCTGTCTGCTTTTCAATCAAAGCCTTCCATTGTTTAAATGTTAGAAAAACATCACTTTTCTGCTTAAGAAAATAGACCCAAACTTTCCTCGAAAAATCATCGATGAAAGTCAACATATATCTTGCACCACCTTTGGACGGAACACGAGAAGGACCCCATACATCAGAATGAATATAGTCCAAAGTACCTTTTGTCCTGTGGACAGCTGGCGAATTGAAGCTGACTCGTTTCTGCTTCCCAAAAATACAGTGTTCGCAAAAGTCCATCTTACCTGTACTTTGACCGCAAAGTAGGCCCCGCTTGCTCAAAATCGTCAAGCCTTTTTCTCCCATGTGTCCAAGACGCATATGCCATAATCTCGTGGTATCAACCTCCGGGGATGTCGAAACTGCAGCGGAACCTGTCACAGTAGTTCCCTGCAAAATATATAAATTTCCAGACCTGCAAGCTTTCATCACGACAAGGGCACCTCTGGCAATCTTTAAAACTCCACCTTCACCTGAGAACCTGCACCCTTGAGATTCAAGTGTGCCTAAAGAGACAAGATTTCTCTTCATATCTGGAACATGTCTGACTTCTGTGAGCGTTCAGATGATTCCGTCGAACATCTTCATCCTAACTGTGCCTTTACCAACAACTTTACACGGAGCATCATTTCCCATTAAGACATATCCACCATCGAATTTTTCATATGTGGAAAAATAATCTCGACTCCGACTTATGTGGTAAGAACAACCCGAATCTAAGATCCACTCATTATCAGACCTAACAATATTTGCAGTTGCTACAAAAATAGTTCCATCGCTCTCATCAGCAGCTAAACTAGCTTCGGCAGGTTTATTAAATTGCTGATTATTTTTCTCCTTATTTTTTAATTTAAAACAATCAGCTTTAATGTGTCCCTTTTTCTTGCAAAAATTACAGACTTTATTTCTGTACCTGGATTTCGACCTTTCTTTAGATCTGCTACTTTCAGCATCTCTACGTTCTGGTCTTCCCCGTGCAAACAGGCCTTCTGCCTGGCTACCACTTGTTTCTCCCGTAATATCCCTGTCTATCTGTTCTTTCGATTGTAAAGCGGATTTGACACTAGAATATGATATCGTATCTTTTCCGTATATAATAGTGTCACGAAAATGCTTTAAAGACGAGGGAAGGGAACACAACAATATTATGGCCTGATCTTCGTCCGTCACTTTTACTTCTACGTTCGCCAAATCAATAATGATAGAATCGAATTTATCGAGATGCGAGAGTATAGAAGTACCTTCCGTCATTTTCATACTGTATAGCTTCTGCTTTAAATAAAGCCGATTCTCCTTAGTCTTCTTCATGTAGATAGCTTTTAACGCATCCCACATACCCATGGCCGTCGTCTCCGTGGCAACTTCTTGTAAAACCTCGTAAGAGAGATTTAATATAATAGCCGATCTGGCTTTCTTGTCCAATTCATTAAACTGATCGTCCTTCATTTCGGTCGGTTTCTTCTTTGCGCCTTCAAGCGCCACCTCGCAACCGTCTTGAATGAGTATGGCCTCCATCTTGAGACTCCACATTGCAAAGTTGACATTTCTGTCGAACTTTTCAATTGACATTTTTGTTATCGTCATGGTGGCTAAAAAATAAATCGGGGTTGGCTCTGATACCAATTTGTTAGGATATGCGGAAATCCCCGATAATTATTTTGCCCGAAAAATGACGATAATAAATAAAAGAGACGAAAAATAAATTTGGACAGTGACACGAGATTTACGTGGTTCGGTCAGAATGACCTACGTCCACGGACCGGAGGGTAGAGCTTCTTTATTATGTGGAGATATTACAGACACGTACACTGACGTGATACAAAAGTAGCTACAACAATATAAGGAGTAGGCTACACAAGAAATATCGGAGAAGTGTGACCGAGGAATAAACCCTCGCTGACGATGTTGTGGTGTTTATATGGCCTGAGGCGAGTTATTTCCTTCTGTGAATGGCTCTATTTATAGCTGATGGGATTCGATGCTATGCCATGTGAACAAGAGCTGCTCCTTTTGAATATAAGCTCTGGCTGCTATGTGAACAGAAGAAATAAAATATCAGCTGTCCCTTTGAATAATAACTCTGCGCCTGACATGGCTTTTTCTTCCTTTGATTAATTCTTTTTCCCACGTGTAAAATGCCTTTTCACTTAGCCACTTGTTTTCTCCTTTGAATGGTCAAAACTTCAAGCTCACCTAACATGTATTTTGATCTCATTTGGCTTCAGTCACTCAGATGAATGATGCTTTGTAGGTATGGGTGTGTAATTTTTTTCGTCTCTAGATTGGTTTTATGTAATGAGTTTGATCTGTAGACTTCAAAGTTCATGATGGAAGTGATCGCGTGCGTGTATGTTTAAATAAATGTTTGTGCGAGTACGTCAAGTAATAATTAAAACGAATATATTATAACTAGAATCACGCGCGATAGGCAGTGTACCTATCGTTTGTAATATAGCTATAGTGAATATCCGAGTATCGAACACGAGGAATAAATTGATTACTAATATTGACCTATCGATTCGATATTTAACCTAAATAAAATAACAGGATTTGTTTATACTATGAACTAATTTAACAAAGCAACTTAAAGTATTGGAAGACAAGGAGGCACAACTAGAAATAGTAAGAGTGACTTGAGGTGACAAATATGTGTTCGAGGTTCGAATCCCGAAGGGTGTTGTCGGCTAAGGCTACAGAGTATCGCTCCGACGTGATTATCGACTAAATCGCAGTAATTTCCTACCCACTCACGGATTTGCTGTCGCCCTAAACGTTCGTGGGGATCTAAGTTCAGCGATTACTAGATTGCGAGGATCGAGTATTTGCTGTCGCCCTATACTCGAATCCTAACGTCTATAAACGACCTAATCGTTATTTAGCTGTCGCCCTAAACGATATATCACACATTCATATCAACACATAGACATATTGATACGAAGAAACAATATCATAGAACGATAAAAAGTCGAATACACGTGTTCACGATTATCTTCCGCCTTAACTACGACATAACCCAACGTTCATCTATTCCCGAACACACAAGAGGATTAGCTACTCATATTAAACATCACAACAACGAGATTTAAAGGTAACGAGGATAGAGAACTCATAAAAACTTCCCTAAGAAGTGAATATGGAGTTTCCGAGGTGGAGCTCTCGTTCCTCGATCGTATGAGCGTAGCTTCGTCGTCGGATCGTCCCTTGAGCTTCTCCGAATCACGGGACTGCTTCTAGTGTTCTTCCTTCTCCTCTTTGCTCTAAATTTTTCGTCCCTATCAAGTTGTTCTTGAGTTGTAAGGAGGGTTCCCCTTTTATCCTTCGAAAATGGGCCAAAACCTTGAAATTTGGCACGTTCACGGCCTCTTAACGGGCCTTCACGGCCGTGACGGCGGCTAAAAACCCTATTTCTTGACTTTCTGGCATGAGTCACGGCTTGTTACATCTGCAGTCACGGCCGTGAATGAATGGAATTTTCCTTCGTTGAGCTCTCTGTCCAGGTTCACGGCCTCGTACATAAATGTTCACGGCCGTGACGTTAAGTCCTTGAGCTACTGCCGTGATTCACGGCTCCTTGCTTGACGCTTCACGGCCGTGAATGTGTACATGTTCCAGATCTTCATATACTGCCCAAGTTCACGGCCCATCGCATGATGTATCACGGCCGTGAAGGTCACTTACTTTTCTCTCTGCCGCTTTTCACGGCTCGTTGCAAAGGTGTTCACGGCCGTGAATATGAACATTGTCGATATCCCACTTTTCTGCCGAGATTCACGGCCTATTGAGGTAAAGCTCACGGCCGTGACTCCTTGTCCGACATCTTCATACTTGGCCAATTTCGCGTCGTTTCCGCCTCGTTTTCGTTCCTTTTCGCTCGATAATCATTCGAAGGTCCTACAATATTTAAATGGGTGTAAATAGAGCCAATAAATGCATAGAATGATCAAAACTTTCCTATTATAACCCAAATAAACATAACAATAAACGTATTAAAATACGTTTATCAAACCTCTCCACACTTAAGCTTTTGCTTGTCCTCAAGCAAAATAAAAGCAAGAAAAGGTTATCAAGATAACGGCACGACCATTCACAATTCACCAACGCAGATGGAAAACACAAATAGGAATTAAGCAAGCAATTATAGACACTGCAACAATAATCAGCACTCATCGACACGAATTTCATTAGCACTACTAATCGAGATCCACACCTCACAGGGATTCACTCAAATCACTCAGTGTATAGGCTAAATAAATCCTTGATTCGCAAATAAAGCAAGTGAATCTAGTCTCTCCTATCCTCAGCTAGCAATGCAATCTGCAGACTTAAAGCATTAGAAAGCAATAAGAATGAATGACCGGGATAATTTTTCTAGCATTTGTCAATAAATGGTAGGGGAAAATGGTCCTTTCTGTGGCGTCGTGTCATTTTCTGTAGCGCGCCACACGCCACCCAGTAACGCCTTGTTGGATATCTCTCATTCTTATCGTTAGTGACGACCGTCATTCCTCCCTTCTTGGGACCACTTTGACCGGACTTACCCAAGCGCTATCTGTAGGGTAGATCATCCCCGCGTCTAATAGCTTAATAACCTCTTTCTTCACGACATCTTTCATATTCGGATTGAGTCGCCTTTGACGTTGGGCGACTGGCTTAAACTCGTCCTCCATCAGGATCTTATGCGTACAGTAGCTCGGACTGATCCCTCTGATGTCGGATAACTTCCACGCCAATGCCTTCTTGTGTGCTCTCAACACTTCCAAAAGCTGGCCCTTCTGTCCGTCGTCGAGACTCGATGAAATGATGACTGGTTAGCCCTCCATTGTTTCCGAGAAACGCATACTCGAGGTGGTCAGGTAACGGCTTCAACTCTAGGACGGGTGGCTCCTCGACCGAGCTCTTTTCCTTGTCTTCTTCGCTACTCTCGTCGATAGCTATGATGGGCTCGTCGACTTCCTCCCCACACTCGTCAATTGCCAAAATTTGCTGTGTATCCTGCTCGTAGGGGAACTGTGATAGACCTTGTACAGAAAAGAAAAAATCATGCTCAATAGCGTCTAAGTAGTAACACTTAATCATGCTCATTAGTCTTCTTCATCGACTCAGCCATATTGAACGTAACTTTTTCACCGTCTACCGTCAAAGTTAACGTCCCATTTCTAACATCTATCATAGTTTCACCGGTAGCTAAAAATGGTCTACCTAGAATCAATGGAACGTTCTCATCCTCCTCCATATCTAAGATAACAAAGTCGGCGGGAATCACAAATTTACCTACCTTTACTAGGACATCCTCAATAACACCCCTAGGGTATTTTAACGAACGATCAGCTAATTGAAGACTCATCCTAGTGGGTCGTGGTTCACCTAGTCCTAAGCGCTTAAAATGGAATACGGCATTAAATTTATGCTAGCTCCTAGATCAGCTAAAGCGCGTTCAACAACTAAGTCTCCTATAAGACAGGGAATCGTAAAACTCCCTGGGTCTTTGAGCTTCTTCGGCATCTTATTTTGAAGTATCACCGAGCATTCCCCTCGTAAGCACACCGTGGAAACATGTTCGAGTTTCCTCCTGTTCGTCAATAGGTCCTTCAAGAATTTGGCGAAGCTGGGCATCTGCGTAATGGCTTCAACAAAAGGTAGGTTAATATGCAATTCCTTACACATACCCATAAATTTACCAAATTGTGCCTCGTCTTTGTCCTTCTTCAGTCGAGCCGGGTAAGGAATCTTCGGCTGGTATGGCTTCACCGGCGGCCGCTCGATCTCCTTCGCCTTTTCTTTCTCAGGCTCGACCTTTTCCTTCTCAGCTTCGGCCTTTTCGATATCATCGCCTCTGATCTCCTCCACTTCGGGCTCATCGTGGCTCTCGAAGTTGGCGTTCTCCTTGGTCTTCTTCTTGGCGGGCACTTCTTGCGTTCTCGTCCATTTCCTAAGAGTCACCGCCTTGCAATACTCCTTTGGATTCGGTTCGGTGTAGCTTGGGAGTGAGCCCTGAGGACGCCCCGCCAATTGCTTCGCCATCTGCCCCACCTGTTGCTCCAACTTCTTGAGTGAGGCGTCCGTGTTCTGGGCACGCACGTCGTTCGCCTCCATGTACTCCTCCATCTTCGTCATTCGGCTCTCATGGGCTGCGGTGGTTTGGCTGAAATTGGTGAGGAGTGTCTTCATCATATCCTTCATTTCCCTCATATCCTCAGATCCTCCGGCGGGTGCATTCTGATATTGACGTGGCGCCCCGTTTTGGAAACCGGATGGTCTAGGCTGAAATCCTGGCGGTCCTTGCCCCTGGTGGTTTTGATTCCCATACGCCAAGTTTGGATGGCTCGAGGCTGGAAGTTTCGATGGCCACCTTGGTAATTGCCCATATAGTCAACGTGTTCCATGGTTTGACATTCCGACGTCTCGTGGGCTGCACCACAATTACCACAATGCGGTATGTAAGGCATCTGTTGCGGTGGTGTGGCGGTCATCGGTGTCATTACAGCATTGACGGTCGGTGGTTGGGCAACTTTTGGTAGTAGCGCATTGATCATCGTCTGAAGTTGAGTTTGCGTCGTGGCAACTTGTTGTTGAAGAGCGTCAAACTTAGCATTCATCGCCGTGTCCTCACTTACTTCGAACACACCTGGCACCCTCATTCTTGTGTTGCCTCGCATGAAGCTGTTCCTTGTATAATCTTCAATTAGGTTCCATGCTTCTGTAGCACTGAGCTTCACAAGTCCTCCGTTTGCGGCCCCGTCTAGCATATGGGCTGTTTGATCATTGAGTGCTTCGTGGAATCGATTAATGATTGCGGCCTTTGTCATTCCATGCTGCGGACATCTCTTTAATAAGGCTTTGTACCTCTCCCAAACTTCGTAGAGGTTCTCCGTGTCCTTCTGATGAAAGAGCGAAATTTCAGTTTTCAACCGAAGTACCTTCGATTGTGGGAAGAAGTAGCCAAGGAAAGCTCCTCGCAGCTCGTCCCAAGTAGTGATAGACCTAGGTGGTAATAGTTCCAACCACTCCTTTGCTTTGTCTTTGAGAGAAAATGGAAATAGCATAAGCTTAATGGTGTCGTTTGGAACTCCATTGATCTTGATAGTGTCCGTAATTGTTAAAAATGCCTTTATGTGTTTGTACGGATCATCTTCAGACCTTCCTTCAAATTGAGCCGTCTGAAATATCATTTGAAGCCACGAATGTTTCAATTCGAAGTTGTTGTTCTCGAAAGGTGGTATCACGATTGCCGATTCCGTACCACCAAGGGTGTCGTGCTTGAGCAAATCTTGCAGTGATTGCTCCTCGTTATTAGCTTCTTGATCTGCCATCTCTTTTGGTGTCCCTGAACTATCAACCGACGTCTCGACGTGAGAAGTGCTTGCCGTGTCCTGAGAACCTTTTGTTGTGTCTTGAGAATAATCAACTAGCTGAAATGAGTTGTCGGACGAAGAACTTCCAATTACTTCCTCCCTTAGTCTTCGTCGCAACGTACGCTCGAAATCCGGAGATGCTTCAATGAGTGGATACGATGGATGATTTCGGGTCATTCACCGTAAAAGTACACCTTGAAGACCAACGAATCTCGTTAGTTAATTAACAAATCACAACCGAGAAAATAATCGCAAATCAAAGAAATTCTGGTAAACTAGAATAAAATAACAAATAAGTGAATGGCTAATTACCGAACTTAGGTTTTCCTAATATCAAATTATTCCCCGGCAACGGCGCCAAAAACTTGATCGCGTGCGTGTATGTTTAAATAAATGTTTGTGCGAGTACGTCAAGTAATAATTAAAACGAATATATTATAACTAGAATCACGCGCGATAGGCAGTGTACCTATCGTTTGTAATATAGCTATAGTGAATATCCGAGTATCGAACACGAGGAATAAATTGATTACTAATATTGACCTATCGATTCGATATTTAACCTAAATAAAATAACAGGATTTGTTTATACTATGAACTAATTTAACAAAGCAACTTAAAGTATTGGAAGACAAGGAGGCACAACTAGAAATAGTAAGAGTGACTTGAGGTGACAAATATGTGTTCGAGGTTCGAATCCCGAAGGGTGTTGTCGGCTAAGGCTACAGAGTATCGCTCCGACGTGATTATCGACTAAATCGCAGTAATTTCCTACCCACTCACGGATTTGCTGTCGCCCTAAACGTTCGTGGGGATCTAAGTTCAGCGATTACTAGATTGCGAGGATCGAGTATTTGCTGTCGCCCTATACTCGAATCCTAACGTCTATAAACGACCTAATCGTTATTTAGCTGTCGCCCTAAACGATATATCACACATTCATATCAACACATAGACATATTGATACGAAGAAACAATATCATAGAACGATAAAAAGTCGAATACACGTGTTCACGATTATCTTCCGCCTTAACTACGACATAACCCAACGTTCATCTATTCCCGAACACACAAGAGGATTAGCTACTCATATTAAACATCACAACAACGAGATTTAAAGGTAACGAGGATAGAGAACTCATAAAAACTTCCCTAAGAAGTGAATATGGAGTTTCCGAGGTGGAGCTCTCGTTCCTCGATCGTATGAGCGTAGCTTCGTCGTCGGATCGTCCCTTGAGCTTCTCCGAATCACGGGACTGCTTCTAGTGTTCTTCCTTCTCCTCTTTGCTCTAAATTTTTCGTCCCTATCAAGTTGTTCTTGAGTTGTAAGGAGGGTTCCCCTTTTATCCTTCGAAAATGGGCCAAAACCTTGAAATTTGGCACGTTCACGGCCTCTTAACGGGCCTTCACGGCCGTGACGGCGGCTAAAAACCCTATTTCTTGACTTTCTGGCATGAGTCACGGCTTGTTACATCTGCAGTCACGGCCGTGAATGAATGGAATTTTCCTTCGTTGAGCTCTCTGTCCAGGTTCACGGCCTCGTACATAAATGTTCACGGCCGTGACGTTAAGTCCTTGAGCTACTGCCGTGATTCACGGCTCCTTGCTTGACGCTTCACGGCCGTGAATGTGTACATGTTCCAGATCTTCATATACTGCCCAAGTTCACGGCCCATCGCATGATGTATCACGGCCGTGAAGGTCACTTACTTTTCTCTCTGCCGCTTTTCACGGCTCGTTGCAAAGGTGTTCACGGCCGTGAATATGAACATTGTCAATATGAACATAGAGACTATTGGCGACCACAGAGTCAAATTTCCCAACATCGGGCGACTGATCGCAGCTTCTCGCAACCTCAGCGCCATTCATCTTGCCAACGTATCTCGGAGAAGAAAGGCAAGAAGACAGAGTCGACTCAGAAAACGTCCTCGAAGGCGACCTCGTAAGAACTCTCAGAACGCCCTGCCTTAATCCTTCAGCAAATTTTCTTTTCGTCGTAGGGCTTGGAACGAAACTCTGCACCCTTTTGTTGTTCGAAAGAGACGAAGCTCCATGTCCTAAGATCTGCTGCCTTAGTGGGACCACAGCGTTTCTTGAGTACGATTCCACTGAGCAGTCGTCCTCCGAGTTGTCCCCCTCATCTTTCTTACCATCCCGGCGAAGAAGAAGGTTGAAACGCCTTCTGCTTCTAAGTTCGATCTCACCCGTGTAGTTCGAAGGGTCGAAATCGTCAATTCCAGCGTACAAGAATATTTCGGCGTCGGGGATCTTGAAAGAAGTTCCCGGGCTAATCCTAATCCCCCGAATCTTCAGACAAGAAACGAGGGCTTCGCGGGCAATCTGATCCCCACAATCAGATAGTTTCCCGCCAGCCGAAATCAACCTTTTGATCAAAATCTCAGAAGAAGAAGAGTAGGGTTTTTGCTTAAGGATGGCCAAAGGCGTTTTCCCATTACGATCGAGGATATTCAGGTCTATATAACGAGCTGACATCAGCAGCTCGACGACGTGTGATTGGACATTCCCCATTACCGCCAAGTGCAGAGGAGTTCTTCCATCTTCATTTTGGAGATTGATGATGTCTTCGACGTTGGAAAAGTTGCCATCTTTGATCATTCGATCGACGAGGTTCAATTGCTGGTCGAGCCTTCTGAATGTAGGGGCTGAGAAGCCTAAGACTGCCATGTGAAGAACAGTGTCTCCGTATTTGTTGGTCGATGAAGCCAACGAAGGGGATGAAGCTATGAGTAGGTTAAAGATGGGCAGGTGCCCTCGATAAGCTGCTACGTGTAAAGATGTGTTGCCGTGATCGTCAATCGAAGCGATGATGTCATCGTAAGACGTAATCAAATGCCTAACCACCTGTCGTAATAATGGAGAAGAATAAGCATAACTATTACTAAAAAACAGAGCAGATTTTGTTATACCTCAACTTGCCCTGTTCCTGCAGCAGAATGCAAAACAGAGGAGCCCTGAGCGTCTCTGAAACTCAGCACATCGCCATCAAAATCCCTCAAGAAATCCTTCAAAAGCTCGACATTTCCCCCTCTAGCCAAGGAATGGACGGCCCTGTTTTTCATCTCCCATGTAAAAACAGGGGCAGACTCCTTAAACGAGACAGAGCAGTCGAAGACAGCCTTAAAAACCTCACAGCAGCGACTCCTAGCAGCTGCGTATAATATATCAGTTACCCCATACTCTCTTTCGCCGAAAACCAGCGTGGTGTCTGTGTCCAAGAGCTCTCTGACGAAAGCCAAGTCGCCGGCCGATGCGGCGGTGTAGAGGAGCCAGCCGCCGTAACCAGCTTTTATCAAGGAGTTGCCTCCTTCCTTTGTATCGCACTCTCTGTAGAGGTTTTTGGCTACAGAGGACCTTGACTGAGCTATCTTGTTTGAGGGGTTTTCCAGGTCGTCCCAAACTGTTTCGAGGCGCTTGATTCTTGGGAGAGAAGTGAGCTTTATCAAGAGGTTTGGGTCTATGTGGAGGAGCTCCCTTACGACGTCGTAGTGGCCGTTCGCCGCCGCCCAGTCGATCGGAGAGGCGAACCACCATTGGTCGCCTGTGCTTTCCCATCTCAAGGGGAAGCACGTGGCGGCGGCGGCGGCGGCTGTGGTGGTGGTGGACATTTCTTGGGTTTTGATGAGAAGTAAGCAGATGAAAGAGACTGTAAAAAGAAAAAGCTACGCGCAAGGCAGAAAAAAGATTTGATCTTTTCCGCTAGGATCAGCAGAAACTTGTCAAAGGGTGAAGCTGAGGGAGGGAGGATACTGAAACCAAGACATCGAAGCCCACAAAAAAATAAATCTCGTCTCAAGCAGAAGCCAAAAAGGCGCGTACCGAGAGGACGAGAAATATTGTGCGATTATTATTATTTTTATTGCAGAGATGAAAAGACAAACCGTGTGAATGGTGAACAGCCTTTCTTTCCGAGTGATGATGATGATGATGAGTTACGTATAGAAAGGAGCCACCACATGAAGTTAGCTAATTCTTTTATCATATTTAGTGGACAGAGAACGATAATATATTCTCCGTATGAGATTTTCTGCCTGGCGTGAATTACTTTGATTGAGATGTTGTTTGGACAGTAGAGTGAGAGAGAGAGAGAGGCAGAAAAGAGTTCGTCTTTTGTCTTTGTAGCAGTTGGTGACATACAGTTTAAGCTGTTTGGTAAATCCTTGTTTAATAATTAATATCCCTCCAATGTATTTCTTTTCTAGTTAGTTTTAGAAAGTCACAAGCGAAAGTGAAGGCATGACATGCCTGAGATGAGATTATTCAGCTAGCACATATTGAAGATTTCAAAAGCGCAATCATCAAGAAAAAGGAACTTGTCCACTCAAGAACGACCATTAAAAACATAAAACATGCAATAGTAGCTGCAAAACTAGGCTATGCAATGAAGACACAACATTCACAGCCCTTTATTAGCGATTCAAAGATAACATGAAAGCCAATGCTACTTCTCCTCCAAGAAAAGCAGATCAACTAGGCCTTGGCCATGTGCACAATCAAGTCGATGACGCGGGAACTGCAACGTTGATACAGCAAACGAACATCCATGTCAAGAATTTAAGACGCAAAGATAGCCTCAAAGTAAGTTCCAAAGTTGACACGAATATTTACCTGTAGCCCCACTCGTTATCGTACCAAGACACGAGCTTCACGAATTTCTTGCTCAACGCAATTCCAGCCTTGGCATCGAAAATGCTTGATCTGTCCCAAATATCAAATGTGAAATCGTTAAACTTCAAGCTCAGGCCTTTCCACTGACAAACAACAGAGGTGGTCACGTGGAGATACTAACCGGCTATCACCGACAAAGTCAGTGGAGACAACATCATCTTCGGTATAACCCAAGATGCCCTTAAGCTTGCCCTCAGATTCCTCCCTAAGATCAAGAAAGTTGTTATGTTGTTTTAGTGTTAGCTCTTGTCCCATTTAAAATTATGTTGTGGGAAGATGGACTCACTTGATGGCAGCTTTGATCTCATCATAAGAGGCCTCTTTCTCTAGCCTAACGGTGAGGTCCACAACCGAGACATCAACTGTTGGGACACGGAAGGACATTCCAGTTAACTTGCCGTTCAGGGATGGTAGCACTTTTCCAACGGCCTACACACCAGAGAAAACAGTGAGTGTAATACATATAAGCAAATCCTTAAAGTTAGACTCTTGCTTATGATTCTGTTTATCATTGCTGACTAATCACAAGTCGAAAAGACTACCCATCTTTTATTAATAATATGAAACACGTACCTTAGCTGCACCAGTGCTGCTGGGGATAATGTTGAACGATGCAGCCCTTCCACCTCTCCAATCCTTGCTCGATGGCCCATCGACAGTCTTCTGAGTAGCTATAAAATTAAACAGAACAAATCAATCTTGCAGTTATCCTACTGTTTTCATCGCCGTATTTCATATTCCAAATGGATTCAAAAAGATCAATCCTACAACTCACCAGTGATAGAGTGCACGGTGGTCATGAGACCCTCGACAATTCCAAACCTATCGTTAATGACCTGTGAGGATCAAGCGTTCAAGTAATCAGTACCCAAACGACCGTGAAAGAACTACCAACATACATGATTACGTGTTCTCTTTCCGAACCTTGGCCAATGGAGCAAGGCAATTGGTAGTGCAACTAGCATTGGACACAATGTTCAACTCTGGCTTGTATTCATGCTCATTCACACCCACAACAAACATGGGAGCATCTTTGCTTGGAGCTGAGATCACAACTTTCTTAGCACCACCCTGTTTTCGACCGTTATAGGAACAACTAATTCAGATCTTAGGACTTACAGTTGATTAATTTAACATAAGAACTAAATGTTCAAGAAGTCACCTTCAAGTGAGCAGCAGCCTTATCCTTGTCAGTGAAGACCCCAGTTGACTCAACAACAAACTCAGCGCCAGTTTCAGCCCATGGAATCTCCTCAGGGTTCCTATAGAACATCAATTCAAATCCCCGTCTATTTCACATCACACACGCAAACATAATTACACACACAAAAAAAAAGAATCAGACGTAGTATAACCTGAATCCAAACACCCTGACAGGCCTTTCACCAAAAAGAAGGGTCTTTTCGTCTTGGACCTTAAGCTCATGGTGTTTCCATTGACCATGAACACTGTCATACTTGAACATATACGTCTGCACATGGTTTTTTATAATCAGAATACTAGGAGATGTATATGATAAGATCTAATACCAAACCATTTTCTCAAGGTTATCGAAGCTCACCATGTAATCAGTGCTGATGAACGGATCGTTTACAGCCACGAGCTCGACATCGTCTCTTTGGAGCGCAACTCTGGCAACCAAACGTCCGATTCTTCCAAATCCTGATCATTAAACAGCAAGCCGAAACAGACGCTCAGATCCAAAGAAGTTAACATAAAAAATCAGATCTGTACTGGGAAAAACAGATCTGAAGCTCAAGAAACCAACTGAGCTCGCAAAAACAGACATACCGTTTATTCCAATCTTGATCTTGGCCATGGTTAATCGAGGATAACAAAGTAAGAAATTCGGAGTCTGAGCTGAGTATCAGATAGAGAGAGTAAGCAAATAGTGAGGCGATACAATAGAACAATGTGCTGGGAAGGGTTTATCGATGGGCTCTTTAAAGCGGTTTCTAAAGGGCTGATGTGTCAAAACGAAAATTACGAAGTACCAGAAAGTTCTACGCTTATTAATTACATATTAATAACTATTTCTTGATATAACATTCTTGGAAAACAAGCAATTGAAGTCGAATATTCGCAAGAATAACTTGACAATTCGTAATTAGAAAATAATACGACAATTTTGAGAGAAAAAAAAGACTAAAATAATTGAACTTTGAACAAGGTATGAGTGTTGTCCAGCTTTTGACAATTCCTACGGCTGATATTCGAGAACTTCCAAAATTTCTCGCATCGTTCTTTGAATCTCACCTTTTTTTTCTAATTATGCGTTCGCTTTTTATATAAAGTTGAATAACTTATAGGAAATAATGCAATACTGACATGAGAATCAGCAAAACATCAAAAAATGAAAATCATTAATTTCGTCGACGAAATGCCGAATCTAGCGTGGTTTATGACGTCACTAACCATGTCACATTTCACACTTCGATTCACTTTGACTCAAAAATACGCAAATAAATATTTAAAAATAAAATTGTATGGCGTCGCCCGGACTCGAACCGGAGACCTTCAGTGTGTTAGACTGACGTGATAACCAACTACACCACGACACCTACTTTGTCTGTTTTCTATCCTTATAATATATATATAAATATTAAAGTGATTAAAAATAAATACAGTATTTAGAATTAATGGCTGCAATGACACTTCTTGAGTTAACCACACATGGTAATCATAATGCATGGAGTCTCCTTCCGTCTTTTAAGTGTTAGCGTTCTATCATTAATCAAACGTACGGTACACAAGGAAGATATTTATGGACCTCTGCTTATAAACTTCCATGAAATCTATATATACTGCATGCGAAAAGAAACGAAGCAGATCATTGCATATACAATTTTCTTGAGCTGCGAAAAACATACGAAGAAGAGCGAGCGAGATAGAGAGATTGAACTCGACAATCTCTCTACGGAAAAAAAAAAAAAATTCAAAGGAGCGTAATAATTTAATCAGCTTCTCTCGCAGTTCAAGAAAATGGGTCGATGGATGAAGCCTGAGGTAACAGCATTTCCTCGTTTTCGAATCGAATCTAACAGGGACCAACCAAAGAAATATGCTTAATGGCAAAAGTTTCTCTCTGTTTATACGCAGGTTTATCCACTCTTTGCAGCAGTTGGTACGGCAGTAGGCATTTGCTGCATGCAGCTTGTGAGGAATATCTGCACCAACCCTGAAGTCAGGCAAGTGCTTCTTAAAGACCAAGTTATCTTATTTTTATTACCATTTATCTGTTGATTAATGGTTTGGTTGTTGAAGCAATTGTGATAGAAAAAGAAGTGTTCTTTTTGCAGGGTTTTGAAAGAGAATAGAGCTGCGGGCATTCTCGAGAACTTCGAGGAGGGAAGGTCGTACAAAGAGCATGGACTTAGAAAATATGTTCGCCATCAGAGTCCTGAGATCATGCCCGGCCTTAACGGTTTCTTCTCAAATCCCAAGCAGTGATCGACTCCTTGCAAGAATATGCAGCAATATGTTGTTGTATCCTCTGTTTTTTCTGTTGCCTTTTGCTTTCCCTTAGTTCTCTATTGTAGAGTTTAGATGGGTCTGATCTGATTTTGACTGGAACAATGTAATTATGGACGAAATAAGTTGATGATTAAGCAACTCACAGTTGTGTGTGATGATGATTTTCCATGGAGAAAAATGATAAACTGCTCAAGATTTCATCACATACTATACTACACATCATGAGTTTGTTTAGACGAAACAAAAATCCAGAAATTTTATTACAGAGACTCCACAGTCTAAGGCTGTCAAAGTCTGAAAATGCCAAACACCTCAGTTTACACCACGGTATATTTCTCCAGGTAAAAGCTCGTCCATGCTATCGATGTGCCTATAACCATTGCATTCCCTCAAACACGTCCATCCACGCCTCGAAAGGAAGTCACGAAAGTCATCTTCTGTGTAGAAAGCCTTCTCTTCCATGTGCATAGAATGTTGTTCAGGTCCCTCGTACACACAAATCTTGATCATCAGCCCTAATGGATGATTATTTTAAATGGGCGTATGATCGAAGTATAATAGCTCTAACTATCCATGAAAGAAATGAACCTTGCCCATCATTAAAGTTGTGTAATGAGTGATGAAAGTAAAGTACCTTCGTCGACATGGAGAGTGTAGTTTCCCAGAGGCATATCTCTATCAAGCGCTCGAACGATGTTGTATTCGTCTTCCAGCCAAAATGCACGCTTAGTCCGCAACAAAAAAGCTGACTTTATGGCTTCTTTGATGGCTTCGGGCGTACCGTCGATTCCTATCCTCTTTGTGTAATCGCCCAGTTTTACTGTTATCACCCTTCCATCGAAAGTACTCCTCTGATCACCTGCAAAAAAAGATAATGGTATGAAGCTCAGATCTCACCCCTCGAAAATGTGATTTAACTAAAAAAATCATATAAAGTATTTTAACTAACCATTTACGGGAGGAGTTTCTCTCCAGTTCCATGGATCAGCAGAAGCTTCGACGCCCTCGGCTGAGGTGATGGCAAGGGGATGACCATCATGATCCAAACTCCTTTCTAGGTTGAGCGTTGATCTTTCGTTATCATCTGTATAGAGAGATGGATACTTTTCATGGATAAAATATCGAATCACTATGAGCTCAATCATTCAAAGGGCAGTTCTACTACATAGTAGTAGAACGTTCTGAAAGCTATGGTGATGTTATTGGATCGCAGACAATTACTACTTCTGCATCAAATTGTAACAATCCAAGTGATATGGTTGCCTTTTGTCATTGCTAAGGTACCTTCAACAGGTCCAAAGGCAAGACTAGCTTCATCAATACCTGCAAGGAGAAGTTTCTCTTATTACATAAACATGAAATCCTTGAACCACACACACATAATTCATAAACATCAACACAGTTAATAGCAAGAAAAGTCAAAACCCAGAAATACAAACAGCAAAGTTATGGCGAGAGAACACAATCAACAACGACAAAACGAAGGCAGAAAGGAAATTAATGAGAAAGAAAAAACAAAAATCAAACCTTTATCGGCAAACTGCATCAACGAATCAACTTTAGCCTCCCCACCACTCCCGTTCTTACTCCTTTCCTTCAAAATCTCCTCGATATCCTTATAATAGCTCATCTTCGCAGATCCATTACTGCCACAACCATCATTACTGCTACTACTACCACTACTCTGCTTCGCTTTCCTAAACTCTTTCAGAAGGTTCCTCCACTTATCCGTACACATGGCGGGTGATCTATCGAACCCCCTTTCGCTCATCTTCAGCGATATGTTCTCCCACAAATGCTTGTTGGATTTCGAGCTGTTGAACAATGAATCGATCTCTCTGCGGAGAGATATGAGTGCGCGCGTTTCTTCTTGAACCCATGTCTCGGCCCGTTTCTTGGGCGCCGTCGATGATGTCGAGGAGCTTAAATTGGCTGCCTTTGTGGTGCCGTTGACTTCATCCGTGGTGGGGAGCAACATAATACTGTTTAGCTTTGGCTGATCTGTGCTTTATTTTGGGGAAATTTATACGGTGGTGCTGGATATTTTCAGACACGGCCGTCTCGGCGTTTGATTATCCCCTTTCCGACGGGCACAGTTTATAATAGAGATATATCGTTGCCAGCAGTAGCGACTTATGTTGTTTAGACTTGAAGTTAATTTTTTCTGGTTAATATTTTAGACGAAAAAATCTTTCGAAATCGCAGGGAAGTGAAAGAGCTGCGGAGGGGAGGCGGAAGAATTATCTCAATTATTTCCGTGCAAAAGCTGTCGAGACTGATTTCCTCAAAGGTTTAGCTCATCTTGATCCTTTCTCTCTCACTCATGTACTTGGCTTGCTTTGCTGCTCGAGTCCTTCAAATATACCAACTTACTCTTGAAATTTGGATGTCTCTATGTTACATTTCTACAAGCAGATTGTAAGCATGACCCTTTTTTTCTTTATTAGTTAAATCACAAGTTCGAAGGTTTAAAGACCATGTTTTTATTTAATGGGTTCTTTTCTTATAGAAGCCTCCCTTATTTTCCTGAGATTATCTGGGCGACCATTCTTTTGTCATGTGGAGGCATTGCATAGAAAACTATCAATTGATAACATCCTGTTTTGGGAATGTATCTGCTTTCAACTTTTGATGTTTCAGTTTGTGAAGCTTAGACTAGCACGATGAGTAATTCACGCGTGGCCAAGTTCAGCAACATTCACAAGGTGGCAGCATACTCGCCGCTGCCACGAAGAAGAAAGTTCGACACAGTATTCGTAAGGATCTTCCCAACATGCGCTTCACCTCTTCACGGTTCTTCACCGCCGCCCATTCATCACACCGCTTCCTCCTCGACCTTCAATTCCCGACTCACATCATCAGATGCTCCCCAGCGCTCGGACGAGTGGTTTGCCCTTCGCAGAGATAAGCTGACAACGAGCACTTTCAGCACCGCCCTTGGATTCTGGAAAAGCAACCGTAGGTACGAACTGTGGCACGAAAAGGTGTACTCAACAGATTCAAAGCTCACCGAATCCTCCAAAAGGGCTGCCATGGAATGGGGCGTACTCAACGAATCGACTGCCATCGACCGTTACAAGACCATCACTGGGCGTGACGTGGGCTCGTTGGGCTTCGCAGTTCACTCCGAGGAACGGTACGATTGGATTGGAGCATCGCCCGATGGGCTGCTCGACTGCTTCTCGAAAGGCGGGATTCTTGAAGTGAAGTGCCCTTACAACAAGGGTAGGCCGGAGAATATGATGCCTTGGTCGAAGGTGCCCTTTTATTACATGCCTCAGATTCAGGGACAGATGGAGATCATGGATAGGGATTGGGTGGATTTGTACTGTTGGACGCCAAAGGGAAGCTCGATCTTTCGCGTTTGCAGGGAGAGAGGGTATTGGGAGCTGATACACGGTGTTCTTCGTGAGTTTTGGTGGGAAGGCGTTGTCCCTGCTAGGGAAGCGCTGCTGTTAGGGAGAGAGGAAGAAGAAGTGAAAGCGTTTAAGCCTTCTTCTACGCATAGATTGACTGGCCTTGCGATAGCTAAGAGCATAAAGTTGGCCGGCGAATCGAAGTTGCTGTGTCGGGAAATTGATGGACAAGTTGAGTTCTTACATCCTTAAGCTTTCTTTCGGCGGATGGGGAGAAAGAAGGGCCAAATGTTATTGTTACCATCTTTGGGGTTGATTTTAGCTTCAAGATTTGCCTATCATGGGAGGAGGCCTTTATTTAATTTTTATGTACCATATTTTTCTTTTTTGTTTTGAGTAACCTTATTACAGTCCAAGAATTGCATTCTCGGGCTGATTATTGGTCTTATTACAGTCCCAAGAATTTAACGACTTGCTTTCACACCGTTGACTTTCGATAGTCAAACGCCAACAACATATTTGCTTTCAAAAAGGTGACCATCGAATATCATACGACGATAGAAGTGTCCGTTACTGAATTGAAAGCGGGCCGTCGGGCATGGGTCCAATATATGGGCCTAAAGCCCATTTATTGCTATCGGCCCAGATTAAGCCATGGTATCGTAATCTCCGCTCATAAACATGATTAACCTCGAAATCTCAACAAACATTACTACCATAAATATACCATACCAATTGTTGGATCCTAACAATCTCATTTGTTACATTTAGAATCTCATTTATGACACATATAATCAAGCTCTATATAACAGATAGTAGACATGCTTGTTCTCCATACACACAGTCACATACTATTACTTACGTCTTAACTCTTAAGTGCAGCCTTATATTAGTAGATCAGTCATGAACTCGAGAATTATATTAGTAGCAGCAACGTTGTTAGCTCTCATCGCAACGTTTGCTGATTTTGACAAAGTCAACGCCAATCGTTTGCCGTTGGTTGTCAGAAACAGCGACCTTGTTGTTTCGTCCAAAGGCGGCACCATCATCGTTTACCGTAAGTATATTGATACCACGAAACACCATTTCTCCAAACTTCGTCTCTCATTATACGTAAATCAAATCATTATTACTTTCATATATATATTTTTTAAATTTCATTTGGAACAAAAACAGCATGTACCAGCAACTGTCCGTACTCGTGTTGCGACTGCAATATTGAGACGCCCCGCCCTGTATGCACCAAGTGTTGTGCTCTGCCACCGCCGCCTTAGATTTTCAGACCATTTTTTCAAGATGTTATTACAACAGTATCCAAGATGTATCAATAAATATTATGCATCTATCTATCTGGCAATAGAATCTATTTTCTATGGGAAGGGAAGACATTTATTTTACATTAACAAAATAACCTTTTTCTTTTTCTCATTCACCGTCACTACAATCCTACTTCAAAATGTTACATATATATATAGAAATATTAGAGAAAAAATGAGACGTATAAGAAGACGCTGCAAGCGAACAGAAACGTGGTGAAATAACTCGCGATGAATTTGAGGGAGTTCGCTTCGCAAGTACTTCTAATCATGCATAACTATCTATAGATCTCCAAATTTTAATTAGCAATGACAACTTAAAGAAGAATGGAAAAACATAATAAAAATAAGGAATCTAAAACGTTACTAAAATTTGCCCCCATGCAGGATCGAACTACAGACCTTCAGTTTACAAGACTGACGCTCTACCACTGAGCTATAAGGGCACTTTTTGTGTTACGAAAGTTACGCCAGTATATATATTGCGGTTATTGCCAAATAGAAACCTCTGAAGATGAAAAGAAATTCGACACGTAAATAACCAAAATTTAAACAAATTAATCTAAAAACCCCAAATTTCTCTCTCAAGTTTCTTTTCTTCCTTCTCTGTAACCAACCTATCACCTCTTCGTCACGCACTTCTTTCCGATCAAAGCCCCCGTCGGCGGCGCCGTCACCGCTATCCGACAATGAGTGTACAACCAGTAAGAGTACTGAAAAAGCCCCCCAAACCTCGACTTCGTCTTAAACATACCCCTAATCTCAAAATCGACCCTCCCACTCTCCATTTGCCTCTGCAAATCAACCCTATGCCTCAAAGACAACCTCACCTGGCTTGTCATAAGGTGGACATGGTCGAACATCGACTGTCCCTTCATCAGTGAAAAGGGCTCTACGTATCGAGTCGCTATGAAGTTGTTCTCGTAGTAGAGATCGAAGACGACGTAGGTGAAATCCACGCTTACCTTCGAGTTTGGGTTGGTGAAGTTTGCCAGCAACGTCATGTCCGCGTTCAGAAGGTAGCCCAGGTCTAGGTAGGCGGCGTTGAAGGTTGCGTCGGAGATGTCGAACCTAGGATTCCGCGGTCGGAAAACTAGGTACACTATGAGGATGATTAGGCCGCCGACGATGACCACTACCCAGAAAAGAGCGCAGAATGCTGCTACGAGCCAGGCGATTGGCCTCGTGCGGCGAGTCTTCGGTCCGTGGAGGAGCGAAGGGTGCTCGGTCGGTGGCGGGCTGCTCTGAGGCGGCCTATTGGGGGTTATTGGCGGCGGTTCTTCGTGGTGGGGCTGTGGGGGTATTGAGGCGGTGGGAAATTGGGGGAGTTGGTGACGTGGAGGTGGTTGGGGCCTAGGGGCTTGTGGGGGTTCGACGGAGGTGCGCCGCTGTTGGCGTATCGGCGGCGGCCTTGGGCGGCGGGGCGGTGGTGTTTGAGAGGGGAAGTCGATGGTTGGGTCGCCGTGGTGAGATGGTAGGAAATGAGGGTTCGTTTCCCTTTGATATGACATTATTTGGTGAGCGGTGAAAGAGAAAAGTATGACTGGGCTTAAAATTGTGTGTGTGTGTAAGAAATGGCTTGCAAATGCAATGGTGAGAGTGGGGACTTTGAGCACACTATAATATTTAGCAATAGAATGGGCTTAAGAGAAGGAAAGAATCGGGCATTTGTTTAGTTGCGAAGGCAAGTAATCATATAAGATTCAAAGTGATGGAAAAAAAAAAGGGACGTCGTGACATTACACTACATTTCCACACTTTTTCTTTTTGATTATTTCGATCAAAACTTCTTAAGGCTGTTCTTTACTGAGAGCTCTCAACAAAGGTGGAAAGAATAATCTGCAACTGTCTAGCTGGTTTTTGACGTACATTATCGAAATCTAGTGACAAGGATTCTGCTAATGGGCTTATTGTTCTAATCCAATTTGGGTTGAGGAACAATAATAGAGCCCAACTAACCTTGGCTACTCATACGATGATGTAATAGAAGAGTTCACATTATTGTTATTTTAAGCTTTCTAGCCGAAAGGGGTTGCAGAGGTAGTTATGCTTTCTAAATTTAGAATGGGGAGATGGTGTTGGAAATTAAATAATATTTACTTAATGGTTCGAACGTGAACTCTTCAAAATCATTCAAAGAACAACATGTTGATTTTTCAACAAGGAAAAGAAAGAAGTAAAATTGGAGAGCTGTTCTTATGACACATGCAATGACGAATTTTTTTTGGACTATAGCTACAAGAAATGCCTATATAAAGGCGTGTGGTGATGAAGTGAAAACTCACCCCAAATACATGCAACGAAAGAGAGAGAGGGTGAAGTGAGAGAAAAATGAGAGGGAAAAAGAAAAGAAAAAAAAATGAAATCTTGTCCGGGTGTATAAGGGTGAGAGCGGGTGTAGTTTTACTGGGTATTTGAGAGTGGATACAAAAACATTACCCGGGTGGATAAGGGGTCGGGGTTTTGGGTTTAAACACGAGCGTTATTTTGTACGGTGTAATATTCTTCAATATAGTAAAACTATTGTCTCTCCGTGGATGTAGGCGGTATTGGCCGAATCACGTAAAAATCTCGGTGTTCTCTTGGTGTCATTACGACTTTAATTAATATCCCGATAAATTGTCGCGGGTTCCAAATACAACTATCACTGGCCCGGAATTAAATATTACTGCTCAACCCCAACAAGTGGTATCAGATCCAAACCCTACTGGTATTCTGAGTATGCTCTGTGGTTGCAGCTGTGTCTGATCTTCCACATCAGAAAAGATATCAGAAGGGAACATCAATCGGGGGGATCCAGTGTCAGAGCGAGGTTCAACGAGGTGATGCCTTGTGCTGAAGAAATGATGGTACAAGATGGTTATCGTTGATGGAATGCTCGGTGTGGGCGGTGCTTGTGCGGCGGTGGAGTTTTGGCGAGTTATGGCAATAGTGTTGTGAGGCAGGTCGTTAGCCTTTCCTGCGAAATATCTGATCTGTACTATTTGGACCGGCTGTTGAATCTCTGCAAGAATAATAGCGACACATGACAGCAAATTGCAACAATGTGCTAGTGCGGGAGGTTTCACTCTGTGGCAGAAAAGAGTGAAGGTGTGCTCGTTTGTCAAAGCTGGGTGATAAGCTTTGATGGGAGACGAGAAAAAGTAAGTAAATGACGAAAGATTTGGGGTCAAGATGTGTCGGGGAGGAAGAAGTAAGGCCCTGTTACTTCTTACCTCGCTTCCTGATTCAGGTGATAATTTGATCACAACCATCCGGTTCAATAAGATGCAGACAGTGGATGGTGGAGTCAACTCTTTTGGAGCATCAAAAGAGAAGGCGGTCAAATTTTGGTGATAGCTGGGTTTTGGCTATTTCTCAGAGTGAATCATAGAGGAAGGTAATACGCCAAAGGGATTTGGGGACAGTAGCAGGTCCAAATCCAAGTGGCGGGAAGGGCATGTGATGCTACAAATGTGGTGAGCCAGGACACATCAGGAGAAACGGTCCAACTTGGAGGAAGAAGGACAAGCGGCTAGGAAAATTCCACATGCGGGTGGGTAGCACACGGTTTATCTTGGAGACGTTCTCACAGTCTCTAATGATGGCGCTCGTTCTCAGGAAGAAGGATATTAAATTCGGGTTTGCTCCAAGAAAATATTTTGATGCGTTTCGGAAAATGCGAACGGTTTTTCGATCTCCATGGGCCAATGGATATCGTTGTGTTGTTCGATGTGTTGGAACGGGAAAATCGAAATGGTTGTCGGAGCGGTACGCATTTTGGGTGGTATGGCGTTGTCTCAAAGTTGCGTAGAATTTAATATTCTTGAGCCAGTCTGATTCCAGGGCTATGGGGTTTTCATAGCAGGGGGGTCTGGAAAATAATACATGGCGGAAAAGGTCCTACCAAAGGGAGAAGAGTGCAAAGGTTTGTATCGTCTGGACGTGAGTATGGTATATAATACTCAGACTTCGATGGGTTCACGAAAATCGCGCGCGTGGTATAAAGGCAGACGATGGTGAGAAGGGAAGTCCTGCTGGAGAAGGGGTTGCATCGAAGTCCCTCTTCGGGAATCGACGGGTCGAGTCGGTTCGACATAGCTGCACATAAGATTGGCTGCTGAATGAATCAAGTGGGTAGGACTGGAACTCTTGATTCGGATTATATGTAGGTCCTACAATGAAGGCCAATGGACGTTCGTGGTATTTTCGAACTGGTTACTCTCGTTCTCAGGTTCACTGGAGTGCTCTCTAAAGAAGATGCATATGTTGAAAAGGGGGAGAATTGTTGATTTTTCAACAAGGAAAAGAAAGAAGTAAAATTGGAGAGCTGTTCTTATGACACATGCAATGACGAATTTTTTTTGGACTATAGCTACAAGAAATGCCTATATAAAGGCGTGTAGTGATGAAGTGAAAACTCACCCCAAATACAAGCAACGAAAGAGAGAGAGAGGGTGAAGTGAGAGAAAAATGAGAGGGAAAAAGAAAAGAAAAAAAAATGAAATCTTGTCTGGGTGTATAAGGGTGAGAGCGGGTGTAGTTTTACTGGGTAGTTGAGAGTGGATACAAAAACATTACCCGGGTGGATAAGGGGTCTCGGGGTTTTGGGTTTAAACACGAGTGTTATTTTGTACGGTGTAATATTCTTCAATATAGTAAAACTATTGTCTCTCCGTGGATGTAGGCGGTATTGGCCGAACCACGTAAAAATCTCGGTGTTCTCTTGGTGTCATTACGACTTTAATTAATATCCCGATAAATTGTCGCGGGGTCCAAATACAACTATCACTGGCCCGAAATTAAATATTACCGCTCAACCCCAACACAACATATTGATGTTCGTCTTAAAATTCATTTCGCCCATATAAGCTACTTAATTTCGTCTAGGTTTCCATTTGTATTTGATTGTTGTGCTTAACTGAAACACCAGCAAACAAAAAGCAGGACCATGGTATTACTAAACTACAGCCTAACATGTGAATGATTCCACCCAACCACACATACTTTGTCTTCTTCAAATCTTAGTACGCGTTATCCACAAAGCTCACTTCGCTCTTTCAACACTTACCTATTTACTGCCTTTCTTTTTCCGTCATCAGTTCTTTACCAATGTCAGCTGTGAAAATGCCCTTTTTCAACAAACTGCTCGCAAAAAGCATAACTCTACTACTGATCTCTCTCTCAAGCCTTCGATTATCAGAAGCCACTCCAAGAACGAGCCCTTGCGTATTTCCTGCAATATTCAACTTCGGCGACTCAAACTCAGACACGGGCGGGCTTTCAGCTGCTTTCGGACAGGCCCAATCTCCCCACGGGGAAACGTTCTTCCACGGCCCGGCGGGCCGCTACTGCGACGGCAGATTAGTCATCGACTTCATTGGTAAGTAAGAGAGAAAAGAAAAGTCTGATGATTACTAACTGTGATTGGGTTTTTTTTCTGCATAAAAATGGCAACTTTCTTGTCAATCTTCTTACCAGCCGAGGGCTTAGGGCTGAACTACCTCAGCGCATTCCTCGACGCATTGGGTTCGAACTTCACCCACGGAGCCAACTTTGCAACGGCTGGCTCAACCATCAGGCCACAGAACACAACCCTTCACCAGAGTGGCTTCAGCCCTTTTTCTCTCAACGTTCAGTTCTATCAGTTCAGCGATTTCCAACGAAGATCTCAGCAGATCATCCGTAGCAGCCATGGTTGTTGGAATCATCCAATTACTTTCTTACACGGAGCTTAATCATTCATTCAAATCCCATTACTTTGCTCACCTTCAAGAGTTCGTTTGTTTTCCTCTGTTTCTTCAAACCCCAATTTCCCAGGCGGACTTTTCAAGAAGCTGATGCCAAAAACAGAGTATTTCTCTAAAGCTCTCTACACTTTCGACATAGGCCAAAACGATCTCACCGCCGGCTATTTCCTCAACATGACCACCGACCAAGTCAGAGATTACATCCCAGACGTGTTGGCCCAGTTCAGTACGGTCGTAAAGGTATAATCTTTCACGACTATGCATTACACAAAATACATACTTTTGGCAGCAGCAAAGGCTTATCGATTTTCGAAACGCCGCGGCAGAATATATACGAGCGCGGCGGCAGATCGTTTTGGATACACAACACTGGGCCGGCGGGATGCCTTCCTTACGTCATGGACAGGCTTGCAATAACGGCGGGGCAAGTCGACAAAGAGGGATGCGCCTCGCCTTTCAACGAGGTTGCGAAGTATTACAACCTTAAGCTGAAAGAAGCCGTGAAGAAGCTGAGAAAGGATCTTCCGTCGGCGGCTCTGACCTACGTCGACGTGTATTCTGTTAAATACGACCTCATCGCAAATGCCCACAAATACGGCGCGTTCGATATCTTCCTTCTTCCCTGCGATTTTAGGACAGAATCTTGTCTTCAAACGACGTTTAATCATGGTAAATATGCAGGCTTTGTTCATCCTTTGAAGGCTTGCTGCGGACATGGAGGGAAGTACAACTACAACAAGAACGTTGGGTGTGGGGGGAAGATTAAATTGAAGGGGAAAGAGATTGTGATTGCAAAGTCTTGCGAGGATCCATCGATGATGATTAATTGGGATGGTGTTCATTACACTGAGGCTGCTAATAAGTGGGTTTTTGAGAAAATCGTTAATGGCGATTATTCTGATCCTCCTCTTTCTTTGTTTATGGCTTGTCACAGGCATCAGTTAATCAAATCAAGGCTTCTGTAGGTGGAATATTTAGTATAATTTTTTCGATTTAATAAAACAAGTAAAACCATTTTGTTTTTATGAAGCGTGTTGTCTTGATCATTCATATACGACTTATCTATAAATTCAATGTGTTCATGGATTTCATTGATTATTCAAATGAGAATTTAATTCGTTCAAATTCGAAACTAATTTGTAAATTGAGTATTAACTCAAATGATGATCAACTGGGATGGTGTTCATTACACTGAGGCTGCTAATAACTTGGTTTTTGAGGAGATAGTTAATGGCGATTATTCTGATCCTCCTCTCTCTTTGTCAGTGGCTTTTGTTTCTTAATCAAACCAAGCTTCTGTAGGTGGAAGATTAAATTTAATAACTATTCGATGTATATTTTTTTCAATTTAATAAAATTAAGTCAAAACGAAGTTTTATGAATCGTGTTGTTGTCTTTTTTTCCCCATGCTGTTGTCTTGATCACTCGTAGTCGTATACAAACCTTTTCCTTTTCCTTTACAATGAATGAGTTCAATACGTTCATGGATTTCATTGATTATACAAATGAGAATTTAATTCGTTCAAATGAACCTAATTAGTAAGTCATATTACTCAAATAAATGTAATGGACTTATTCGATTCATACAAATCATATAAAAAAGTACATGAATTTCATTCAATTAATTTAGCCCGATCACTAATTCATTTGAACGAGATTAAAATGAATTCCAACAATTCATATCCAACCCTTTAATTTATTTCTAACAAAGATCGTTGACACATTAATCGTTGAGCTTTCTTGGCCGAATGGGATATACTAGGTAATTACGCATTTTCCTTTCTAAATTTAAATTCTTGACAAGGTTAATAAACTTTCTAACAAATAGGACGAAATTGTAGTAAGTGCTTTCACTACTTTAAATTACTTATCTTTGATTCAATCACCAGTGGGATCATGATATTGCACTTACCAAGTGAATCCACATAACTTGTCCTCTTCACCAAATCTTTACCCATTATGTATCACCAAGGCTCATTATTCGTCTCTTTATATATTTGCATTCCCTCTCTTTTGTTCTTCGTTCGAATCTTTTACCATATTACCAGTTGCGAAAAATGATTCCCTTCTTCATAAACGTTACTCTACTACTGCTACTACTACTGATGCTCTCTTCATCACAGCAAGCCACTTCAGCAACAATAGCAGCAAAAGACCGTTGTGAATTTCCTGCCATATTCAACTTCGGCGACTCAAATTCTGACACGGGCGGGCTTTCAGCTGCTTTCGGACAGGCCCAATCTCCCCACGGCGAAACGTTCTTCCATGGCCCGGCGGGCCGCTACTGCGATGGAAGGCTAGTCATCGACTTCATGGGTAAGAAATAAGTAGTTTCAACGTGGATGGTGATGATGATGATGATGAGATTCTGCATTTTTATGGTTTAAATCCTTTATTTTTTCAAGCTGAGAGCTTAGGATTGAACTATCTCAGCGCATTCCTCGACTCACTGGGCTCGAACTTCACACATGGAGCAAACTTCGCCACGGCTGCGTCGACCATCAGACCACAGAACAAAACCCTAAAAGATGGCTTCAGCCCTTTCTCTCTCAACGTTCAGTTCTATCAGTTCGGCGACTTTCAACGGAGATCTCAGCAGATCATCAGTCGTAGTAGCCATGGTCTGATTAATAATTAAACTCATCGTCCGTACTTTACTTTCGCACACACGTTGATCGTTCATGAAGATATAAATGTGCCTAAGAGGGGGGGGGGGGTGAATTAGGCTTATAAAATTTTATGCTTCTTTTCACAAATGCTAAGTATGGTGACTTAGGTATGCCTACTGATATTTGTGATGAGTATGCCTGATATATCCTAGTATCGTCGGATGTGCGTCGGGTCTGTCTCACAGTGATAACGAAATAACTGAAACGTAAATGAGAGACAGGATTTTTATAGAGGTTATATCCCCAACTGGGGTTTACTCCTCTCCTTGGGATTTGCTTCCCAAGAGTTTAACCAATCACTATAATGCACCGTAGCTGGATACAAAACTGATTGGTTAGCCCAATACACAACCGAAACAAGTCGAACACTAGACACTACTAGGTTACCACACGCCGAGTTTCGTTCCTCGGAATCTCCTTGATCCCGTCAGACACAGCTCGCTACCGAAGGGCCCCCGGACTTGTCCTTCCCTTCACGTGTGCGTAAACGTCGACCTTGCCTCCTTGGTATTGCTCATGTCCGAAGACAACACGTCCGAAGACAGAATATATGGCAGGGGATGATGGAATATCAGATAAATCACTCGCTCAGTGATGGATAGGCAAGTTAACGCTCAGTAAGGCAGAAAGCTATCTCAAGTGAATGGCTCAGGAATCTCTTAGTATCTCTCTGCTCAAAAATCTCTCGTAGGCTTAAATTCGCAAATTCAGTGTGTTCTGTTTCTGTACTTCGAAAGTCTGAAGTGCAGCTCATATAAATCCTTTTCTAATAGCACTTCACATGGAAAGTCATATCAAACAATAATCACCAAATCAAGCATAGTTTCCATGTAGCTTTCGAGTAATCATACCATATAAATCATGCTTCTAATAAATCGTCACAACGGTCATATAGCACATTAAAGCATGATTATATTCCATATAAAGCTCAATTTTCGTACTCAAGCAATTTCAACCATTTCGCATATATTTTCCATATCGACATTTTCCATAAGTGATTCCCTGCTATCAGTTCCTAGTAACGAGTAACTTTAGATTTACTTTCCAAGTATGGCACATAAGATAGCAAGGCATAATCACGTTTTCCATGTACAGCTCATAGCATTTAATCAATATATTTACCATGTTTAGCACAAGAATCAGATCAGAGCTTACATAAATCGATTTATCACATCATGGCACAACTTTCCTTATTTCAGAGATCACATCCGTTTATAGCACATATCATATAATAGCATCTTATCCATAAGGTAAATCAAATCAAATCTTTCCTAAATATAATAATCCAATCAGCACAAGGAAAGATATCAATTTAATATTCCACATTTAATTCAGTGCAAGGCAAGCAAGGATCGTGCATATGATTTTCGTCCAGGAATAAACTGGTATGAACGGATATATCACTTTCCATATATAAACAGCATATTTTCCATATATAGCTCAGTAGGATATCTCATGCATTATTTCCATATATAGCACAGAACGATATATCCTATCTCATGGACTGTCTATAACACGCGATCACATAGTTCCATCAAATCATCACAAAATCACACGCAATTCAAATATTCAACACTTTAACAATTTTCATCTCATTTGCAATGCATGGTTGAACATTATCATGAATTTAGACATTTTATTTTTCCCAAATCGAATTGCTTATTTTATAGACCTAATGTCATTACAATTACATCGTTCATCAAAACTCTCTAACATATATGGACCAAAAAGGTCAACATTCTCCCCCTTTTTGATGATGACATGTAATTGATGCAGCACGGAAGCAAGTAAGCATATTCGATAATGCAAGTCCTATCGCATATGTCTAAGTGTTCCATAATCACAAAGCAGAGCATATGATATTTCCTAATCGCATATGATACATATTTGCTCCCCTGCCTAAGTGCAGTTATCTCTATGACATGCTAAGATATATCTTGGACTAATTTTGCTCCCCCTGTCTAAGTGCGGATATATCGTGTCATTTTCAAGGTTATATCATGAGTGCAGAATTTTGAAATTACCCGTGAGTGTGCTCCCCCTGCCTAAGTGCGCATTTTCCAAGCATGATTCAAGCAATCACATAATCATCGCAGCAGACACTTAGCACTTATCAAGAAATCTCACAAACGTTAATTAGCGCAGATAAGTATCAGATCATCACTGTAACAGAGCATAAGATCACGCATCGCTGTATAAAAGCATCACAGATATATCCTAAAATCAGAGCAAGATATCAAGCATCGCATAAAGGCGTCACAGATATATCAAAAGTGCAGCTATTCTATTTGTGATTGCACATATTCCATATCATTTATGCAGATGTTCCATGTAAAGCGTTCATGCATCAGAGCATACATATTAGTGAAGTTCAGAAGTTTTGCCAAGCTACATTAGTTTGCTCCTCTGTCTGAATGAGGTTATTCCAACTGTCCAGAGAATAAATTCAAGGTTCCACTTATAGCATAGATAGATATCATATAGGCAAAAATCAGAATTCACACACAATTATGCTCCACTTGCAGATATTTTCATGCAAATTCAGTCATCACACATAAGCACTAAGATATATAATAGGCGCATAAAAAGAATATCATGCAAATTCAGTCATCACACATAAGCACTAAGATATATCATAGGCGCATAAAAAGAATATCATGCAAATTCAGTCATCACACATAAGCACTAAGATATAATAGGCGCATAAAAAGAATATCGCACACAAATCATTTCGAATATCAATGACAGTTCTTAGACCCCTTATATCATTAATTACTCAGATTTCTCCCCCTTCAGCATCAAAAAGGGATATACTAAGGCTTGAAGGCTGAAAACTTAGCGCAAAGTAACTAAGAAGAATGAGAATGAAGGAAGGAATAACTTATCAGAAGACGTCCTCAAGGCTGGAATTACATTAGATCTGGCTGATATAACGGATTTGTTCAGCTCCCTGTCATCTTATCAGAAATCTTTAAAGATTGAGTATACCTTAGATGATTTTCGAGAAGAGAAACCGTGAAGTTCGAATTTTGAGGTAAGGAAGGAAGAAGTATCGAGTGATCTTAGTTAAAAAAAATGGACAATTATCCAAGAGATATAGTTTTCCAAAGATGAGATAGGATAAACTTGGCGTAAATAGAATTAAGAAGATATGATTTTCAAACCGAATTTTGGATTTCAAAAAGAAAGTGAAAACTGTCAATCAGTGCGCCAGGGATCTCAGAGTGAATGGACGGGATCTCATAAATAAGGAAAAGATTGATTAGAGCTGAATAAGAAGGATCCAAATTCCCTGAAATAACTTAGCGGCTGAAAAGAGATCTACGAATATCTTTCAAAAATAACTTAATCACATTTTAAGAATAGATCCAGAAAATCAGACATTCCTAAAATAATTTATCAGCTGAAAAGAAATCTCAAGGTAGGATAATTACGAATTTCTTCCTAAAATAATCACACTTTAAGATAAGATCTAAAGGATCCGAAATTCCTAAAATAACTGCGCGGCTGGAATGATATCTCTATGAAGTTCTTCCTAAAATGTCGCAGTCACATCCTAAGGTGAGATTTGGAGATTCAAGATTCCTAGAATAGCATTGGTGACTAAAAGAACAACCTTATGCTGGAATTCACTATGAATCTTTTCCTAAAATACTAAAGTGACACTTAATGATAAGGACAATAAGATCCGAAAATAGTCGACGGCCGAAAGAATGTCCTGGATTAAGATAACTACGAATTTCTACCTAAAATAGAATGATCTAGAGCGAATAGCATAATTAGGCAGATTTACTAACCTTATTTAGCTCGATGATTCCCAATCGATCACGGATGTCGCAGAATCTTGCATCTATTAGGGGTTTAGTGAAGATATCAGCAAGCTGATCATTTGTTCCTACGAATTCCACACTGATATTCCCCTTCTGAACATGGTCTCGTATAAAATGATGTTTAACCTCAATATGCTTGGTACGAGAATGATGCACGGAATTCTTAGTAATACTAATGGCACTAGTGCTATCACACAGAATAGGGATATTGTCATAACTTAACCCGAAATCACTAAGGGTTTGTTTCATCCAAAGAACTTGTTGACAACAATTTCCTAAGGCCTACATTCAGCTTCGGTTGTGGAGAGGGCGACAGCATTTTGCTTTCTACTAGACCAAGTTACCAGGGAATTTCCAAGTAATTGGCAAGTTCCACTAGTACTTTTCCTATCTTCCCTACAGCCGGCATAATCGGCGTCGGAGTATCCCATTAATGGGAAGTCATCCGTATAAGAGTACCACAGACCAACATTGACCGTACCCTTGATATATCTAAATATCCGCTTGACTGCGGTCAAGTGAGATTCCCTCGGGTCAGACTGATATCTCGAACACATACCAACAGCAAACATGATATCAGGGCGACTAGCAGTTAAGTAAAGAAGGCTTCCGATCATACCTCGATATTGTGCTTGATCAACCGGTGTACCTGACTCATCCATGTCTATTTTGGTGGTCTGATGCATAGGGGTGGAAATCGCTTTGGAATCACTCATCCCGAATTTAGTCAGCAATTCCCTGCTGTATTTTGTCTGGGATACGAAGGTTCCATTGTCAAGCTGCTTTATTTGCAACCCGAGGAAGTAGTTCAGCTCACCCATTAAGCTCATCTCAAATTCCTTCTGCATAGACTTAGAAAATTCCTCGCAGAGAAGGATATTAGTACTTCCAAATATGATATCATCAACGTAAATTTGGACCAGTATCATGTGATCACCTTCATACTTAATAAACAGCGTGTTATCAATAGTTCCAGTCGAAAATCCTATGTCAATCAGAAACTTACTTAGCCTTTCATTCCATGCCTTAGGAGCCTGCTTTAAACCATATAATGCTTTATTTAATTTAAAAACATGATTTGGAAAATCTTCCCTAGCAAAGCCCGGTGGTTGTTCTACATAAACCTCCTCATTTATAAAACCATTTAAAAATGCACTTTTTACGTCCATTTGAAAAAGTTTAAAACGTTTAAAGCATGCATATGCAAGTAAGACACGTATAGATTCTAGTCTAGCTACCGGTGCAAAAGTTTCATCGAAATCAATACCTTCCTCCTGGGAATAACCTTTTGCAACTAACCTCGCTTTGTTTCTTGTGACATTACCGTGTTCGTCGAGTTTGTTGCGGAAGACCCATTTGGTTCCTATGATGGATTTATCGTCTGGTCGTTTTACGAGTGTCCACACTTCGCTCTTTTTGAACTGAGATAACTCATCTTCCATGGCAGAGACCCACGATATATCTTCCAGGGCTTCATGGACTGTCTTTGGTTCCATCAGTGAGAGCAGTACATCATGAGATTCCTCCGTATCTTGATTTCGTACAGTTGCTCGAGTTTTGATTCCTGATCTGATATTTCCTATCACTTGATCTGTTGGATGACTAGAAGCATGTTTCCATTTTCTAGGTTGCAGCTCTCCAGCTTCTGGTTCCACTGTTTCAGCATTTTCATCTTTAGGAATATCTTCCTCACTGTCTTTGATATCCTGCAATTCTGCACAAGGCAAATCTATACCTTCCTCATCAGTAGCATCTGCGTTAGGCATCTCATCAAAGGTAACATGTATGGATTCCTGAACAGTCAGCTTTCTTTTATTGTAAACACGATATGCCTTAGACGTAAGACTGTAACCAAGGAATATCCCTTCATCAACCTTAGAGTCAAATTTTCCTCTCTTATCTCTATCGTTCAAGATAAAACATTTACATCCGAACACATGAAAGTAACCTATATTTGGAGTTCTACCATGCCAGATTTCATAAGAAGTCTTCTTTAATATCGACCTAAGGAAGATACGGTTAGACACGTAACAAGCTGTACTAACGGCTTCCGCCCAGAACTGTTTAGGAATATCATACTCATGTAACATAGATCTAGCCATTTCCTGTAATACCCTGTTTTTACGTTCAACAACACCGTTCTGTTGGGGGGTTATAGGAGCAGAGAAATTATGACTATATCCATACTGATCACAGAATGATGCAAACGACTTACTATCAAATTCCAGCCCGTTATCACTTCGTATCCTACATAAGTTGGTTTCTTTTTCATTTTCAAGTCTCTTTACTAGCGACGCAAAGTTATCTAATGCCTCATTCTTATGTGCAAGGAATATCACCCATGCATACCTAGAGTAATCATCAACGATGACAAAGGCATATCTTTTACCTCGCAGAGACATCGTCTGAACAGGGCCAAAAAGGTCGAGATGTAGCAGTTCCAGAGGTCTGGATGTGGATATCACATTCTTTGCTTTGAACGATGTCTTGGTCTGCTTGCCCATTTGGCACGCCTTGCATGTTTTGTCCTTGGCGAACTTTATGTCGGGAATACCTCGTACCAGTGCATTACTCGTCAGGTGAGACAGTAGTTCCATATTGGCATGTCCTAAGCGTCTGTGCCATATCCAGGTGTTATCCTGTGTCACTGCTAAACACTTGACATTCTGGTCAGTAATATCATCCAGAGTAATATAGTAAATATTTCTATCCCTAGATGCACTAAACAATACCTTATTTTCATTTCTAACAATGCACTTATCGTTTTCAAATGTGACCGTATGACCTTTATCACATAGTTGACTAATACTAATGAGATTATGTTCTAGATTCTTAACTAACCATACGTCATCTATAGTAGTATGTAAAGTGTTACCGACAGTTCCAACACCTATAACCTTCGCTTTTGTGTTGTCGGCGTAAGAGACATATCCTCCGTCATACGCTTTCACCGACACAAACTTACTGATATCACCTGTCATATGGTGGGAACACCCACTGTCGAGGTACCACTTGTTCTTCCTACTGAATTTTCTTCTTTGTACCTGCATGAATCAGTTCTTTTCTGAGGTGCCCAATTTTGATTGGGTCCTAAACGGTTAGCAGCAAAATAATTCCTGTTAACAAGTGGTATATCATGTGTCACAGGCTGTGATCTCTCAGACACAGGCTGGCCAGAGTTAGAAACTTCAGGAACTTTCTTAGGTCTCCAGACATATCTAGATTTATCAGCTTTCTTCAAGAAACAATGGTTAGCATAATGACCAAGACGACCACATGAAAAACATTTAGGTTTCCTAACATTTTGTGCAGGTGTAGCATGTTCATGTGTTGTGGAATATCCTAATCCTGTTTTCCCGATTTGTGCGGGAATACTGAGTAACATATCAAGATTTTGTTGTCCTTCAAGAAATCTAACATTAGTACGAGATTTTTCATCTAGGAAATCCTTAAGGGCGGACATGTCTCTAGATATACTCTTTTGCTTCCTAAATTGCTCGCAATTACACAAAGTTTTTTCTTTCTTAAGAGTCTCTACCTCGGCTTTCAGGCGCTCATTTTCTAGATCCCTTTCATGTTTCTCTCTAGCTACTTCATCTCGTTGCCTAATTAGACCCTTCACTTGTGAGTTGAGTGACTTAATCCTTCTTTCTGCATTTTGAATTATTTCAAACATCTCTTCTTTTTCATCTACTTCAAGGGCTGAGGAAGCGTTATCATGAGATTCATCTTGCCTAGCATATAATTCATTCAGAAATAATATTTTCTTAATAGTGGATGAATCCGATACCTGATTATCATCCGCGGCCATGTAGGCGAGATCTTCCTCTTCTTCGCTTCCGGCTTCTTCCCAGTTTGTGACCATGGCCTTCTGCTTCTTTATCTTTTTGTCACCATTTTCTATCGGGCAGTTTGAGGCAAAGTGGCCTGGCTTGTTGCACTTGAAGCATTTCTGTACATTGTTTCCGGATGACGATATTCCCTTGTTCCTAGGTTGGAATTTCGAGTTTCCCTTGAACTTTCTTCTCATCCGAAACTTTTCAAACTTTCTGGTCAGCATGGCAATCTGCTCCATTAGGTCCTCGTCAGATTCTTCTTCGCCTTCAGAGTCGTGTTCTTGTTCGGTATTAAAGGCGATGTTTGGTTGATTTCGAACTGGTGGTTTTTCCTTGATGGAGGTCTGAGTCATCTCGTAGGTGGTCAGAGATCCGATCAGTTCTGACACTGAAAGTTCGTCCAAGTCCTTTGCTTCGTAGATGGCGGTCACTTTGGGATTCCATTCTCTAGGAAGAGATCTCAGGATTTTTCGCACCTTCTCACCATCTTCTATTTTCTTTCCCAACGAGAACATTTGATTAATGATGTTCATGAATCTGGCATACATGTGGCTTATGGTCTCGTTGTCCTCCATCTTGAACAGCTCGTATTGGTGAGTTAAGAGGGCTATCCTTTCTTGCACAACTCGAGTGGTTCCTTCATGTGTAACTTGAAGCATGTCCCACATGTTCTTGGCAGATTCGCATGAGCTCACACGATTGTACTCTTCTCTTGTGAGTGCGCAGGCTATCATGTTCTTAGCTTTGGCATTTAAGGAGATTCCTCGCTTGTCTGCTACATTGTAATCAGGGCCTTTCCTTGGAGTTCCATCTTTATTTTTGGGAATGTAAGGTCCTGTTGCGATGATATCCCACAGGTCGTAGTCTGTAGCGATCAGGAATTCCTTCATGCGATTCTTTCATATAGCGTAGTTTGTCCCGTCGAAGAGTGGTGGCCTAGAATGGGATTGTCCCTCTGCAAACACATCAAAACTCGAAGAAGCCATTAGATCTTTAACTCAGGCTTGTTAGGCCCGTCGTTTGAGTAACCTCGCTCTGATACCAAATGAAGATATAAATGTGCCTAAGAGGGGGGGGTGAATTAGGCTTATAAAATTTTATGCTTCTTTTCACAAATGCTAAGTATGGTGACTTAGGTATGCCTACTGATATTTGTGATGAGTATGCCTGATATATCCTAGTATCGTCGGATGTGCGTCGGGTCTGTCTCACAGTGATAACGAAATAACTGAAACGTAAATGAGAGACAGGATTTTTATAGAGGTTATATCCCCAACTGGGGTTTACTCCTCTCCTTGGGATTTGCTTCCCAAGAGTTTAACCAATCACTATAATGCACCGTAGCTGGATACAAAACTGATTGGTTAGCCCAATACACAACCGAAACAAGTCGAACACTAGACACTACTAGGTTACCACACGCCGAGTTTCGTTCCTCGGAATCTCCTTGATCCCGTCAGACACAGCTCGCTACCGAAGGGCCCCCGGACTTGTCCTTCCCTTCACGTGTGCGTAAACGTCGACCTTGCCTCCTTGGTATTGCTCACGTCCGAAGACAACACGTCCGAAGACAGAATATATGGCAGGGGATGATGGAATATCAGATAAATCACTCGCTCAGTGATGGATAGGCAAGTTAACGCTCAGTAAGGCAGAAAGCTATCTCAAGTGAATGGCTCAGGAATCTCTTAGTATCTCTCTGCTAAAAAATCTCTCGTAGGCTTAAATTCGCAAATTCAGTGTGTTCTGTTTCTGTACTTCGAAAGTCTGAAGTGCAACTCATATAAATCCTTTTCTAATAGCACTTCACATGGAAAGTCATATCAAACAATAATCACCAAATCAAGCATAGTTTCCATGTAGCTTTCGAGTAATCATACCATATAAATCATGCTTCTAATAAATCGTCACAACGGTCATATAGCACATTAAAGCATGATTATATTCCATATAAAGCTCAATTTTCGTACTCAAGCAATTTCAACCATTTCGCATATATTTTCCATATCGACATTTTCCATAAGTGATTCCCTGCTATCAGTTCCTAGTAACGAGTAACTTTAGATTTACTTTCCAAGTATGGCACATAAGATAGCAAGGCATGAGCACGTTTTCCATGTACAGCTCATAGCATTTAATCAATATATTTACCATGTTTAGCACAAGAATCAGATCAGAGCTTACATAAATCGATTTATCACATCATGGCACAACTTTCCTTATTTCAGAGATCACATCCGTTTATAGCACATATCATATAATAGCATCTTATCCATAAGGTAAATCAAATCAAATCTTTCCTAAATATAATAATCCAATCAGCACAAGGAAAGATATCAATTTAATATTCCACATTTAATTCAGTGCAAGGCAAGCAAGGATCGTGCATATGATTTTCGTCCAGGAATAAACTGGTATGAACGGATATATCACTTTCCATATATAAACAGCATATTTTCCATATATAGCTCAGTAGGATATCTCATGCATTATTTCCATATATAGCACAGAACGATATATCCTATCTCATGGACTGTCTATAACACGCGATCACATAGTTCCATCAAATCATCACAAAATCACACGCAATTCAAATATTCAACACTTTAACAATTTTCATCTCATTTGCAATGCATGGTTGAACATTATCATGAATTTAGACATTTTATTTTTCCCAAATCGAATTGCTTATTTTATAGACCTAATGTCATTACAATTACATCGTTCATCAAAACTCTCTAACATATATGGACCAAAAAGGTCAACAGTTCAAAATCGCATCACTTACCTAACAAAAGACTTGATTTTTAACCATTTTCCCAGGCGGGCTTTTCGAGAAATTAATGCCCAGGCCCGAATATTTCTCGCAAGCTCTCTACACTTTCGACATAGGCCAAAACGACCTTACGGCGGGTTATTTCTTCAACAAGACCACCGACCAAGTCAGAGCTTACATCCCTGATGTGGTGGAACAGTTCAGTACAATAGTAAAGGTATGATCTTTACGTACATAATTTTTGGCGCACAGAAAGACTATCGATTTTCGGACCGTCTTTCGATCAGTATATCTACGGACATGGAGGAAGATCGTTTTGGATACACAACACTGGCCCAGTTGGCTGCCTTCCCTACGTCATGGATCGGCTTTCAATAACTGCAGCACAAGTCGACAAAGTGGGGTGTGCCTCGCCTTTCAACGAGGTTGCAAAGTATTTCAACCTTAAGCTGAAGGAAGCCGTGGAGGAGCTGAGGAAGGATCTTCCTTTGGCAGCTTTGACATACGTCGACGTCTATTCTGTTAAGTACGACCTCATCTCACATGCCCAAGAATATGGTACGATAGATATGGACCTTCCTCTTTCGAATTTGGGACATAACAACCTTTTCTTGAGGCAGCGTTAATGGTGTGGTAATAAAATGCAGGCTTTGTGCATCCTCTGAAGGCTTGCTGCGGACATGGAGGGAAGTACAACTACAATAAGAACATTGGCTGTGGGGGAAAGATTTATGTGAAGGGGAAAGAGATTATGATTGCAAAGTCTTGCGAGGATCCTTCGGTGATGATTAACTGGGATGGTGTTCATTATACTGAGGCTGCTAATAAGTGGGTTTTTGAGAAGATAGTTAATGGCGATTATTCTGATCCTCCTCTCTCTTTGTCTATGGCTTGTCATAGGCGTTAATTTTGAAATTTATTTTTATATGTGTTCGATCGATGTAGTATAAAGTTTTTTGAGATTAATAAAAGAAGTCAAAAAGTTTGTGCCTTGATCTTTCCATGAACTGCGAATGATGGGAGATCATTTAATCGTTGACTCTTTCGATAGTTGGCCGCCGCATTATAAACTGAATTGAGATGGGTCAGCAGTATTGCATCACAATTCAAAGTAATTTTGTTTTTGGAGTTCGAATGCGATACGTCAAGTTGCCGACCTAAGTTTTTTTTTTTTGTGTATTAGACCAATAAAATCCATGAAAAATTAATTTTCAATTTGAGTTATAGGACAATAATTAAAGTCTAAAGAAACCTATATCAAGAAATATCAATTTATGAAAAACCCTTTCTTTTGAAGTACAAGAAAGAAAGGGTAAAGTATGAGAAAGAATCCATTTATAGAAAGATTTGTTGGGATAAAAGGGAGAAAGCAGTAGAAAATGCTATAATCAAGTGAAAAAGAAGGGTATCGTTGCGTTTCTCTTCTTACCCGTCTTTCCTATTTCTCAGTTTGTGCTTCTACGCGTGTGATTTTCTACGTTTGATGGTCACGATTTTCCCCCTTTTATGTATGTTACATATATTGATTTTCACGTTTGGGAGTTGAGCAACTCTTGTTCTTCAGTTTTATCTCATGTTTCTCCCTAAACACTTTCATGCATTTATTACACAAGGAAAGGCTCAAAGCACGTTCTCTAAGCTCTGTTTTTTTCTCCTCGTATGTCGCTAACGTTCTTTCTTTTCGTGATCATCGGCTTTTGAAGAACTAAATATTTATTTCAAGGTTTTGCTCTGAGCTGCTCTTCCCTTCTGAGTTCAGGTAATCGCTATGTACCCACGGCTTTGCGTAAAGTTTACGTTTTTCTAAGTGATGCTATTTTGTGTAAGTTGTCGGTCAAAGCTGGGTTCTTGATTCTATACCTCGAGCAAATTGGTTATAAAAAAATGATTTCTTGATTTATTCTTATTTATTATTTTGTAAGTCATACCCATCAAGGGGATTCGAGTCCCAATTTGTCAACGTTTTGACTTGGGATTCTGCTTATTATGTGCGAACTAGGCTATTGCAAACTGTCTTTGAGTACAAGGTGGTGATAAAAATTGAACCTTTAGCTGCTTCCATTAAAAACTAAAAAAAAAACTAGGTAGCGTCGTTTGTTGGGCACCCCAGAACTTAATTCACGCTGATGAAAAGGTTGTCTGATTTTTGCATATCGAAGGCAGCTTTTGAATCTGTCAAAGGAGAGCCACATGTGATTGGTGTCTTCCTAATTGCAATAGTTATAATATAAAGTTTGTGCCAAAGCTTAAACTCAGTTATTTTTTCCGACATGATCAAAGCATTAAGAGTCGAAGACTGCGATCTTACAACCTCAAATTGAGCTTCCATTGAAAAACCTTTACATTGCAGACCGTTTTCCTCAGAGGTTTCACTGTAAATTGCAGTTTCTGTTCATTAATTCGTTCTAGCCAAGCGTGGATTCTCAGAAGGTTTAGTCGGGCTATACGCTTATGACTATCGATATGGATTCAGATTCATACAAGCGAGGAGGCTTAGGACGCAGGTAAATGACCTTTCTCTTTACACATAGATGCATTTCTGAAATCATTAGAAGAAAAAAAAACCCAGTTTTTTTCGCCCTATCTCAGCGCCATGGCGAAAAAGCCCAACGAGTCGATGAGGGTTTTCGTCGTCATCAGCTTCGGCATAATGTTTGGATTCTTGATAGGGTTATCCTTTCCCACACCTTCACTAACTAAGGTAAAAAAATCTTAGGATTTTTTGCGCTTTTCCCTTGCGTTGCGCTCTATCGTAACCTTTTTTGTCCCCATTTTGCAGCAAAACATTTCATCAGCCATCGATTTAGCCGTAGACAGAAACAAAAGTAGTGCTTACTACGGTCCTAACCAAAGCAAATCCACGGCAGATACATCGAATAAGGTATGCCTAATATTTCTCGAGCACAAAAATGCTCGATCTTATACAACGTTCCTATGGGCAGATTTGGGTGCCATCGAACCCAAAAGGCGCAGAACGATTGCCCCCAGGGATCGTTTCCTCTGAGTCAGACTTTTTCCTCAGAAGACTCTACGGCTTACCTAGCGAGGTCATTGTTCTTACCTAAATGCTAAATATTTCAATATCAATCTTCTCCTAAGCTTCATATAGTATATTATTTGCCTTTTCTTAGGACTTGACAATCACGCCAAAGTACCTTGTGGCGTTTACGGTTGGCTACGATCAAAGGAACAACGTCGACGCAGCCGTAAAAAAGGTTCGTTAGTTAGCGAAAAAACATTCTTATCCTTTTTTTTCTTTAACCCTAAACCTTAAACCCTTATTACAGTTCTCGGATAATTTTACGGTCGTTCTTTTCCATTACGACGGAAGGTTGAGTGAATGGGACGAAGAGTTCGAGTGGTCGAAACGAGCCATTCACATCAGCGCCAGAAAACAGACGAAATGGTAAAGCATCATCAGTACTCATTGTTAACAACTCTGATCTCATGATATGAAATATTACAGTTATCATAGTTACATACACTTGTTTTTTGTCCAAAAAGGTGGTATGCTAAGAGGTTTCTTCATCCCGACATAATCGCGCCTTACGAATACGTGTTCATATGGGACGAAGATTTAGGGGTCGACGATTTCGACGCCGAAGAGTACGCTTTTTTCTTTTTTTTTTTTTCCTGTCTATCTTCGGCGCTCGAAAATCTATATATATATATATGTATAGCGACTCTTTTTTTTGGCAGATACGTTAAGCTCGTGAGGAAGCACGGGTTGGAGATATCGCAGCCCGGTTTGTCCCGAGAGAGCAAAACGACGTGGCAAATGACGAAAAGGGTGGCCAACCGCGAAGTACATATGTAAGGAAATTATGAAGAAAAAAAAAAGGACAATATTTTTGCATGTGATGAAATATAAGTTATTTCCATGGAAATCATTTAAATTTGTTGTTTGATCTAAGGACGACGAAGGAGAAGAAAGGGTGGTGCCCCGACCCTCATTTGCCTCCATGTGCAGCGTATTAATCTCTATCTCTCACCTTCTCAAAACACACACACACACACACACACATATTACTATAATCCATATAATGTAATAAATATATTATCTTTTTTATTTTATTTTGTATATTAATCAGGTTCGTAGAGATAATGGCACCTGTATTTTCGAGGGATGCATGGAGATGCGTATGGTACATGATTCAGGTATTAATTCTTGGAGATTCTTCACACTGTGCTTTGCTTTCGTTTTCTTTTCACAATCAATAAATACAATTAAAGCTCAATTAAGTACGTGTCTATGATGTTTTAGAACGACTTGGTTCATGGATGGGGATTGGACTTTGCCCTCCAAAAATGTGTTGAGGTTAGTCACACTATACTTAAATTTTATCTTTTCATTGTTTTTATATCAATTGTTTTAGTAAAACTTCTGTGATTATTATTATTATTTGAAGCCTGCTCATGAGAAAATAGGAGTTGTAGATGCTCAGTGGATAGTTCACAAAGGCGTTCCTTCTTTGGGAAACCAGGTTACTATGTTATGTATACGATAATACATGTGTAAGTATAATTTGTTGGTACTTTTAACACAAAATAATAAAATGTTATGTTTGTATCCGATGCAAATAAACAGGGGAAAACAGAGAATGGGGAGGCTCCATGGAAAGGGGTACGTATGTACATATACCAATCTTTTTGTGGTTTATTTTAGGAGTGTTATTTAATATATCATCCGTGAATTTTTGTTCAGGTGAGACGAAGGTGTGAGAAAGAGTGGGAGATGTTCAGAAATAGAGTTGCAGAAGCTGATAAATCTTACTACAAATCCATTAGATGAGAAGGTGGTGGTGTTGATCCTCCCAAATCATGAGATATTATTAAAACTGAATATATATTATATATACATATATGATATATATAATACAAAACAAAAATAGGGTATAGATCTCATTCTTCCATTTTCGTTTTCCTTTAGTACAATGTACATGTTGGATGATTCATTTATTTTCTTATTCCGACAAGAAAATTATACTATATTCGATTAAATAGTGCGTAGATGTGTTTTGGGCTTAAGGCTCCTTTGGTTTATGGATTTCGACGTGGAGAATAAAAGGGAAAGTGGAATGTTACGACACGTGATGCGTGATGTACAATGATTTATAGCGTATGATTAGACTTTTCTTTTCTTCCTTGCATCGAATTACGCGGAACATACGCACCCTAATCGAAATGGGCTACAACATGCCAAACTTTACCGACCACACCACTCATAAAATCGTCGCCAGCAATGACGACATTAGATATTTGACATTGAGAAGCCGAAGTACAGACGGCATGTCGCTAATTTATGGAATAGAAATCGAAAAAAAAAGTCGATTATGAATGATGAAATCGAAAGCCAGTTACTTTCTTTCGATTACCGTTCACCAGTTCTTTGGCATCTGTCGTTAGTTAAATGATTCACGAGCATAAAAATTTTGACAAATAAATATTTTAAGGTCTATCGTGTAATACAATAAAATATTGACATGTATTTATGCGTGGTGGTATGGTGGTCGATGGTCACTGGCTAGAATCTATACCATATATATAAATAAAATAAAATTTTTAATATTAAAATCAGAATAGTCCGACGCGTCATCTTCTTCTTGTAGCTGCTATAAAGGTCGACATCATTAATGTCAATTTATTTCGGGAAATATTCCTATTGATTGATTTCTGCTACGTGCTTTTCAGCTCCATATGTTATCCCAATTAATTCTTGTGACTGGCGAGGCATAAAAGAATCAATGGACACCAAAATTTAATTAATATCTATATTTCTCACCCTCAATGATAATATATTTCCAACCTTTTAATCTCAATATTCTGATCCACGTAAATTCTTGCTAAAGATCACTTCATCTAAAACAGAGTCATCTCAAAGGTGCATGGCGAATAAAAAAATACAATTTCTTCAAATAAATTGATCAGTACGATGTTAAATCTTCACTAAGATGGAGAAGAAGTCCTGAAATCAAGATAAATATCATTAAAAGAAAAAAAAAAGGAAAACAAGAGGCCAACTCCAAGAAACCAAAACTAAAAAAAAAAATAGAAAGAAAGCTTATGTACGGCAACAATGTCCCTGAATGTATTATTATCAGTAGCCATTGACTGTCTTCACTTCAACAAAGACCTTCCTTGCCAATCAATCCATGCAAGAAAAACTCATCTCCATCTTTTCATAATCACTTACTATCTCTCAAGCAATTCCCAGGCAAAAGAAACTTAAACTCCTCGGCATTATCCAAAAGAAACCAAGGAAGATGAACCCCCGAGAAAGAACGAGGAATGGGTCCCATCTTCCCTATAATATCCCTGAAAGTATATTCTTCAGGCACCATGTCGAACAAATCGCTCCCTTCGCATATCACTCTCTGAATCCTCTTCGGGTTCAAGAAATGGGAAAACCTCACCCTATCAAAATGGCTGTAAGCCCTCATTTTGAACACAAACTCATCGATTCGCCTGAAGCAAAAGCTGCAATGCCAGCCAGCATCAGCCAAGATAACATCAGATTGCCTGTAATGAGCATACTTTGTCTTGCCCGATTCATACACATGCACAGAAGCCCTCCAACTGTTATTATCCAGAAGAAATTCGAACGAATACAGATAATTTCTCAGCCTCAGATGCAAAATCGAAGGTATCCCATCGCACCATCTCAGCAGATTAATCGTATGCCCGCTGGGAATCTCATCCACGTCAGACATGATCAGAAGATCATCGTCTTGAATGCCAGCTCTTCTCAGTAGATAGTCCAGCGAAAGCCTTTGATAGGCTTCTTCGATAAAAGGGTTCTCTCCTTTCTTGAACCTGCCCGGGACCTGCCCATAGGACAGCCTCGAACCTAGGAAATCGAACTGATCTCTGACCGAGTAGAACACATAGGGCTTTGGCAGCCCAGTGAAGGTTGAGTTCGATTCGAGGAGGACAAAGTGGGAAACGTAGGGCTCTAATTCCTTGAGGCGAATCTTGAGAAGGTCTACTTCGTTGCTGAAGAGTACTGCGTCGAAGACTCGCCTGGGGTAATCGCGGGTCCCCCAACCGTGGAGTTTGCAGAGGCTTTCCATGGACATGTTTTCGTGATAGTAGTGAGGGATTTCTTGAAAGGGCTTCGGTGGAGATTCCCATATCGGTCTTAGGAAGTAGGTGAATTTCTGGCCGTGGGCGTATACGATGAAGATACATGTTGGGACTAAAACGAAGAGGAAGATTAGGGATTTAACATCTATTCCTCGAAGAACACATTTCAGCCTCGACATGCTCATCGTACGTCCTGAATCCTGGGATTTTTAAGGTTGTCCCAATGATAAAATTAGTTTGGATGAATGATAGCAATAAAGACTTCACTCGGCGTGTAAACAGAAGGGATTGAAGCTCAAGAAATACAAAATTCAGCAGAGAAAACTATTCTGAAGAACTCCGACCATAAAACAGCGTCCTCCGAGTTTAAATTTCATCGAATTCTCACTCACTTTTTTACTCTTTCCAACAGTCTCGCCAAAAAACAGAATCAGGGAAAACAAGTAATTGAAAAAGGCACGAGAAATTGAAGAGAAAAAGCACTCATAATCCTAGAAAAAAACTGCTTACAGCACATCACAGTGCTTCAGTGCTTATTCAGCGTATATCAGTAAAGAACCCAAAACAAGCAGCAGAATAGAGAAAGATGGAAGCTTTACCTCGTCGCAACCATCGCCGCAAATCTCGTCAGTCTTCTTGGAACAATAATGAGATCCCCCTTCTACCATATTACAGAATTTCTCCCTAACCCTAGGAATGCAACTCATGCCTACGGATAAGATTTCAAAGCCCACAAAAATCTGAAGTCAAAAAGCTAAAAATCTAATTTGAAAAGGGTGGGTTTTTCGCATCCAGCCGAGGAAACTAAAAACAGAACGATAAGCACAGATAAGCTCGCTACTGTTCTGCAAGCTTATAAAAGCAAACGCCGAAAGAGAGAATTCTCCAATTTATTGCCAGGTTTTCCACATATATAAACATAGATTAGTGAATACTAAGTAGCGAACGATAAACATGGTTTGATTTTCAAGAGAGAAAACAAAAACCCCAAAACCTGTCCCTCTCCTCTCTCTGTCTCTTTCTGTGTCTACCTGGTGAATGGGTGTCAGTTTTTGCAAAGACTACAAGGAAGAAATGGTTTCTCTTGGTCTTCCAAGATTCTATCTTTTTTTACTTTAATTTTTTAATTTTCGAGAAATTTCAAAATGTGGATTAATTTTAGGGATGGAGTCGTGCCTTAATTACCGATAAAAAGTATATACTCGTGCCTTAATTTTTTAATTATTTCTGTTAATTTATAGATAGTATATACTCGTGCCTTAATTACCGATAAAATGTTAATTATGTTTTGTTAATTTATAGAAAGTATATACAGATATATTCTAAGCGAATAATTAGCACGATGCACGTAGCATTCAACCCCCAATACACTCTCATCATTTTTTTTTCCAAAATACACTCTCATCATTTCGCAAGTGAAAAATGTAGTGTTACTTCCATTTAAAAAATAATTTTATTCTCTCTCATCATGTTGAGGTATTGAATTTATAATAAATTGGAATGTCTATAGTATGACATGGAGTTGAATTTTTTTTTGTAATCGTGCTAGGCAGCTGCTGAAGCCAAACGTATTTTAAGAAATAAACTAATATCTGTTTTTTGCCTTCAATGTTGAAGTATATAAGTATAAAACTATAGGCGGCAGTTAAGTGAATGTTTTCCCGTGTAATAAACCAATGCCAACCTGGTTCTCGCTGTTTTGCCATGACTCCATGATATGCATGCAATGATAATTAATTTATCAATCGATGAGGAATTATTGCAACTCTAAGGTTGTATATGGAATTAAGGTTAAAAACACTAATTCATAGTTGAGGACCACCCGAGAAAGACCTAATGTATCAAAGGTCAATTTGAAGTCTTTCTTAAAACACATTGGTTTAATAATATGGGTTCAGAACTTCGGATAATGGACTTCTGATGTATATTTTGAAATTTCAAATCAAGTAGATCTTTTTTTAGTTTTCAAATTGCAAGACTTATATGGGCCCTTCACGGGCTGGACTTACATATATTTTATCACCAGTTTCTTAATTATTTTCGAGTTATCACGCATTTCTCAAGTCACAAACATAAAGTTTTTTGTTTTCCTCTTCGCAATTGTTTTTGAGTGAGTTTTCCTTTTCGAAATTGAGAATAACAAAGAAAACCTCAAAAAAGGGTTTTTTTTTTTGCAAGGCCATTAAAGAGTTAAAGATATTAAATGTGAACAATATAAAAACGCGTGACATATATACGTAACCACACTCATGCAACCAGAAACTGTGACGAAGCCTCTATGAATATAACTAAATGCACTATTCCATTATTGTGCAAATAATTTAGAGGGGCATCAATGATGTACTGTTGCTTGCTGTAAACATAACTTCAATCTTTATTCAAAAAAAAAAGATATATAACAAAAATAGGCAAGAAAAAGCATTTAGGGCTTTGTCAAGCCTCTTATAGATAACATGAACATGATATCATCGGTATCTTCTGTGGAGCATTGATGCATATGTTTGATCTTACATTCGTCACACGATGTACAAATTATAATCAAATGCTTACATAATTGGAAGACAATATTATTCGTCACCTTAAATTTTTATTATGGGGCAGTTCCCGGGGATTTATTATTTATTATTTTAAAAAAATATAAACTCGACTATGATGAAGAGAGGAAGAGAAACGCCATGAAGTGAAGTCGTTGCATTCAATGGGAGGATGATGAAATTACCACTACCATATGAAATTTGGATATATTTCACTATAGAATGAGCAATAGCCTGGTCTTAAATAACGACCGACCTAAGGAAATGCATCAAAAATTAAATTTAATAAAACGGGAGTTTGTAATGCCAAACGACGATGTACATATTGTGTATATATATATATATATATATATATATATATATCTAGTGTTTTTATGCTTTTTAATTGAGTTTCTTAGGCCAAATTCAGATGAAAAATATAATGAAATGAGGGCACGAAGATCGGTGTAAAGGTAGCTAGCTTTATTACAAATTCTAAGGTCAACTCAAGAAAAGGCACGGAAAGGCAAAATCAAGGAGACGGTACGGAAAGTCCTTATGAAGAAACGAGAATCTCTTTCTGATAATAAATCACTAAGAATTTGCATCAACGAGTCCGAGATTACATGGATAAAAGAACAATTAAAGTACATAAAACAGAAAAATAGGAGAGCATAATCAATCTTCCATCAAGCTAAAAGCGTACATAGTCGCCGTCGATCTGCTGTAAGAACGGTGGAAGGAAACTATCAAGATTATTGGAGCTTACTGAAGATTAGAAGCGAACAAAGCTCGAGCATCTTGATACTGAAACAAGTCCGATAATTCCCCACTTGCTGACGCGTTTAGGACAGAATTGTTGAAACCCTGAAAATTTTCACCATATGAAGCTGTGTAGTTTGCCTTCATAAAACCGATATCGTTGGCGTTAGAACTCCATCCCTGATCGTACTGAGGAGCAACAACTGATATTAGCTGTTCACCCATCCATGGACTTGAAGAAACCATCTCAGAAGAATCATTGTGAATGTTAGTACTGTTTTTGTCATACTTGTGATGCTGGGATTGTTTCTCAGTTCTCACCGTCGTCGCCTTAGATTTTGGGAAAAACCCTTGTAAGACTTCTTGCAACAAACCTGAGTCTGACTTATCAGTGCAGAAAAAATCCATAGGGTCTTCCTCATCAGGGTTCATAACCCTAACGTTGTCTCTCTCGAAACCCTCGAATTTCTGAGAGGAGCACACTTTGGCGTCGTAGTTAATTATTGGGTCATGAGGAACTATAGCAGCGTTGTTCACACCGAATACCTGAGAACTTATGTTGCTAGACGACGACATGTTCAACAATGAAGGAGAAGATGAGTTCTTGTAGTAATGATCACCTACGGCAGAAGCCGAGTTTGAGTTATTACAAGAACTCATGTTGATCAGAGAGTTATTGCTCAACGAAATCTGCTCTTGCAAGGGCGACGAGAAATTGCTGCATTGATTCAGATAAGAGCTCTCCATAGTCGTGGAAGAACCAATCATGCGATCACGAAGGAACATCATGTTAAGAGAATCAACGTTTCTCCTGCTAGGATTGTAACAGTCGAAAATATTAGGGTTTGTTGCAGAAAGGAAGTGATTATTCGCGGCACGGCCACTAAGAACAGACTTCTGCTGATGAGAGAGCTGCTTAAGGTTGCTATAAAGAGAAGGGATGATACTTTCTTGTTGCGTAGGAGAGTTTGGGTAAACAAAGTTTGTTCGCGCCTTAACGCCGCGCATGGCTCGAGCGGCGCAGTCGTAGGCGCAAGCTGCCTCCTCCGCCGTGTCGAAGGTGCCCAACCAGCGCCGTTCTTTGGACTGAGGGTCTCTGATCTCGGCGGCGTATCGGCCCCAAGGACGGCGCCGGACGCCGCGGTAGCGCATGGTGGTGGTTGAGGCGGTGCCGGCGGTGTCCTTGAGGGTTCTTTTGGTGGCTGCGCTGCGCTTCTGATGGACTGGCGGCGGTGCTGCGGTGGTTGTACGATACGTTGTATCGGTTACGTCGGTGAGTGTTGCGTTGAGTCTTCTGAGGGTTTCTTCCATTTCTAACTACTCTTTTCTTTTGGTTTCTTTTTTTCTTTGCTTTTTCCTCTCTTTCCGATTTAAGGGGTATCAACTGTGCGATGGTAATGTAAAGCTTTGTATAGGTGGATATTGTATTTATAGCAAGAATTTAGGCTTTGGTATGAGAGGAAAAGAGGGAGATAGTTTGCATGGATTATTTATTATTTATTTATTGACCTCTGTAGATTCTTTATAAAATTGTATGTTCTCGCTATATTCATCTAAAAACAGTATTACGCGGTGATTTCGCCTTAATAAAATAATTTTCTTGCAGAGCATTTATTTCAAAATCAAATGAACATTCTGAGGTAGACAGGTCATAAAGTTGCATGTATTATATTCATTAATTATCACGCCCGGACAGTAAATTGCAACTTCAATCGAGGTTAACTTCTAATTATTTGCCCTTTCTTTCACGATGAGAATGCACATATATCAATGTCCAACGTCCATGTATTTATAATGCCTCTCTTGTGTTCTGAGACGCCCATCGTAATGCTACCCATCGTTTTAAATTATCGCGAAAATAATATGCCTAACTATAAAAAACTAGTAATTTTGCTTCGATTAAATTAGTGATTTCGTTCAAATCAAATACAATTTCCTCCTTATGAACACTAACAAATGGTGTATCGACAGGGAGGTTAATGGCGTAATCAATTATGAAGTCATATCATTTCCTAGAAAAATAGAACCCTAAATTAATTTCAGAATTTGTGCTGTCTTTAAACTCTTACACGGTATAGAGGAATGCGAATATATCGACTAGCAGAGTTCAATAACTATAATAATAATAATACTACTACTATTAATAATAAGATTCACCAAATCAAAAAGGGTCAGCTTCAAAATGTCTCTATCGATATGAAACAAAAATTAAATCGCAAAAAAAAAAAAGTTTGTTCCCGATATTCGAGGGAAACTTCTCTTTTTCTACATCATATCATTTCTGGCGGCTCTCAGATTGTGTCTCTCCTCCATTATTTTCCATTGTTGTGAATGAATACATATACTTTACTAATTTTATACACGTGTATTACATATTTTGCAATTATTATCTGTTAATAAAATACTCCCCCTGTCCAATTCTTTTTGCACATTTGGCGTCTGACACGCAAATTAAGAAACTGATTTTAATAATATAGTGTGTTGGAAAGGTAAAAAATGTACTCCCTCCGTCCCGCTAATTTTATCACATTTTTCCATTCCGGGCGTCCTACTAACTTTATCACATTTTGGTAAAAAATTATCACAAACAATCAATATAATAATATTAAATATTCTTAAAAGACGTGTCAAACTATACACCTTTTACCTTTTCATTCTACTATATTATTATAATAATGTCACCTTAATATATCCGTGCCCAATAAGAAATGTGATAAAAATCATGGGACGGAGGGAGTATATTTTGGCACGTCTTTTAAGAAAAATTTAATATTATTATATTGATTGTTTGTGATAGTTTTTTTGCTAAATAAGGAAATGTACAAAAAGAGGTGGGACGCCCGATTTAGTAAAATGAACAAAAACTTTTGGGACGGATGTAGTATTAATTTATGTTACCAGCGCATAGTTATCGCGGAATTAACATGTGATATAGTAAGTTTTGTTTGGAATTTTTATTATTTAATTTAATTTTTTTAAGTGGAGGGACAAGTGACAGCATAAGAGCGCCTACATTTGATTGCTACTGTTATTATATTTAATTTAAAGAACCACGTTAATGGGCTGATTAACTATCTCACTGCCCTCTAATCCTTTATATGGAATTTGAATGTAGAATAATTTGTACTTCATGCATAAATGCGACCATTGGTAATTATATTTAGGGTTTTTAAAGCCAACGTTTAGTTTCACATGGCTTTGTCCGAAACTAGACATAGGCCCTTTAAATAATATGTGATCATATCATAGGGTTTCTGTTGGCAGATGGAGACCTAAAAGTTGTACCACACAACACGAACTTGGGAAAAAAAACTTCGACATCCTATCTATTATCGTCTTCTCGTTTATTGTATCAAAACAGAAAAAGAAATTCGTATTCGGATTTTTTACATGTTGTCAAAAGATTTAATTTGTGAAGATTTGTAGAAAAACTAATTTAGCTTTCGGGTACCACTTAGGTAGGGTAAAAGTATACCGGTGCATGAAATTAAAGGCTTTTTAGATGGAGAAATCAAATCATTTTTTTTTCATCGAATAATGTTTAATGTTTTTAACTAAGCAAACACGATTCAATGTTGATACCTTATGAATGAAACCAAATGATCCTAGCTAATAATTCAATAACTCATGATCAGATATAGAATTATATCCATAAAGCTTTGAGTATTCATTAATATTTTTTCATACCTAATGATGATCCCCCAGATCCTAGCTAGTTTACTCATTTATTATAATATACTTATTCATCTTTATTTAGACCGTTCAATAATGGGTAATATAAAAAACGCATCATGACGTCATACAGAGTAACCGCAGAATGTGTTTAGATTATGATGAGGAATCCATTAAACGTTTCGCTAGTATTTTTAATATGGAATTATCCCAAGCATATAAATTTAAATTTTAAAAATCAATTTCAAAATGGATGCTATTAAGAATTCATAATGGGGCCGCGCCGTACCTAATTTACGCAGTTTATTATAAAGGGCGTCATAAAAGTCAAATAATGCGATCCTAATTATTGGCATTAAAATGATATAACTTATTAGGCAAGCCGCACGTGAGACCACCGAACCTACTTATATTTTCTAAACTATAAAAAGCTTTTTAAATTGTTAATATTACGGAGTCACACACAAAAAAATTCACATACTTTAACTAAATACAACTTAAAATGTTAACATATTGACATCACCGACAGGTAATTTATGAAACTACCAGTTCATATATCACGAGACCAAAAAGGGAAGCTACAATAATTTGTTTTTAATTTAATGCTATATGAGTGGTATTAATATGAGGTTAGACGTGTAAGGGGAACAGTAAAGTATATTGAGATCTTAACGACAAGTGGGGAGATTTATGTCAGAGTATGTACTTTAGTTTGATTCAAATAGCAACATTTTATCTGGATTTTGCATTATTTCCTCGCGGTTTATAACTTTTATTTATTTATTTTAGTCTGATTTAAATTTTACGCAATGATAATCTAAAAGGCACGTACGAACAGGCAAGGCATGCACGAGTAAATTTAATGAAAAGATAGAAAGATCTGCACACGTATCATTCCATAGGTAGCAGTATGTTGGATATTCGTACGTAAACAGACAAATTTATATTTATATAGCACCAGATAATTCATATACACGTATGGTTATATCTAACTTAAATGACAAAGAAAACAAATACAAGAACTAGAAAATCAGAGAATTATTTAGGGAAAAAGACATAGCCAGCCTTAATCAATGAGAGTCCCATGGGGTCATTAATGTGGCAAGAACCCAAGATTTTATTGCAGGATACTGTCTTTATATTATATATATAGTATTTAATATTACACATTATTACAAAGTCAATTACTTGTGCTGCTAATAAAAGTATGCTCGTGGACATGCTTGGTCGGCATTGAACCTATTTTTATTCATATAATGTGCAAGTAACGTTGCTATCTATCATCAGAAAAACGGGGCTCATTTAATTCAACAAAAAGATTTCAATATCTACTTATATATATTAAGTATAAATCCTCGTTTTTGTCTGTTAATATTTGTAAGTTTGTGAAAATTCTGCAGCTACATGTTTTATTGTACAGTAATAATAGGGACACTCGTGCTCTTTTTTATTCAGATCGCCGCTGCTCGTGCGACGGTTGACTTCATATGTTAATTTAGTATTTTACATGCATATATAGTCTTCAATTTGTTTCGCATCTCTTTTGTGAGGAGGATATGTATCATTTATCAACGTATTAACATCTTTTATTATGTAAAGGTTTTAAATTTACGTGAAGTTTGGAGCAGATGATTTGAAGTGAACCCGAAATAAATTTAATATATTTGATATTAATATTAATAGTCAACCAATCCGAGAAGGTGGATGTTAACAAGGCAGGCGTAGGCGTGCATTACTAACTGGTTATTTGTCTTGGCTTTATTGCACACAATAGTTTAGAGATAATCATAACCTACGTGTTCGCCTTTAGACCAAGTATTATATATGCTTGTAAAATCGTATATTGCGTTTCTTAAAAAATAAGCCTAACTAATGACGTGCTAATTTACCTTGAACTATAATGTTTGTAAAAATTATGTATTCATTCCGCATCAAATTCGTATAACTTCCACATAAGTTCAATTTATTTTACACAGTTCAGTAACACAAAATTCTTCAAAATTTATCTATACAGAACACACACCATATATAATCCGATTTATAAACTGATGAAAGCGTCACATCCCATAATGATTTAAAAGAACAAAGAGATCCCAAGATGTCATTTCAGAATTTGATACTCCCAACGTTCAAAATAAAATTAAAGAAAAAATATTATCGTTCATTTCATACATAGACATGCTTTTAGTTCAGACCATGTTTCTCTTCTCAGACAAACATCATGGTCAATTTCTGAGCCTTTTTAGTGCTAGCTGCTGCTCTATGTACGTACGTGGTCATTAGACTTTTAGAAGATCATTTCAGCCCTCTAAAATTATTTTTATTTATAAAAAGAAATTTAACTTATCTATAGAGTTGTTTAAATCTAAAATAACGACCACGAGTTTTTCTTACCGGGCCTTGAATTCGGGCCTTTTGTGTAAGGTTGGATGAGTCGAGCACATTAACATCACAGATTTTATTTTTTCAAAATCCATTTTCAGTCGTATTGAAGATAATATAATTAGATGACGAGGCGATAAACTAAATATCATGATATTTGATACTGTCAAGTTTTCAAGATATACATGGTTTAGTACCTTCAAGATATAAACAATACCGAAATCGAACCTGTATGATTATATAACGCAGTACAAAATATTGGAATTTGAACTTCAACATTAAACACGTTTTTGCACGCTCATAGGCGTGTGTTATATATAATTACGTATATTATTATAAAATAATTATTTATTAAAGTAGAAGGTAACATTGGAATGTAAAAATATTATGTAGTGCGTGATTTTTGTTTTCTATTGATTGTTATTAAAGATAAACCAATACAATTTAACCTAGGCCACGAGCCTTAATAAAAGATATAGATTTGTGCTACGGACCGCACATGAAATCATCAGTCCCACAAATTATGTTCCCTTGTATGCCTCAAATAATTATATCTTTTGAGTTGTAAATCCTATGGTTCACCAGTTTTCATGTTTTTTTTTTTTTTAAAAATAAATTTAGTCCTATATTCCACCAAATCATAAAATTATCATTACTTTATGATTTATAAGATAAAAATATATAAGGACATATATCCAATTTATTCATTTTTTCATGATATCAATTTGGTATCCGTATCTTATATATTTTGCTAATCATAAGTTGGAACAGGAAATGGATAGGTATTATGTGACAGATGATTTTCAGCAGCGCCGAGGAGGAGATACATATATCGTACAAATTCAAAGGGGAAGCAAAGCAAACTATCGAATTCCACGGTTTTTCCAAATGAAATGCATCAGAAGTATAACGAGAAAAACGAATGGATCAACAAAAACAGACCCCATCCGATCACCGCTTAAACAAACCATACACTAAATATAGATATATATTAACACGTAACAATAATTAATATCCTATTCTCAATCCTAATACAGCGCTGCTTCTGCCACTCCAAATTTGCTATTGCCAGTACCGGCCGTTGTGGACCCAATAAACGTATCCACCTTCATGTCGATGATGGTTACACCGGCGACGTCCGACGAATTTTCCCGCGGCTATGGTGTACGGCGGAGCTCTAGGGAGGTTCGGACTCGGAGAATGATAGCCGCCGTAGTATGTAGCCGGCATCGGCGGAGAGGAGGCGGATGGAGGCGGAGACGGTGCTTTCTTGACCGTGGATTTTGGAACGGAGAGGAAAGCCCTAATCTTGATAGGCGACGGCGGCGCCGTGGAATTGCCGACACGATCGTATTCTTCGACGAGGTTAGCTAAGTCTTCATCGGACTTGATTGAAACGAGGGCGTCCAAGTCTTCCGTCGGAAGCTGACACCTCAGGCTCACGTGGGACCCACACATCTCACCCATCTTCTCCAATAATTCTATCGTCAAGAACAAGATCAAGAAAAGACAGATCAGTTGGGAAAACCCTAAAATTATCAATCAAATAGATCATCTTAGATCGTGTAATAATGGATGGGCACTTACCGGAAAAGGAGACGGAGGAATCGACGGAGAGGACACGTGTCTCTCCGCCGTGATAACGGAGCTTTCCATCGGGGTAGCGAGGTAGGATTTCGACCTCCATAGCTACATAGGAATTTGATGGTCGTCTTGGTATTCTTGAGATTATTGTTGTGGGAATTAACCATGTTTGTGTTTTGTATGTGTGCGTGTAAGAAAGATATGTAGTAGTTTTGAAGTGGTTTCTTTAAGCCTAAGTGAGAGCGGAAACATTTGGAGATATATTTATAGATGTTTTGAGGTAAATACTGTTAAATTGATGATAAATTGAAACTTAGTTTTATCATGTGCCAGCCCATGTTTGTGGACCCTAGTAGAGATATATGTAGTGTAAGACAATGAGAGCGATTGATGAGGTGGAGCAAATACTATACATTATTAACAAGAAAAATATAAAAAAAAATAAATGAAAAAACAATAGTACGAACCACTTTATGTATAGAGACTATAGTTTTTATACGAAAATTTTAGAAAACATGTAAATGTTGTAGGATTCGGCACCTTTTACTACTTGCGGATATCGTTTATTGAACCTTTTATCTTAGCTTAGACCCATATAGTATGTTAGTTCTTTTAGAAGGAAAAGTAAAAAAGAAAAGGAAAAGGCTTCACGAAGAAAGTTCTACTAGCTAGGATGACTCATCACTTTAATATCGTAGATCGCTTCGCTAACCGTTAAAGAGAGCCAATTTACCTAATAAGTATAAACAAAGGAGTTAACAGGAAATGGTCATATATTTGATCCGAAAACGATGTTTTACATTGAATCTTATAATTTTATTATAGTAGTATTTGGATTACGAGATGGTCCTTATTTGAATAAATGCATTGGGGCACGCAGGCAACATCTTACAACTGTCATGAGATTTAAACCGAACGTTTATTTTGTAATACTGTAACGAATTTGATGGTAATTCAATCGTTTTTATATATGATTCACAACTTAAGAATACAATACTTATGGGAGCTAATCATTTTTTAACAAGTGTTAGTTGTAAAACTTGTGGCTCAACTCGTTAATGGACTTTTTAAACAATTCATAAATCTTAGTTGATAACTGTCGTGACGTGAACATGTAATGTTGCATGAAGTTAAAACTTAAAATCCACCTCAAAAAGGCAAAAGCATTGCGATTCGCCACTTGGGGTGATTAGTATTTATCTTATTTAAATTTTAGTCTGACATATACATCTTGACTACTAAAGAAATATGCGTTTGATTATTATTTGTCAATGTTATTCAGTTTTAATGCCACCGAATAAATCCAAGAGCAGTGTCCATTCGACATTGACGACATGTCATGCGGGTTCGTTCTATGGTAGGCCCGAGTGTGATATATATGTCGATTTCCAGAATATTCTCTAATATTGGATTTAAAAATATACTTTCTTTTGTTTTCCAAAGATTTAAAAATATACTTTCAATTCCTTGCATTACATTTTCAGAACTTGTTTTCTTTTTTGTTTTATATGTTGGAGAATTGAGATGGAAAGCTACGCACCACACCACTTGTCACCTTATCCAGTTTATATTAGCAAATGAACTGTGAGTATTTTAATGCAATCTCCTTTTCTTTTTCGGTAGGAGTTTATAGATGAAGAATAATCTTGAAATTCGATTCGTAAAAAAAGAAAATAAAAGAATGTTATTTAAGATCTGTGAAAGTCAGACAGTACCATGATGCTCGATTTCGAAGGAGTTCAAATGTCGGGAAAGGGTACACTTCAAAACACCACATATCTTCGATCCAATTTTTATAAAATATTGATAATAAATAATAGATGAAAAGTAACGTGTCAAAATATAACTGAGTAGGCGAAAATTTCTTACAAACGTGTCAAGTCCTGCATAAACATGCGTACACGCGTCGTAAAGACCAAGAGCTTTAATTGGGTGGGACCCATAATGAACTAAAAGTCTTATTTTCGGAGGAATGGAATAAAAGTTAGACATAGAGAAATGATTAAAGAAACGAAAAATGAAAATAAACAGAAGGACCTGAATTAACTAACTCTATTTGGGGCTAACAAAATGGGTCACAGCAAAGAGCATACTTAAACGGCCCAAGTTCTTTATCCAGGTAGAAACTATGAAGCCTAATAAAGGCTCAAAATAATATTGGGAGGTAGAAACTATGAAGCCTAATAAAGGCTCAAATAATATTGGGCCCAACGTAATTAGAGTGATCGAAAGGAAAAAAAATAGTAAGTAGCTTAATAGACTCGAGAAAAATATATTTAATTATACTCCTATACTTTGATTTTATGTTTAAATATTTTTCCAGACAAGTGGACGACAATGGTCAGCAACATTACGTTCAAAAAAATCCTGTTATCTCATCGCCACTCATTCAAAACCAAAGCCAAAGCCACAGTCGCACATCTACACTTCTCCACCAAACAAACAAAATTGGAAAAAAAAATGGATTCAAGAAGATGCTCTTCATCTTCTTCAAACAGAATAATTCTCACACATATTCCCCTCAATCTTTAACTTCTCAACTCTATCCGAAATAACCAATTATGATCTCCTCGTACTTGTTAAGCTCCACTAGAAACACCACGTTATTACATCATCATAACATCACTACGTCCTTCACTTATCACATCCCAAAACGCAGGCATGGCCTCACCACGACCCACCTAAAGCCTCGCCAGATTCCCAATCCCAAGCGGCCGCGCGTGGCATTCACGACCCCATTTGCTTCCCTATCATCCTACGCAGATTCGGAGGGCGAAAACCTCGAGAAGAAATCAAACGACGGCGGCCATCACAAGGAAGAAGCCATCAAGTCCGGCGCCGGCGGCGAGCTGCCGGGGATGGCCCAGGCTTTCAACATATCGTCGAGCACCGCCTCGGCCATATCGATCTGCATTGCCTTGGCCGCCCTTACAGTGCCCCTTTTCATGACCTCTCTCGGACAGGGACTTCCATTAAAGACGAGAATCTTGTCCTACGCCACCATTCTGTTCGGCTTCTACATGGCCTGGAACATAGGGGCCAACGACGTGGCCAACGCCATGGGTACCTCAGTCGGCTCCGGCGCGCTGACGCTGAGGCAGGCCGTCCTCACGGCGGCCGTGTTGGAATTCTCCGGCGCGCTTCTGATGGGAACCCACGTCACCAGCACTATGCAGAAGGGAATCCTCGTCGCCAATGTCTTCCAAGGGAAGGATACTCTGCTCTTCGCCGGCCTTCTCTCTTCCTTAGCAGCTGCTGGCACTTGGCTTCAGGTTAGTCCTTTCGCCACTGCAATCCTCTGTTTCAGTTATAGGGTTAGCCTTGGAACGTAAAGCTGTTCTGTTAGTTAGAGAGACATTAACCTAGGATTATGCTTTAGTGTCCTTTTAAAGCGTGGCTCGATTTTGCCAGGTGGCGTCGTACTATGGCTGGCCGGTTTCCACGACCCACTGCATCGTCGGCTCGATGGTAGGGTTCGGCCTAGCCTACGGCGGGACGGGCGCAGTTTTCTGGAAATCGATCGCAAGGGTTACTTCGTCGTGGGTCGTCTCGCCTCTAATCGGAGCTCTAGTCTCTTTCCTCGTCTACAAATGCATTCGAAGGGTAAGAAAGACATAGAAGTCTGAACTAACCTAACCACGGTTAATAAATAAACCTAACTCAGCTTTATTCCTCTCTCTTTAGTTCGTCTACAGCGCGCCCAACCCCGGCCAGGCGGCCGCAGCCAGCGCGCCCATCGCAGTCTTCTTAGGCGTCACTGCAATCTCCTTCTCAGCTTTCCCTCTAAGCAAAACGCCGGCCATCGCAGTCCTTCAAGCCCTAGCCATAGGCGCCGCCGGGGCCACATTGGTCTACCGCACCATCAGAAAACAGCTCGGCCACCTCCTCGACAAGTCCCGGGAACCCGACGAAGGGATGGGCCCCACCGCCAAGAAGGACAACATAGGGTTCCTTTCCGACATCGCGGGTCCCACCGGGACCCAGCTTGAGATCGTGTACGGAGTCTTCGGCTACATGCAGGTAGAGTTGCAAACATATCGAACTTTTTCTGTGGGCTCCATTCGATGTTCGATTCGAAAATTCGAACAGAAATAATTTTGTTAAGAATTAGAAACCCTAGGCCCAATGGTTAGGCCCACATAAATCTCACATGATTGGCTAACTTATAAGTTAATAGTTGCTACTATAGCTATCACCAATTTGTCTTAGGATGGAACCTCAGCAAGTTTTTGTGGATCAAACCTTCTCATATGTGGGCTCACGGGTGTAGACCCGATAAGGCCCAATAAGATATTTAACATATATGCAACATGCGATTAGTTGGCAAAATATTATGTTGTTCGATTAAAATCGATTCGATTCGTTTGCAATCCAACGGTGCATGCAGGTGCTGTCGGCGTGCTTCATGTCGTTCGCGCACGGAGGCAACGACGTGTCGAACGCCATAGGCCCGTTGGCGGCGGCGTTGTCGATCCTTCACGGAGGAGGGGGCGGGATGATGGGCGGGGGCGAAGTCGTAATTATACCCAACGATATACTTGCGTGGGGCGGGTTTGGGATCGTGGCGGGACTCACCATGTGGGGGTATCGAGTCATCGCCACAATAGGGAAGAAGATTACCGAGCTTACGCCGACGAGGGGTTTTGCCGCCGAGTTTGCGGCCGCTTCGGTCGTTCTCTTTGCCTCGAAGCTCGGGCTTCCGATCTCGGCGACACACACGCTCGTCGGGGCGGTGATGGGCGTGGGATTTGCGAGGGGGCTTAACAGCGTGAGGGCGGAGACTGTGAGGGAGATTGTGACTTCTTGGGCCGTGACGATACCCGCCGGGGCGACTTTTGCGGTGATTTACACATGGGTTTTTACAAGGATTTTGTCGTATTTTCTTTGAAAAAAATGTTGATTTTTTTAAAGAGTGGCCGGCGGGCGGGGGAGATATTGAAATCTCGAATTATCTGTGCTCGCTTCGTTCAAAGATTGATTGTTTTTTTTTTTCTTTTCGACCTTTGGTTTTCCTACTTTCACGACTTCGATCGCATTTTTTTTTCATCTGTGGTTCCATTATGCCGAACGAAAGCTAAGTTTTGAGGCGCTGGCTTCACGAAAAGGAGAACGATCACTGTAAATTTTCGAAAGGACGAATTACCCGTCGTTTGTTGTCGTCAAGGCAAACTTTCAAAACAACCAAAGACGCGCACATTGCTGGAATTTTGTCAAGTGTGGAACAACATTATCAAAATAGTAATCATACAGCTTCAGTTTTACAATATTCAGATACATAATTTCAGTCAGTGTTTTTTCCTACAGTACAGATAAAGGTCAAAAGGAACTGTATACGCCTGAGGAAAAACCACGAACATCCTCAAAACAGACAAAAAAAAGGGTGAGGCATGGATATACCTTAATCCTAACATCGACCCATCTTTCATCAAAAGATCATAGTCCAGCGAGTTAAATCATATATGTGACTTGAAAAAACTTTTCATCATTTAGTTCGGGCTCGAGGCGTATATATGTAGCATCGTACACTTGCTGTTCGTTCTTGTAACATTTATGAGACGGCATCAGCTTGTCTTTTTGTCAGCCTCGCGTACAAACCATCTTTCTTCAACAGCTCCGTGTGGCTTCCCATCTGAAAAAATTGAAGTCGAGAAAAAAAAAACGACGGGTGAATTTTACATATTATTGCATCTTGGCAGCAAACGAATGAATCGAACGATAAGAATGCTCTACGATCGTCAGCAGTGAACAAACCTCAACGATGTTACCAGCGTCCATTACTATTATTCGGTCTGCAGCTTGTATTGTAGACAACCTGTAAGAGAAGACGGTCATCAGTTTTGCATCAGAAGTATATTACTGTAATAAGTTTTGTGAAAACTTACCTATGCGCTATTACAATAACAGTTCTCCTTCTTTCGATGTCATTTTGAACCGAACGAAGAATGCCCTGCTCGTCATGACACACAGAGCTTAGCAACCATGTTTTATTTTTCTTCCACAAAAAAATTTGTAAAATATTCTTCTCTAACCGTAACGTTGTGTTCACTCTCTGCATCTAAAGCGCTTGTAGCTTCATCAAGAATCAAAATAGTGGGGTCTCTGAGGATAGCTCTGGCAATAGCAATTCGCTGCTTTTGCCCGCCACTTAACAGATCGTCGTCGACTAGTGTTTGGTAGCCATTGGGTAGAGATAAGATAAAGTCGTGTGCGTAGGCTTGCTTTGCCGCCCATTCAACTTCTTGCTGACTAACATCGTGCGAACATCCATATTTTATGTTTGAACCAATGTCCATGCGAAAAAGCTTCGGCTCCTACATGTTTATGTAAGTTCAAATGAAGACAAACTTAGAAGAAGATATTACAATTGTCTGGCAAACAAGAAACAATTAAGAGGATTTCATCGGTTTAATTTGGAGACTAGTGATTGAAGGTGTTACCTGGCCAACGTATCCAATCCTTTTCCTCAACCACTCAACGTTCAATTCTTTCATTGGGTGGCCATCAATTAGTATCTATAATTGCAGAAAAAAGGTCCCGCAACAAACGCAGAGCAAGAAAATAATTTAATTTAATATGTTTGTTTTTGACTTCTTTCTGTAAAATTAACAAGCCAGAGGGACATTACCTCACCATCTGTAGGCTCGTAAAGACGCAGAAGAAGGTTCACAATTGTACTCTTTCCACTTCCACTAAGACCCACCTGGAAATTTGAATATGAAAATTGAATTTAAATCTAATGTATTTTGACCGACATCGAGATATATGAATAGATTGCCTGAAGTTGTTTGCGAATTACACTTACAATAGCAACAACTTCCCCAGGATGAATTGTTAGGTTGAATTGATTCAATACATGCACCTATTCATTTCAGGAAAACGAAAAGAAAGATGAATTTACAACCTATGAAGCAGAAAAATAAAGTAAATAGTAGTAGTGTAGACAAGAATCCACATTATAGTTTGATAATGGATTTTACAAAAGCTTATTGAATATCTTGCCATTAGTAAGAAAGTAAAACCAGATGGTCTCACTCACCGCAGTTCTCGATGGATAGTGAAAGCTCACATCCACAAACTCCACTAGTCCAATCAATTTCTGCAGCTTTAATCCTGTAACATATTGACAATATGAAAGGAGCTCGAGAGAAAATCTAATATTTAGCAGCAGAAAGTTCAAAAAAGGGTGAAAAAAACCATTGCCTTTTGCAGTAAATTGGTCACTAGGTAAGAGGTCGATCAAGTGAAAGACTTTTTCGCTCGCTCCTATCGACTGCATTAAGGAAGATAGGTTATCCCCAATCCACCATGTCGAATAGATTAGCCATTCACTGTACAAAATGAACTTCGTAAGCTGCTCTGCTGTTATATGACCCTTTAGAATGGACATTCCACCTATCAGCACAGCAATAACCTACAGAAAATGATATTCGGAATCATCGTTGGTTTTCTAACACCGTGTGAACACTGCAAGGAACTGGACAGTAGGGATTGTGGAGAAAATTACTTCATACAAACCTGAGTTGAGTGGTACAGATAGTTGAATAGGAAGTTCCAAACACCGTAAGCAGCACTTTGTCGCAAGCTTAAGCCAGCTAATTTCTCCAACCATAGCTTATATCTCCCATCAAGAGATAGGTATTTAGGAAATAGTTTATGCTATAAAAGAAGCAAAAGGAATTCAACTGTAAATTACAAATGTACTAATAGTGAAATTCACCTTCCAAGTTCTCGTTGTTCCGTCCCATATACTCGAACAGTTCTCATCAAGGAGAATGTTTCTTGTGAAACCTACATGCATATATTAAATATCAGATCCCCAAACAACTAAATAAAATGAATTAAAAAAAAAGACGAGTTACCTCATTTGCGGAAGCAGTATATTCCTGAACTAATCTAGCAGATCTTTTTTGATACCTGTAAAATAACATAAGCAATTCATTAATTTCTATCAAATAATAGGCATAAGTTACCAATTTAAACTGAACAAAACAATCTTACTGGCCATATAGTAGCATAATGGTTGAGAGAGAAATGCATATTGCCAGGACACACAGTCCAAGAGGCGGAGATAAAATGAGCAAGTAGATCATAGCTCCTGAACCCTACAAGTAATTGCGGTTGATTTGAGCTCATAAGCAACTTTTGATATTTAATTGTTACTTTCTTGATAAAGCTACCTCATAAATACAAGGACTGCAAAGCTCATATGGAAAACTAACCTGGAGAACGTTACGCAGTATGAGGTTTAGGTCATTGCCTATCACACGGGACACTTGTTGACAATCAGAACCAAGCCTACTTGTCAAATCACCAACCGTTTCAGAGTCAAAAAATGATATATCCTGGAAAAGAGAAAGAGTCAAATAATTGTAATTCTCAAGTGAAAAGATTTGAGTATCATCTAACAAAGGAAAAAGAATTGAGCATCTAGGAAGGTATGCAAGAGCTCAAAAACCTGAAGAAGGAGAGCAGAGTACAATCTTTCCCTCAGGCGCTTGACCTACCATTACACAGAAGCACAAAATCAGAATTTAAACACAAAAAGAAGACACCTAGAACTAAATCTTGTTTCCGTGTTTTATTTTCTTTTACATCCCTTACTTTAAATAGAAGAGAAGTCCTTAACGGCTCATTACTCAAGATCATGTCAGGAAACTCACCATAATCATATTTGCAGTGCCAAATAAACCACCTCGCACGCCACTGCAAGTTTAACAGCAAAGTAAAATCAGAAACATAAGCATAAATATCCTTGAACCTAATTTTTTAGAGGATTTAAAACGAATATAAATGAATGTAAATCTCCGATAAAATCAATTACATTAACAGAAGAAGGGAGCTACGATCATGCTAGATCTCAACCTGCATATTGCTGCGGTGATGCACAGCACAACGAGGATAACCACGTTTCGACGGAACAGTGCAATTTTAGTACTTTGCGCCGAGAAGATGGAAGCTGTCAGAAAATGAGGAATCGATATCTCCGAAATCTGAAGCATTTCAGTCCAATAAAGCATCAAACAAGTAAAATGCATGACTTAAAAACACAGAGCGAAGATGAACTATAATCGGTTACACCTCCTAAATATACAAAGTAAAAGAAGCTAAAGCTCGGATCCTACGTACAGCTGTGACAACTAGCGCAAGAAAGGCAGTAAATACGACCCATCGATCCTCTCTTATTAACTCCCACATTTTCCCTAACGCCCTCAGAACAGTCACAGGCTTGGCAGAGCTCGCAACGCTAACGTTGTCGTCCTCGCTCGAAAGCCGCCACCACTCTCCACCTGGAAAAATATGCTGCAATAATCGAACCCATTTCTTCAGACCCTCGCTCGAACCTGCCTCATTACTATCTCCATCTTTCGAAGAGTCCTTTTTTATTGGGTACCCATTGACAGCAGCTGATTTAACTGATAAAGAATGACGGGTTCTTCTAGCTCTATCGTTACGAAGCTTGTGAAATAGAAATTTGTGGGAAGGTTTCATCAGCTCGTAGCTTAAAGAACGAGCCATCGTTGGCGTGGAATTGCATTTCCTGTATGTCGAGAGAAGTTGGAGATTGCAGAGTGGGATAGCCATGGAAGACGAATCAGCCAAACACGAATTGCGATGAGAATCGAAGTTGCATAATTTAACTTCCCCCTTCGCCTTGCAATGTGTGGCAACGGATTTTCCCTTTTTTATTTTTGTTTCTTTCAATTTCCCAAATTTTTGACAAAGATGGTCTGTTTTTAGCCATATAAAACGTGTTATCAAGGCATAAAAGAAAGAACACTTGAAATCGTCGGCGCAGCAACGTTTATAGCAGCAGCACAGCAATATATGCAAAGTTTTATCGTTACTGCCTGTAATAGTTTGGTTAATGACGTCTTTATTGATATGTTATCATAAAAATATACATATATATATATTAATAAATCCAATTTCAAAACCTTTAGAAATAGGTTCGATTTTATGGATCATGTTAGTTGATTTCTTTTGATACGCGGTTTGGTCTTATTCTTAGGAAAGTAAGAAGAACCTTCATCTTCGCTTCCTTTGGTCATAGGTTGAAGAAAATTCTAGATTTGAGCGTAGAACCCAAGTTTATCAATTGCTAATCAATATTAAGAAAGAAAAAGAATTAAAAAATAATAATTAAGCAAGCTAAATAGACAAGAAAACACAGGTCAGATTATAGCATATAAGCTCAATCGAACATTTCTGCGATTCTAGGAACAAATCTACAATCGAAGCAATAATAAATATTACAACTCACAAGAAGAATAATAAGAGATAAACAAAGAAGTTATTACATCACTCCTTACATTCTCCTCCTCCGATGGCCCCACCGCAGCCACCGCAAACCACCACCACCACGGCGGCGAACCGGCCAATCTCCGACCTTCTCTCCTACCCAATCATTCTCTGCGACCAGGTCAACGGAGCTGTGAAGGAGTCAACCTCCTACAAATTCGAGTGCTTGTTAGTCTTCAAATTAGTCGATCGCCTCCGCAGCATGCTCTCCTCCGCCGCCCGCCTCACCACCACCTACGACCGCCCACTCCTTCGCATCTCCGGCGAGGTCTCGAAAACCCTCGTCAAATCCCTAACCCTGGTAAGAAAATGCCGCCGCCGCAGCATCCTCTCTCGCGTCGTAGCGATCGTCTCCGCCGCCGATTTCCGCAAGATTTTCAACCTGTTGGAGTCTTCCGTCGCCGATATGAAGTGGGTTCTGAGCATCTCCGAGTCCGGCGGCGGCAATGGTATTAATCTAACCCTTCCGCCGATAGCTAGCAACGACCCAATTCTTTCATGGGTTTGGTCTTTCATCGCTTGTCTGTACATGGGTCAGTTGAACGATCGTGTCGAGGCTGCTAACGAATTGGCTTCTCTAGCGAGGGATAATGATAGGAATAAGCAGATTATAGTCGACGAAGGTGGGATTTCTCCATTGTTGAAGCTGTTGAAGGATGGTTCTTCAATGGAGGGACAAATCGCAGCAGCAAATGCCCTCTTTTGCCTGGCCAGCGATGAAGATAGGGTTCGAGCCATCGTTAACGATTCAGGTGTGAGTGTGATCTTAGGTGCTCTAAACGATTGCCCGATGAAAATTCAGACAAAGCTAGCAAACCTAGTTGCTCGTATGGCCGAGCATTCTTCTGCTGCAAAGGAAGATTTTGCTCGCCAGAACGCAATAAGACCGCTCGTAACTCTTCTTTCCTTTGATCTATTCGTTGATGAAGGTTTCGGCAAGCAAAGCCTCCATTCAGTGGTTCAAATAAGCAAAGACATGGAAAGGAAGAATCTTTATCGAACCCATTACTCAGAAGGCACCAGCAAAGGCGTAGGATCATCGAACTACAAGAAAGATAGAGAAAACGAAAAGCCCGAGGTCAAACTTGAGCTAAAAATCAGCTGCGCTCACGCCCTTTGGATGCTCTCCAGAGAAAGCGTTGGAAACAGCCGTCGAATCACAGAAACAAAAGGGCTGCTATGCTTGGCCAAGCTCGTCGAGGTAGAAGAAGGCGAGCTGAGGTTCAATTGCTTGATGACGATCATGGAAATAGCTGCTGCAGCTGAATCGAACGCTGATCTGAGAAGGGCTGCGTTCAAGACGAATTCGCCTGCGGCGAAAGCTGTAGTGAATCAGCTTTTGAGGGTGATCAAAGAACTAGACGTGCCCAGCCTTAAAATCCCTGCAATAAAAGCCATAGGCTCATTGGCTAGAACTTTCCCAGCCCGAGAAACTAGGGTTCTTGGCCCTTTGGTGGAGCAGCTCGGCCATAGGAGCCAAGAAGTTGCAGTCGAAGCTGCTGTTGCCCTCGGGAAATTCGCCTGCCCGGAAAACTTCCTATGCGTCGAGCATTCTAAGACCATCATTGAGTTCAGAGGAGTCCCTGCGATAATGAGGCTGCTTAGGGGAGGCGAAAGTGCTATGCTAAGTGGGCTGAGGCTCATATGTTACTTGGCGATCCATGCTGGGAAGAGCGAGGACTTGGAAAGGGCGGGTTTGGTGAGTGCATTCGAAGGGGTTGATAGTAGCTTTATTGCACAGCATTCTGAGTTGAAAGAGCTGATCGCTCAGGCGATTTATCACCTTAGCGTTTACCATCATTCTCATTCTGGGATGCTTGCTCAGAGGCCATTTTTGGCCGCCTAGGTTGTTGGGGAGTAATATGTATAGATTTGGCTTGTGTGAGATTCGATTTTTGGAGGTAGTTTATTTGTCTGTTTTCTGTTCTGTTCTTAGATGAATTGTGAAGAAGGGATGTATCATCTTCTTCTCTTTGCTGTCCAAATTACAACAACATAGACATAGCAAGTTAGAATCAAATCCTCTGCTTGTCATAAGCGGATTGAGACAGTTGAGATTGAGCTCTTCTCATGATGGGCTGTTTAAGCCCAATTGCGAGGCGTTGATGGGCTAAAGATATTTGGACCTAAAAAATATGGGCCAAGCCCAACCAACGTGGACAACAGAACTTGATAAATAGGTTTTAAAAAAAAAAAGAAAAAAGCGAGTGAATTACAAAAAGAAAAAAAAAGAAAACGAATCTCAAATGCTACATACTTTTTTTTTTTTTAATGATTTGTGCGAGTATATCTCTTACAGCTACGAGACAGACAATTAGTGGAAGGGAAACAGTAGCAATATTGTAAGGTATTATCCAAAAGCTTTGTTGTAACTTGTAACGAATGGCTTGTCATTTCAATAGTTCTGAATTAGTATTTCATTCTTATCCAAGATGTTTATATATTTATGCTTTTTCGAATGGACAGTGTATATACATATAACATAATCGTATGACAAGAACTATATCTGATTTGTTATCCGTTTTTGTTGAGAACACATGAAGCGCTGTCCTCGGAAAGTAAACTGTGAATCGGTAAAAACTAGAAGACGTTTGAAATTGATGGAAGTAAAAGTCTCTTTTGCCTCTGATATATATAAACATAACGTGTTGGAGGGGGCGATTTAGGTTGATATGAAAGGGTTACGGAGGTGTTGCCGGCGCAGAGAATCGAAAAAAAGCAAAAAAATGAGAGATTTGCTTATGGTGCTCACGGTGGTTGCTCACGGTAGGTGGATACCATAGCAAATCTATATATATATATATATAATTTATATATATATATAATATATGGACAATTCAACAAACAATCTTCTACTACTGATAAATTTATTAATTTATTTTGTAGTTATTAGTGATATATAAATTGCAAAAACCATATGTTTTGTAAGCATAGGATTCTTATTTAAATGTATAATAAATGACCAGCTGTGTGTTTTTGTCTTTTGTTTGAAGCTTATCAGTTATTCACACCACCTCAAAGGCCATTTATACGGTGGATTGGACTTTTAGTCTCCATATTTTCCCAAAAGAGTGACGCGTATTAGGGCTATGTTAATAGTCAACTCAACCATGCTGAAAATGAAATATTAAAAATTTCAATATCAACCTTAAAACTTATGGCCTGTCGATTGTTGGACGTGTGCATGTATCTTGAATAATGGAGGACAAGCGGAAAATAATAATACCTAAAAACTATACGAAGTAAAATTCTGACATGTTCTTATTATTTCACAAAACGTAAATCATACCATCCCATATACAAACCTAATATAATATAAACTGATCAAATCGCAAGTTACAATGCAACAAACACAGTAAAAGCTATGAGTGAGAGAGAGAGAGAGAGAGAGAGAGAGAGAGAGAGAGAGAGAGAGTAGGTTGATCAACTAATTGACTCCCTTATTAGCTCTACATATGAATATGGATTCCAAGTCAGGTGGATTGAAAAACTCTATAAGCCCACCATAATTATTGCAGCACCTTGAAGAAGAAGAAGAAGAAGAAGAAGAAGAAGAAGAAGAAGAAGAAGAAGAAGAAGAAGAAGAAGAAGAAGAAGAAGAAGAAGAAGAAGAAGAAGAAGAAGAAGAAGAGACTGATTTTCTCTTCTTTGGAGGAGGTGGACATGTGAATGGGCCTTAAATTCTTGATTCTTCACCAGTTGGTGTAGTGGGATCAGTGCATGAATAATAATAGTAGCCTTCTCTCTCAGCGTTTCTTTTCTCCATTTTTGTGAATTTGGTGAAAACAGGCTTCAACAATGGACTTTTGACAGAAACCCCTTTCTCAGAATCCATACGCTTATCATCATAATTCTTAGATATTCCCATTATTAGTTGCATATATAGAGTTTCCTGGGCTTTTCTGATGGATATAGATGATGATGATGATGATGATGATGATGACTACTTACATATATATATATATATATATATATATATATATATATATATATATCAGTTAAAGGAGAAGGAGAAAAAGGGAAGTGTAGGGAAGAAGGAATATATTCTAAGGATAAAAGAAAAATTTCTTACATATGAAAAAGAACGAAAGAAATTTGAAAAGTTACGTCCTTTATTATGGTTCAAGTTTGAAGGAAAAGAAAAAACTTGCAAAAGGGTCTTTAACGTGAAAGAAGACGAAGAGTGTTTGCGAATGTTGTTTATACAGAATACAGTGATCTTTTCTTTGTATATTAATATAACGTGGTAATATAATTATATTCGAGATTGTAAAAAAAAAAAACCGAGAAAATCGAATGGCCTAAAGGCTAAGGGAAAGGCTTCGATGAACCCATAATTGAAAATTCCTCGAATGGGGATCGTATATTAATTTAAGACATACAATCCTCATAATTTATCCCATCGTAATTCGTATGACTCAGCTCGTCCAAGCATTTCCACGTAACTGATCATATTGGTGAATTATAGGCATTAACAATTAATACTAATAATTTGGTTGCATGCGTTATGGGGAAGTGCAATTGAAATTTACATTTTATATGAGACCAAATCAAAGCGATATTGTTGACTAAGTACTCGTCATCACGTGACTATTTTGAAAAATATATGCAATTGAAATTTACAGTTTTCTATGAGACCAAATCAAAGCGAAATGTTGACTAAGTACTCGTCATCAGGTGACTATTTTGAAAAAAAGGAAAGAAAAATGAGTTCAGTTCACTATGTCAACTATCAAGACCAAGTCATCGCAAAATTAGTGAAAAATTCCACACGCTCAATCACAGAAAATGTTAAATTAATTACAAAAAATGTCGTAGTTGTTAGAAACTCGAACCATAAAATGGGTATCAAGTCAGTCAAGCAAGACTTAGAACGACACAACATTTGGAGAGAGCTAATCTATATCTCAATATGATGGTGAAGAGATTGACGGTGATATTGCTTATGCATCTTATCGCAGTCAACGTTATCTCAAGCTGCGCATCATTAAGGTTATTACCAGGTAATAATAAATCAAAACAGTAGAGTTATGAACTGTAATATAAGTACGTTTAGATAACTGACCCTAATTTATTACTGGGAAATTGATCGATTGATCATGGTATCATCAGAGCAAGGCCCGATGAAAAGTAGGAAGCTAATAATAATGGAGAAAAGTCAACGGTTTGGTCCAAGCAGAATTATTCAATGGTCGCCGCCATCGCCACAGCGCCATTATCCACAACACTACGCTCGACCTTCTGCACCATCGCCCGATAATAATTATTAACTATTCCATTTTTCAATCGATCGTTTATGTATAATTTATATTAGCTTTTGTTCGATGTCTAAGTTTAAGCGTCTTAAGGCATGTCTTTGTTAAAGTTGTCAAAAGATTTTGTTGGAAATAAATTATATAAATTAAAAAGTGATGCACTCTTTTTTAGGAAAAGTGGTCACTTAACAGATTTAGGTTTGTTTACCGCTTAGTTCTCTTCACGTCGTTGGTTTCAGCACTCTCAAGCGTTCAGTTGTGTGTTAAGAGCATCTCTAACCGGACACCAAAACGCAAAATTTGCGTAAATTTACTCCAACCGAACACCAAAACTGAACGCAAAATGCGTTTGCTACATTATCTCATCATTTAAACCCATCTTTGCGTTTGGGCAGTTAAGATGCGTCCCATCTTTTTAATTGCATTTAAGTCCTTTTCTTTTGTTATCTGTGTGTTGTCTGCTTTGAAGGAAATGAAGCTCAAAAGCTGAAAAAGTCGAATCTTTGAAGGTCACAGCTGTCTTGTGGGCTCTGGCGCAGTTCCCTAGGAATTTAATGGCTCAAATTCATGACATCAACAAGAAAATTGTCGCAGAAACGCCCATGGTCGTCCTTCTTCTCATAGATAAATATTTTTTATATTAATTTTATTAAATTTTTGTGATTAAACCTAAAAAATTGTTTTGTAGTCTAATTTGTAAAGTATATATGGGTAAAATTGAAATTTGTAAAAATTGGTGTGGAATTGAAATTACAAAAATAGTCTTTTGAGTTTGAGAATGAGTTGAACGGTTGGAGAAGAATTACTGCATTTTGAGTTTGAGAATGCGTTTGAGTTTGAGAATTGGTCTGTCGGTTGGAGATGGTCTAAGTCTACAAACTATATATATAAATGTTAACTGTGTGAAATAAGTTTCATATCATCGACTGCTATGCAATTAAGAAAAGCATATTCACCAAACTCCAAGTCAACAGGCGCTGGTTTCGTTTCGTCGTTGCGTCCTTTTCAAAGACTCAGAAAGAGAAGACTTACAGCTGTAACTGAACTGAAGAACTATCTCAGCATTTCTATAAAAGGAAGGAAAAGGAAGACAGACATCTCTTCATTACAATAACAAAACCCCACTACGACGATGAACAAGAATTTTATCAAGATATTGTGGACGACGACGACGACGAAGACAGTGATATTCATCATGATTTTGTATTCTCTTGCGGTCTCAAGCACTACAGTTTCAGCTTTATCAGGTAATAAAAAAACAGTATATGTATATAGCTAATTATCTCTCTAATCCGTTATTACATACAATCACATACATACACAGTGAGCTAATTAACCAACATTGTGAAGGGCGGCGGCTCGACGAAAAGCTAATGGAAATGGAGGGAAGAAGTCGATGGTTTGGTCCAGACAAAATCGGTAGACGGTCACCACCGTCGCCGCAAACCAATTTTGTTCACTATTCAACGCCGTCGGCGAAGGTCCTCCCACCACCATTAGCACCACCGCCATTAGCCTAGCCCACTTGGATCGGTGTTTTATTAAAACTTGAATTGAATATGAATTGCTGTATGGTGTTGTTCCTTTTTTTTCTAAATAAACGTTGAATAAAATATATATGCTGTCATGTCTGTCCCAGCTTATAAGTTGTAATATTGTCTGCAGCTTTATTTATCACTCTTCTAGCTTGTTTATATACTGTGACTTGCTTGTCCTAAGGTAAAAAAGTCAATAATGTCGTAGACAAGAACGCAAACAAGAGGAAATCGCAAGAAAGAACAACGCCAGTTTTACCTTGATGAAGAGTAGGAAGCTAATAATAATGGAGAAAAATCAACGGTTTGGTCCAAGCAGAATTATTTAATGGTCGCCGCCATCGCCACAACGCCATTATCCACAACACTATACTCGACCTTCTGCACCATCGCCCCATAATAATGGAGTATTAAATATACTCCAATTTTCAATCGTTTATGTATAATTTATATTAGCTTTTGTTCGATGTCTAAGTTTAAGCGTCTTCATAAGACATGTCTTTGTTAAAGTTGTCAAAGATTTAGGTTTGTTTACCGTTTAGTTCTGTTCAGGTCGTTGGTTTCAGCACTCTCAAGCGTTCAGTTGTGTGTTAAAGTCTACAAACTATATATATAAATGTTAGGCAAATTATTATTTCAGGTCATTAAGTATATATGTTTTCGTTTTTGGATCACTATGTTTGATAATTGCAAAAGTAGGTCACTAATTATATATATGTCAAAACAAATTTGGGTCACCCTCTCAATTTTTTGTCACAAAGTATACATGTTTTCGATTTTGGGTCACTATGTTTTTATGAATGCGAAAATGGATTTAATGTAGCGACCTAAAAACTTAAAACACGTATATTTAGTGACCCAAAATTGAAAACACGTATACTTAGTACCTCAAAAATGAGAGGGTGACCCGAATTTGTTTTAACATACATAGTTAGACCTATTTTTGCAATTATCAAATATAGTGAACAAAAAACGAAATCATGTTAACTTAGCGACCTAAAATTATATTTTGGCCTAAATGTTAACTGTGTGAAATAAGTTTCTTATCATCGACTGTTATGCGATAAATAAAAGCATATTCACCAAACTCCAAAAGTCAACAGCGCGTTGGTTTCGTTTCGTCGTGTCCTTTGCAAAGACTCACAAAGAAAAGACTTGCAGCTGTGACTAAAATGAAGAACTATCTCAGCATTACTATAAAAGGGGGGAAAAGGAAGACAGACACCTCTTCATTACAATAAAAAACCCCACTATGACGGTGAACAAGAATAATATGAAGATACTGTCGACGACGACGACGAAGACAGTGATATTCATCATGATTTTGTATTTTCTTGCAGTCTCAAGCACTACAGTTTCAGCTTTATCAGGTAATAAAAAACAAGATATGTATAGCTAATTAACTCTATAATCTGTTACTACATACAATCACATATACATACACAGCGAGCTAATTAACCAAAATTGTGAAGGGCGGCGGCTCGACAGAAAGCTAATGGCAATGGTGGGAAGAGGTCGATGGTTTGTTCCAGACAGAATCGGTAAACGGTCACCACCATCACCTCTAAGCAGTCGTTTTATTCACCCCAAGCCCCGCCGCCCACTGCCGAAGCACCTCCCACCACCACCACCACCACCACCGTACCACCACCGCCATTAGCCAACCCACTTCGATCGGCGTTTTATTACAAGTTGAATTGAATATGAATTGCTGTATGGTGTTGTCCCTTTTTTTATTTTTTTAATAGACGTTGAATAAAATATATATGCTGTCCGTCCAACTTGTAATAGTTGTAATGTTGTCTGCACCTTTTTATTTATCACTCTTCTAGCTTGTTTATTTGTATGCGCGGCTATTATCAACGTTGTTGCTCTTGCTAGTCAACTTTGCAATCTGTGCATCTTGTTCTTGCACGTGTTTCGTAAGCTCTTCGATTGTTCTCGTTAAACTTGCAATTTGCTCTTCCAGGGTCGTAGCATTCGTCACCATGACTTCATCTCGCTTAGAAGAATTGCTTGAGATCGAGTGGAGCGAAGGTACCGATGAGCACTCGTTTTCGGCATTTTGTTCTTCTTTGAGAATGACATTATCTTTGCCAAAAACGAGGTGGCGATCGGTCTCCGTGGATTCTGAAATCACTTTTGACATGCTTCGGGTCTTAACACCTGTGCTTTGACCGGAAGAACTCGAAACACTAAAGTGTGATGAGTTTATCATCGATGCGTTCTAATTCTTGAAGAGATGAGAGGTAGAGAGGTCCCACTGGGCGTGCCAAAAATTTGTAGCGTACTTCCTTTATATTCGAATATCAAATAATCAGAAAAATAGTACAAATGAGATTTGATGAAATTTAATGAACTCTATCTCTACCCTCCGATTCTTCAAATAAAGGGTTTCAGAAAAATTCTTGATCTTGAGTTTCTTGATTTGGGCTTTCTTCGTGGGCTTTTGGGCTTGGTCACGAAGCTAACACCTGGACTTGATATTTTCGAGAAACACGAACTTAGCGTCTTAGCGAAAACTTCTGAAATATGGGCGTTTCTTCGTGGGCTTTTGGGCTTGATCACGAAGGTGATAGTTGGACTTGCTATTTGTCGAAAATCGCTTTCTAGAACGTTTCTTCGTGGGCCTATTGCGCTTGGTCACGAAGCTAACACTTGGACTTGGAGGACGCTTTTGAAATATGGGGCGTTGCTTCGTGGGCTTTTGGGCTTGATCACGAAGCTAACACTTGGACTTGATATTTTCGAAGGACGGGACTTGGGCTTTGATCCGTGCACTTCCAAGAGACTCGCACTGGTCTTGAGTGTTGAACCGCGCGCTTCTGGGAAACTCGCACGGGCTTTCCTCGTCGCAACCGTGCGATTATGAGAAACTCGCACGGGTCTTGAGCGTTGAACTGCGCGCTTCCAAGAAACTCGCACGGGCTTTCCTCGTCGCAACCGTACGATTATGAGAAACTCGCACGTGTCTTGATGAACGTCTTCGAATTGTAACTCAAACGCGAAGAACTTCGTTGAGAGAATTTCCGAATGCTATCAAAGACTTACTTCTGATTCTCTCGAAGTTTCGTATTCTCTTTGCTCTCTGACTTGTGATTTCTGAATTCTGAAGCCCCATATTTATAGGCGTAGAGAATTCTTAATAATGGAAAATATAATCCTTTTGAGATGATTTCGTCCATATTTAGGTTGATTTTATCCATATATGGTCTGGTCATGATTTGATTTGATTTATTGCATATATGGCTTGATTCTCTCAATATCTGTCAATTTTATGATATTTGATTTGATTACCTTACTTATTTAACAAATCTCTACACATGTTTCCATGTATAAGATTTTGTATAAAAGGAATATATATTATCATTTATGATAATAGTTGTAATTAAATTAACTATTTATTAACTTGAGATTAATATATAAATCTCAATAAATAGCAATTTAATGATATGACTTTATCTCATTTCATGGAATTAATTTATTGAATCCCAATAGTAAAAATAGACAATCAATTTTTTATTGTCTACAAATGCCCCCACTTCAAGTCCTGTTGACGGACTTTCAGAGGAAATAAACTTGAAGTATTTGTCGTTTGCTTCCAAAATAGTTCATACGAAATGCCCCCAATTCGACATTTCGAATTCATGTGCCTCAACGGTTTGTAATCTCTTGTTGATACGTTCTCCTTTCCCGATTTAAATGTGCCACTTGTCTCTTTCTTTATATGCCAAAATCTTGATTCCGCCGAAGATGTTACCCACTTTCACTTTTATGACTGAACTTGGAGGATGTCCAAGCTGCCTACGTACCCTTTTGGGGATCAAGTCATTTCTCGTAGTTCAATTTTTTTTGGGGGTTTTGCCGTGCACAGTTTATACTCATGCGGGCCAGGAGTATCCGTTGTTTAACCACACCGAACTATGTGGGATAAGTTAGCAGTTTAAACATATGCACTTATCATTGATGTTTGCCTTTTTCACAGTTTATACTCGTGCGGGCCAGGAGTAACATGCAGTTTATACTCGTATGTCAAGGAGTAACATGCAGTTTACTTTTTTTTTTCTTTTTTTTCTTTTTGTCCCTTTTTCTTTCTTTCTTTTTTTTTCTTCTTTTTTTTTTAAATTTTTTTTTTCATTTTTTTTGGGTACCCCGTTTTTAGGCGTAGTAACGTTTCAAGAATTTGCCGTTGATCGGGCCAATTCTTAATCCGTCTTCGGACATTAACTTGTATGCTCCGCTTATAGACTTCCTTTACAACGTAGGGACCGTCCCAACTTTGGATTCAAATTCAACGAAAAGCAAATGTTGAAATCATCCTCCAATTTTGATGAAATCCAAATCCGTACGTTTGTCAAACTGGTTATTTGGAGGAAATCTGGATTTTAAATCTGAATTCCGGTAATCCAAACGGATCAATATTTAATAGGTGACAAAATTTTCGGAATAACATCGGGAACAAAGTTGGTCAACACGAAAAATCGGAGACAAAATTAGTAGCCATGGGGTAAACATCGGGACATTTTGGGTGTTCTCCCAATAATTATTAGTTAATTCAGGGGAAAAAATGTAATTAATAAATAGGGGATAAGATCAAACGTATTTGTTACTTACTAAATACTCTGCACACAAATCCTATATATACATTAAAATGTAGTTTTGCTGTGGTGTTGACACGTGTCCCACAATAACAATTACAATAAAAAAATTATTATTTAGAAAAAGTACCCATTATGTTAGCTTAATTGTTATTAAACAAACTACTGTAAATAGTTAATATTTATATATAATTACCTCCGTGCATTGCACTGGTAATTACTAGTTTATTTACTATGTAAAAGTACGAAAAGTTTGTGATAAAAGCTTGAAAAGAAAGTCCGAAAAAGAAGGCTGTGTTCGCTCGCGTTCCTTTAACCAACCCTAACTCCTTCCTTGCAACGCTGAAATTCAGCCAATTTGACGTTCAGATCTAAGCGCCGAGATTTAGCGTTAGCTATCATTCGACGGTTGCCGTGGGCTCCTACAGTGGTACACATGTTTCGGTTTTGATGTCTCGTAGTTTATATGTGGAGATATTGAGTTTCTTAAGGTTTCAATTGTAGGGAAATCAAAAGTGTTGGACCACCATCGGTTTAAAATGTTTTGTTTTTGCCTTGTCTTGAAGTAATTTTAGGGCACAAGTGGTTTAATTTGGGGCTATTTTCTTGCTGCTGTGGAACGATTTGGATATTAGATTTAGCTTCCTAGGTTATATATAACCTAAGAATTGTCTCGTGAATTCCCCTTCAGCTCCTTGCGCTTGTTCTTTGTGTCTGAGTGCGGAATGTAGTAGGCTTTCTACTTTTTTTTATCACAACCGATTACCGAGTGGATTTGCGCTGGAAGTGGATTGGGATACCTGGAGTCGTCACATGAGCCGAGAATTGGTTCCGTCAGTTCTTGAATGACGACAAGTTCAAGACGCGCTGTTCTTTATTTGTATCAAAATTTTTATATTCACTTGGTTATTTTACGATGATTAAATTGGTTCTGTCGTGTTTATAATCTATGTTCTGTCTAGGTTGGGCAAGAATCTGGTTTCCTCTTCAACATGAAGTGTGCCTTGCTTTAGGACCAAGTTCAAGCTGGTTAATGGGAGCAAGTTGTGCGGTGGATTCACAAAGGTCGTGGACAATCAGTAAGATCTTTTTCTTTGAGATTAGGACGCGAAAAGATCTTGAAAGAACACTCAATCATTATGCTGGAAAGATCACAACTCAGGATTTAATAATGCATGTGGATAGTGCTGATGATGTACGATATGTTTTTCCAGTCAAGATCGTGCAAAAGATTTTGACAAATTCATGTGAAAGATCGGTGTTTCCTGATCATAAACTATTAGAAAGAAAAGACGCATATACGCAACAGTAACTACTTATCTCCTGCAGCAGCCTGATCAGCTTTTCGAGCCTCTCGCCCTCTTTATGGTGACCCGGTAAGTCCCTTTCGTTTTGTCTTTGTGAAACGTCACCTTGTCAGATATTTGGACACCATTTGCCCTGATAAAGTTCCCCCACTCGACCTTGTCGAGGTAGTAGCCTGGAGAGTTGGGTATCAGATTTCTGTGGATTGGCTGGAATGAATACTAGCGCTTAGCCTCATCTTGTACCCTTATCGCGGGACCCATATTACGCGGGATGACCAATTGTCGCTGAAGTCATCTTGGGGAGATACGATGTTATGCGTCTTTTCTTTCTAGTAGTTTGTGATCAGGAAACACCGATCTTTCACATGAATTTGTCAAAAGCTTTTGCACGATATTGACTGGAAAAACATATCGTACATCATCAGCACTATCCACAGGCATTATTAAATCCTGAGTTGTGATCTTTCCAGCATAATGATTGAGTGTTCTTTTCAAGATCTTTCTGCGTCCTAATCTCAAAGAAAAAGATCTTACTGATTGTCCATGACCTTTGTGAATCCCATTATGATAAACTACAGTGGGCGTTCTGAAGCTCACGCGCGACGAGGCGGTTACGCTTACGTCCGGAAGCCTTGTCGCGCATTACGATCCAGAGGCAATGACGTACCATGGGCGCGTGATCGTATCTCCCCAAGATGACTTCAGCGACAATTGGTCATTCCCGCATAATATGGTCCCGCGATAAGGGTACAAGATGAGGCTAAGCGCTGGTATTCATTCCAGCCAATCCACAGAAATCTGATACCCAACTCTCCAGGCTACTACCTCGACAAGGTCGAGTGGGGGAACTTTATCAGGGCAAATGGTGTCCAAATATCTGACAAGGTGACGTTTCACAAAGACAAAACGAAAGGGACTTACCGGGTCACCATAAAGAGGGCGAGAGGCTCGAAAAGCTGATCAGGCTGCTGCAGGAGATAAGTAGTTACTGTTGCGTATATGCGTCTTTTCTTTCTAGTAGTTTGTGATCAGGAAACACCGATCTTTCACATGAATTTGTCAAAAGCTTTTGCACGATATTGACTGGAAAAACATATCGTACATCATCAGCACTATCCACAGGCATTATTAAATCCTGAGTTGTGATCTTTCCAGCATAATGATTGAGTGTTCTTTTCAAGATCTTTCCGCGTCCTAATATCAAAGAAAAAGATTTTACTGATTGTCCACGACCTTTGTGAATCCACCGCACAACTTGCTCCCATTAACCGGCTTGAACTTGGTCCTCAAGCAAGGCACACTTCATGTTGAAGAGGAAACCAGATTCTTGCCCAACCTAGACAGAACATAGATTATAAACACGCAGAATCAATTTAATCATCGTAAAATAACCAAGTGAATATAAAAATTTTGATACAAATAAAGAACAGCGCGTCTTGAACTTATCGTCATTCAAGAACTGACGGAACCAATTCTCGGCTCATGTGACGACTCCAGGTATCCCAATCCACTTCCAGCGCAAATCCACTCGGTAATCGATTGTGATAAAAAAAAGTAGAAAGCCTACTACATCCCGCACTCAGACACAAAGAACAAGCGCAAGGAGCTGAAGGTGAATTCACGAGACGATTCTTAGGTTATATATAACCTAGGAAGCTAAATCTAATATCCAAATCGTTCCACAGCTAGCAAGAAAATAGCCCCAAATTAAACCACTTGAGCCCTAAAATTACTTCAAGACAAGGCAAAAACAAAACATTTTAAACCGATGGTGGTCCAACACTTTTTATTTCCCTACAATTCAAACCTTAAGAAACTCAATATCTCCACATATAAACTACGGGACATCAAAACCGAAACATGTGTACCACTGTAGGAGCCCACGGCAACCGTCGAATGATAGCTAACGCTAAATCTCGGCGCTTAGATCTGAACGTCAAATTGGCTGAATTTTAGCGTTGCAAGGAAGGAGTTAGGGTTGGTTAAAGGAACGCGAGCAAACACAGCCTTCTTTTTCGGACTTTCTTTTCAAGCTTTTATCACAAACTTTTCGTACTTTTACATAGTAAATAAACTAGTAATTACCCGTGCAATGCACGGAGGTAATTATATATAAATATTAACTATTTATAAGTAATTATCCGTGCAATGCACGGAGGTAATTAGATATAAATATTAACTATTTATAGTAGTTTGTTTACTAACAATTAAGTTAACATAATGGGTACTTTTTCTAAATAATAATTTTTTATTGTAATTGTTATTCTGGGACACGTGTCAACACCACAGAAAAACTACATTTTAATGTATATATAGGATATGTGTGCGGAGTATTTACTAAGTGATAAATACTTTTGATCTTATCCCCTAATTTATTAATTACATTTTTTCCCTTGAATTTTATTAACTAATAATTATTGGGAGAATACCCAAAATGTCCCGATGTTTACCCCATGGCTACTAATTTTGTCTCCGATTTTTCGTGTTGACCGACTTTGTTCCCGATGTTATTCCGAAAATTTTGTCACCTATTGAAATATTGATCCGTTTGGATTACCGGAATTCAGATTTAAAATCCAGATTTCCTCCAAATAACCAGTTGGACAAACGTACGGATTTGGATTTCATCAAAATTGGAGGATGATTTCAACATTTGCTTTTCGTTGAATTTGAATCCAAAGTTGAGACACCATGATTATTTTTTCGCAAATAAATTATGCGATTGCATTCAAATACACGAATCCAACCGCACTCGAAGTGCTTCTCACAAACTATACGCCAATCACATTATGCCATTGTGATATTTGTAAAAGCTTGTTATATTTTCTCGCTCCTTTATCGGCGCGAGTTTAAGGAGGTTTTGCTATTAGTTATTTATATACAGATTTAGTTTCCCGAGGCTAACAAAACTACCAAACGGACAAGCGCAGAGAATCAACCCAAAACGAAACCTAACTATGAACTATTAGAAGCTTAACCAAGGTTATATAAAAACAATCACGCTCAGTATATAATAATTTTAGCATATTAACTTTGACTGTGACGCCTAATATTTCGTAATGGCAATTTCATGATTTTAAATACACCAGAGCATTATATATCCATTATTATTATATATCACACGAACCACGCAAAAGAAACCCTAAAAAAGAATTCCAACAAATCAAGATTCATGGCTGCATTAAGGCACCTTAAATAACAACGAGCAACACGTAAATTGCACACAAGGTGTGCAATCTGAGTTTAATCGGAGGGCTTCCAAGATTGGGTTCGGAATTCATCAGACTTCTCAGAAGCTACCGAAGCTCGCGAAATGTCAGTTGTCGTGTTGATTTAATTTTAGTATCGCTGGATCGTTTTTTGCTTTGATCATCGAGCTCAGCGGATAACATTCCATTAAAATATATTGGCTCTCTGAGAACTTTATTGGATCGGTTTTGTTAGAGATTGGAAAAAGCTCGATTTATATATATTTTTTCTCTTGCGTCGAAAATTTCCGAGCCTGGAAAACTTTGTTGAATATGGGTGAAATCTTATGTCTTTCAGCTGATTCTACCTGGAAGTTTCCATGAGACTTCATCTTACTGAAGCTGAGTTTGAATTGGTTATAAATGGATGTCGTAAGCTCAATGAAAGATAGACATTGTGCATTTTCACATTGATCTCTCGAATTTTCTGAATTCATATGTAGCTTCATATTCCTTTCCTCTTATTTGCGTTTATATGCTTCAAATACAAGCATATCTAAGAGTTTATAACCTGCAAAACTGACATTACTCACCCAATTCTTACACACTAGTGGCTAAAAGGACGTCGGTTTTCGATGACCCCGCAATGGAAATCCAGGAGCTACTGCAGTTATTAAGCAGGACATAACTGCTCTTAATTCAGCTGTAGTGGATCTCCAGATTCTTTGCAGTTCGCATAACGAGGGTGGAAACATATCCAGTGACACCACCACCCACTCTACCACTGTCGTCGATGATCTGAAGAACCGTTTGATGAGCGCAACGAAGGAGTTCAAGGACGTTTTGACCCAGCGAACCGAGGTAAAAATGTGAAATTGTGTATTTTTGCTTCCCTACTGTAAACTTCATTGTCGACTTTTCATCTTTTTTTACGTTTCTGGAACAGAACCTGAAGGTCCATGAAAATAGGCGACATATGTTTTCTTCATCTACCTCCAAAAATGCTTCGAATCCTTTCATCCGACAACGTCCTTTGGCTGCAAAATCTTCTGCCAGTAGCTCGGCTGCTCGGTGAGGATGAGTTGAGTCTATTGAAACCAATGGGTGTTTCAATTTTTTGAAAGAATACGAATACATTTTTCATTTGTTTGGGAAACTTATGCTTTTTGTTTTATTTTTGGGATGGGATAAATATATATAATTATTTGTAATGGATTTGCAGAATTGATGAGAACATGGAGGATACACTGGCAAATGTGGAGGGAGCTCAAGGAGCATTGCTCAAGTATCTCAACAGCATCTCATCCAATAGGTGGCTTATAATTAAGATTTTCTTTGTCTTAATTTTCTTTCTCATGATATTCCTCTTCTTCGTGGCCTAATTAATGTGATGGAGTGAGAGATATGTAATCGAGAAAATATGATTAGTCGATTATTCTGTGTAATAATTTATGATGATGATGAAAAGGTCGTGGTGTGTTCGTTTTTTTTTTCTTTTCCTTCTTTTAGAAGGTTCGCGTGGGTCTTTGTATATGTATTGCCAACTTTCTTATTCAATATTTTTATAATACTTCAACTTACAAATAATCAATTTATGTAAAAATCTTCGAAATTCCGGTCATTAAATGAACTATCGTATCTGAATAATTTCTTTCTCTTTAATAAGAGTTTGCTCTTAGTATACAGAAATGCTATGCAGTTGGTTCATTTCTTGTCATACATTCACATTCATCACTATTTTGTGTAATTATTCCGTTATAATATTTTGCTCGGTCATAAAACAAAGTATATCTATTATTTTTAATACAACCATCGTTCTTAAATAACTATCAATCTTCATTTTTAAAAATTAAAATTCACCACGAAAAAAAAAAACATAGTGAAGACCACTTGTGCTCCCTAGTCCATGTTTTAACTTTTAAGTTTGTTCCCTTATTTTTTCCACTGAGGCAGCCTTTGAACAATCACCTGCAATAAAAACCGAAAATAGCTAAATTCATCATATCAATACGGTTTTCCAACTGTCCTTGTGGACTAGATTAAATTTTTAGATTCATGAAAATGTTATATCTTGCTTTAGGAATAATATGGAAATTAATTAGGGAATCTCACCAATGAACTCAATGAGTCGGGTTGAGTGAAACCCAAGATCAAGCTCATGATTATCTTATCAATCATGATCTCGACCTGATTATTTTTCATCGAATTCTAAAATAAATAACTCGCTTGTGTTCAAGCCTAAAAAATGAACTGAGCTCTAATTTGACTCGTTTATACCCATACATAGTGAGCATCATTTATTTTAGAACTCGAGCCTAGAAATGATTCAAGCTCTAACTCAACTCGATTTACCCATATAGCAAACAATCTTCATTTTCGAAGCTCGAACCTAGAAAATGATCAGAGCTCTTAGTCGACTTGTTTATACTCATAGGGCCCCGTTTGGTCCACAATTAAGGCCCAGTGTTCATTATTAGTAAGAAGCCCTTGATAAGTTATGCAGTGCCTTTAATTCGGTTTTATTTGTATCGGCTTTGTGTAAAAGCGGGCTCAGCATTACCGGGCTGGAATTTAACAACCAAACACTATATAAGATATTATTATATATGTATGCTATCTGCGCTTATTTCAGAAAGCAAACGCGGCCGTAGTTAACTTCCTTTTATTTTTGAACTCGAGTCTAGAATATGATTAAGCTCTAACTCGGCTGATTTACACCCATATATAGTTAACTACCTTTCCGGAGTTATCTTTATTTCCCACAATTGTTTGGCAAGCCAACCTCCATGACTCGGGTTTCTGAAAAAACGAGACAAATATATGCAAATAAATAACCATTCGATATCGTTAATATAATTGGATCATTACAAAAGATGTTCCAAGAAAACATTCATTTGTTCCGGGGATCAAACAATCACCTTTTTTAGATATCTAAGTTCCGTATTTGTCCTTTCGTTCAATAGATCCTTTCCGTCTATGATCTGCAAATAGTCAAAGATAAACTCAAAAGTTAAAATTTTATGTTCTAAAATCAAAGTTAGTAAACTAGAATAATTGAGAATAGCAAATACAATAATCTGATCAGAAAACTAATATTAACTTGATCTAAACGTACCGTGCGTATGTTGAGAATTTATAGGCAAAAGGACTGAATAAATTTACCTCAACGATGCAAGTCCCACAAGTTCCACCACCCCCGCAGTTCATCACTTTGCCCTATTAAAGGGACTAAAAATTATAATATTATACTCCCAAAAAAAGAATAAATAAATAAAAAAAATATAGGGACTTACATATGCAGCGTAAAGTTCAATCTTGTTATCCAACATTACATTCCTCAGCAGTTTTTCCCCACTCACTGCTGTGGCTCTATTCACTGCATCGCCCGACTTAGGCTGTCGTAAAGTAATTTATTATAATTGCCGTAAAGTGTAAATTATAATAACAATAAAAAAGAATAAATGAAACTGATCATCGAGGTCGACATACTCCGACGAACTCAAGCTCTATCTCGGGTTTCGATGGCGGCGTGGTGGCGGTGGCCTCCGGTGAAGCGCCGGGAAGAGATGCGAAAATGGGTCGTCTCCGGGAATATCTCCGGCGAACGGAGAACTCCGGCGGTGGTCGGAGTGAGAGGTTAGTCGCAGACGCATGATTGGTCGTGTGAGTTGACTGTTAGAGTAGAGAGTGACGATCGAAAAACGTGGCGGAGAGGTGTTTGTGGTGTTCGTATAATTTCTTCGGCCATTAATAACTTTACGTGGCATATCTTCTTTTTTTTTCTTTCATATTAGTGGAATAAATTTGTGGTTCTGATATAATGGAATTTGTATAGTTTTTTTTGGGGCATTTTCACTTTTATGCTCCACCGTGTGAAATCAATTGCGTGATCGTACTATTTAGTTGAAGAAATTATACTAGACGTTGTTTTACATATATTTTATTAATATGTTTGTGTTGTCAATTGGGGGTGAAATCGTCAATCGTAATATGATAATATTTTTTTTGGCCAAGTAATATGACAATATTGACCAATAATATTTGTGCAAAATTCGAGACCATAAAATTGTACTCTATCAACCATTCATGTTCCTGCCCATATTATAAGGTTACAGAATGCATTATTGTAAAATAAGGTTTTGTAGACTTGTTATACATTGATGGATGCGTAGTAAATGTTACATGAATGAAACCACATATATTTTGTAGCGTGAGAAACAAAATACATTACCAACCAGCACAAGAAATGCATAATCCCCACTGTTAATTAGCAGAAAAATGGTACCTCAGATCGATTAGGATTCGCCAGAAAATAGATACCGAAATAGCGGCGCGACGACTCCAACGCTTAAACTGTTACCGAGCAGAGTGTAAATTCGCCACCTACCGTGAACATATATACACACATACCGTTGACGGAGGCTAACGTGTTCGGAAATTTGAAGTCCACGGGAAAAGAGTGTAAATTCGCCACCTAATTGTTGAATTAAGGTATATGCGTATTATACTTTTAGATGATGAAAAATTTTCAAGGAAAAACCAATATGTAGTTGTAGACGCATACCTCTCTCGGTGTGAAGTATCTTAAGCGAAGCTCAGCCAAGGAAGACGCCTTATCTTTCATACTCTCCTGCATTGCACGCGTAATAAATATTAGAACGAACATATGAGAGTGGTGTCTGTTTCATGTGCATATAATCGCCAAAATGAATTTTCATACACACGTAAAAATAAATAACAACATACAAGTGAAAGGGCACGATGTATATCAAATTATCAATGCATGTGTGTATAGGATCCTATAATACCTCCATAGGCTCTTCTAAGTTCTGACATTAACCAAACATATCAAATGTTTCGACTAAGAGGGTAGCGCTAGAGGCACATGGATCCATGCTGCAATGATTCGTTGGAGCCAAAAATTTATGGAATCGGGAATGATTCACTAATCTATACTTCTTTTATTAATGCACAAAAGGGGATAAAAACTGCTCAATTTAGTTTATATTTTTTCCAATTGTACCCCTCAATTTTAAACTAATTGCCATTTTACATTTTTTATTCATCTACAATCATTTTTTTCTTTTTATATAATTATTTTAATATTTTACATACAATTAACTAAAATTATATACGTTAATATATTTAAGCACACACATTGGATGCGCAAAAAATTCTAGTGCGATAAAACGTTCTTTTGGATCGGAAATGGACTAACCGAAATAGTTGCCAAAAGTGAACCAGTGCCTTTAACATATCGAAAGTAACTCTTGGTGAAGCAACAGCAGCGTCTTGATTCAGGATAAACAATATCTGTTGGATATTAAGGGAAGTGTTACAGTGTCACAATTACGATGTACACAGATAGAAAAACTATTAAAAAAAGAAAATAAGAAAAAGGATACCCATGGCACTGCCCAGTCGTTCTACCAAGCTATGCGGAACTATATATTGATCCAGAAAAGAATCGCTAATTGTCCCACTTTCTTCTTCCATCTGCTTCGCGGGTTGAGCTGTTAATTCGTTCGAAAAATTTTCCGTTTCCAGAAAACATTTAACAGGAAGACAATATTTGACTAAGTTATTCCAATATTCCTCTGACTCAGCTTCTTCACAGGTGACAGTGATTCCGTCGCGATTAAGTATATGTTCTGGTGTGTGTCGAAGTTGATTATTGTATTTTTCTATCCGAAACGCCAGAGGTTTTCTCTTTGCCTGCAAGTTTCATGGAGAATATAATGGAGATAAAGTCATTTTTTAAAGAATTGTGAATTTTCAAATAAAAGTAATTAAGTAAATAAAATACTAGAGGCAAAGAGTGACCAGGCAAAAATAGCGAGGACGAGAGTATGGCACGCCAAACTGCAACGGGCTCAAAATGAATTCCTGTGTCTCATAGCCGTTCTCTCTCAATGTAGCCTTCATCATTTCATGTGTATCAGATATCTGCCAATATTTTCACAAGAAGAATAGATCACAAAAGACCGAAATTGTAAAAAAAAGCACCTAGCAACGTATTATAACTCCTCTCCCGTTATTTCAGCCTTTTGAGGCAAGTTTAAAAATAATTAATTACGCTTCTATTAAGTGGGGCTTTCGTTCCAACCCGACTTGACCCGACCCGGCCCGGCCCATGGGTCGGCCGGTCCGACCCGCATCCAAGGGTGGCCGCGCCGTTGCCGGCGTGGCCCGTGCCGCTCCGTCGATCACCATCCCAAACCTCGTCGTCCCGAACGGTCTCCCGATCTTCGGAAATCGTCTAAGTGTTGGAACGCCCCAACTCCGTGCCTTAGCCGCGCACGCCTTCGCTTGTTAAACCTGTTGAAGACCCATGTTAAGTATCGTGGAACTTGCGTTCATGACACTTCTATAGCAAACTTTGCCTCTTACCTAGGGCTTAGTTTGAGTAATTGGAGTGCTAAAGAATTTCGTAAATCATGGAGCGGTAAAGGATGGATTACTCACATTGACACCCCAATCAGTGAAGATACTTTAGCTGATAAGAATTCAAAGCGTAATAATTTCAGTTCAAGATGGTAGTCTGACCTGAAGATGCTCGGTTCACTAAATCATACGAGGATTACATGGGCGATCAATTAGCTGATTTCATTGAATTTAATTCATTGAAGTTATCCTCTCTGATTAACTCTATATATTAGCATTATCGAAAGGTATATAAGAAAAAAACCAATGTTAGTTTGTAATAAAAAAATTGGAGTCGATATTTGCCGCCCCTAAATTCGTAGGCGTCGCCCAAAAGACGCAATGAAAATGAGACACTATATCATCAGGGCAAGGCCTGATGAAAAGTAGGAAGCTAATAATAATGGAGAAAAGTCAATGCCTGGTCCAAGCAGAATTATTCAACACTAAACTCGACCTTCTTCACCATTGCCCGATAATAATTATTAACTATACTCCATTTTTCAATAGTTTATGTGTAATTTGTATTAGCTTTTGTTCGATGTTTAAGTCTAAGCGTCTTAATAAGACACGTCTTTGTTAACGTTGTCAAAGGTATTTAGGTTTGTTTACTGTTTAGTACTCTTTACGTCGTCGGTTTCAGCACTCTCAAACGTCCAGTTGTGTGTTATAATTAAAAAGTCTACAAACTACATATAAATATTTAGCGACATGTGAAATAAGTTTCATATCATCGACTGCGATGCGATTAAAGAAAAACATATAAACCAAACTCCAAAAGTCAACAGCTAGCGCGTTGGTTTAGTCGTGCCTTCTCAAAGACTCAGAAAGAGAAGACTTACATACACTGAACTTATCTCAGCATTGGGGGGGGGGGGGGGGGGGGGAAGACAGACACCTCTTCATTACAACAACAAAACCTCACTATGACGATGAACATATGAAGATATTGTCGACGACGAAGACAGTGATCATCATGATTTTGTATTTTCTTGCAGTCTCAAGCACTACAGTTTCAGCTTTATCAGGTAATAAAAAACAGTATATGTATAGCTAATTAACTCTATAATCTGTTATTGCATACAATCACATATACATACACAGCGAGCTAATTAACCAAAATTGTGAAGGGCGGTGGCTCGACAGAAAGCTAATGGTAATGGAGGGAAGAAGTCGATGGTTTGTTCCAGGCAGAATTGGTAGACGGTCACCGACTGCGATGCGATTAAAGAAAAATATATAAACCAAACTCCAAAAGTCAACAGCTAGCGCGTTGGTTTAGTCGTGCCTTTTCAAAGACTCAGAAAAAAAGAAGACAATTATCAGGTAATAAAAAACAGTATATGTATAGCTAATTAACTATATAATCTGTTATTGCATACAATCACATATACATACACAGCGAGCTAATTAACCAAAATTGTGAAGGGCGGCGGCTCGACAGAAAGCTAATGGTAATGGAGGGAAGAAGTCGATGGTTTGTTCCAAGCAGAATTGGTAGACGGTCACCGCCGCCGCCGCAGAGCAATTATTTTGTTCACTACTCAACGCCGCCGACGACACCACCAGCACCACCGCCATTAGCCTAGCCCACTTCGATCGGCGTTTTATTAAAAGTTGAATTGAATATGAATTTCTGTACGGTGTTGTTCCTTTTTTTTTAAATAAACGTTGAATAAAATATATATGCTGTCTGGCCAACTTGTAATAGTCGTAATATTGACCAAATCCAGTAGCAATGAATGGGTTGTCGCTTACCTGGAGCTAAAAGGTATTCGCTTACATGGTCCGAAAAGGGTTCGTACTATTTTACGACAGAAATTAGTTCAGAATCCCAACATAACAAACGTAGAAGAAGTAGGAGGAGGAGGAGGACAAAAGACAGAAATAAACACATTACCCACTCCATGAGACCGTCCACTTCTTCCAAAGCCTATGCAGTCCCATGCTAAACACATTCGCTCGAGCCAAAATTATAAAAATGGTCACTAAGTATACTATTTTTTGATTTTGGGTCACTATGTTTACCAGTTACAAAACTAGGTCACTAAATATGTATATAGTAACAAAATTGGGTCAAACTAGGTCACTAAGTATGTATATAGTATCAAAATCGGGTAAACTATGTCACTAAATATATATATAGTTATAAGTTTAGGTCACTAAGTATGTATATATAAGAAAAAAGAGATCAATGACCCAATTTTGTTACAATATACATACTTAGTGATCTAGTTTTGTAACTGGCAAACATAGTGACCCAAATTCGAAAATTGCCATACTTAGTGACTCTTTTCTATAATTTTCCCTTATATGTTCTTTGAATAATCACCTTTTTCCACCTTAAAAATGTGAGTTAATACCTGCAATATATAGTAGATATATACACATGGACCTGCACACACGGTTAGAAATCATGAATTTGAAGAATTTAGATTAAACAGTTTTGGTGATTGGACTAAAAACTCAACTAAGTATACCGGTTAGACATAGGTGAAACCGGATACCAGAAAGCAGTTCAATAGGTGCAATTAGAAACCGGATGAAGACTGCAATAGTGAAGACCGAAAAGCAGATACTGGTTATGCCACGTGGTCAACAACAAAACCTCACTATGACGATGAACATATGAAGATATTGTCGACGACGAAGACAGTGATCATCATGATTTTGTATTTTCTTGCAGTCTCAAGCACTACAGTTTCAGCTTTATCAGGTAATAAAAAACAGTATATGTATAGCTAATTAACTCTATAATCTGTTATTGCATACAATCACATATACATACACAGCGAGCTAATTAACCAAAATTGTGAAGGGCGGTGGCTCGACAGAAAGCTAATGGTAATGGAGGGAAGAAGTCGATGGTTTGTTCCAGGCAGAATTGGTAGACGGTCACCGACTGCGATGCGATTAAAGAAAAATATATAAACCAAACTCCAAAAGTCAACAGCTAGCGCGTTGGTTTAGTCGTGCCTTTTCAAAGACTCAGAAAAAAAGAAGACAATTATCAGGTAATAAAAAACAGTATATGTATAGCTAATTAACTATATAATCTGTTATTGCATACAATCACATATACATACACAGCGAGCTAATTAACCAAAATTGTGAAGGGCGGCGGCTCGACAGAAAGCTAATGGTAATGGAGGGAAGAAGTCGATGGTTTGTTCCAAGCAGAATTGGTAGACGGTCACCGCCGCCGCCGCAGAGCAATTATTTTGTTCACTACTCAACGCCGCCGACGACACCACCAGCACCACCGCCATTAGCCTAGCCCACTTCGATCGGCGTTTTATTAAAAGTTGAATTGAATATGAATTTCTGTACGGTGTTGTTCCTTTTTTTTTAAATAAACGTTGAATAAAATATATATGCTGTCTGGCCAACTTGTAATAGTCGTAATATTGACCAAATCCAGTAGCAATGAATGGGTTGTCGCTTACCTGGAGCTAAAAGGTATTCGCTTACATGGTCCGAAAAGGGTTCGTACTATTTTACGACAGAAATTAGTTCAGAATCCCAACATAACAAACGTAGAAGAAGTAGGAGGAGGAGGAGGACAAAAGACAGAAATAAACACATTACCCACTCCATGAGACCGTCCACTTCTTCCAAAGCCTATGCAGTCCCATGCTAAACACATTCGCTCGAGCCAAAATTATAAAAATGGTCACTAAGTATACTATTTTTTGATTTTGGGTCACTATGTTTACCAGTTACAAAACTAGGTCACTAAGTATGTATATAGTAACAAAATTGGGTCAAACTAGGTCACTAAGTATGTATATAGTATCAAAATCGGGTAAACTATGTCACTAAATATATATATAGTTATAAGTTTAGGTCACTAAGTATGTATATATAAGAAAAAAGAGATCAATGACCCAATTTTGTTACAATATACATACTTAGTGATCTAGTTTTGTAACTGGCAAACATAGTGACCCAAATTCGAAAATTGCCATACTTAGTGACTCTTTTCTATAATTTTCCCTTATATGTTCTTTGAATAATCACCTTTTTCCACCTTAAAAATGTGAGTTAATACCTGCAATATATAGTAGATATATACACATGGACCTGCACACACGGTTAGAAATCATGAATTTGAAGAATTTAGATTAAACAGTTTTGGTGATTGGACTAAAAACTCAACTGAGTATACCGGTTAGACATAGGTGAAACCGGATACCAGAAAGCAGTTCAATAGGTGCAATTAGAAACCGGATGAAGACTGCAATAGTGAAGACCGAAAAGCAGATACTGGTTATGCCACGTGGTCAACGATTCAAAAGTATTCAGGGCGCGGCAAGTTGAAGACTTCTGACATCCATTTAATGGAAGGCTGGAATATAGAGCCAAGTTGAAGTAAAGCCAAGCTCAAAGAGGAATAAAGCAAATGGCACAACCTGAACTGCAACGAAGACCGGACAATACCCATTTCGGGAAGAGCATTTAATGCAGTGTCCGGTACAAGGAGCTATCTCACAACGGCTCCCTACATCAAGCCCATAAAAAAGAGAGAGGCATGATGAAGAACTTCACTTCACCAATTTCAAGCGAAGAAAAAGCAAGTGTAAAAGTTCTAAGCTCTCAAGCGTTTAAGCAAATCATTTAGGTGTTGCCCTCACTGTACGTAGACCGGTCTCGGTTAGTAAGTGAGTTGTTCTCAATGGACTGTAAAAAGCTCTTGAAAGTAGACGGACTGTAAAATCTGTCTAAGTGGTGTCTAGGAGTTTAGTTAGCTGAGATTACCATGTGAGTTGTACTGCGTTAATCTAGCTAAGAAGGTTAAGCAACAGGGGTTGTAAAACCTAGCCTTCTAGTGAAACCTTCCTTGCGGGGAAGAAGGAGAGACGTAGGAGATTTCTTTTACTCCGAACTTCCAGAAACAAACTGGTGTTTCTTTACATTTTCACACACACAAATCACATCCTCCATCCGGTCCTAGTTCAAACTGACTGGTCTGCTTCCGCACAAGTCACATACAGAGAAATATCAAGCACCGGCATCTATCTTAACCGGTTGAGTCCGAAGAAGAGACTTATTCACCCCTTCTAAACACATAATGGATCCTAACACACACCTTATCATAAACAGGAGCAATACTATCGAAAAGTTCCTTACGTTCAGATTCTTTCTCGGCAACCTGATAGTCAGTCACGGCCGATGAGTTGGACGATATTATTCGGTGACGAAGAGAAGCCATTTTTTATTTTGTTTTAATACTATTCGTTACTATAACTTATCTGTATGTCACCCTTTGATATGATTTCATCTATATATATTATAGAGTCGTGAACAGCTTCGAATAAATATAGAATATTAGTATTTTCCATCTTCTCTTGAAAAATTGTTTCTGACTGCATCAAATGATGATGCATGCAATTTTACACGTTTATATAACATCGAACTATTATGGTAATATTATTTATTAGACTCATTAATCATCGGTCATAATCAAATTATATAAACCCATGTAAGATTCTGGTTAAATTATAGATATAACTCTTTCAAAAGTTGAATAATCTTTTATTATGAATTTAGCAGTCTATTATAATTGAGTTGTATTGTGAAAGATTATTTTGATTCTGTCGATATTAGAATGGTCGTTAAACAAAATTTTGGTAGTCATACTCCATATAAATAGTATATGAAATTCAACGAGGTGAATGAGGACCAAGTCGGCGCGAATTAGTATTATTTCCACACAGCACTGTGCACACAGGAAGATGATATTTTAATAATTAAACAAAATATCGTAAGTTGTTGGGAACTTGGGATGGGACGAGTTCTAGAGGGCGACGGCGATGGTTAACTGTATTTATATGTTTCAATAGAGCAGATTTATTTTCCAGATATAAAAACACAAACTAAAAATATGACACTTTCGAATATATAGGAATAGATCAAGATAGTTACTATTAGAAAGTAGTAATTAATGATCAGGAAGAAAAAACATCATCAGTAACACAAGAAGAAATTATTGCACGAACAACGACGACAAGTACGAACCAATTACAGCAAATAACTTCCATCATCAGTCTTAAATCTTAACGCTTGGTTGCAACTAAAATCCCCATAAATCCTAAAAAGATCTCATGATGTTTTGCTTCAGAAAATCCAGCTTCTAATGCTAGCTTCTCCAACTCATGTCCTGGCGGATCGTAGTATTCAAAAAATTTAATTAAAAACCAACACCCCATAATAAATATAATAAAATGTATGATCTACTAATAATCGACACTGCGTATATCTTATTAAATAAAACCTGTGAGATACTCTTGTATGGATCTCTTTAAATATGCGTACTCGCTAGTCATCCCATACCAGCTTGCTATTGGAACCACCGCATAGTCAAGCATCAAACCCTAGAAAGACATTAGATACATCAAATTATTTATTATTATTACACATAGGAAATTATATGCATATCCTCAAATTTCGTTAGATGTGTTGTTATTAATACCTGAAAGAAGTTGGTGAGTGTGTTGGTGCTTTAATTGAAGTCAAGGATGGCGACTTTCGAACCAGGCTTTAGGACACGGTTCATCTCCTTCAAACCTTTTTCTCTGTCCAAAATATTCCTCAATCCATAGCCAATAGTTGCAGCGTCGAACGACGCATCTTCGAATGGAAGCTCTGTTGCATCTCCTTCAATCCACCTATATATATAATATTCCACCTATATATATAATATTTCATTAGTCGTAATCAATGTTTTAAAAAGCGTATTGCGCAGTGTGTCGCGTTTTAATACTGGTAGCGCGTAGCGTAAATAGCGTAGCGCATTGCGTGAGTATTTCGAGCAAAACATTTATAATGCAAATATATGTATATATACGTGAGTAGCCTAGAACCATGAAGTAACAGACCAATTTTAAGTAGCTCCAATATGAAAGTAAGCAAAGCAAGTTTAAGAAACATTCAGATATTAATCGTTATAAATATTTCGAGGTCAGAGGTGATGAAGACGCCAGAGAAGAGCAAGAGTCCCCATATTGCTACTTCTGTGAGCAAATTTGAGGTTTGATTTTGGTTCTCGATCCTAAAGATTGGTCTTTTTTTGTTCTTGGTCAAGTTCTTCGGATTCAAGCAAGGTATTTACAGATTTACCCCATAAATTCAATTTAATTATCTTATACTCCTTAATTTGAATAATATAATGATTTTCCCAAATAGCGTGGGTATTATACGAAATAGCGTAAAAAGCGTAAAATATAGCGTATATAGCGTAAAAAGCGTAAAATATAGCGCATATAACGCACGCTTTTTGGGAAAAACGCGAAATTTATTACGCTACAACGCGTTTTATGAAAATTTTGCGCTATTTACGAGACGAAGCGCGCTACAATTGCGCTTTTTAAAACACTGGTCGTAAAATTCCATTTTAAATAACATATATATATATATATATATATATATATAGTAAACGGCATAATTGGTGCTTGAACTATACCACAGTTTTACTATTGGTGCTCGAACTTTTAAATGTGCCGTTTTGGTTCTTAAACTTCGCAAAACCTGTAATTTTTGGTTCCTTGACCTAAAGAACAGGTAAAAGAACCAAAAGGGAACAATTTTGCAAAGTTTAGGAACCAAAATGGCAATTTAAAAGTTTTAAATACAAACAATTAAATTTTTTATATATACATGATATTGTGTAAAATCAATATAACATTCATATTCGATTACTACGAGATTTCTTTTAATTTTTTTATAGACAAATTATCTTAACTATTACACCGTAATCATATATGCCTCTTGAAAAACAATGAAGTTAAAAAATGTCAAAAAAAATGTAATTGTTGTCGGTGTGATTGTGTTGGTATGCCTCGTCAAAAATAAAATCGAAAGAATTATTGGTGATCGACTTAATATATTCGATTACTACGAGAATTTTTAATTTTTTAATTTTAAAAAGTATCTCAACACAATTACACCGCCTCTTGAAAAAACAAAGAAGTTAATAAGTGTGCAAAAAAATTTAGTTGTTGTTGGTGTGATTGTGTTGGTATGCATCGTCAAAAAAAATTGAAAGAAATTATTGTGGTGATCGAAACTTAATATTCGATTACTGTGAAATTTTAATTTTTTTTATTTAAAAAGGTATCTCAACACAATTACACCATATTATGCCTCTTGAAAAAAATAATTTAAAAATATGTAAAAAAATTAATTGTTGTTGGTATAATTGTGTTGGTATGCCTCGTGGAAGAAAAATCGAAAACAATTATTATGGTGATCGAAATTGAATTTTATATTTAATTTTTACTATAGCATGTATGTAAATCAAATTCGTGCCGTTTTGGTTCCTGAACTATGCAAAATTGTTCCATTTTGGTTCTTTTACCTGTTCTTTACGTCAAAGAACCAAAAATAACAGGTTTTGCAAAGTTTAAGAACCAAAACGGCACATTTAAAAGTTTGAGCACGAACAGCGAAATTGTGCTATAGTTCAAGCACCATTTTTGCAGTTTACTCATATATATATATATATGTATGTATATATATATGTATGTATTTTGTATCTTGTAGCATGGATCAGAAGCATTCTCACGCTGGCGAGATGCAGCAACTTGTAGCAGTTCCCTTGAGAAATCTAGGCCAATTACCTGCGTGGATAATTAAAGATACCATGATAAAAAAAAAAAAAAAAAATTAGAATTAAAATATCTATATAAGGGGATTAATGGAAATCAAATTTATTAATACAAAACCTTGCCACGGACTCCAACTTTGTGAGAAAACCTAAAAGTCAGGTCTCCACTTCCACAGCACACGTCCAATACTTTGTCTCCTTCTTTCGCACTATTTTGTGACAGTATAGAGAGAAAATCAGTGTCCAAAATCATACTATATGTATATATGCATGCATGTATATGTATGTATTATGTTTGATAGAACGACTAAAGGAAAGGAAGAACACATACCCACTCCATGAAATAGTCCACTTCTTCCACAACCTATGCAGTCCCATGCTAAAGACATCGTTCAGCTGCAAAAGGGTACAATATGTTGAATTAATTAATTGTTTTCAACCTAATATCTAAATTATTGCACTATATAACATATATATATCATATTTTTGGACACACCTTATCATAGACAGGGGCAATACGATTGAAGAGATCTTGGCGCTCAGATGCGTTCTCAGCAAAGTGATTATTATTGTTGGATAAGCTCAAATTTGTCAACTATACAAAGGAACGTTCGTTTCCATCGGTGCTGAGGTGGGCCACCATTCTCTTTCTTTCTTCAATCGTTCCGATCAGGACACGTGGGTTGGTTCGTTTCATAGAGCTTTTTTTCAAGCAGCCTACTCTGCCGCATGAAGATCTTCACAAATTCAATAAAGCACATCTAAGTAAATCTCTTGGGAAGAAAATAGAAAAAGGAGACAATGAAGTAGGCGCATCCAAAGAAGACCAAAAAATGAAGAAAACAGATACGCGTGATTAAAGGAAGAAAAGGAAAAAAAAACAATTGAACATTGAGCAGCCTTTGTGGAAGAAAAATAAGAAAAGGAAGCTTTAAGGTCTTGCTGTAGTTTGTTGCTTTGTGTGGTTAGTTGATTGCTTAGTACTATAAATATGTAACCATGTGTAAGGTGTATTAAACGAGAAAGAGAGGGTGAGAAGAAAAAGAAAAGCAGTGTCGAGTGAATCGCTGAGTAAAAGAAAAATAGAGAAAAAAAAAGGCACAAATTGCCAAGTGAAAAAATTCGTCTTCCAACAACTGTTTTTTTCTTCCTTTGTTAAAATCGCTTCTCCCCTCCCATAGCAAACTCTCGTTCACTCACAGAAAAAATAAAACAACAAAATGGTATCAGAGCCGAAGGTGTCAATGGAACCGCCAGAGCCGATAGTGCCAATGGAGTCGAGGTGGATAGCAGATGTCCACGTGTTAGTCCCGCAACTCACTGAGAATAACTACGCAAGGTGGAGCGTAGAAATGAAGGTTTTGCTTGAAGAGCAAGACTTATGGAAAATCGTCGAAGATGGAGATACCCGACCCGATACGACAGGGTATACAAGAACGCAACAGAAGACTTGGCGAGCTCCCTTCACACAAAATAATATCGCGATCCTCATCATCTACTATGCCATAGAAGGTACCGGTTGTAGCAGAGAGATAGGCGATATGAGAAAGCCAAGGAAGCCTGGGATCTGTTGGAGAAAGCGTATAAAGGCGCTGATAGCATCAACAAAGTTCAGCCACAAAAACAGGGCGAACTTGAGACGACGAAAGAGGACGAGAAGAACGTTGAGTGCGAACCCGTACGAGAAGAGGTAGCTCGTGCCATGGAGAGCGAGCGTGATAAAGATCACGCTGAGCCGGTGGTGGAAAAGAAAAAAGTCGAACCACCACTAAAACCCGAGACGGGAAAAGAAGAAGGCGTATCATCAAAGATGAAAACCGACAGCGATGAAGAGGAGGAAATATATCCAAAGGCCGAGGAGCCCGTGGAAGAAGAAAAGAAAAAAGGAGTTCTAAACGAAGGAGAGCTCGTGAAAGAGGAGGCGGTCGAAGAAACGCCGCCACGACAACCTCCTGAGAAAGTCGAGGAGATCGACGCGAAGACATCGGAAAATGTCGATGAGATGGAGAACAAGGTCGACAATGCCATGCACACGTCGTCGTACGAAGCTAAAGATAAATTCCATGAGGCGAATGAGAAAGCCACAAAGAAATACGACACGGTAGCCGAGAACGCTGTTGATGCCGGAGAAGAGATGAGAAAGAAGCCAACTCCCCAGCAGGCTGAAGAAGCTGTACGAGGAGAGACGCATGAGCGCGATGAGATGGACGCGCATGAAGTCACGACGGAGGCCATGCGACCTGTTGTCGATGAAGTCACGACACAGAAGACTGGAGAACCTACGGAGGCCAGTCTTAACAAGAAACAACGCATTGACGAAGAAAAACTATGCGAGAAAGACAAAGAAGTGAAGGAGTGGATCAAGGCGAGAGACAGCCTTGAAGCCTATATGAACGACCTGAAAAATCGAAGCAACAACAAGTACAAGCTCGCCGAAAAATTAGAGCCGGACGAGAAGGACGTGTTCGAGACGTCGACCAAGGAGGTCCCTAAGCGGATTGGCGATAACCAAAATATGAATGAAAAAGAGATCGACCAAATTCGCAGAGAAGTTCCGAAGGAGGGCACGTATAAGATCGATGAACACGCGAACAAAGAGGCGACTGACGTAATCGTGAAGAAGACTTTCGAGAAGCTGACGAAGCCCAAGCCATCGGAGGCGAAACATCCGATCGCCATATCGATGAACCTTGAGTACGACAAAACCCGCAGAAAAATCGAGGAGGAGGAGCTTGTTAAGAAGCATGATGAAGCCGACACTGCCATTTTTAAAGACGAGGTGACGAGCTTGAAGGACTACGTCACAGGGGTCAAAGAAAAATACGATGATATTTATTACGTTGCTGAAGAACCGAATCAAAGGGCAAAGACGATCCAAGAAGAAAAATTAGAGGTAAACTTTTTGTGCTGTTTGGTGACAGGCGAGTACGACGAAATGGCAAAAATGGCGAAAATCACGAAGGAAATTATTGACAGCAAGTGGCGAGCCGCGACGTACGACAGGCGAAAGCGGGTCAAATTCAAAGAGCGATGAAAGACCCAAACTTTGAGCTTAAGGGGGGAATTTGTTGGATAAGCTCAAATTTGTCAACTATACAAAACAAAATAAGCCGCATGAAGATCTTCACAAATTCAATAAAGCACATCTAAGTAAATCTCTTGGGAAGAAAATAGAAAAAGGAGACAATGAAGTAGGCGCATCCAAAGAAGACCAAAAAATGAAGAAAACAGATACGCGTGATTAAAGGAAGAAAAGGAAAAAAAAACAATTGAACATTGAGCAGCCTTTGTGGAAGAAAAATAAGAAAAGGAAGCTTTAAGGTCTTGCTGTAGTTTGTTGCTTTGTGTGGTTAGTTGATTGCTTAGTACTATAAATATGTAACCATGTGTAAGGTGTATTAAACGAGAAAGAGAGGGTGAGAAGAAAAAGAAAAGCAGTGTCGAGTGAATCGCTGAGTAAAAGAAAAATAGAGAAAAAAAAAAGGCACAAATTGCCAAGTGAAAAAATTCGTCTTCCAACAACTGTTTTTTTCTTCCTTTGTTAAAATCGCTTCTCCCCTCCCATAGCAAACTCTCGTTCACTCACAGAAAAAATAAAACAACAATTATCAGTCACGGCAGATGATTCAGACGATCTTCGTTGACGAAGAGAAGCCATTTTATTTTTTATTTTAAATTTTATATTCTTTATTAACTTCTGTATGTCGCCTTCGATGACTTACCAACGTAAAGCGAACGGATAGGTATGCTTCTATATATAGCATAAAATTGGATCATTGGTTGTATTTTTTCACTGCATATCACAAGTTGACCTGATTTTGGTCATTTTCTTGAGGATAGTGTACGCCAACTTGAATTTGAATAATAAATATTTCCCTTTATTGACTTAAATATTAATATTTTGTCGCTCGAGGGGATTCATCTCTTTTCTTTCTAATTTCTTGCATCAGATGATAACGAGTGCAATTTTATACAACATAACGTCTATTAATATAATCTTTATTACGCACTGACGAGGGGTAATTTAAGTTATCGTATATACGATTTGCAAATATTTGGGAATTCGAAAACGAATCTTGAGATCCGTCCGCACACTACGGGAAATTCGACGTCGTTGTGTTGTGTCGCTATGCAAAATGACCGAAAAAGATGCTGTTTGATTCATTAATACTGGTCAACGTCACACAAAAATTATACGTGTGAATTAATTGCATTATAGGTGATATTACTATTTTAAATTTGAATGATCAATTATTAAAAGTTGAATCTATAGAAAAATACCCAATTGTATAAAAAATTTGCAAGTCAGTAGAGTACTCATGTCAGAAAATGTTTTAGATAAGTACCCGTTCGACTGTGCGTACCATTTTCCCAGTCTTGACGTACTTTTTATATGTGTATTGCGTACCCGTTACGCATCTATATGGGAATCATATATGGTACCTATATATGTTCCATACGGTACCTGCGGCAAGCTATATGGTGGTACCATTTTCTAACTGTATTACTGTAACGACCCTCACTTTTAAAATAAAAATAACGGCGGATTTTCGACAACGAAAACCGCGGAAGACCCAATTAATAAAAAGCTTTCTGCAAAATACAATATATTACGGCAGAATAAAAGTATTTTACACGCGCACACGGTTCACACACGTTATATTTAACAGTCACACTCAAATAGAATTTATTAATACACAAAAGACACTGAAACCTCTCCACAGGTCACATCCATGTACCGCCTTGCCCTCAAAAGACCATGGAGCACCGCCACCAGCCTCATTAGTTTTGACATGTTTCCACATTGAGCTCGTCATTACCTACAACACGTAAACTGAGCTCCTTGCCCAGTAGATGAAATAATGCATGATGCAATAGTGCACTCAATCCCCAAACCCGATATCTTACATAATATGTAAGCTCTTTCTTTTCTCACGCTAATTTCTTATTTCTCAAATTAGGGCCCTAGGTTAGACTCGACACCTCGCATGCCTCACAATAACGGTAGCCTACTCTGGAAGTTCACGCCAGGTCGCTCCTTCCGTATAATATATATAAGACGGTCAAACCTCGGGAAATTCACGCCCGGGTAGACAAAAACGTTTGCATCTGTCTAGTTGACAGAACGCTCACACCTGTCTGCCTTCAGGTGCCATATTGAGTACTAACCCCGACTCTCCAACGAGTCACCAATCACAAAATCATTATCTACCCCACTTCTGGAAGCATTACCGTCTCCAATACGGTACATACGCTTTCATCACCGACCCATACGGTCTAAGCTTCTCTCGTTCTAGTATGAAATGCACGTGACAGATAATTGCATGATATACACAATTTATTTAAATCGAATAAATATATTCACATATTCACGTAAAACATGCAAGCGTGAAAAAGATAAAGACACACAACACATAAAAAATACATAATAGTTTACGTGTCGTAGGTGAATATTTCACCTACCTGTCGTCCTTAGTTTTGCAAGCGGTAATTCCTTAATATTCTGAACCTCTGGACCTTTTGGACGTAAAATATTCTCATATTAGTATATCTATTAGATCAAATTAACATGAATATTTTCGAACCCTAATTGTCAAAAACCCTAAAATTCTACACCCAATGTTACGATATCCTAATATCTCAAATTAATCCCAACTCTAATATTTAAAAAAAATCCACCAACACATTGAAACATTATATAAGTTAAATCATATAAGCTGACATAACTATCCCCAAGATAATATATATATAACCACAAACACAACACCATTATAATAATCACGAAATACATCCTATCTTAGTGAACCAAATCCAGATCATAACCAAAACAATCATTCTATGCTTCTCATCTGTACACGCTTCATAACAATTCTATTACCGAAAATCCTTTGTATAAATATTAAGACATACGTAACATAATTAATTCGATAATATGAAATTTAACTCTAGTTTCCTAAAAATTTCTAAACTACCAAAGATATTGTTTTCAACAAACAATTCAGAACTATACTAAATATCACGTATTCTTGTAACGAGGTTTTCCACGTGAGCACATAACCATTTCAAAGATCCGAGAAAACCCTAATAAAACCTTAAATGATTCACCTTAAACACATGTTAAAATTTACATAGCGAAATAATTAACACAAGTCATGTAAAAACAAATAAGGGATAAACATATTTTTGTATTGTAAACGAAATATCTACCTTACCTCACGTATTAACTTTGGGCTTGTTAAGGTTAAGCTTGTCGAAGTTTCTCCGTTTTTCTTCTCGTTAAATATCCTCAGCCTTTTTACTAAATATTCTCATCTTTTGCTCAATCGTGTATGTATTTTCCTCCAATAATAGTTGGATATATATAGCATTAGAAGGAGAGGGTTACGAGTAGGTGATTGGTCGATGTGTTTTACCTTGGGGCTAAGTAAGTAATTCTTTCCTCTCATATTATATTAGTGTACTAACTGTTCCACATGTAATGTCTCTCGATCAAATGACTCACCAATTAGTCATACTTATCAATTGGTCATGCCTAATATCAACATCAATGCCCCTTTTTTTTAATAATGCTTGTAGATATTTATTAAAGGTTATCTCAATTATGAGGGAACAAGAGACTCGTCCTTTTCTTCTTTCCTTAAGCAATTTCAACCCTTAAGTACAATATTTTATTAATCCAATGGTCACTCTTATCATTTTAAATTATTTTCTAACTATATCTTTGAATTAATTTCGAAAACTTATAAAATTAATATCTTCATTTCGTTCTGAAATGACTAATAAAATTTCGAAGTCTAATTACTTCAAAATTCCGTATTAAATTATTACAGGTATTACATTCTCCCCCCTTAGTAGAATTTAGTCCCCGAAATTATGCCATTAGAAATGAATCGGGATAACGGCTTCTCATTTCATCTTCTCTTTCCCACGTGGCCTCTTCAACTGACTGATTTCGCCACAACACCTTGACTAACGAAATATCTTTATTCCGAAGTTGTTTTATCTCTCTCATTAAAATCTCTACCGGTTGTTCTTCATAGGTTAAGTCTGGCTTTAGCTGTTGGTAGAGAACTTCATTCCTCAATACATGGCTCGGATCCGCAATATATTTCCTTAATGCCGATACATGAAAAACGTCGTGAACTTGTGCGAGTGTCGCCGGTAGTTCTAACTGGTATGCAACTTCGCCAACTCGTTTAATTATTCTGAAAGGACCAATAAATCTAGAGCTTAGTTTGCCCTTCTTCCCGAATCGTTTCACGCCCTTTATAGGGGATACTTTTAGAAATACCCAATCGTCTATTGCAAACTCTAGTGGTCTTCGTCGATGGTCTGCGTAACTTTTCTGACGACTTTGAGCCGTCCGCATTCTTTCTCGAATTTTGGCTATTGCCTCAGTCATTTCTCGTATCATCTCGGGACCCAATAAGGTTCTTTCGCCAACCTCATCCCAATGAACTGGTGATCGACATTTCCGTCCATATAATGCCTCATTCGGGACCATTCCTATCGTAGCGTGATAGCTGTTGTTGTAGGAAAATTCGACTAACGGTAGGTATTTGCTCCAATTTCCCTTAAAATCTAAAACACACGCACGTAGCATATCCTCCAAGGTTTGGATTGTTCTCTCTGACTGTCCATCGGTCTGGGGATGGTATGCGGTACTAAATGATAACTGAGTTCCCATTGCCTTTTGCAAACTCTTCCAGAAGTTTGACAGGAATCTCGAGTCTCTATCCGAGACGATCGATTTAGGAATTCCATGAAGTCGAACTATCTCCTGAATGTATAATTCTGCATAACGCTCCAAGGAAAATGTCGAACTTATGGGTAGGAAATGGGCTGACTTGGTCAACCTATCAACTATAACCCAGATAGCGTTGTGACCTTTCACCGTTTTCGATAAACCAACGACAAAATCCATGGTGATATGGTCCCATTTCCATTCAGGGATTGGCAGGGGTTGCAACATTCCTGCTGGTCTTTGGTGCTCGGCCTTTATGAGTTGGCACGTTAGGCATTGACGTATAAACTCTGCAATGTCTTTCTTCATCCCAGACCACCAGTAATTTATTTGCAGGTCTCGGTACATCTTCGTGGCGCCTGGGTGTATCGAGTACTGGGTTGCATGTGCCTCTATCATTATTGTTCGTCGAAGTTCTTGGTTGTCAGGTACATACAACCGATTTTTATATCGAAGACTTTCGTCCTCCTTGATTTCAAAGTCGTTCGGCATTGTTGGTTTGTCTTTGACCTTTTTGTATAGTTCGTCTCCCTTCTGAGCTAAGGTGATCCTTTCGAGTAGTGTTGGTTGGAGGGTCAATGCCGCTAATTTCGTCTCCACTTCCCCCAGCGCAACTACTTCAACTCCAAGATGGTGAAGTTCTGCATTTACAGCTTTCCTACTTAAAGCGTCCGCGACTACATTCGCTTTCCCTGGGTGATAGCTAATTACACAGTCGTAGTCGTTCACGAGTTCTAACCACCGCCTTTGTCTCATGTTCAGCTCCTTCTGCGTGAAGAAATACTTCAGGCTCTTGTGGTCTGTAAAGATCTCACACCGTTCTCCGTACAAGTAGTGCCGCCATATTTTCAAAGCGAACACCACTGCTGCGAGCTCAAGATCGTGAGTCGGGTAATTCTTCTCGTATTCCTTCAATTGTCGGGAGGCATATGCAATAACCTTCCCATTCTGCATCAGTACACATCCCAAACCATTTTTCGAGGCATCACTATATACTGAAAATCCTCCAGTTCCCGAAGGTGTCGTAAGGATTGGGGCTGTAGTTAGCCGCTTTTTAAGCTCTTGGAAACTTTGCTCACAGGCTTCCGTCCATCTGAATGGAACGTTCTTTTTAGTTAGATTTGTGAGCGTCGAAGCAATACTGGAGAAATCCTGAATGAATTTCCGATAATACCCAGCGAGCCCTAGGAAGCTACGGATCTCTGTGGGGGTAGTTGCTCGTGGCCAATTACTTATCGCTTTGATCTTACTAGGATCTACGGAAATTCCACTGCCAGAAACGACGTGTCCCAAAAAGGTTACTTGCTCTAGCCAGAACTCGCACTTCTTAAATTTGGCATAAAGTTGTTTTTCTCGTAGAGTTCCTAAGACAATTCGAAGATGAACTGCATGTTCTTCCTTTGACTTGGAATAAATGAGGATATCGTCGATAAAGACAATAACAAACTGGTCCAGAAAATCCTTAAAAACTCGATTCATCAAGTCCATAAAGGCTGCAGGTGCATTCGTCAATCCAAAAGGCATGACCAAAAATTCATAATGGCCGTACCTCGTGCGAAAGGCCGTTTTTGGGATGTCTGACTCCCGAATTTTTAGCTGGTGGTACCCCGAACGAAGGTCAATTTTTGAAAATACCTTAGCACCATACAGTTGATCGAACAGGTCATCTATCCTAGGCAATGGGTACTTGTTCTTAATCGTGATTTTATTCAGCTCCCGGTAGTCGATGCACATCCTCATCGATCCATCTTTCTTTTTCACAAACAATATTGGTGCTCCCCAAGGTGAAAAGATAGGCTGAATAAATCCCTTCTGTAACAGCTCCTCCAGTTGTTCTTTTAACTCCTTTAACTCGTTTGGTGCTAATCGATAAGGGGCTTTAGCGATAGGACCCGCTCCTGGCACTAGGTCGATGGTGAACTGTATTTCTCGATCAGGGGGTAACCCCGGGAGATCATCGGGAAATACATCGGCGAACTCATTTACTATTGGCACATCCTTCAATTCTGGAAGAGGGGCTTTCTCCGCCTTTACCGCACATACTAAGAAAGATCACAACCCGATCTCAAAAGTCGTTGAGCCTTAAAAGCCGAAATTCGAGGAATACAACTTTGGTTCGTTTTACCCGAAAAAGTAAATACCTCATCCTCAGGCAATTGAAATTTCACTATCTTCTTAGCACAGTCAATCACGGCTCTATATTTCGAAAGCCAATCCATCCCAAATATGATGTCATAATCGTTCATCGGGATCACAATCAGATCAGCTTCTAAATTTCTACCCTCGATGTTTATAGGACATTTCTGTACTGCCCTGTTGGTTCGAATTGGGTCCCCGTGAGGTATTATCACTAAATAACAACATTCAGACTGAGTAGGATAGATTCCTACTCTTTCCATATAGTTAGCCGACACAAACGAATGTGTGGCACCAGAGTCAATGAGAACAGACGTAGGCACGTGAAAGATATTCAACGTACCCGTCACTACAGCTGGGTTTGCTTCTGCTTCCTCATTCGTCAGGGTGAAAACCCTGGCTGGGACCGATGGAGGTCGGACCAGCTGTTGAGTCGAATTCATGGGTAGGTTCTCCGGACAGCTCCTCGCATAATGACCATTCTTTCCACATCGAAAGCACTGAGGGCCTGGGTTAGAACCGGATCTAAAGCAGACTCCGAAGTGATAACGGCCGCATTGTTGGCATCGAGGCGCGGGTTTGGAGGCCTACTCAAAATATTTGTTGGCCCTTGGTTCATTGGGCGCCAGTTCTGTTGGCCCGGTCGATTGTTTTGATTATTTTTGCCAGGGCTTTTGCCAAAGAATTGACGCTTGCGCACCTCCTCCTCCTTGCTGATTCTCATGTCTTCTTTTTGCCTCCTGGGCCTCCACAATCTGTGCCTCCGCCTGCTCCGCAGTCATTGCCCGCTCCGCTACTTGTGTAAACTCCAGCTGTCGGACTCCCGTTACACTTAAGTCTCGATAAAGTTCAGGTTTGAGGCCCGTTATGAACCTTGTCACCTTCAACTGATTAGTGGACACCATGTGAGGGGCAAAGCGGGACAGCTCCTCAAACTTACGGATATACTCCGCAACTGACATCCCTCCTTGTTTCAGGTTCATACATTCGAGCATCCTTCGTTCTTGTTCATGGGCTGAGAAGTACTTTTTGTGAAACAGCTCCTTGAAGTGCTCCCACAGCATCGTCACTGGGTTCTCTAGTACTTTCACTGTGTCCCACCAAAACCTAGCGTTTCCTCTTAGCATGGAAATGGCACAAAGAACCTTCTCCTCCTCTGGCACACGGCTATAGATGAACATGTCTTCGATCGTACGTAACCAGTCTTCTGCCACTACAGGATTAGTGGCATCAGCGAATGTCGGAGGATTTAGTTTTCTGAAACGTTCTCCGATAATTTCGACACGTTCTGGTTGCGGGGAGGAGCGATGCTCAAATGGATTCCGATGTTGTATCAGCTCATTTATCTGATCCAATTGACGTTGGATCAGTTCGGTTAAGCGCATTATCGTGGAATCACGCTCACTAGCAGGGGAATCAGATTCTCCCCTACGGCTTGACTCTCCCCCGTTTTCTCTACGTCCTCGCCTCATTTTTGATAGTGATCTATTCATCACATATACAACACATTTTAATAACACATAATCACATAAGTTATATATAAAAAAAAACTTACAGGCGAGGCTGGTTCTCCAGGCTTTTGAGCGGCAGTACATGGACAGTCTTCAGAACACATAAATCTGGCTCTGATACCAACTGTAACGACCCTCACTTTTAAAATAAAAATAACGGCGGATTTTCGACAACGAAAACCGCGGAAGACCCAATTAATAAAAAGCTTTCTGCAAAATACAATATATTACGGCAGAATAAAAGTATTTTACACGCGCACACGGTTCACACACGTTATATTTAACAGTCACACTCAAATAGAATTTATTGATACACAAAAGACACTGAAACCTCTCCACAGGTCACATCCATGTACCGCCTTGCCCTCAAAAGACCATGGAGCACCGCCACCAGCCTCATTAGTTTTGACATGTTTCCACATTGAGCTCGTCATTACCTACAACACGTAAACTGAGCTCCTTGCCCAGTAGATGAAATAATGCATGATGCAATAGTGCACTCAATCCCCAAACCCGATATCTCACATAATATGTAAGCTCTTTCTTTTCTCACGCTAATTTCTTATTTCTCAAATTAGGGCCCTAGGTTAGACTCGACACCTCGCATGCCTCACAATAACGGTAGCCTACTCTGGAAGTTCACGCCAGGTCGCTCCTTCCGTATAATATATATAAGACGGTCAAACCTCGGGAAATTCACGCCCGGGTAGACAAAAACGTTTGCATCTGTCTAGTTGACAGAACGCTCACACCTGTCTGCCTTCAGGTGCCATATTGAGTACTAACCCCGACTCTCCAACGAGTCACCAATCACAAAATCATTATCTACCCCACTTATGGAAGCGTTACCGTCTCCAATACGGTACATACGCTTTCATCACCGACCCATACGGTCTGAGCTTCTCTCGTTCTAGTATGAAATGCACGTGACAGATAATTGCATGATATACACAATTTATTTAAATCGAATAAATATATTCACATATTCACGTAAAACATGCAAGCGTGAAAAAGATAAAGACACACAACACATAAAAAATACATAATAGTTTACGTGTCGTAGGTGAATATTTCACCTACCTGTCGTCCTTAGTTTTGCAAGCGGTAATTCCTTAATATTCTGAACCTCTGGACCTTTTGGACGTAAACTATTCTCATATTAGTATATCTATTAGATCAAATTAACATGAATATTTTCGAACCCTAATTGTCGAAAACCCTAAAATTCTACATCCAATGTTACGATATCCTAATATCTCAAATTAATCCCAACTCTAATATTTAAAAAAAAATCCACCAACACATTGAAACATTATATAAGTTAAATCATATAAGCTGACATAACTATCCCCAAGATAATATATATATAACCACAAACACAACACCATTATAATAATCACGAAATATATCCTATCTTAGTGAACCAAATCCAGATCATAACCAAAACAATCATTCTATGCTTCTCATCTGTACACGCTTCATAATAATTCTATTACCGAAAATCCTTTGTATAAATATTAAGACATACGTAACATAATTAATTCGATAATATGAAGTTTAACTCTAGTTTCCTAAAAATTTCTAAACTACCAAAGATATTGTTTTCAACAAACAATTCAGAACTATACTAAATATCACGTATTCTAGTAACGAGGTTTTCCACGTGAGCACATAACCATTTCAAAGATCCGAGAAAACCCTAATAAAACCTTAAATGATTCACCTTAAACACATGTTAAAATTGACATAGCGAAATAATTAACACAAGTCATGTAAAAACAAATAAGGGATAAACATATTTTTGTATTGTAAATGAAATATCTACCTTACCTCACGTATTAACTTTGGGCTTGTTAAGGTTAAGCTTGTCGAAGTTTCTCCGTTTTTCTTCTCGTTAAATATCCTCAGCCTTTTTACTAAATATTCTCATCTTTTGCTCAATCGTGTATGTATTTTCCTCCAATAATAGTTGGATATATATAGCATTAGGAAAGGAGAGGGTTACGAGTAGGTGATTGGTCGATGTGTTTTACCTTGGGGCTAAGTAAGTAATTCTTTCCTCTCATATTATATTAGTGTACTAAGTGTTCCACATGTAATGTCTCACGATCAAATGACTCACCAATTAGTCATACTTATCAATTGGTCATGCCTAATATCAACATCAATGCCCCTTTTTTTTAATAATGCTTGTAGATATTTATTAAAGGTTATCTCAATTATGAGGGAACAAGAGACTCGTCCTTTTCTTCTTTCCTTAAGCAATTTCAACCCTTAAGTACAATATTTTATTAATCCAATGGTCACTCTTATCATTTTAAATTATTTTCTAACTATATATTTGAATTAATTTCGAAAACTTGTAAAAGTAATATCTTCATTTCGTTCTGAAATGACTAATAAAATTTCGAAGTCTAATTACTTCAAAATTCCGTATTAAATTATTATAGGTATTACAATTACGTACCACAATATGTTACCTAAATGTATGATACGATGTACCTTGCGGCGAGCGGGTACCAATGTGCAAAAAATTTATTCTGACAGGTACCTGCATATAAAAAATACTGACATGGTACCGATTTGCTAATTTTTTATATTAATGGGTATTTTTATGTAAAATCCCCTTATTAAAAAGCTTAGCATTAGGCATGAACTGTAATTTACCGACAAAACAAACCAAGGAAAATATATTTACTTGCGACAAGTTACGAATCATCCTCGTTCATTATTACAGCCTTCGTAATCCAGTTTGAAAGTGCTATGAGCTATCATATGTTTTCCAATGAACAAGTGGGACAATATTTAAAATTTATTTCTTACTGAATAATATAATATTAATTTATTCTTTATCATTGACAAAAACAATTTGGGGATTCTTATGGGTTGAATAATGAGTGAGAGTGAATACGCAGTACTCAATTAAAAGTGAAGAGTGTGACTGAGTAAAATCTTACTTAATACTTCTCATCGCAAACTGTTCTTTATTAAATAATATCAAAACTGTCATGGGGTTGCTGTGATTTCCATTACCGATGTCTTCCTCGTGGTCTATTATTTTTAATAATAATAATAATAATATAAAGTTCCGTTTTCCATGAGATCAACGAGCTCCAATCAAAGATATCTACATATTTATGTATAAAGCTGGCTAGTCATGATTCTCATTAATATCGAAAAATTTAACCGTCGTAAAATAAAATAAAAAGTAAGTTAGATATACCTATTTATATCATATAAATAACATGAAATATCGTTGATTCGATTTAGTGGAAATTGGAATATGGAACTAGAAGAACTAAAAAATATGAAATAAAATTTATCAGCCATCAAATTTAACGACGATGATTAAGCGTGTGACATGGAACATTGGGACGTGATTTCAATCGTTATAAATGTATTTTTAGTAGGAAATTTATCTTATTTTCTTAATAGAAAGGGCCAGTCTTTGTCGGGCTTGTATATATGGGTGGGCGAATCGCTGGGCTCGGGCTTATCAGAAGAAAACGGCAAGGCCCACTATATGCAATTTCTTTGAATGTCACAAAATTACGTTCTTAGTTTGATAACAATTTAAGCTCCATATTATAGTGAAACCAATTGTCCTAAAGAGAATATAAAGAAAGACATTGGCACAACTTTTATAAGCCGGCAAAAGAAAAACCACGATTTCATGGTCTTTGAAGTTATCAGTTCACAACACTTCGGCGCATTTCATGTTCTTTCTTTATACGAAGGACACAAAAGTACTTTACATATTTCTCGTCTATTCTTCTCGTCTATTCTATTACCTAGGGGTGGCTATAAAGTGTCACGTGTAGTCGGTCACTTATTTGCAATGTAGTCATTTCTTTCTTAATTAAGTACTTTAATAATTTTTATATTACTTTTAAATTTTTATTTATTATTATGCTTATATCCATACACATTTTGTTTATATAATTAAAAGTTATATTTTACATATTAAAGATTACAAATAATGAGTACCAAAATTAGAAATAACATAAATATAATTATATTCTAAGCACACGCTTAGAGGATGCGAAAACGTACTAATTTTATTTCCCGACATCAGGGGAAGGCTATAGTATGTAAAATGTGCTGAGAAAGGTCGCCTAACCATTTGATTAGTGGATCCATATAAAAAATATTGGCACAATGATAGGTCTCATTGTCAAGAGCCATTTGAATTACTATTACATCCTTAAAATCTCTCAGCTTTAATTTATTAAAATACGCATTGGAATTACTCATTCCTTGGATCTTGAAGCTGGGCTATTATACTCGATACACTCATGACTCATATATCTAAAATTTCCTTATATTTGCGCAGTATAGTAATAACAAAGATCGAAAAACACGTAGAGCAGAAGAGGTTGAGACTATACTACTATCTTCATTAAATAAGCATGAACTGGACGCAGATTTTTCCTGCCCTCATATATTAACATCAAGAATAACAACACACAGATTTTTCCTGCCCTCATATATTAACATCAAGAATAACAACACACAGATGATGCTACATATATAAATATACATAATAATATCATTTTAAAATCCCAAAAAAAAAAATTCAATGGTTCCAAGATCCCCGCCGACTTTTCAGAAGAGACGCATAGAGCAGTTCATTCCAAGTATCGGGCACGCCGGGCAGACACCAATGGCTGCAATCTTGGGCGTGAATTTCCCCCTTCTCATAGCTCCTCGGCCTATAAACCGAAGGGTGGCCGTCCTTCCTATAATCCGTGAGTCGGCTGATATTCAAATAAGCGACCTGCGTTTTCATTTCCTTGAGTACGCGCTCGAATATCTTCATCTTCGTAGGGTACTTTGCCAAGTGAGCCTCGTCGAAGATTGGCTCAGTTTCGTTGCTGCACTGACCTCCCAAGTTCCACGGCCCGCCCCTGCATATCGACCCGACCCGACCCATTTCATGAAATTCATTCGCAATAACAAATTCACTGACGTGAAAATCGTACCTGAAATGTGTGACTGAGTATCCGCGAAACACGACGAGTGTTTTCTTGGCGTCGATGTTTTGGTCGACCCATTTGGCCCAAGTGAGGAGAGCCCTTTTGTACGCTTCCATGACTTTGAGCCTCGGATGGACAAAGCTGCCTTCTTGGTAATAATCTTCGCTGTAACGAAAACGACGATTTTGAAAAGAATCTGACAACAACGTTAAAAAAATAGTAAGAAAAATAATTAACTTACCCGCGGGAGGTTTTCTCGTGGGTCCACCAGTGGCCCGTGTTGAATACGATGACATCAGCGTCGCGGTACATGGAAGTCGTTCGGTCCATTGCGTCCAGCCTCAGCGTCTCTAAAGTCGCGTTTTTTCTTTCGAGCGACGATTCCATTACAAGGAAAGGAGAGCTGACGAAGTCGACCGTGCAGTTGTAGTCCTAATATACGCGCAAACAAACGAAAAAAAAAAGTTGATTACAACGTGTTTAAGACGACGAACGACGATTGTAATAACATTTTCCATGCCTCGAATCTGAAGGCGTAGAATCCCTTCTTCTTGAATTCGTGCCTCCCCGAAATCTCATACACTCGGGTTTTGTCTTCGACTCCGTGTCGAAGAGCGCAGACGAGGGATTCCCACATGTTTCTGTTGAGCGAATCTCCGACGAAGACTAGCTTTTGTCCGCTTAGTCGCCTGAGAAAATCAGTCGCGTTGAACCTGAACATTTATTCATTACATTACAGAAGATATTATGAATCAAGCTAAGCCAATGTAAGGACGATTCGAAGCAGAGGATTACGAGGATAGCATTTCTTTTTACTTACCTAGGAATATCGCAATGGTAAGGCTGCCATTTCCACTTCACATATTCGCTGTCTGGCCTTCCGTTGAGATGACAATCGAAGTCTTTATCGATGTAAGGACACGATCGGGGAGGGTAATATGGTAATGTATCGTCCCTCACCCATCTTCCATTGAATATATCGCATTCTTCGTAGGGTACTTTATCAGATGAACTACCATCTGTTTTGCTTGAACTTCCATTCGTCGAATTTGCAGCAGAATTCCCAAAATGGGCAGAGGAAGCCAATTCGTCACTTTCGTTCGACAGAGCATCGTTCTTCATAGGTTTCGACACAATTTTCTCCGCCGGCGGTAAGTTTTCGGACATCTTTCCGACGTGGGCACTTTCCAAAACGTCGTCTTTCCGACCAGAAATCGGCAAATCCGAGCTTTTATCGGTCTGAACATAATTACCATTAGTATCATTACAGCCACTCAAAGCAGTAACGTTGTTGGGAGAAGACGAAAAGGCACCAGAGAAAGACCACGGACGAAGTGAACTGTTACTACCGAAGCCGCTCAACCCTTTTCGCAACGGATTAAACGAATCCTTTGAGGACGCACTGAACAACACTGCGCTTAAGACGATGAAGGACAAGACAATTCCCAGACCAACGGGCGAAACTGCCCACCTTCTCGAAGATGGCAACGGTTGATCCGAGAATGCGAGTTTTCTGAAGAACGTGGATGCTGACGTATGTGTGAAATTCACCATTTATTCCCCCTTTTCTTTTTCCTTCTTTTTTTTTCCGGTGGAAAGTCCGCCGAATATGCTACAACTTGCGAATGTTTACGGCAAGACAGCAAAGAAGTTCGAAGCTTTCTTTTTGCAAAAAGATATGATTCGTTCTTCTCTACTAGATGGATGGGTCTTCTTCAGTCCGAGATTTGAGTTCGACGGAGAGATAATTACCATGTATGTAAAAGGTGAAGATCGTTCGTTTTAGTGCTTAGCAACACGCATTAAAGTGGTCAATCAGCGATTACAGTCGATAATTATGACGATTAGATTAGTAGCAAAATAAAAAGGTTGAGGGAAAGATCGTAAAGTGACCACAATAGCCCTGCTTTTCATAAAGGGATAATCCGTCCTAAAAAGCGAGTATGAGAGCATTTTCGTCATCCCAGCCCTAGCGCCGACGCTAGGATCCCAAAAATCGACACGTGTCCTTAACCGGCAAATCAAGCATAATCTCGTACGGACCACGTGAAGTAGCACTATCGGAGATTCTAGTCAATTGTCAAACACTAAACCAATGAAATCGTTCCAACCCAAAGAGCGACGACACTTCTTTGACTTCTGCTAAGTTGGACGTCAGACCGACCGACACACCGTTTAATTACATGATTTATAACTTACAGAAAGTAAGAATTATATGATAATTTGGTACACCAAGAATAAATCGTACATGCCAAAACTAAACCAAGCTTAACAAGGAAGTTTGTGTGTACTTGGCACACACACACACACATTGGGCCTCCTTTCCCTTCCATTTTCTCTACAAACAAAAACTTAATAGATACACAATTTCGAAATGGGTCGAAAAATTCGGGTCAAATACTACCTCGGCCCAGAAAGCTCCATCGCCTCGATAACAACCGACGACTCGTCGATATAATCCGAATACCTCTGCAACGGCGGCGGGCCCCCCTCGTCCAGCAACCCTTCGCGTCGAACCCTAGCCGACTCGGCCTTCTGCGACTGCTCCCACTTCTCCGCCAACCCGTCCCCTTCGAGCATCCTAAGCACCTCCGACATCCTCGGACGGCTCGACGGGCTAAACTTGGTGCACAGAAGCGAAACCTTAACCATCTCCTCGAGCTCGAAAGCGTCGTACTCCCCCCTCAAATCCCGATCCACCATGAGCCCGAGCTTCCCCTCCCCGTGCAGCCGCCCGACCCAGTCGAGGACAACCCCGTCCCGACCCGCCCGCCCGAAGTCGACCGCCTTCTCGCCCGTGACGAGCTCGAGGAGCAGCACGCCGAACCCGAAGACGTCGGTCTTCTCGGACGACTGGCCGGTCGAGAGGTACTCGGGGGCTATGTGGCCCACCGTGCCCCTCACGGCGGTGGTCACGTGCGAGTCGCGGTGGTCGAGGAGCTTCGCGAACCCGAAGTCCCCGACCACCGCCTCGAAGTCTTCGTCGAGGAGTATGTTGGCCGCCTTCACGTCTCTGTGTATGACCTTCGGGTCGCACTGCTCGTGGAGGTAGACGAGGCCGCGGGCCGTGCCCACTGCGATCTTCTTTCGTCTCGCCCAGTCTAGTATTGGCCTTCCGTTCATATGATCTGCGGGGAAAAACACGAGCTACTGTTGAATGATCACTTCGCCTAAAAGCTTTCAACTTCTAATATTATACATTTCTATTGATGTAGTTTAGGGGGAGTGTCATTATAGAGACGTAGAATTAGGGAGTGTGGACAATAACTTCCAGAATTAAGCAACATGCCGAAATCCTCGATTTTGTGCCGACATTGCTTGATTTTAAATTTAAAAATTACTATCCGTATAATACACTCCCTAAATTCGCCGGAACCCATGGGGCAAAATCAAGGATTTCTGCGTACAATGTTCCTAAATTGCTTAAGTTTGAAAATTACTATCAATATAATGGAAACCCCTAAATTCGTTGTATCCCCGTAACTTATGGAAGTAGAAAAATATCTAGGCCTTCGTATATTATATTTCCAATATTGCTTACCTTTGAGCCTAGAGGCGACGCTGCCATTGGGCATGTAAGGATAGATGAGTAGCCTCTCGTTCTCGGTGGAGCAAAACCCCCATAGGCGTAGGAGGTTACGGTGGACGGCCAAGCTGATGAGCTCGACTTCGGTCTGAAACTGAGTCTCCCCACCGAGGGTATTAAAGTCTTTTAGCCTCTTGACCGCCACGGTGGCCCCGTTGCTAAGTCGGCCCTTGTACACAATACCGAAACCGCCCTTCCCTAATATGTTCTTGGAGTTGAAGTGGTCGGTCGCCGCTCTGAGTTCCTTGAAAGTGTACCTCCTCAGATGGCCCAGTCGAACCTCGGGATCGTATTGGTCTGCATAATGAGAAAGCATAAGAAATCGACGTTGTTTTGTCTTTTGAGAGAATCGCTCACCATTGACGTCGAAGAAGATCTGCTTATTGAGCCTATATCGCCACCAAACGAATAGCCCGGCTATAGTTATTAGAGTAAAAGCGCCGCCGAAGCTTGCGCCAAAAGCGATGGCGATGTGGTGCTTTGATTCGGCTTGCGAATGCACTGTTAAGACGAAGTGTTTTTCTCAGGCACAGTTGTTTGATGAATAAAAGACTGTAAGAATAGGACGACTGATCGATACGCTTGCCTTTCGCGTCGTCGGGGGGAAAGGATAATGGCTCGGGAAATACGTCGGAGCAATTGTTCTGCGAAGCTTCGCCGCAGATTAAAGGGTTTCCGAATATTCTGAAATTGGAATTTTGCATTAATTCGTCTAAAAAAACAGAGGCTAAAACTGCTATGATGGCTATATGGTAAAGGGCAGGCATAGATAGCTCACTTGAATGTTCTTGCAGAAACGTTCGGTAATGGACCGCTGAGATTGTTGAAAGATAGATCTCTGCAAACAAACCATCGTTCAAGCAAGGACGTAAAGATACTAAACTAGCAAATCGATTTCGAACATAGAACTAGAATAAATTAAGGGAGGACTTACACGAGTGTTAGGCTATCGATTTTGGATAGAGATTTTGGGATAGTCCCGACGAGGCTGTTGTTGTTTAACCGTCTGTAAAAACACACCATAGTTCAACCAAAACGAAAGAACAAAAAAAGAAAAACAAAAGAAAGACGGGCTAATTGTATCGAAAAACTCACAGGTAATTCAAAGCGTGGAGATCCCCCAAAGATTGTGGTATATCGCCGGTTATCTTGTTGTTAGAGATATCGATCGCCTGAAGCCTTTCCAACTTACCGATGATTTCTGGGATCGAGCCCGAGATTCCATTGTTTTGCAGCAACCTACGAATAAATGCAGAAACTTATTACAGCGAAATGAGTTGCGAGGAAATGATGTGAGCTGAATAATGGCTTACACTGACTGCAAGTAACTGAGGTTCCCAATTGCAGGTGATATGATGCCAGACAAGCCCAGGCTGGGTAACCCTCTAATGGAATGGAAACCAAGACAACTTTTTTTATTAAACATTTTTATTCAAGGATGTAAAAAAACAGACAATTGTTTGTAGTAATTTTCGACGGTAAGAAGAAGGAACTCACAAGGCAGAAACAAATCCATCAGTACAAGTGATCATCCCCCAACCACAAGGATCTACAGAATTAGCATCCCAATTCTCCAGGACATTGTACGGATCATGGAAATCATTCTTCATAGCAATCAATGCAACAACTGCAGGGAATTTTTGAGGAGAAGAGTATCTAATATTGATATAGATATGAAAGATTAAACATGAGCTGAGCAGAAATATAATAAATATGTTTACCTTCGTAATTAACACCAGAAGGAGATAGAGTTGAGTAAGAACACTCTACCATAGTAGCCAAAACCACCAATGAAATTTTCCAAAGCTGAGACCTTTTCCTTTCCATATTCAGAGGAGAACAAAAAAAGCTCACAAACACACTTGTCTACACCTCAGCCTAATTGTCTTACCTGAAAAGCAGAATCTTCACTTCATAGGGACCCTTTTTCTTACCATTATCTTCACACCTAAAATCAAGAATTCATCTTTTTCCACTTCTGCCCTCAGTTCAAATTTTTCAATACGTAAGCCTCCTGACCAACCAAACCTTCACACAGAGAAGACAGCCAAATACCAACTCCCCAGGTGATAAAGTTTGCAGCTTTTGTCGAAAACAAACAGCCTTAGCTCAAAATCGAAGCTCTGTAACACATTTAAGTGGAACCCAAGAAAGGAAGATGTTTCCTTGAAGAGGCAAGAAACAGAGCATCGACCTGGGATTGCTGAGGATCCTTGAGATCTGAGTCAAACATTGCTAGTGTGTGAATTTTATGTTCGTTTTTTCTGCAACTGATCCACACAAATTCTGTTTGCCCTCAGCTAATGGCTTTACCTGGGACTAGCAACACACTTTATCCGAATACCTCTCTCAAGATAAACTAGAAAGAAACTGTTTCCTATCTCTCACGAGATATAATTCACACATTCATTGGGTTTTACTAGAAAGAAAGAAAGAAACAAACAAGTGCCATAAGGTTCATATGCACACAAGGCCAAAGAATCACAGATGCAGATGAGGACACTTGCAAATTTAAAAAAATAATACTGTTTTTTTCCTTTCTTTTAATGTATAAAGGTTTTGTATTTTTGGGGAAGCAAAAAATTTGCTTTATATTCAGTGATTTGGACTTGAAGCGATGTGCGTCTGATTGATTCAGATAGAACATTACAATCGTATGTCTTACAGCGAAGAAAAGAAGTGGGAAAATTATAAAATTTCAGGGAAAAAGTTCTCTTTTTGTGGCAGATCACGTGCTTGATTTGTCCTAATCTCTGTTTGCTTTCGAACTTGTATAAATTTCGGGTTTTTTTTATTTTTTGTTTTTAAATATTATTCTGCTACACTTCATTTAATTCAAGATGATTGACTTGTTAAGATCTATTACAGTACTCGAATTAAATTGCGAGACATATTGCTGTAAGTTTCATTTTTATTTTATTTTATTAACATTACCCACAAAGTATGAGGAAAAAAACAGTGGGACATTAGTCATCTTCAATGTTTGTTGTTTATGGCTGGTGAGGGTTAGTTAGATTGATTCTTTAGTAATTAAGATAAGAAAACAATATACGTGTGATGCTAAGAGTAGGTATCGAATAGATTAGTTTACTAAAATATATTTAATTAAGAATTTCTATCAAGATATTACATTACAATAACGTAGGATAGAGTATATAGACCAAGGAAAAGGGCAAATGAATAATTACGATATCTATGAAACTGTGCTCTAACATGCGCTGGCATGCACACTGATGACGTCTACAGTATTACCAGTTTTACGGAGCAGAGTCACTTTATAATCTTGATTTTTGTTTTATTACATGATTGATGAGTTATTATTATGTTACAATCAACTTAATGATAATGATGGTGAATTGTTTTAAATTGATTATTGTATCATCTCAAAGTCCACCAAACCAAAGAAAAAATTCAAGGTTGCCTAACATGATAATATGATATCGAATTAATTATATTTGGGTTATTGCAAAAATGAAGAGAGAAAAGAAAAGGGTAATTTTGGGAAGTAAATGGTCAATAATAACATTGTATGAAAAGAATAAAATTACTCAACTCCATAATATTGCAGAAAATGCCTTGTTAATATGCCAACTCGTGAAACCCCATGTCCAAGAGTATTTTTGTCGCATTGGAAAAGCTGAATATTCTCTAGTCTACACATGCTGATATACTTATTTAACTTCAAGATTAAATAATATTAAAACATTATGTCCCTTAATCATTTCAAACTAGATTTACTTTGATTGGTAAAAATTCCTATTCCATCTCCCGAGATTAATTAATTATTTATCTATTATGGGGTATTTCTTGGCATTACAAATATAACATTTTCTTTGGAACTTAGCTAAGACTGTTATTGAGCATTAAAGATTATTGCACCACTATAATGGCATATAGAGCATGTGTGTAGTATGACACATATATATTCATATTCGTGATAGGCCATGCAATTCACTTCATGATGGAGATCTATTTATATACGTTTTAGACAATTTCACTTGTAATCATTGTATAACATCAATGATACAACTTAAACAATTAAATAAAGAATATGTAGTCTTATATTAATGCAGATATATTATTTGGGGGCCATGTCCATTTCATGTCGGAGCCCAATATCAGAAGATCCATGTTTTAAGGCAAAACTTTGTTCACAGACTATAACGTGTTGGGACGTGTTTGGATTGGAGGAAAGTGACTAATCATATGACTCGATTTTTTTTTTAAATAATCCTTTTTTAAATATTTAAAGAAGAGTTAAGGTACCCAAACAATGCTTTTACCCCTTATTTGAATTCCGTAATATTGTAGCATTTTAAGTTGAAAGTTAATGTAATTAAGTGACTTTCTTCCACTATAAAAACGAACTCATCGTAGCCAAAGCCAAAGCTTGCTAGAGCTTTACTTTATCCTAGATTCTCCATTTATTTAATTTAATTGAAAGTGTAGCTCTTATTATTGAAATTAGTAACATATATTATTAAAAGGTTCAATGAGTTGGCAATTAGAGAATTAAGCACACTCGAGTCTAATTCCAGAGAGATGATCCCCTTTCCTAGTATAGGTAGCAGCACTTTCAGAAATGAATTCATTTCCTTCTTTGAATTATTGAAAAATTACCCAAAATTGGCAATTAAGGTTTTCTCCGCGGACAAAAATAAAAGAAAATCGGACGATTATTTTTCATCATCGGTTCATTCCTCCACCTTCAGAGATTGTGCAGGTAATCCTTAATCACGGGGTGGTTTGATTTATTTTTTTTTCTTTTACAGCTAAAAAATTATCCCCTCTCTGTTTCTTTTTTTTTTTCCTTTTGTAGCTTTAGGGATATATCGATATTGATGCAGTGAAGATGGAGGAGTTGAAAATCCAGCTGAATCGCTTGTACGATGAAGCGAGACAATACGCTGATAAAATTCCGCCTCAGCAGCTGTACGCGGCGATTGGAGTAGTTGTACTCACAGTTCTTTTGTTCTTAATCAGTAAGTTGTGTGTTCGAAAATCGTTGATTTCGGTGAATGTTTTTGTTCTTGGAGGTTGCTTATTGTACATTGTGCTGAAATTTGTGAAAAAAGTTGTATGGGAGCCTGTGTATAATGTTAGGGTTAGCTCGTACTTGCAGTTCCTACTCCGAGATCTGCATTTCCTGTGCTTTTCCTCTCAATAACATTTGAATTTCCATCTTACGTTGTAGTTCGTTTTTTCAAGCATAGGACGTCGAGTACCATTTTAATAACCGGGCTTGGTGGAAGTGGAAAGACCCTTCTTTTTTATCAGGTATAAGCATCAGATGATGGTTTGAATGGAGAAATTAATTCCTTAGTCGTTGATATTTTTATTGACTAATCGTTGGTAATCTGTTTTCTACCTTAGCTTCGAGACGGATCCTCTCATCAGGGTACCATAACATCTATGGAAGCCAATGAAGGAACATTTATATTGCACTCTGAGATAGATAAGGTAACGCGCCATGCGGCATGCATTTTTCAATACAAAGAGAATATAAGTTATATCATTTACATGGGTGGGTGCCGAGCATTTGTGCTATTTAATCTTTTCCGATCTCTGTGATTCTGAAAGACATCATTGTGAAAGATTTCTTCGCATAAATCTCAGAAAGGCAAATTAAAGCCTGTTCACATTGTTGACGTTCCTGGGCATTCAAGACTCCGTCCTAAACTAGACGAGTTTTTGCCTCAAGCAGCTGGGATAGTGTTTGTGGTGGATGCTGTAGACTTTCTACCAAATGTCCGCGCTGCTTCTGAGTATGTAATGCAACGCTCTTGATTCAAACATAGACGTGCACATAAACGTTTGTGAAAGATGTAGCTTCATACTGTATCTGTTTCTCTATTTTCTACCATCTCATGCCAAATCTTGCTCTCTTTTCCGTAGGTACCTTTATGACATTTTGACTAAGGCTACTGTTGTCAAAAAGAAGATATCAGTTCTAGTTTTGTGCAATAAGGTGGATAAAGTTACAGCACATACAAAGGACTTCATCAGGAAACAACTGGAGAAGGAACTGTAAGTAGTTTTCTTTATAATCCTTTTGGATGGGTATGCTTTTTGTTTCATGCTGATTTTGTTCTATGTCTTTTTCATGGGTTATTTCTCTTTTTCAGTGAGAAGCTTCGTGCATCAAGAACGGCAGCATCTTCTGCAGATATCACTAATGAGTATGCCTTAGGTGTTCCTGGAGAAGCATTTGCATTCTCTCATTGCCATAACAAAGTTACTGTTGCTGAAGCATCAGGTTTAACAGGTGATATCTCACATTTGGAACAGTTCATTAGAGAAAGTGTCAAGTCATAGAAGCTTATAATTCTCCTACACTTATCTATCGGCCATGAAAAAAATACTAACCAAATAGTTTGTCAAAGCTGCAATTTTTTTCACATGTATTTATTTGACTCCACGGATTTCGCCATTATCGTACTTGTGAATGAGAAATTTAGGATTGTTTATAACCATTCAAGTGTTTTGTTGGAGGAATGTTTATAGTTTATATGGCATTTTCTACTACTATAGAAGTTACACTTACAATCATCAACAAGGGATGTTTTTGTCCTCGGCCATTAACAGATTCATACACGAGAATATCAATCTCCTACCATGTTGAAGAAGCTATGTAGGATATTCATGCATTGTCGATTCATTTCCAATGGTAAGGAGCATTTAATCTACCTCGATAAATATAGTCCCTTTATTCGGTATACGATATAAAATACTCCAAAACATGGAAGATGCAGTATACCAACAGCCAAATACCTGAGAAATTTGAAAAAATAAATTAAATTTTCCAATCGCCTCGCTGTGTTTTTCCTATCGAATTGTTCCTCAGACAGAAAACAGTAACTAAGAACGAGATATAATGATGGTGCGTACCATAAAGGAGCATATGGAGACGATAGGTCAATAAAAGCATAAGGCCAACTGTTGCAGTGAGGAAATATGCATTTTTTTTTTTAGTATTGTCTTAACAGAAATGATGGTTTTAGGGAGAAAGCAATAAGAAAGTTACCTCAGTGATACAAAGCCATGGATGATCCACTGGAAAATCACATACGTACAAGTCCACAGAGCAAAGTACGCCAACCGAAAGAAAGGAAATCGCTGAAACGAGTTGTTTAAGCATGTTATCGATGATTCAGAAAGAAGTTCTACGAAAAAAATAAATTATAGGATTTTCACGAGGGGGATCGCATACGAGTTTATTCAGAATTGCATCGCCAAGAAGGAGAAGGGCGTTGACCGAATGCATACAAACAACCAGCTGTAAAATTGTGAACGATCATGGCTTAGCTAATATAAATTATGCTGAATTCAAACATAACAGAAAAGATTAACAGACTTACATAGTCCAATCTGTAATGCTTCGAAGTGAAAGGGTATATGACCAGCCAATAGACGATATCAGTTAGTGTCACAGCTCCAGCACAAATCTACAAAACATCGATTAAGATAAACAGTTGAAATCTGATATTCATAATGACTTTTTTGAATCAATAGTTATATCTGCATGTGAGGTTGTTAATGGTAAAAGCATCGGTGCAGTGCGATATACCTGAAAAACCATTTGAAGCGAATAACCCAAAAAGGAAGCAGTACTTCGACAGCTAAGCCCTTCATGGGAGTTATTAAAGCTTCCATTCGAATCGGGGATAACTGTAATAGCTAAGTTCTCCTCAAGTGTTGGTGGGATATAAGAGCCATGCTCTGTCTCTGTATGAACATAATGACCCTTTTCTTGTTTCACTATGTTGCAATAATTTAGGCATCCATGGATTGAGATCAAAGATCCAAGCTACAATAAAGATAGAAAAGAATTCACAAAAAAATAGTAACCATCTTAAGGGTTTTCCTAGTTCTATCTCTAGAAAGATATTCTTACCAAGGTTCAATAAAACCACAGAACATTTTATAACCTACCCCGAAATAAACGGTGACCAAAGCGAATGTCCACCTAGGGGAAAAACGTCCCATAAGACCATGAGTTTGAAGAAAGCTTGAAAGAAAAAAACGAAAGGTTTTTATTTGATACACCTACTGAGTATAGAAGTAAAAGATGCCGATACTCTTTGCAATGACATCTGCAAGAAGCAAACCGAAAAGGGTTCCAAATGCGAATATCCTATAACCAAGAAGCCAAAAGGGATGAAGAGATCGAAAACATGTCCCCCAAGTTTCATCGCTGTACAAAGTCCCTGCTACTTCTTGTTCGTCGTCGTTTGATCTATTTCTCGATCGCTTATGCCCTTCGTATTTCAATATCAACACCGCCGATAAAATCATGGCCAATAAAACCCATAATGCACAGATCAAGAATCTATAGTTCAACCAATAACTAGGGGATGTGGTGTCGTCCATGGTAGGATCAAGACAACACCGAGCGATAGAAAAGCCCTGTCAAAAGTTTTCATTGGTTCAATATATATATCTAATTCCTTCAAACCTAGTTATGGCTTCAGTATTGGACTCAAACAAGCCTAAATGCAAACAGAAGAGGATTAGGAACATTTGGAGAAACGAATCAGTTTAAGTCAATAAAGGGCGTTACAGCTCATTCAGAACGAAATTCATACATACAAGAAAGATAAATAAACCTCAAACATCAAAATGGTTGAAGAAAAAAAAGAAAAAAAATGGTACAGAAAGAGAAAATTAGCAGATACTTGATAAACACGCTAAGTACTTCAGGCACGAATTAGACAGAAAAGAAAAAGTTTGCAATCGTAAAGGGAGCATGGATGATTCCCAGGTAAATGTAAAGTTATAGTTTTTATAGCTGAGTCGTGGGTGCCTGGATTCTGATGAGTGCAGAATCAAGAACAGAGCAATATACAGAAGAATACGCAAAAACTTCAATATATATCCAATCAAAATAAATCCATACACTTCTCTCCTCGATTCACATCGAACTCCACAGGAAATTCCAGTCACAGATCTTCCTCCACCACAAGGCAGAGTTGAGGAGAGAGTAGTGTAGTAGCTACTAGACTTGTCAGGGAACCAGCTGCAATTACATCGAATTAAAAGGACTGAAATGTAAATAACACCAGTGGTTTCAAACGACGACATACCCGGCCCGAACCGACCCGACTTGAAAACTTCGTAGGAATGATACGATGGGATCACCTCTGAATTTGCCAGCTCGTAATTTCCTTGTTCAGAAACCTGTTCTAGAAACTCTCAACATACCCAATTAAAGCTACAGAAATTTAATCCCCTCATAAATCTCATGAAAGAAATGGATAGTCAGTCAGCAACTCAGAAACCCACAGAAGCTTAAATACGCTGAAAATCACTTCCATAAAAAAAAACGACATGGTATATGGTAGAATAAATCAAGAGACTCTTAATCGCCCACTGGGCATGAACAAGCCTGCATGTTTTGTTCTATCTTTTTTGGAAAAAAAAGGAAAACTTGTAAGTAAGCATATAAAAGCACCTGGCTAGAGTAGATGATGATGCTTTGGTTTTATATTTTCTTACTTCTTATATTAGTTTTAGGGCTCGAAGCAGAAGAAGAAAAATGTCGTCTTTATTGGACGATCATCATCAGAAATGCTACGTTCAGTGTGTCTTTTGCAATACCACCTTGCTAGTAATAATATCTCACGTCTCTGAGATTCGTTTTAGTTGTCATTATTACACATATATGAAACCTAATCATATATGTCTGTGTTATTTATTACATACAGGTTCATGTTCCATGGGGTTGCTTGACGAAGATGGTGACCGTTATATGCGGCCATTGCACCACCGTCTTCCCTGTTGACATGGCGGCGATGAAAACTTTTGCTCCACATAGTCATCAAGAAAAAACGGTAAGAGAAGATAGCTCGTGAATTTATTATAATCATGCTCTTGATTTTGATTTCTTGCATGATTCTGTCATGGGCTTTATTACTTCATGGTTTTAAACTTGAAAGAACAATTACTGCATGGATTATAGTTGTGTGTGTGTGTGTATAGCTTGTAATAACTCGTTTGATCTCTTTGTGATGCCAATAATTACAACAAAACCAGGAATTACTTCGACCTGAAGAAGAAGAAGAAGAAGACGACGACGACGTTGAAGTTTATTATCCTCTCTTTAATGAAGCTGCCCACGAACGTTAGATCAAGTTCAACGAACGATGATTATTACCTTTATAAAATAATCATGATTTGAACGCTTCTCTTTTCTGATTTAACAATGTATATAGTTACGTTTGTTATTTTACAGCCTCGAAGAAGAAAAAACGTACTCCAACAGCGTACAATCAGTTCATCAGGTTATAACACATACACATGTCAATCATCAATCTTCTAACGATTTTTCATACCATCAAATCTTTAATCACCACTTAACTATTTTTTTCTTTTATTTTTGATTTAGGGAAGAGATCAAGAGGCTGAAGATTGAGTATCCCAACATGACCCACAAACAAGCTTTTGGTGCTGCTGCTAAAAATGTAATCTGAAAGATTTACCCTTTAGTTTTCCATATTTCTTAAAACTTTTTTTTTTCTTATTATGTGAAATGGTGTAGTGGGCATATCCACAAAGCCAATACAAATATTGAGAAGTCTTTGGCTCAAGTAAAGAAAAGATTTCAATAGCGTTGCTGTGATGCTGACAATGAGGTAATAATAAGTTACATAAGAAAAGAGTTGACTCGTTTCTGTAGTTTTTATATATTAATTAATTAATTAAAAAATAGCATCTCATGATAAAGCTCGTGATAATGATAATATATGATTCAAAACTTGTCATTTTCACCGTATTTAAACTATTGTAACTTTGGATTCCAACTCATAGTTATTGGATTTTGAGGTCATTTTTGTAGTGAATTTATTATAATGTAACTTAATAAATGATATTGCAGGTGCACTGTTTTGGAAGTTGGTTTCAAAGGGATAATGACGTTGCGGCAGCCTATTTTTTTCAAGTTTCCGTTCTCTTGAAGAATATCTAATGAATTAGTTATGGACATATTTAATACTCTTGTTGAAATGCTATTAACCAACCTACGAAATATCTAACTAACGCATTTAATTACTTTAAACATTATCTAATTTAGAAATGATCACAAACATCCAATCTTTCGCGTATTATATCGGCAAGATAGAAGATGAAGGAAGGAAAGCAAATATATAAAAATAACATAAGTAAAACACTTTCTGGTAAGAAAAAGGATAAAAAACAAGCACAAGTAGGATAGGATGCTAGTTTGGAATAGTGTGTAGTTCTTTAGCTTAATCTAAAATCAATTATAAAGAAGAGAGAGAGAGAGAGAGAGAGAGAGAGAGAGAGAGAGAGAGAGAGAGAGAGAGAGAGGAGAGTACATCGTTTGTGGTGCTGTGCCATTAACAAATCAAATACCAATCACTAATTTTTATTTACAATTTCTCAATATTTATTTTTTCCTTTTTTGCTTATTTATGGGCTTCTATACATATCTCATCCATTCAACTATTGGGCCAACAGGTAACTTTTGAGGCCCACTAAGATACTCTACTCAAAGCACAATTAATATAAAAAGTCAAAAATGCCAGCAGCTGAGTTTCTCTCAAATGACATAATTACCCATGATTTCACCATTGTTATCTTTTGGGATTGGAAAGCGCCGTGTAGGGGTATTGACGATCTTTCAGAAGCAACGCGGTGAAAGTAGCGATATTAATAACAGCTGCGTATTGACATTGGCCAGCTCCATATTTCTCTCTGATATCTCTCTCTGTAGCACGACGCGAGATCTATCTAAGGTGCGTGGATTACTGATCCTAATCGTAATAGGCTCAGATCATATAGTAGTACTTTGATCTTTTTCTTTCTCGTGTTCTGATTATCGTTTGACGTTTTTTTCATTCGTTGAGTTTGCGTCGGATTTATCTTTGGTAGATTGTATTCTGTTGTGCCAGCAAAATGGATGATTCGACGTCAAGATGCACGTTGTTGGCTCTGATTAAGCTAATTATCTGTGGATCTGATGATTTTTATTCTTTTAATAATCTGATTTTCTTGTTTTCTGATATTTAGATCTGGTAGCCGATTGTGAAGGGAATTTTAATGATTGAAAAGGGGTTTATGATTATGAGGTTTGCATGATTTCCTTGTCATACGACGTTATCCAGAAAATGGTCATCATAACACGGTCTATTCGTTTTAGGCTTGGTGAGCTTCTCCGCAGCTCAACTTCGTGTTGTACTTGGATCTTTAGAAAAGCAAATAGGGTATATTTCACCACTTGAGTGTGTTATGTACGTTTATTTCTCTTTGAATGTGTTATATACGTTTATTCGTTTTAGGCTTGGTGAGCTTCTTTCCTTGCCATACGACGTTATCCAGAAAATTGTCATCATAACACAGTCTAAGCTCGTTGCACTGTTGCACATATGTCGAAGTCATATATTCGTGTTTTGTGTTGATCATCCACTACGTATATGTTCTCTATTATTACACGCTTGACAATAATATTATTCTTGCGATTTCTAGGGATTAAAAGCAAGGTGAAATGGGGCTGACTTTCACGAAGCTTTTCAGCAGGCTTTTCGCGAAGAAGGAGATGCGAATTCTGATGGTTGGTCTTGATGCTGCTGGTAAGACGACCATTTTGTACAAACTGAAGCTTGGAGAGATCGTTACAACTATTCCTACCATTGGTATGATTGTTTTCACACTTACTCTTGCCATTATTCATCATTTGTTTTAAAACCTTGCGAAGATGTTCTGATGTTGCCCGTGTGCAGGTTTCAATGTGGAAACCGTCGAGTACAAGAACATCAGCTTCACAGTTTGGGATGTTGGGGGTCAGGACAAGGTTAGACTGCTATCCTCATAATGATGTTTATTTTTAAGATGATTGACCGATTAACTTCGAGTTTTTGTGATCACTTGTTTGATGTTTCTTAATACGTTTTACAGATCCGACCATTATGGAGGCACTACTTCCAAAACACTCAGGGCCTCATCTTCGTTGTTGATAGCAACGACAGGGACCGTGTGGTCGAGGCAAGGGACGAACTGCACAGGATGCTGAACGAGGTGACAGTTTTCTTCTTAACTTTCTTACATTTCATTTTATGTCAAGCTTCGCGCGAACTGTTACTTATTACCCTATCATGCCGTCTTTTAACTGATTGTTTCAGGATGAGCTAAGAGATGCAGTTTTACTCGTCTTTGCGAACAAACAGGATCTTCCTAATGCCATGAATGCTGCTGAGATAACTGACAAGCTCGGGCTTCACTCTCTCAGGCAACGACACTGGTAACCTTTCTTTTCCCTCCATATCTCTATATCATTTGTTCCTCCATTTGGTTCACTCGATCATCAGTGTTCCACTGTTGTTTGTCAATTTTAACGAAAAAAGTATATTGGTATCCTTTTCCTTACACAGGTACATTCAGAGCACCTGTGCTACCTCAGGCGAAGGTCTCTATGAGGGTCTTGATTGGCTCTCTAACAATATCGCCAACAAGGCAAGTTCCTAGAAAAAAACCCCCATTTCATTCATTCGTTCATCTTACCATCGTTTGCACTCTTTGATCATCATTCTCTGCTGTTGTTTTCAGGCCTAAAATGATGATGTCGTTGTTCCTAAGTGGAAATCGGTGGTCTTCTTTCTTGTATTAAAACTGTGATACTTCTGTTCGTTTCTTGTTAGAAAATTGTTCGATCGAAAGATTTTTTGTTTAGGACCGTTAAAATGGCGCTCGCTCTATAACGGCTCGTTCCCATTTATTTCCATTGAATTGACATTTATATAAATCTTGGAAGCTCTCATTATGTTAATCGTTGGGCCCTTCATTTATCATGTAAGAGAGAGCCCTTTCGCTTTTTGAATAAGCGTGTTTTCTAGCCCTTTGACAATGAGGGATGTATTATGCGTCGTTGGCATAGTCTGAAATGAGAGTTATTCTGAAATTCGATCAAGGCAAAAGAATATACCAACATCTGAATTATTTGAATTTCTCCGATTCCATGGACCATCACTGAGCTTGTTATTTGCCGTCCACTTGGGAATAAATACGATATTCGAATTACTTTAGTTCGAAAGGAAAAAATTATATAATTCCATTTTTTTCTCCAAAACTAAATTTTTTTGTCTCCTTACGTTCTTATCTAACCGAAAAGAACATGTATGATACATTTGTCCCCCTTGCTCTTCGACGCCAAAAATCTCGAAATTAAGTATTATAACCGGTAATGATATATATATATATATATATATGATGACACCCGATATACAACTCGACAGCTGAACTAAATTTTGCAAAATTATATTTGTTATTTCCAGTCATTGTATCAATAATTAGTGCCGTTAAACATACAATTGAATGTATGCTAGCAAGTTAAAACCACATCAATTAGTATGTACATGTGTTTTAATAAGTATACATATATATTAGACATAATAATTATTTCGTTCGATCTAGTGATATCGTCGACAGCTATGTACAAGTTGAAAGATCAAGATAAGCACTTGATTTAATCCCATGCACAAATATTAAAAGGAGTTATCAAAATAAATAAATTTTAATAATATGTGGAAGCGTCGTAGGGAGGCATCACCTTCTGAGTTCTGAAGATGCCATTCATTGCATGTTGTGCATATTATTTATCCATCTTTTTTGCTTTGTAGTTATTCATTTTTTTTCCACTCGCAATTACTTTCTAATTAAGTGGCAACGAATAATTCCACGTCGGTATCATAAATCAAAACCATAACTAATTCTACTTCACACCCCAAAAAGAAAAGAATAAAAGAGAAGAAAAAGGAATATGCACATCTTTTTCGACTTCATTACTTGAACATTCATAATATTTCGTATCTACCACAATTCCCATCTCTATATAAAGAGCTTCAAACTAAGCTCATCATCTTCACCAAAACAAAGGCAAAGTAAACTTGGCAACAAAAGCTTCTTCTCAGAAACTGTTTCCAAGTTTCACTTTCCCTCCAAAAAACCAAAAAAAAAAATGGCGCCAATCATACCATTGGAACCCTTATCAAAGCTACCAACACTCAACGCAAAAAAGGCATACGTCACCTTCCTCGCCGGCAACGGCGACTACGTCAAAGGCGTCGTCGGCCTCGCCAAGGGTTTGCGAAAGGTTAAGAGCGCTTATCCACTCGTCGTCGCCATCTTGCCCGACGTCCCCGACGACCACCGTGAGATTCTGAGGTCTCAGGGCTGCATCGTCAAGGAGATCGAGCCCATCTACCCGCCGGAGAATCAGATTCAGTTCGCCATGGCTTACTACGTCATCAACTACTCCAAGCTTCGTATATGGAATGTAAGCCAAGTGTATGATCATATTCCTGAATGAGGAGTAGAGTAGTATCGTGTTATAATAACAATTATTATTTATTTATTGCATTTAGTTTGAGGAGTACAGCAAAATGGTGTACCTTGACGCCGACATTCAAGTCTACGACAACATAGATCACCTATTGGACACGCCTGATGGGTACTTCTACGCCGTAATGGACTGCTTCTGCGAGAAAACATGGAGCCACTCGCCGCAGTACTCTGTTGGGTACTGTCAGCAGTGCCCAGAGAAGGTGGCTTGGCCGGCGGAGATGGGCTCGCCGCCGCCGCTCTATTTCAACGCAGGGATGTTCGTGTTCGAGCCCAGCAAGTCCACCTACGAGGACCTCCTAGAAACCCTAAGGATCACTCCACCCACGCCCTTCGCCGAGCAAGATTTCTTGAACATGTTCTTCAATAAGATCTACAAACCCATCCCTCTCATCTACAACCTCGTACTCGCAATGCTGTGGCGCCACCCTGAGAACGTCGTGCTCGATGATGTTCAAGTTGTTCACTACTGCGCCGCTGTAAGAAAATCTTCTCCTTTCTTATATATCTCTTCTGAGAAAAAGTGATGTAGTTGTAAAGACTCGTCTTTTACCTCGTTGGACTGTTTTTCTTTAGGGATCGAAGCCATGGAGGTATACTGGGGTAGAAGCTAACATGGACCGTGAAGACATCAAAATGCTTGTAAAGAAATGGTGGGATGTGTACGACGACGTTTCGCTTGATTACAAGTCTGACGAAATCGACGGCTCAAAGGCGGCGGCGATCATGGCTTCCATGCCTGAACCTGCGGTGTCTTATGTCCCAGCACCATCTGCTGCTTAAATATATGTATAGTAATAATAATGATTATCAAACGAATAATTGTGGAGGGTTTTCTGATGCAATCTCATGGCTTATGTCGTTTTACTTGACTAAGTTTTAAAGTTTTACTGTCTTTGTATGCTGCGGTAAGAACTGTGCTATGTAATTCGTACGCTAAGTGGAAGTCCTTTGTCTTTACCTATACACGAATTATGATTTTGCATCCCTCTTTGACCATCATTCAGTCGTATAGTATAATGCGTATAGATTTAGATTGTGTGTATATATTGTCAATTATTTATGTACGTACACCAATAATTCAAAGAAATAAAATTGCAGTACGTGGAATGGAACGTATTTGACTCGAGAACAGAAGTCCCATGTGCGAGGGCTTGGTTCCAAAAATGCTAGAAAACACACAACACTGATAAAGGACTGACTGATAACAGTTAATATTAGTACAATATGGTTGAAGCGAAATTTGTCAAGAATCAGACTTATGTAATAATAGCCTTGATTAATGAGGCGGTAATAAGGTAAGAAGATATTAGAGAATTAATGAAATTTTTATTTGATTAATTCAAGATATGATGATGATGATCAAAAGGGATGATGTACATTCTTGCTCATCCCACCACTGACGTTGGTGAAAAAGCCCATCAGGCCGGGCCGGTACGGCAGGTAAGTGGCGGCGGGCTTCCTCCTTTCGTCGGCCTTGCTCCTCATGTAAGCCTCGCACGCCGACATCGACGGCGGATTATTTACCTTTTTACCCTTCCCCGTACCGTTGACCACCGCTGGCTTCGTCGACGACTCTTCCTTCTTCTTCCCCTTCCCTTTGACCGCCGCCATCTTGGACTCCTCGGAAGCCTTCGGCGGCGCGTGTCCCTCGCTGAGGAACACGAAGGCGTCCCTGCCGTCGCTGTTGCTCCTCCCCATGGCGAATCCTCTGCTGAACCTCCATATCCTCGAGAACCCCGTGGAGTTGCTCTTCTTGCAGGACGGCGACGGAGATGACGTCACCGCGTAGACGTCGTCGCCGTTCTCCTCCTCCTTCGCCGTCGTCCTCCCTCCGTCGGAGGGAACCTCAACAAAGACGTTCTTGACAGGTGGTTTGGTGGGCAGTTTCATCATGGCCAGATCTTGGCCGTTAAAGTTGAGGATGGGCTTGATCTGACCGTTGACGAAGGCTTCTTCTGCTGATATTGGAGAAGATGGGTTAGCTTCGTCTACCATGAATGAAAACTCAAACCCCAAATCATCTTCTTCTTCATTATCTGTCAAGTTAGCTTCATCTTCTTGGGTTTTGATGGAGGTGAACTTTTCGTCATATGGGTTGGGATTTTCTGGGCTATTACACGACTGCATAATTTCTTATTTTTCTCCGCCAAGATTGTTTTTTTTGTTTTCGTAATAGAAATCAAGATCGAGGGAGGATCTTTTTTAAGGTTTGGATTGAATGAGGTTTCTTTGTCTGAGTGTAGTGGGATTGGGGGTATTTATGGGCTGTTCGTTGGTTGAGAGACTAAATAAATGGAAGGCTCGTTTAGCTTTCTTGATTATTGCTGCTGTCGAGCTTTGAACACACATGTATTTATTAATGTTTTAAATGCTTCGGTGGCTTTTCGTCTCCATGGCCAAAGCATAAGAGACAAGGGACTGCTAATTTAATTACTACTTTTCTTCCTTTTTCCCCTTCTTTTCTGTACTTTTTTGAGGGTAGTGGAAATGTTGATCTTGACCTAAATAAGATCAATAATAATAAAGGTTAGATTTTTTTAGGGATTAAAGTTTTCAAAATTTGTGTTTTTTCTTCTTTCCTTTTCAAATATATATGGCTATTACCTTTCTTAAAAATTTTGAAAGTTCATATTTTGTATATAAAGTATATCTAAATAATCGGGACACATGATTCTCGACAATGAGATTCAATTTAAAATAAACTCAGTCGAAGTGTGGAACAATAGTAGCGTTTTGCCATTGCCAATTCGAGCCAAAAGAAAAGAATGTATATTTTTTAGTAAATTAATTTCTGAAAACGAGCATATTTTTGTAGAAAGATTATTGCAATAAGTTAAAGATGCTTTTGTAAATGATGATATAAGAACGAAAATTGAATTGACAATATATTGTGTGGAGTTACTAAGAAGCTTCTTCATTCGTATAAAAGCAATTTGGACTTTTTGTCGTGATGTTGACTATTGAATTCTTGTATGAAAAGTTGCTGAATAAGCTTTGAGTTGAATAATATTGCTCCCCATGTGTGCTGAATATTCTCTAATTTTTATTATTAGTATATCTGCCTACAAGCATCTTAAGATAAGCTTTTTATTTCAAAATTTATTTCATAGATGAGGAAGCTAAAGCTTATTGTGTATTAGACACTGTACGGAAAATTTTAAACTATTTTTTTTTTGTGATTTCAATTATATTTTTATGCCATAAGTGTTGTCTATTTTCATTTCAATACGACATCACTTATATTTATTTGAATTCACTTTAATGGATATTCACACCTTAAAAGCTATTTACTAAGTCAATCAAAGATTTCCTTGTCTAGCCAAGAGGTCAGAATATAATAGTTTTATTTTCATTCTTTGTATCTATCATGGTTTATCATTTTCTTATCTTGAATTCTAATTTTAAGAATAAATAGATAAAACCGCGTATGTCTATCATTGAAGTCAATGGTGAGAATTTACCAGAAAACGAAGTAAAAAATTGGGGTTAGTGGAGATCGATTGACGTGTATATGTCTATCAACAACTGCCTAATTTGATTTCTTTTAAAACTTTGAAGACAAATATAATATGTATTTCATATTATCTCATGAATATCGGTTTGGTCGTTGCACTTGATTTTAAAACCCAATATTTTTCTACTCCTGTCTCTTTTTCAGTATAACATCAATTCGATAAGCATGTGTTGAGGTAATGATATTTCCTTCCTTGCAAGAAATCGTCTACTAGTTGCTCGAGTATGATGACTAATCCACTAATTAGACAAATGTAACGATGAATATTTGATAATAACTGGAAAATGACGCTGTTTTCTTTTTAATTCTTCAATCGAGTATCTTAATACATAATTTATCTTCACCATTGTTATTCTTTTTATTATATGTTTATGTGATGTACATAACGTAAACTAAGTATTTCAATGTGCACAAATATATCAAATTATTTCACATTTAAACGTGCACAAATATGTCAAATTGTTTTACATTTCGAACTTTTTATATTATTATTAATAAGTTATTTAAAAAACTAAATTTGAATTTAAAGACAAACTTGTAATAAATCAAAGGATAAAATGGTAGTTAAGCAATTAAGGATAACATTGTAAATAATCATCTATCAAATTGACCGACCACTTTGACAACTTTAATCCACACTACGCTCCTTATACCTTGGAATTATGCTTTATATGTATAATCAATTTCATACGACACACAAAAGAAAGTAATAAACTAAAGAGAAATCTATACTATTATATTAAGCATTAGACCTTGCGACAAAATGCATAAAATTTGTCTGCCATTTTAACATTATTTTCAAAAAAAATTAAATTAAAACAAAAGGAAACCATCCACTACTTTTAATTAGTTACTATTTTATCCTTTGATTTTTAGTTAGGATTAATATAAAACATTTATATATTATAGTACACGCATTTGAGGTGCAAAACAAACTCGTAGTATTTATTAATAATGAGGTAATTAAACTTAAATTGGGCTTAGTGGGCTTGAATTGACCGTTCTGTCTCGTTAGGTTTGAGAAAAGTTAAATCTCAACTAGTAACATTTATTCAGCCCAACGAAAGCCCAAATAAATGGATTCATTAAGAAGGTATTAGTAACAATATAGGTAAAAATGTAAGTTTCTCTTACAATGGTATTTTTCTTTTTTTTTTTTTTTTTTTTGAAGAACTTACAATGGTATTTAAGATCTGATGTTCTGTGTTTCTTGGGAGTACAGCCGCTGTGATTTAAATGCAACTGACTGAGAAATCTTTGATAATAATGCAGGGAAAATGTTATTAGGGAAACAATTTAAAAAGTTCTACTAGTAATATATTTCGATTAAATCATAAAATAAAGATTTAATAACAGTGACGAATAAGAACTGCTATTATCCAAATAGAATCCTCCAAACGAGTTGATAATTATGTTTATGCCGTTATCAGTTTGGTGATTAAGTGCTTGCCAGATGATTTATAGATTCTTCAATTAGGTTGTCAAATATTATATGTAAATATATATGTTTGTGTGTATCACCCACATACACACACGACACATATAGTAACGTCATTAGTGTGTGCTTCATCGTCAGCATTCAAAGATGAATTGACCCCTTCACCCGAAATTAATTTAAAATATTATAATAAAAAAAGTACTGCAATTAAAGAAAACAAAAACCTTCGCTAATGATACCATTAATAAACCTTTTTTTATAACACTAGGAGACTTTCGCGAATCATTATTTGATTAAGACCCGTAATCGAATCCAAATTTGCATTTTATAATTTACAAAGAACAAGGATTGTTAGTTTATTATTTGTACAATGGAAAGCATCCAATGCGAGAATAAAATGCAACATCATTACACCCACATGACCTAATTTTAAGACCAAACACAGCAAAATAACCATGACCCAATTTTAAGACGAGCCACATAAACGCAATATATTGCGTGGTATTATTAGTATAGCATTTACATATTTTAAATTTTCAAGGACACTTGGTGGCCAAGAAAGAAGGAAATAAATTATGTGCTTGTGGCCCGATAAACAGCTGGAAAAAATGGCATTATCTTGGCACAATCTAGTAGGAATAGCAATAGAAGATGAGATGAGATGAAATAAAAGAGCAAGAATTAGTTGGTATATTTTTTAAATAGAAAGGTGTAATGATAAGGGCCACTAAACATGTGTGTATATGTAGTTTTCTTGCATGTGACCAAACATCGTCTCACGCTTCTCTATACTGTTTTTTGCCGTCTGCCATAATCAAAAGAGCACTGAAGTTTGGTAATTTGAACACTTTGCCTATGAATCTGTGTAAAGTATAAGGGATGACTTAGATTCATTAAAACTGAAGGCGAATTCTCAAGCTTCGAAGGGTCATTTCGTCGAACACCATGTAAACAAACACACAAGGGGTCGAAAACCCAGAAAAAAAAACAGAGAAACTTATTGTAATAATTAATTTTCACTTGCGGCTTCTTCTTCACATTAGATGGAATAGTAATTAACACGATAGTTATATGCTGCTATGAATCGAAAGAAAAAAAAGGGTTGAAATCAGTGAGTGGTTCATCCTTCGGTGCACCACAACCGCTGATTTCTCCTCCTTCTCCTTCACAATCAATCGTCGGCGACGGTCCAAGTCATATCGTTCTCGAAAATCCAATGGCACACCTCAATCTTACCTGGGCTCGAACCCAACGCCACGAAGGCGCCGTGGTCCTCGCTCCACGTGGACGTGTCCAGGTGGCAGATCGCCACGCCGTGGTTGATCTTCGCCTTGGTCTTGGCATCCATTATGTCAGCTTCGTAGACCCTCACTTTAGGCACGGAATGGCAGTAATAGAGCATGTAAGGGTAAAGGCTCTGATGGCAAGAGACGGACTTCGTCACCTTACCGTGGTTTATCCCTCTAACATCGCCGAGCATTACGTCGGAGTTGTGGCCGCTCGTGTTCTCGGTGGTTCGGACCACCACGTTCCGGCCGAGGACCGACGTGGAGAAGTCGATCATGTCTTCGATGGACCCCACGCACCGCTTGGTCTCGCCTGGGCTGGGCGCCCTCTCGCACTCGTGCAAGGCGTCTTTGATCATCTTTGACATGGTGGAGTCGTCGTCCTCGCCGGCGTGGAAGATCTTCTTCAGATCTTCGATCTTGGAGGAAGAGAAGGGTAGTTTGGACACGATGGTTCTGGGCAAGAACGACCTCTTGGGCATCTTATCGCGTATGTCGGGCATGGGCATCGTAGTGCCCTTCTTCAGCATTTCCTCTCTGAAGAACTTGCCGGGCTCGACCCATCTGCTGTTCTTGGCCTTCTTTGCTAAAGATTCGGACATGGTGGAGCTCGACGTTTCGTTCATGTAAGAAGCGAATGTAACGCCTTCTTTGGCGTACTCTTTGAAGGTGTTGTTCACGCCGTAGATTTTGAAGCCGACAGATTGAGGATGAGAATCCTTAGCGTAGCTTGCGAATTTATCGGTGCCCTCGTTGAATGACTGGCCGTAGTTTTCGAAGCCTATCTCGGCGGCGTTTGAACCTTTTCCGTACGCCTGGAAGCTGTCGTCTCCTACGTTTGACTGGTTTCTGTAGCTCTTGAACGTCTCGACTGGATTATTACCGCCGTTTCCGTAGTTGACGAAGTTGTTCTGAGGGACATTGGTGTCAGTACCATAAGAGCTGAAGGTGTCTCTCTCCCCATTCGCTGTCTCGGCGTAGTTCTTGAAAGTCGAGCCCATCACATTCGATTCTTGTCCGTAGCTGCTGAAGTCGTTGCTGGCACCATTGCCGTTTTTGCCATAGCTAGTAAACCCTTGATCGCCGGCGTTGGCTTCTTTGGTATACTCTTTGAAGGACTGAACGCGGCCGTTGGTGCTGTCCGAATACGAGGTGAAACGGATATTGGGAACGTTGATTTGCTCGCCGTACTTCTTGAACTCGCCCTCGCCGCCGGTGGCCGACGTGCCGTAGGTGTTGAAGCTCTGGTCCACCACGTTCGACGAGGTGGCGTAGCCGGTGAAGCCGTCCCCGTGGCCCACCGAGCCGCGGCTGTATCGCCGGAAAGTGTCCACGACGACATTGTCGTTTTCTGAGTAGAGGGCGAAGGAGTCCTTTCCGCCGCCCTTGTTCGTACCGTAGTTTGTGAAGTTCTTGTTGAGATACGTCGTAAAGCCGACGTCGTTGGGGTGTTTCTCCAAGCTCGGCGCTAGGTCAGGGAAACAGAGCAAGTTAGCCTTTGCGCAGAAGTCAGGCAGCTTCGCCGACAGCGACGCTTGGTCTCCGGCGAGCTTGGAGAAGGCGGCGTACTCCGTCGTGGTCAGAGGCGAGGCCTTGTCGATCAAAAAATTGGATTTTGTTGGGTTCTTGGTTGAGATCTGTTTGCTCCAATATCTGAGTAGATAGGCCTTAGGCGTGAAAGGGTTGTTGCTGCTCTCTGTTTCTTCACCAGCAACCTGCGTTTTGTTTTTTCCCACAATTGATTTTAATCAGCAATATATATAACACGAACGTAATTTTAGCAGTAATGAAAAGTAGTGTTGTGTTTCTTGATGATAGGTTCATCAACCCTCCATTGATGGAGGAGCCTTTTGTTCTTACATGTTGGAATGGAGCAGGACAGAGTACGAGGAATGTGAGGAAGACGATGTAGAGCATTTCTTTCTTTTCTCTTTCTCTCTTTTTTTTTCTCAGGGGTGGAGAGAATGTTTTTTGTGCGTTTGTTCTTGGCTATATTTTGAATTTATAGCAGGAGAGGTTTGTGATGCTCTGCTTTTAGCAATGGAGAAAATGGAGGGTGGCCCTGTTTGTGAACTGAGTGAGACTGTGTGTATTTGAAGGCTGTATTTGTAGCCTTTTCTTTTCTCTGAATTGTATGTATATATTGAATCTTTTATATATCGAAATTGAAAGAGGGATTGACACTTCAAAAACGCAGTCAATGTGACTTTATTTTGGATTAAAGAATCAGTTACATTGTCCTAATTATTACTCGTAATATCCTTTCAAAATATATAAATGATCGCCGCAATATTCTACCAAGGATGAAACACACACACAACACATTCATGAAGATATATTACCTCTTTGGACATGATTTTCACTTGCGATTTCAAAATTTTAAAAGGTTTTACTGAATAAAGAAGAAAAGGAAAAAGGAAAAACTAATAAGTGGGAATTTAAGTGCCTGAGGCTGAAGTTGGTGACAGGTAAGCTCTGACTAAACCGCGTTAACCACCACGTGGACGATAGCGATTGGCTAATACCCCTCAAAGGGATTCTAACGCGTTTTTAGCGTTCGAAATCGCGGTTTTTGTTTTGTACTGCGAATATTTTCGTGAAGCCTAGTATTTATGGAGCCTGGAATTATTAAATTTTATCATTACTTTTATTATTATTATGTCATCATAAAACGATAATCTATAGAAAAATACTCAATTTAAAATTTTTTTTACACATAACTACCCATGTCAGAAAATTTTATAGATAGGTACCCGATTTAATTTTACCAGTTTCTTTAGTCATATCGTACCTTCCTGTGTGTATATTGCGTACTATAACACGTTTATATAGGGTACCTAAATATAGGATACGTCGTACCTACGGGCATGCCTGTGTGTTACATAGGGCGTACCTAAATATAACATACGTCGTACCATTTTCTGTTATATAGGGTACCCAAATGTGTTGAGATAGGGTACCCAAATGTGTTCTTTGGTGTACTTTCGGGGATCGGGTACCTATGTGCAAAAACTTTATTCTGTTAGGTACCTACATATAAAAAATCCTGACTGGGTACTAAATTACAAGTTTTTTCCAAATAGATACTTATGTGTAAAAATCCCATTATAAAACGAATTATAAAATAATGATAAAACTAGGAGATGAGATAATGTACATTTCTTGGAGTAGACAAGGACAAAGGCCCGTGACCAATGTCAAAATCGTAAGTTCAACGAGTCCGAAGGCTATTTTTGTCATTGCAATGCTATTTCTTTTATGTGGTTTGCATGCTATCAAGGCAAGAGTATTATTGTTTTTATTTCAATGAACTTGTTTTTATATGTTTTTTTTTTCGGGGGAATATACTGTTATTCATGAGATGTTGTTTTGTAAGTTTGTTAC